>JAVJGJ010000030.1:27568155-27642139 GCA_035590215.1 Microhierax caerulescens
AAATTTGTTTCTTTTTTTACTTTTTTTTTTTTTGCATCAAACTATGAGAACACATGTTTAAAACATGGTGTCTGCTTCAACCACTCTTGGTACACAGAAGCTGCCTGCTGCCTGTGCAAAGGTAACAAAAGGCCTCTTGATTGCCATTGTGAGCAACAGCTACACAGTAGGATCTGTTTTGCTACCATAGTGCATAAAGCAGTACTAAATTAGCTTTCATATCATACAGTCTATCACTGTTTGACCCTCTGGGCTGTTTTTATTTATAGCATGTAGTTTCTTGTTTACTTTAGTGTTTTCATATTAAATAAATATTCATGAAAGTGCACTCTTCCTGAAATTGGGTCATTTAGGCAGACTATCCCATTAAAAATAGATTTACTTTTTTTACAGGTGTCATCCATTAAGGTAGGGAATAGACAAACTCAGCCAATTGTATCTGTCAAGAAGATGTTAGTCCTTCCGGAAAGTCAGTCTTCTGTCCTTTAGATACAGCACTTAATAGCAAAATGACTAACTTCCTTTCTGTAGCAGTCATACTTTTGGGAATTTTTATTGTTGCAAGATTTGTATCTGAGGGTTTGAGGGAATATTTTAGTCCTTCCAAGTTGTTCAGACTCTGGCACCAAGCACATAAATAAAAGCATGCTCTTATTGGCTACAACGTGGCCAGACTCTTGCAAGCTTGGCTCAGTGAAGAGGAGTTTAACTCCTCTGTAGGATTAAACACAAACAAGTGACAGAAGACAAAGCAGAACACTGATGTGGTCTCTCCGACAGCATAGGATATGGGAATCTCCACAGAGCAGTAGCTACACTAGAGTTCTGTTTAGTGTTGTTCTTGGTCATATAAACTCATATAAGGTGTGCTATGTGGACACAACAGTGTGGGTTCTTACATTCAGCCTTCATCTTCCATACACTTGAACTGCAGCAGTTCAGTTAGAAAGAATGCGGAATAGGAATTTTAGGAGCATGTATAGAGAGGAAATATCATCTGTGATAGATGCCACAGGAAGAACTGGGAACACTTGGATACAGTCTGAACAAAGGGTCAGAGTGAGAGGTATGATCAAAAGCACAGGGCTGGAGGAATGGAGAGAGGCAAGCACTTCTACAGAGCTATCCATCACCCCACTCCCTCTCAGAAACTGTTTTAAAATGGGATGAATACCTTTCAGAGGGACTTTGGGGGAGTGCGGGAGGTAATGTACAGGCAGTATATAGATAGCTAATCTAGACTGAAAATCTAAACATTGGACTGTAACATTTAAGTGAGACAAGGTTTAGGATTAACAAGGACAAGTAATTAAAAGATCCAAGCAACTTTGACTCGTGTATTTCCCCAGTCAGAATTGGTATTTCCAGTCCAGCCACCAGCAACCACCAGTATGGACACTTCATTCATATCTAAGAACACGCCTAGTTATGAAATAAAACTGTGTGATGATTAAATCTTTGTAGAAAGTAAGCAAGAGAACATTTCCATCATTTCAGTGCTGGTACGCCTGTAACAAATCACAATGTTACTACATGGTAATAAACTCAGGGTCAAATTTTCAGAATATGTGTTTGTGCTAATAATATGAGCGGTAATACTTACATATTGTAGCCATTACCAACAGATCAGATGTATCAGCCAACAAGTCCCACAGTTTACCCTTGTTTTAACGCTGTCGGTGTTTATTAAATGACTAACCAAAAAACATAGAGGTTTTCCAGAATTTTATATTCAGGGGGGTGATAAAAAGAAATTATCCGTTTTCCATGGATATTTTCCTAGCAACTTGAAGAGTCTTGAAAATATTCTTAATGTGATCAGTAGGACATTCATACAGAAATCAATAGCTCCCATTGAAAAGATAAAAACAACTACAGAGAAAAGTAATTTTCAAATGCAGCCATTGATGCAAACATAGGTTGTTTAAAAGTAAGACAAACATTATCACAGAACATTAAACAGTGAAACAATTCACATATAACTAACCTTAAGTCAGCTTTGCAAAGTTCTAATTGTCCACTTGCCTGGAGTGAGAAATTCTTCTGAATTTTCAGCTCCAAAGGCTGAACATACAGAAAACATGAACTGAACTCGATGACAGAAGCAATAATTTAGGACAAGAATCAAAGAATTGCAATGGACTGGAAGCTGCAGCAGTACAAACAGGAGAGGAAATTAGCATGTGATAACTGGAAAGATGGATATTGGATGAGAACCAAGATGAGGAGATGAGGGGTAGCTGAGCAGTGAGACCTGAACTGGAAGTCCAAAAGCAAGAGGTACATTGAAAGAAGATATAAAAGGCCATAACCTATGATGGGAAGTGGAACCACCTCGGCATACAAATGTTATTAGCAAGACAGAATATTCCTATAGGTTGGAAGAAGGAATTGGATGGAAGACAGGAGACGCGAGGTTGCTGGGGATTGAATGGGAATGGCTAAAAATGGAAAGAAACTAAACCCTGAAGTAAAACAGTGATCCCAGGTGTGAAGTGGCAGAGAGAGACTATGAGTCGGTCTGCAGAGGGATTACTGCAAGGATAAAGAGCAAGATAAATGACTAAGATGAACAAGGCCCCTAGAACTGGGAAGACAACCCACATAGGTATGGGTAAGATGGGTATGGTATTGTAATGTCCTACACATGCAGTAGTCAGGCTATTGATGAAGTGTTAAAAAAAAAAAAAAAAAAGATAAAACTGTACTGGCCAACCTGAAACTTTACTTTAGGAGGGGCTAATACAAGCTGCTTCAAAGAAACATACATAAGACTCTGGAGAAGACACCTAACATAATAACTGTTTTCTTACTTGCTCCTGATTAAATATTACTACATTCTCAAATTTGAGAGCTTATAATCCTGCAATCTTCATTTCTGTTCTATTCATACAATTACACATTTTTATTTTTGGCATTTGCCTAGGATAGACTTTCTATTTATATATGCACTTTATCTCAGGAAGGCACATAGCCTGCATTTAGCGAATGACTTCTCAGAATCTCCCAGCCTATCACTCCATCTTGAAAAATTTTGATAGTAAATATAATTATGAGTTTCCTTCCTGAAAGAAGCCTTTTTGTATATTTTTTTATACTGAAAGAAAAACAATTCAAACAAGAGTTTATAATAGAGGTAAGCTCTAGATGTATGTTTCATTAGATTCACGTTCTTGGCAGTTACACACAAGTGAAGCCATACTGCAATACATTTAGATGCAGGGGTCTGGTGCAATGGAACAACCAAAGCAGCCCGAGATTTTCATGAATTTATAGATTAAAGGCCTGAGGGGATCACTGTGATCATCTAATCTAACCTTTTGTATAATACAGGCATGTACTAATTCTTATTTTTAATTAAAGTATATATTTTAGGGTGAAAACATCCATCAGTTGCCAGTGATGGAGAACAAACCAGTCTATGGTAAATCTTTCAAACACTAATTAACCTAACAGTTATAAATAATTTCTAGTCTGAATTCATCTCAGCTTCAATTTCCAGTCATTCTATTTATACTTTTATTTACTGAACTGAAAAGTTCATTATCAAAGCTTTGTTTCCTAATCTTTTACTCATTCTTGTGGATCTTCTTTAGAGCTTTTCCAATTTATCAAGACCCTTATTGGCCTTATATTCACATTCAGTTCATAAAGCAACCTGATCTAACCCAGTTTGTTTTTCAGGGTCTTTCTTCTTACGCCAAGGTTTCCCCATCTTGATGGGCATGAATACCTATTCTTTTCATTATTTATTACTTGCCCATTTCTTTGTCACTGTGATTTTCGTCTGAGTTTTATGTTTTCTTTCAAATCATGATAATAGTATTAAACACTATAGATCCAACAGCCCAGAATTACCCACCACTGGAGAAAGCTGTTCCTTGCTGAAGTCATTCAGATATTAAGATAGTATATAAAGAAAAAACCTAATGTAAACCGTATATACAAAGCTTTAACTACTAATTCCAGTGAGTAATTCACAACTCAGTAAAAATTTCCTCAGAAAAAAATGTCTTAGTTCAGACACCAATTCCAAAGAAGAGGAGGGTATTACCTTCTTTAAAAAAAAAAAAAAAAAAAAAATACCAGAGCAGCAACACTTGATTTCAAACCTACCAAGCGTTATTTGATCATCATCTGTGTGACTACTATGGTACAATATGTAGTAACAACTGCAGCTTTACAGAGATTAAGTTAATATTATATTTTTAAACATACCTAATTATTTATCAGTCTCATACAAAGTCTAAACACTTTAAATTAGTTTCATGATTTTATTTTCTGCTAGCAAAAAATGTGGTCAGCCTAAGATATAATTCTGACCCTGGACTCTCTAGACAGATTTTTGATAAATACATAACAGTCATTGATGATTATTTCTTATTCCCTGCCAACCTGATGATTCAGATACCTTTTTTCACATTGTTTCCGCTCTTTTCTAGACTTAAATGAATCAAAACAGGAGATAATCTCATAGGAATTGTGGTATTTTGATTCCTCTGTATCAAATCTAGTTATTTTGGCTGATGCAATACAGAGTTCTTATATCTTTGCCCTTTATTTTCTTCTGTCTCCACAAAAGCAGATACTATGTTCATAAGACAAGAAGTATATAGAAAATGTAATTTACATGGACCATAGGAAACAAGAGAATGCTCATCTGGCGCATAGTCTGAAAACTCACACACAGTCTGGACCTCTGTTTTCAAAAGTGCAAAGGCACAGCTGAAGTAAGTGCATACTCTTCTGAGAACATTCTCCTCTGTCAAGGCTAGGAGACTGAAATTAAGCAATACTTTGCATTAACAGCAAAAGAATTTTTAAATTAATTGCAGAGTTAGAAATGGTAGCAGTGTACATTCCATAACAAACTGTGCTGAAACAATGTGAATTGTCATATAGAGGCCCAAGACCTCTAATCAGTAGACTGATTACAAGCTGCTACTCCTGGGACAACTGTAAGATAATTCTGAACTAAAGTTAAGATTCCTATAGTACTTACGCACCTATGTAGTAATGAAAATTTAGCCTTAAGTGTAGGACTCATTTGAAAAACATATAAATAAAAACTAGAGACCTAGTAGTCTCTCCTTGTTTGGGTTTAAGGTATTTTAATGATTTAATTAAAGAACACAACACTGAAAAGCTCTGAAGAAAGAAGATAGTTGGCATTATGAGCACATCATTTTATGCTAAAAAATATTCTAAGAAATAAAGGCTGCTGTTACCTGTAGTAAACAACTATTTAACACTTTGATGAATATATGATCTGATCTTTTCAGAAAAGTATTTTTAATTTAAATACAGGGTAGACTTACAGTCAGACAAAAAATATTTGGATAGGTGACTTCCTGATCAGATTTCTAATGTTTACTCAGTTCTAATGTGACTAACCTATAATAACTGGTAAAGAGCTGATAGTTATTTTTCCTATAAAGCCAGAGAGTACTCAATTTTGACCACCAATTTTAAAACCTACAAATACTACAGTGACAAAGCACTGTAAACTGTTACTGCTGATAGGTGTTAATTTTGAAAAGAACATTATTTGCAAAAAGCTGGAAATTATTTGATGCCTTTTATAGATGTTGAAAGTAACTAGGTCATTTTCTTGCATTTCCTGTAGATCCTTTCAGTCCTTAAAAGTCTTCATAAACAAAAGCTATCATTTTTGCTCTGCATACTGAGATCTGGAAATGTACTTACCACAAGCATATTTTGACCAGGCAAAAGTAGAATGAAGCTCAGTGGTGACTCACCATATACAAAATTTTTCTCCCTAGTGCAAACTAATCTAAATGTTGCATATATATATATCATTAGTATATATATATTGGCAATTAGTAGATCTATTAGTATATATACTATATGTTAGTGTATATTAGTATATATACATACTAATTCAGAGTTTCAGGAATCTTTTATAATGTATGACTGTAATACCATTCTTTAAACATTTCACAGAATCTATCAGGCTAGATACTGTGGCTGTACTCTATCTTCTTTCTAATTAATTCTCTTGGGTTTTAATCATTAGTATACAATTCAGCCACACAAAACCCATTACTAACAAGACTATATCTTCAAAATAACCTCACTTTGAACTTTAAACTTAAAATTTATTTTCTTATCATACTATCTTAAAAATTAAATATTTTGTTCTGAATAACATTAAAATTTGAAAATATGTGTTTTTTTCTATGAAATTATATTCTGAAAAAATGTACATAATGAAGAAAATAGATAATTACATAAATATGTAGAAGATATGATATAATATGTATATAGTTTTTCTTTTGTACCCCCACTGCTCTAAAAGATTCCTCTTGATGGAAAACACTATGTAATTGCACTTAAATTAGCAATTGTCACCAAACTGATACAAAACTCAATCAGCTCAGCAACAATGTACCAAACAGGACACTACACAGGTAACCAAAGAGTAGGTATACTTCAACTTTTACACTATTCAGAAAGAGTGCTGAAACTGCTGCAGTGAAAACATGCTAATTATTTTTTTTCAATCTACAGTCAACTGCACTGATCTCAAAAACCTGAGATCACAAAAATAAGTTTTAACCATTTCAGCTTCCCAAAGAAGACATTTCCAAGCTGAGTTAAGAACAAGTGTTCTACTGGATTAGTATGAAATTATGTAGTTTGTCTGAAACATTAAGTTCTACAGCTTTTGCAACCTTTTTCTGTTTTAGAGGAAGTGTACTATGAATATTATTGAAGTAATCCTGAGGGCACTTTTTGCCATGGGTATATGTCTCTGAAGAAGTAATTTGGGTCTATACAACAAATACACCTGAGCTTCAGAAATGAACTGGAGTTACTATGTTATCCAAATAATTTTTTGACTCTTTTGGGAATCAGCAATACACTTTTGTAAAAACATTTGCTCATTTAACTAGTTTATAATAAAAGTGAGGCCATGGGTACTCGCCTCCCAGCATAGCGCAGTACTATATAAACATACTTGGACTAATATGACTATATTCTAGTAACCAAGTTAATTAAGTTAGAGCCAGATCACTGGCTTATGCAGAAGTCAAAAGTTGTGTAGAACAGAATAACTATTAGCTTACAATACAGTATATTTTGCTTTTAAGCTACCGTGACTCTTTTTACAAAGATTTTCATTTTCCTTATGTATGGTTAGCATCTTGATAGAAAAATTGATTTTAAAAATTATTTTATTTTATAAATACTTTATAGCAAAACTAGTTTTTGCTTTAGTATCACTGGACTGATACTAAATGTCAGATTCAGTCAATAAGATATTGGCTAGAATTGTTATTCTAGGTTATTTTTTGATGAATAAAGGGCTTTCTTAGTTAAGACTTTAGATCTAACAGTCCTACTTGAAATCATAAATATAACAAATCTAGACCTACTAATTACATTTTGCAGTAATAAAAAATGAAAAACTCAACAATAACTAATTGTGCTAATATTTAAATATATACTAGCTTTCAATCATTACTTAAGCTTGTTTTACATCAGTTTTGCAATTAACAAAACTTCACTGTTTTCACTTTTAACAAGTAACAGTTAAAATAAATTGTTAGAATTTAAAAATCACATTCTATCATTCTTCTAATGAATCACACCTCATGTTTAGAGCTTTTTATTCTAGAGCTAATTAGGTGGTGCACACAAACATTCCTAAGATAAATGTTTATTACGGAAATGATAACATGACTGCAATATAATGGCAATATCATGATGCAATTACAATGAATCACTATAATCTGTGAAGTGTTTTGAGAAACTTAGATATGCAGTACACTTCAGATACACTATGTTTTGTTGTTTTATTTATCTAAGCAAAGCAGAAATCTACATTCTTCTTATTATTTTACTACTGTCATGGTACTGCTGGTATTATCCTAATATTTGGGAGTTTCAGACTTCATCAGCATCTCTTTTTTCCCTCCTGCTGCTCAAAATCAGGAGGAAGAAATGCTGTTGGTCAAGGGACCTTTAAGCATTAAGTACAAGACATAAGGCAACACATAGAGGCAGACATACAGTAAAGCAAAAGGAAACAATAAGACCATGTTGGTCAGCCTAAATGACTGTATAGTGTCCACAGACCAGCAGTCTAGCCCCTGTCACATCGCTTCATAACGTGGGGAGGAAGGGGCAGGGAACAGTTTTACAGGAGAGGAAAAAAGAATAATGGACTATGTTCATGACTGCAGCCACTAAGCAGTCAATTATCCACTCCTAGTCACACATTGCCATATGAAGTTCAAGGTAGCTATCTGTGGAACCAAATCTACTTTTTAAGAGAACTCAGATGTTCCCTAGTAAAAAACTCTTTATTTTCATTCCTGGAGTTTATTTTAAAATAAATGTCTTCCTACTGTAAATAAGAATTTCACTTTACATTAGTCCACATTATCTTCTTTCCCATTCTTGTCTCTATATATAATTAATACAGGTAGAATACTGAATTTACTACTTCCTTTATGGCATTTATAAAAGAAATAACAGTAACTATAATAATCCATTTGTGTCTTCATCTGCCTGCTTTCTGTATTCAAATCGTCCCTTTGCTCTCTTCTGTGTCACTTTTTCATTCCACCCTTTACATCTGGAAACCCTTCCATGGCTACATCCTCGTCTCTCACTAATTGGGTGCTTTCCAGAGACTCAAAAAAAGCCTAAAACACATTCCCAAAATAGCTCTTAAAAGCTAAATAAAGATCAAGAAATTAAAGTATGGTTAAAAATAACTCTGAGGTTTTCCTGCATTTTATTAATATCCAAGTTGTATTCTGGATATTTTGAATTTAAACTCTCTAAGAAAGGAACCTTCATCTCCATGTTATCTGCAAAGCACTTAGCACACCTGTGGTGCTAAATGAATAGTTAGAATAGATACATGGGTGAATAGCATTAAATGGCAACTGGCACAAAGATATTCACTGGATCACCTGTTTCAACCAGCCTGATTAATGCAGTAATTGTGCATGCATTATTTAGGGCACAGACTTTCCTCAGTGACAAAAGCCATATTGTGAGTGGCTACTAGTCCCATCCTGGTAATTTCACTGACATACAACAACTTCTAGTCTTAAAATCTTTATTCCACATTGAAAAGAATAAAAATATATATATATATACTTTACTTTGTTGTTGCAAGTGAAAAAGGAATTATTAGGTGAAAAGACAGGAAAAAAAATTGTACTAATTTTTAATTCTATCTTCTATTATTTTTGAAGGGAATCAAATTTAGTATCCTCGCTTTCCAAAACCTTTGGCCTCCTAACTAGCTTAATTGGTCTCTGTTCATTTCTTACTCAGATCATTTATAAACTGCCACCACGGTCCCTGCTGCCTTTTCGAAGTAGCATATGGTCCCTCCATTCATGATAGTCACAATTTCTATTTGTGAGTAAAGGAGAAAAAAAATAATGTCATATTCAGATTGCACCAGAAAAGCGTGAAACAAAATTTGGGATTGAAGAATGAAGGTATCAATAGTGACAATAACTCCAAAACACCAGCCACCCTGTATGATTCATAGTATATTTTTAGTACCTAAACTACTAAAATACTTAGTACAGATATTAGGCTATATTTAACAACAAAATCAGATTTAAATGCATTATAATAGAATATGCATCTGCTGCATATGTTTTCGGAACCTCAAAGATTGTCCTTCTTGTGCTTTTGCAGGTGATTTAAAAAAAAAATGCCACATAGTTTCTTAGATTTACATCAAGCCAAGATCAATTAATAAAAAAGAACACCTTATTATTGAACTGATTATCTCCCAAAATATAGAAGAAAACAAAAAAAGAGTTCAAATCCATAGTTAGTGTCCCATTCCAAAAGATTAAAAATCACAACTAAAAGTCTAAAAATATGAGTTTACTATTATCTTTAGCCCTAGCTTTTATAAACTGTATTACCAGAAGGATGCATTTTATTAGCTAATCAATTTGAATTAACTAACAGAATTTGAATTTTAACTAAGTAGAAAAATGTTCCACAGTTATAGAAATGAAGACTCAGATCACAGATTCTAATTTTTTCATTGGCTAGCAACCACGGATATTTAATGTGAAACAACCCACATTTGTCTCTAATAACAAGAGGTGAAAAAAACAAAATCATACTATTAAACAGTTTAAAAGAAAAAAAATAACAATAAAAAAAACTTGCCAATGCAGCCTGAGGAGAAACTACTTCCTGCCCCTAAACCTGGTGACCACTTTAATGGAGTATTTAAGCAAGGCAGAACAATTGAGTACTTCCAATGCAGAAACAGAAACAAAGACATCAGCCTAGCTGAGAGTGTCAGAAGAGAGGGGAAAAAACAATATAGAAGACAAAATAAGCATTAAGAAGATAAAAGAATTCTTTCTAACCTCTTCAATTAACTACACCAGATTATAAAATTAAGGTTATTATTTTTGTTTATCATTACATGTTTTATTAAAAACTACATTCTATTAGTAAAAACTTTATGACACAGCATATTTCAATGGATCACAACTGTATTTCATGTATTTAATTCACCTTAGAACACTGAACACAATAAACTGTCAAAATTCCCATTTCTCAACTGGAACAAGATTTTATCCTCTCCAGATACATTGTTTCTCTGTTAAGACTAAGCAGGCTACACCACCTAAGACCAGGTATGGCCTACTGTATTCCAAATATTTTTTAAGTACTTCCAATATTCATGACTAGTTCCAGCATTTAAAAAACAAATATATATACCATCAGACTTAGAAATGCTCATGGTTTCATGTTATTTTGTCCATTCTGGTAATATTTTTAAAATTACTATAAAAAATAAAACTATTTTTTATTTCCCTTTTTGTTCTTGGATTATTATTATTTCCCTTTTTTTTGATAGTTAATCTATTTAGCTTCACTCTGCTAGCCAACTTGGATGAAAGGTTAACACATTGCTAATAGAGATATACTGGGTATTACTTTGAACAGCAGAGGCAGCTTTTATGGATGGTGATATGAATTCAATAAAGCTGAATTAGCATGAAATAAGGCTAATTTAGTGCCTGCATATTTATCAATTGATTTCAAATTTTCTTCTTCAATGTTTATTTCTTTCATTCAGAAAAATAACTGTTTGTTATACAGGTCATTAAGTAACTTGTTTCAGTCCAGTAAAAGCACAAGAGGTGTGTCAGCTTCAGAACTGTGTATTACGAAGTCCTATACTCACCATATGTCACCCTCATTTTCACCATGTCACCGTTCACGCAGATTCAGAATCAAAATACCCCTACAGCTGAATTTTGTCTTGAAATCCCTTTAATGAATATGGTTTAGGTCTATTTCTAATCTGTTGACATTATTTATAAAATCACTGGTTCAAGTACAACAAGAAAACGACTCTCTACTGGTCTATATTTAGGATATAGATACGAGTACATTATGATTAAGTTATTATTTGACCTGTTATAAGAACAACAAAACCCAGTTTTAGGAGGATGCAGAAGAAAATAGGCACTTAGAAGAGATGTGCATGGTAAGAATCTATTATTAAATAGTTCACAAGAAAGGATAAGCTTTCCTATATATGGATACAGTTCTTACTTTCAGTAATTTTATACAGGACAAATTTGTTTCATACAATAAAAATTATAATAGAAATATAAATTTTAATATAATAGGCCATATTTCAACAAATTCAATTTGCATTACCTCAGTGCAGGTGGTTATTTATTACAGTGTATATACACATAATCTTGATGTTTTGAAGGTGACTCAGACTGGCTGAGTAAGTAAGCCAGGGACAGCCAGTGAAAGCATTTACTCAGCATCTAGAGTACATATTACAAGCTCAGCTCTGCATGAAGGGCAATTTGGACCATGAAGAAGCAGCAAACTGAATCAAGGACAAGTGTAGTTTAATAATTCCAATCTCATGAACTGAGAACAAAATCCCATTTTAAAAGGAAAAAAAATAAAGATAAACACCTACCTCAAAAAATAGTTCAAGAACAGCCCTGAGAATTTAGCATCTTCCATAATGAAAGTATGTCTATTATTGTATGGCTAAAAATATAACAGCTTGTGTTTTTCAGGAAATTATTTCAGGGTTGGTGGAGCCATTTTAGAATTTTTCTCTTTTTTTCCTTTTCTTTTAAATAGAAAGCAATTAGATTTTATGCCATTGCAACTTAAAAACCTATGTAACCTGGTAGGAGAGAGAACTAAAAGGATCTAAAAGCAAAGAATAGGTAGGATAAGGTGGGGTTGAATCTAGAACGATTGTTTGAAGGAAGAAGAGTCCTGAAAACAGAGAGAAAGAGAAAGAAAAAGAAATAGGCATAAGGAACTGAAGGCAAAGGCATAAGTTTTATTCTGCATTGGACAAACACATTTCTTATTGACTTTAATGTAAGTAGAATATGTCCTTTTGGCAAAGAAGCTCCCCAAAAAAACAATTCATAAAATAAAAATCCATGTAACAGCAACGTATTTACCCAAGAAACAGTATTCCCCAAATTTGATTCATTTTTAGTGACAGTTAAAAAATAACATACCATGTTTACTCACAGTTATAAGTTGTACATTTTCCTTATTTAACACTGAAAGAAAACTGAGTTACATTAGCTCTTTAAATCAGATTTGTGCATTAATAATTTTGTCCCAGTCTCCTTGGTCTGCCTGATATTGCTGATGTACTCTGCTACTACACTGCCAGTCTCATTTGTAATGCCTTGGCAGTAAGATCCATTTAAATCAGGGGTCCTCAAACTACAGCCCGCAGGCTGGATATGGCCCCCTAGCGTCCTCAGTGTGCCCCCCCAGTATTTAGAGACACCCCCCGCGCACCCCCCCCCACACACACACACACCGGGGGTTTGGGGGGAAAACCAAGCAGCCGCAGAAGACTGCCTGCCACTTAATCCATGCGCCGGCCCCCTGTTTAAAAAGTTTGAGGACCCCTGATTAAATCAATAGATATACATGCATGTACTCAAACTTCATCTTTCTGCCAACAGGCTTAATTTAGATGCCCACAGTTCCAAGGATTTATATAGACTGTTTTGTTCAGTTTATGTTATGTGCAATAAATGTTTCTTCAGCTGACCTTCATTAACTTGTTATATTTCACCAAAAAAAACCCCAGAATTTAGGTGTATTACGTCATTACAGTTATTATCCCAGATCTAATTAAAGAAGCAGCACTAACATCTATAAATTAGAGATGTTTACTTGTGCAAAAGAAATTATAGTTAAGAAATAGTAACATAAGGTAACAAACATTAATAGCAGTACCTATGATATGTCTACTATTTCACACGCATGTATACTATGTATAGTACATTGTACTACTGTCTTCTTTTCAGAATCAGTGAAACTGAAGATATGGGTAGTTCTGGATACAGGGTAAAGAAGGAATCTGAGCATAGAATTTCCTTATTCCCAACTTTTGGGCTCACATGCCTAGCACCATTTTTTCAAGATATTGATATGCTTCGATTATCTCAAATCTTATCATACATCATGATGTTCATATTTAAAAAATAATAAATGAAGCTTTTGATCAAATAAGACAGAGTTCAACCAGGATGATGCATACTCTGGCCTTTATCCAGTAAAGCATACTCATCATTTTAGACACAAGCAGATTTTCACTGATGTTGGGCATGCTTAGTTAAGTGTAAACTTAAATTCATTGCTGAGTGGGCCCCAATTTGCAAAGTTTAGCAGCACTTCTTCCAAAGATATCTCAATTCTGGAACTTATTAGTTAACCCAAAAGCAAGTGGTTTTATTCACCTACTTGCATAAATCAGGTTTCCACATGTGAATTAAGGTTTATAAACTAATCCCTATTATTATTGTTTGTCAACATCAGTATGTGAAACTATGTTTATTTGAATGCAAGTATGGTTGCACTATCCTGTTTGTACATATTTCATTGTGAATATTTTACATTGCTCTATATGCAAGCCAATTTTAATGCAAACTATTTAATTTCCCCTAGGTAATGAGAAGGTAAAGGAGGTAATCAAGATGTAAATCAAGATTCTTCTGTTTTCCTGCTTGTACAAATGCAACATGAATTAAAGTTTGATTTACCAAGAAAATAGGCATTGTTCTAAGGCATATGACCTCAAGTGTCTTTTGCTTCATCCCAGTACTATACAGAAGAAAGGTCTACCTTTGGCACTCTAGACAGGTTCTTGTCTAATCTATGTTGCAGATACCTAATGACGGACACTATAATTTTCCTAGGCAGGCCATTCTAGTGATTCACTGCCTTTACAGCTAAATGCCTCTACCTAATACCTATTCTGAATTCTTCTTCAGCACTTCATATGTGCTGCAATAGTTCAAGTCCATTACTTATTGTCCCAACCAAAAGTGAAAACACATGCTTGAAAATTGTTACATTTTATCTCAGCACCTAACAACCTTAAGTTCTTCTATTTTTCCTTGCAGATCACCTACTACATTTCTGATCACTCTGTGTTTTTCTTTCAGCTGCCTGCAGGCAGTCCACAGTTGCCTGGAAGTGAAGCATGCAAAATAGGATACAGTTTGGCCTTACTCAGGCTGTGAAGAGCTAAAAAATTATTCCGCATGTGTTGTAGGCTATGCTTCTCCTAAATACATCCCAGGATGCTGTTTTCCCTCTCCAAGTGTAATGTCATTTTTAATTCTATTTTTGCCTCTCAATAATGTTTCCTAGAATGCTGTCACCATATAGAAATCTCATTTTGTCATCCAAGTCTAATGAAGAACAGAATGCCAGAGACCCACCCAATACTTTTTTCACAGTTTTTGACTGTGAACCATAAACAACCACTCTCTGGATAGGTTTCAAAGCAATATTGTATCAGCCATAATATAATCTCACCTACACCTTAACTTCACATTTTGTTAATCATAGTATTAGTAGTAACAGGGACAAAAGCCTGCTAAATCAAGATTATACAGTGTCTACTATTTCTTCTCCACCCATAAAAAGCTTATAAAATATTCTTTTTAAAACTGCACAGACTTTGCTGTTGAATTTATACCTCTGTTTCTATTGGATTTCACACAACTGTTTCACTTCAGAATTGTTTTATATAAAGAGTAAATTTAAACTATCTACTTCAAGAAAAACTTAAAAAGCATTCTAACATTAAATCTCTTTTGTTAAACAAAGATTCACATTTCTTTTACAGTTTACGGGAAGGAATCTTTCCTCTTCAGAGACAAACAGAAGATGTCTAGTAAGAACATAGATGGGGAAAAAATACCATCCCTAGTGCTTCAGCATTCACTAAGATGTGTCAAGTTTAAATGAATTGGGGCGGGGGGGGGGGAAGCTTTTCCCCTTATGGGGAATCAATTTTGAAAAAGAACACTCAAATGAGCATTTTGCAGAATATGACACAGTGCTTGGAATCTACAAATAACAGAGTACTTTCCTTGAAAATCAATTACAACAATGCACAAGTTACTTTGTCCAGAAAAGAAAAAACATTTATTAGCCATGTTCTGTTGCCTTATACAGTATCTTAGCTACCTAATGGTATTGCTTTAGCAACATTGTTGTTGGAGCAGAGATGGGCCCAAATTGAATTCAAATACCCTTGAGCCTCACTTAGCTGGGAAATAGGCTAGGACACAGTTGTTAGACCAGGTCAAAGAGGAAAAAGGTAGAAGAGAGCTCAGCAGTGCTTGAGGGAAAGTGAAAATGAAATGGATTAAACTGTAAACAGAAAAGAGCAAACAAAAAGGATTATTGTAAAAGAAAATGCTAAAGAAAAACAAAATACTTTTAGAAACATAGAAGTACTAGAGAGCAACTATAAACTGTACAGCTATGTTGCACCCCAGCCTCTTGATTTCTTTTCTTACAGTATTCAGTGCTTGTGTAAGTAAAGCACTGTTGTATGTATTTGATCAACTCTACAGACTATGCAGAGTCTTATGGACATCCTCCATATTAAAAGCAAATAGTTTGTCACATCCAGAAAACCTTAGAAATAGTTAACTGATTTTTTCCCTCTCCTTTAACAAATTACCCATAGGAAGTATATACTATATTTATTCTTCTGATCATATTGTCAGTAAAATACTATTTAAATAAATTTAAAGTCTTTTTTGATGTTTCAAGCAAAGTGAGGAAAATATCTGTTAGGGTCACTAATTTTGGGGTTGGGGGGGTGGTGGTGTAATTATTTATTTATGTGAGGCTTAAGGATGGGTCTGCTTGTCCACAGTGTGGAATTTCTGCTCAGTAACTTCTGCATTACTTTGGCTGATGAAGTTAGAATAACCAGGTTGGGGGGAAAAAAGAGGTTATAATAATTCAAGTTATAAACAAGCCAGCACCCTCAGAAGCAACCCACTGCATTGGCCCACTTTAATGAGCTGTACATACTATCCAGTCATGACCCTAAAGTTTAAAAATATTTTTCTTGCAGTAATTATAAAAAACTTAATTATTTCCTATGTTATAAGAGACCAAATAAGGTGTAACCACTTAATGTTCTTCACTTTTCCCTTCTGTGGTCACAGTGTGAGAGGTCACTTCCCTGAGCCTTGATCCTCAGCTCTCCTTTACCAGGTTGGAATGTCCCCTTTCAAGTCACTCTCCTCAAAAAGATAGTTAAGTCAATTATACTACTCAGCTAAAATATTTTTTTCTTTCTGGACATGTTGAGGTTTTTAAATGTTCCTAGTACACTTTATTTTGGTATATGCAGAAAAACAGAAGTTTAAACAATTTAAAATTTTCTATCATCTAAAGCTGATTAAGCCCAGTCACCTAGACATTTCAAGAGGAGGTTAACTCACATAGCCATAAGACTTCCTGCCAGGCAGAGAAAAGACATAAATATGCAATATAAATATCGTTCGGCCTTTTCTTTGGTGTTTATTTAAAGTTATCTTTGGAACCAGATGACCGTGGAGATAGGACAAGAGAATGGAACCAAATGGAAATGGGGGGGGGGGGAACCAACCCTCCTGGACTCCTCAATTTTCTGTCCTGTGAATGCTAGATAGCCTGACATCAGCTTCACATCTATGACTATTATTTGGTTTTGTCTAACAGATACCAGCCTAAACAGAAAAGAACATGCAAGCTGCTATTTCAGCTAACTAAAGGAAAAGTTTTCAGCTTCAGTTTTTGACACATTTAGTGGATTGAAAAAAAGAAGACTCTACTTTCCTATGTATGCCTGTTTATAACTGAAGTTGTAATTATACCAACTGCTTGCAATACATAGACTAGTTACATATTCTAAGCTGTCTTTCTACAGTTAACATTTTTGTGACTGTTATGTATAAACAAACAGAAATAGCTCTTGCTCTGCCAGTATTTTTACATCAAGTATCTCAATCCACAATTATTTAATGTGTAGTTCCTCATTATTTTCAGCATACCAGTCTTGGAGACCAGTTTCTGGTGCTGGCAAAGACCTGGCATTTAGGAGGTATACTTGCTCATGAGAGATTTTCCACAATTTTTGTTACCAATTGTGAACATCCTGTAACAATCACCACAGTGCCCCAGGATTCTAAAATGAGTTGTTGCTAAGGCAGTTAAAGACATGAAATAAAACCTTTTGAAAAATTTCTGTGCTTCCGTTATTTGTTCTACACACTGATTATTGGTAAAGACAGAGTTCTCAGCTCCTATATATTTACAAGTACACGTATACTTTGAGTTGAACTACATAATACAAAAAGACAACCCTGGTTTTGTTGAGAATTGCATTTGTTAGAACACCTTTTCCTTTTTTTCCATCTTTTTTAGAACCAAAGCTTCTGTAATTTTACATTTTGTATGTATAAGATTTACATAACATGAGGGAGCAGAAACAGAGGGACTAGAAAACCTTTTTCCTGTGACATTAATGTGAATGGTAGTTGTAGAAGTATACTCAGACAAGAAAGAAAGGCAACCAGGACATTATTATAAACATATGGTTAGAAGGGGGTTTCATCTTCCATTGTCCTAGAAAAAGCTATTTTCTGGCTAAAATGCTGTGGGACACAACTATAGACTGTGAGACACAGGAAGTTAATTAAGCCTTACAAAACTAAGAGGCAGTTGTTTTATAAAAAGTCTGTGTGACTGACATGTATTTTGAGCCGAACATTGCAACTGTAGTAGTTCACCATTACTAATGTGTGTTCAGCAGGTGAAATACAACCTCTGTTATGTAACAACAGTAGGAAATCATAAAATGAGAAACAAAAAACAAAATTCAATCTAGTCATATATTTAGTCAATACTTTAACTGAAAAGAGTCCCAGAAGCTTTAATGTTCACCAGTGATCAGAATCCTGACTTCATCTCCACTTTCAGAGAAGAATATCTATATCAGCAATCCTTCTGGCATTACTAATTAAAGAATAATCTACTGATTTAGCAGCATGAGCTGGAATTTACACAAAACTGCTTTGGAATGAATAGCCCGGCAATTCTAAAATCCCAATTTACTAAGTCATGATAACTTTAGTGCCATTTGGTGGAAAACACAATATAGATATCTGTAAACACATTTAATATGCAAATGGTAATATAATTATGTTTAAACATCTTTCTTTAAATTTTAGGTCATGTAATACAAATACGGTCCAAAACTGAGACCACAAGAATTTTTTATAATGCTATAAGGACACTGTATGTGCTCTGCCCAAAGATTAAAGACTCGGTGAAGACGCCCAACTACATGAAAGCAAACACGCATTTCTATTTTCAGAAGTCGGAAGTGTATCTATACAGCTGCAATTCTTACAGAGAGACTAGAATTCTTCTGGAACTGTGACAGCATAATATGAGTAGCAAGTTTTCCATCTTACTTTACTAATCAAACAAGGAATGAATGAATTAAAAAGAGATTGAAGCAATTTTATTTTTATTAAAACAGAATGGATGTTGCGGCTGAAGTTTTGTAGAAAATGCCAGCTATAAACAGCTATTTTCTCTAACAGAAAATACATAATGGTACCCAATGGTTAGAAGCTGAAACTAGACAAACACACAGAAGAAATAAGGAACATTTTGTTAATGAATTAGTAACTAAAATAACTTACACAGCAATTGGGACAACTTCCTCACAATTTATAGATGTTAGGTAAAGAAGGCCTTGGTCATTTCTTGTAAAATAGGCTTTACCCTTATCTGTAAGTGTAACTATCTTTATGTACTGGTTTCTCTCCAAATGCCTTTTTAACACTGTAACATGAACTGGAGACAATAGGTCTTAGTGATGCCTTTTATAATGACTCTAAAGTTATGTTCACTTAATGTATTCAAGATTAATAAACAGGTCATACTAATGTCTCACAGTCACAGCTGATCATCTAATATACTGAACTATTTCTCATGCTTTGTGATTTGCAAGTAATAGTTTGTATTTTATGACAGTTTTGTGTTATTAACCACTAAATGTTACAGTTCACACTGTCATACCTTACTTCAGTTGTACTGCTTAAATTCTCCATACTCCTCTATCTTTATCTAGTCTGATCTTTTTCTTTAATGACCATGCTTCCCATCTTCGTATTATTGTTGAAATTTCATTGGTGCAAGCTAATTATGACAAAACCGCTAATGAAAATACCAAGACAGACCAGAAGCAGATGAAAGCTCTGTTCCACTGAAGAAACTGCTCAATTGTTGCTCTGTTATTCTTCATAACCCAAATAAAAGGAAAACTAAAGTACCCCAAAAGAAGCAAGAGAAATAGGAATGCCACCATATTTCTGTTCACAGCTAAAGAAAGAAAATTTTTTTATGAATTACATATTTTACCTGAATAGTTGCCTGTGGTTGAAACTGTTTACTGAACAACAGAGTTCTGTATTACTGTAGACTGACAAGGAACTCCTCCATGGTGTCCCTTCATAAAAAAGGGTACCCACATTTGTTTTTGTATGAGGCAGAGAACAATCAGACTGAAAAGTCTTCACAGGAACAAGGTGACAAAACGAAGCAAGCAGTGTACCAAGATGTAGATAGTAAAGCCTAAGGTCACCTGGTGCACTAGGTATAACATGAACTAATAACCTCTCATCCTTGAGCCACACGCATACATTTAGATTTGTAGAATCAGGATCACTGTAAAATTCTTGCAATTTCAGAATATCACTGCAACATGTGCGTTGAATTAAAAAATGTAACTGTTTCGCAGTGGCAAATATGATGAACTTAAAAGCTACAAAATATAAGAAAGTGAGTAACAGATATAAGGAAGTATTTTTTTGTAAGATAATATATTTAGAGAAGTAAGTGTTCAGAACAATAAAAGAAGTAAACCAATAATATATGTGTTTCTGTAATAAAAGCAGAATGTAAGACTGTATTATGAGTAAATTGAAATGCAGTATGTAATTTGGTGTTTCTTTTACTTCTTTTATTAATAAGTATTTCTTAAATGATTACTTATGTAACAGGACTGAAACGCAAGCTTCACGAATCAGTTTATTTCATATGAAAAATTGCTTTATTTTTTGTTAACAAGAATCTTAAAGGAATCTATAATGTAATCCTATAGTCTGCTCACTCTTTCTAAACTTTCTAAATGAAATATTGGAAAAGTTCACGTATTAAGGCATTATCGCTTAAAAATCTGCAAAAACAAAGCCTTCACTCCACAAAACTTTCTCCATTAATATATTTGCAGGTATAAAGTACAGGTCTATTTTTTGCAGACAGCAGTCTGCAGAAACAATCCTATAAAGGCATACATGCTTCCTAACTTTTTATTACTTACTTGGAGTAGGCTTATTCATTTTAAAATTAATCAAAGTATGAATCTCTACAGAATCAAACACAGAATGGTATCGCTGACTGGAAATACATTTTTCCAGATATAAACAACCTCTAGAATTTGGAGAAAAATTCACTCTGTAATGTCATATATACCTTGGTAATTTGCATCATGAAGCACCATGTGAGCCATCAAAGTAAATATTTTTTACTTTGCAGGAAATATTGTATATTAGAATGGGAGTAGAGTTTCAAAAGGAATGCAATCTTGAAAAGTAATATATCCCCTTCTTTTAAGTTATCAATAGCTTATCGTCAGCAAAAACATCACTTGTTTGTTTCTAAAGTCTCCGTTTTTCAGTTTTAAAATATATGACATTTTCTTTATGGCTTAATTTCCTTTTAAGGATTTCTTATTTTTATACTCTCATGTTCCATCCAAACTGAAATAATGTTATTACCTTCTATTCACATTTCTAAAATATTTCAGTACCTTTGAAGTATTATTGTCCTCATTAATATACAGCACTTTCCAATTTAGTACAATGTAAGAATGTAATTCAAGGTCTATTCCTCCCCCACATCATTTACTAAATTGTCAAATAAAATTAGACTTACCACCAAACCTGGCAGTTCTTTAATGAGCAGTTTCATCTTGGTTGTAATTATTTTTTGTTTGTGTATGTTCAGTAATTTTTCATTCTATGTCCTGCAAATTATTTTAACTTCTTATATTTTACCCATTGGAAGTCATAAGTGTTTGCTGTTTTCTCTCTGGAATTTCTATATACTACATTATATATATATTGTTTTATACCTCTATAAAAATTTGAAGAAATAATTAATATTATGAAAGCACCTAGTAAAGTGCTCTGTTGTATTATCTTAGCTGGTTTATTGTTACTGTTGCTGCTTCTGTCTCCTAATTATTACAACAGGAACTAAATGGTAGTTACATTTGTTCGCTAAGAAATGTGCAAATCACCATTGCCTACTGGACAATGTTTCCTTGCTGATACATGCACTGTCTCCCTAAACTTTGTTCCATTATTTTATAAGGCTTTCCCGGATGCTTACCAAGGTTATTCTCTTACCCGTACTTTATTGCTCTGTTTATACAGTTCACTGTTTCATATTTCCTGTAACTTCCATGACAGTTGGTGGGTTTTTTTTAGAAAAAAGTGCTGAAAATTTCATAACTCTGTTTATTAATTGCTGTTAAAACTGTCATATCCAACTAGCATAAAATTCTGGATTTAACTCTGTCTTTCCAAAGATTCTGCAAACACTTTTTCCAAAAACACTACTTCATTTTCCCACTTTCAGCTGATCTACACCAGAAAGAATAAAGTCAGCCATTTTAAAAGGATTAAATTAATTTCCTTATTTCCCCAATAATAACCACTGAAGTTATAGCTAAAATAATAGTTGCCTTTGCAGCGCAGAATTGTAGCATTTCTGACCTCTACCAGAAGCTTAAAAAAACACAAAACAAAACCAAAAAAGTTGTAGAAGGAAAACACCTGGCAAAATAATCATCAATATATACCACTGAAAACTATCATTAACAAACTGAAACTGAGTTTCAGTCTGGGAGGAAAAAGTGTGGATGATAACAGAAATATGTAACATTTCAGTATGGCATAAGATACTAAATGTTATTATCAAGTGTAGAGCTGCTGCTGCACAAACTGGAATTTTCTATTTTGTTATAGTTACCATTTGGCTCTTTTGAGAGGTGGTAATTTCCATTGGCTCTAAAGGGACTAAAAACCAAATCACTTAATACGTCTTTTGCATCTTGGTTATTACTATTCTAAGAAACATTACAGGTCATGGCAATAACAGCTACATTTATACTAAAATTTACATTTTTCTTTATTAATAGAACACAGGTGAAACTTAGCCAACCAGTTTGGGCAGTCAAGATCTTTCTGTTAGCACATTTTTCATATACTTTTCCCAAGCACACCATATAGACACATCAAACATTATATTGTATCTTTGGGCAGCAGTACATATATTCACAAGGTGTCTACCTTTTAAAACTCTTTAAATTATCTTTGGGACTAAAAATCTTGAGGTCATACAGCCTTCATGATTGCAGGGTAGGCAAAAATATCAGTTTACAGACATGGTATCTTACTTCTTTGTGCTTTGCATCTCATTAAAAAATATTTTTTCATTGTCCAATATGGCAGCTAAGCAAGCACTGCATCATCTATTTAGATTTTCTATTCATGCATCTGCTATGATATTCATGTTTGACTATCAACATTCTACTTATTAATCTATGACAAACTGTTAACCACTAAAAGGAAAATGCTGTCAGTCGTTATAACGTTATTATGCTCAACCTTTCATGAATTACTCAGGTCATCTTTCTGCATGAACAAAATGGTATTAGTGAATTGCATTGCAGTACAGTATAAAAAGAAAAAGACTTTCAGGAATTTTAGTATAAGATCAACAGTAATTGTTAATGTTTAAAATGCATCTGTGTTGTCTCAAAGGATTCATACAGAGAATGTCAACTGAAACAATATTATGAGAAAGAAACACATTCCACAGATTTCTCATATTTGATAAAATTCCTGCTCAGTAATAACCTGAAACAACACTTCCGTGGCAACCAACCTTACAGCTCTATTTCTTCCAGTGCTTTACTGTTCAGGGGCTAGCCAAGGAAAATAATAGGTCACAATTTATGCACACTACTTTCTTATTTATTTCTTATGATCCTGAGATTATAGTTGATACAACAGAAGTAAAGAATTAATGTATTGATCCTACTAAAGTACATGTTTAACACAGACAATTCTTTGTACTCTCCTGACACTGTAAAAGTCCTTTGCAAAAGGACTTTATGAAGTAAAATCCTGGCACCCTAAAGCAGAATTCTAGTGCTCTAAACTAGTTTAAGAAACTGAAAGTTTGCCCCTGTTATTTTATGTGAGGCAGTAAACACATACACACAAATCTCAATTAGCAGACTTCTATGACTATATGGGTAATAATTTGAATCCAAGAGTATGCATATTGAGTAAGGAATGAGGACGATAGTCAAAATACAACAATAAAAATAAAATCTAATTCAAACATCTGGAATTGGAAAAGACAGATCCGGAAATTGGCACCAACCCTAGAATGAAGATACACAATGCAAACAGGTGTTCTTACTGGAAAGAATTAACTGTGGAGCAAGAGTTTGTCCTCAAAGTGGAGGAAGACAAGAGAAAAGTTGTCTGCATACCAGGATCAAAGGTGGAAAGACACAGAATCAAAGGCAAAAAGAAGAATCCTGCTGGGTGTGGGGAAAATTCCACTGATTATTCTTCAAGTCAGGGCAAATAACACCACCTCTTCCTTGCAAGGATATATTACAGAAAAATCTACCAGACATTGAAAAAAAGTTGATGAAGCAGACACAAACGTGATCTAAAATGGAATTATTTTAGTCACCCTGAGAAGGGTGACAAAACATCAAAGACGATTCAAACATTGGTATTTTGAGGAAAGTTTGGAAATTTTCAGTTACTGTGAGATATTCATAGGCAGGATATTTGAAATGAGAATGACACCAGTTGAGCTCTAAAAGTGCTAACTTTCTGAGATCAAATAACTGATAAAAAGAGCTATAATTTAAAACTAAGACAGACATGGTTTTAATGCATAGGAAGACCGTGTAAACATGAATATAGTAAGTGCTAAATGAACATCAGAAGTATAAATAACAATACTGATGGAAGAAGAAGTAGGAAATGTATACAGTTAAAGACATGTATTTTCTAAATTATGTATTGCAGAAGAATGGTCATAAAAAATACCTTAAGGAAAATAATCACAAGTTACTTCCATTCAGAGTAAACAGAAAGATATGTGAAAATGGATTAGCAAACAACATCCTTTATTTCAAAAGGGCATATGCTGAGAAATTATGGAAAATAATTACTGAGGTCAGCTTTACTGAAGAGCTTATCAATTCAACTATTCAAAAGACTTCCAATACCTTTAACTTCAAAGCGAAACAATATCAGAAACTTGCTTCTGAAGCAAGAAGAAAAAAAACTGCAAAAGACTCAGACCAAAGACAAAAAAAATAACTGTCTCATTTCTTGTCATGCGTGCTCAAGAATGATTCAAATAGAAACAAGAAACGATGAATGCCAGTGCCATAAGCAGGAACAAAGGCTTTTATAGAGTAGATTCAAAGGCCTGACTTTACTGTAGGGAAAAAAGAAGTCTGGAAAGGGATATGACTATTCTCCATAAATATATAGGAGAAAGAAACAGTAAGGAGGCAAAATTGCCAATTAATCTTAATAATATTGACAAAAGAACAAATGAATATTAAGTGCTTATAAATACATTTAGTTAAGAAATTATAGGGCCTCTAACTTTCAGAGGATTGACATCTGGAACAGGCTGGCTAAAGGAATACTCAATTTCAAACGTTAGCTGACTAAATTTATGAACTTGTGATAACAAATAATTCAACCATTTACAATAGAAACTCTTTTCCTGTCCTGTATTACTTCTATATATTTGAAGCAGAGGGCAGGATTGTGGATGTTCAACCACTGACAACTAAGTTCTCACTATATCCTA
Source organism: Microhierax caerulescens (assembly GCA_035590215.1). NCBI lineage: Eukaryota > Metazoa > Chordata > Aves > Falconiformes > Falconidae > Microhierax > Microhierax caerulescens. The sequence continues at coordinate 27,593,494 of JAVJGJ010000030.1, forward strand.
CTTCCCCTACTTTCTCAAATCAACCTTTTAAAATCAAAATCCTCAGTTGCACATCTTTTTGTACATCATTATTTAATTTGATTCAACTTAGAATGAATTGATACATTCTTCTCCACTCAGTACTTTTTCATTTGTTGTATATCAAAACAGTCTATAACCACATAAGTTTTCTTTCGATTCAGAAGCAAGACAATATTCCCATATAGAAATGCCAAATTATTCTCCTGTCTGATCTTGCTGTTGTGTAGTGCAATACCTCATGGAGACAAAGCAACGGTTTACTGTTCAGTAAGTCTATCAAAATCATAAATATAATGCTGGGTTCCTCTAAAGACGAGAAAAACAATCCCACAAAAAGCAAAACTATAACAAGCAACGTGCTGGTTGAACTGCATTTTTGATTTCCATGCAGTTAGCAGTCAAAACAGAAAAAGAATATTGTATTGGTTATGTAAATTTCAGGACCAAAGCCATGCTATTTTGACTCTATAATATGTATTATTCTAAACAAAATGGTAGCCATCATCAGTGTCTGTAGTTTTTTAAGTACATGGTACAATAGGAATAGAAGTCACCTTTGCATATCATGTTGCTTACAGCTGTTATGCTACACCATAAATGAACGTAGGAATAACACTCTGGCACCTAGAGTCAAAATGAACTCTCATTTTCTGTGTTGAGGATTTCCTTCCAAATAAAGCACAGTTACAAAAAAACTGTCAGAAATGTGTTTTCTATTCTGATGTTCTGCAAATTGAATATTAGAAGTGATGCTCAGCCTTTCAGAAAGAAATCATTATCTAGTCATTAACTTTTGTTTTACCTTTCCTCTCTTCTTAAAAACCAAAGTGTAAATGAAACTATTTAAGACACTATATTGCATACAACCAACTAAATGCTTATGCCCACACAAATGAGTAAATAGGAAGGCTAAACATAATTATGTTCATTTACAGTTTTATTTCTGACATCAAGCACTGAGTCTGCTCATTCACTCTTTCATGGGCAAACACCAATTTTTAATTAATTCACTCAATTAGGGAGCACAGGATGAGGAACCCAAGTCAAACTGTTGAACACACTCATAGCAATTATATTTTAAAACAACAGGAAGATAGTGAATATGTATCTTATTTAAGTAAAATACGAATCTCTAACTTGGAAAAACATTCCTCATCTTTTGAGAGAGGCAGAAACAACAGTTACTTAAAAAAGAAAATCTGAACATTGCAAGTACCACAGAACACATAATAGAAATAGGGATAGTGTCAATTAGGAAGGATTATTAATACACTAGCAAGTGTCTGTAAAGAAACACACTGTTGAATAAATCTGTTTGTTTCAGTATAAACGTCAGATTTGGTTACTTTTCATGTGTATTTTTGGTTCTCCACTACTCTTTCTGAAAGTGCATGCATGTGTGTGCATGCTCCACAATGTTATGATATTTTGAAGAATTTTGTTTTTTCCTGTGTTAAGTACAATGTATCCAGAATGTCAAGCATTAATCTTTAGAAAGATGCACATAAACTGAGCATGCAAAAATGGGCAAACACACTGCTCAAACTGCAGGACTTGCTATGTTTACAAAAGAAAGCTTTTATACACACTCATCTAAATCTGAGTGGGCAGCCCTGGGAACCTGACCAACATGTTTCTAAGCTTTTAAATGTATTTATGGTATAGGCAATGATGATACATTTATTTAATAGGTTTATGTGTTTAAATAATTGACAATTTCAGCAATAAACATACTTATTTTTCACTTGCACTACAAATATACCTAAAACATTATTCCATGGACTTTAATGAGTACTCAAATTTATGCAAACATTGTCTGATGGGAAAACTTAACTCTTTATCCAGAACTTTATAATAAATATTTACCATTGTTTAATCTTAGTGGAAATTTGCATAACACTGAGCTTCAAATATATTTTGAGATTCTTTTCATTATTTGGCATACATCCATGACCCTTTTAATCAGAATAAGGTGTTGGCAGAGAATGGGCAATATATGTATCTATAAGCCTTCAGCATGTACAAAGTAAATCTTAAATAAGATAAAGGGTGTAAAAATATTTGAGAATTGATTCTTATTAAAAGCAATAAGTCACCAAGGCGGAAACCTTCCTATATTTCTGCATTTTCTCTGTGACTACACTTCTTTTTCTATAGTAAAGCATAATTTTACATGACTCTCCTTCTGCTTGGTTTACATGTTCAAAACATGCATAAAAAATACAATAAAAAGGGGAAATGCAGTTCATTTACAGTTCAGTGCTGAGGGATCTATGCTGCTCAAGCTGTAAGCACTAACAGTTTCTGAGTAAGGACATTGGTGTATATGGCTCACACCTTTTTTTTTCTTTCTAATGCCAGTCATTCAAGCTAGAATGGCTTCACAGGTGAGAGGACTATTGTAAAAAACACACCAGCTTTAACTGGATGTCTTACCAACACCTCATTGCCCAGAATAGTTAATATGAAGCTATATCTGAAAGTAAAGGCAAATAACAGCATTTTTTCTTATTGATACAGATTTTCTTGTTTACAGAGACATGAGCAGTGGTCTGATTCTCATTACACCAGCAAAGAGTCACAGTAGCTGTAACACAGAAGTCGGTTTGTGCGGACAAAACAGGATAATACAGAATAAAGAACCAAAGACATTGATTTTCACCTTCTACAAACTTTGAAGTTTTATTCATGTAAATATAACGAATACAAAGATGTTTAGAAGATATTTAAGGATTGTGTGCTTATTGTATAAGTCCCTAATACACAATTCCATAATTCTTTAATAGCTAAAAGAGAATAAAGAAAGTTGTTGGCTTCCTAACTTTTCACAAATAAGATGCCAGCAGGAGGGAAATAGCCATGAGAATCATTAACAATAATCCAAAATTATTTTCAATTAAAAAAGACATTGGTGGAAAACTTTTGATAACTACATCTTCAAAAACAAAAAATAAATTCAAAATTCTTTTATGGCAATATTTTTAAGGATTATACAAACCTCCTTCAAAAGGAACAGCATATTTCTTTAAGAACAGGAGATATAGCTGTGACCATCTTCAAACCTAATATATTTTTACCGTTCCAGAAGGTATTTTTTTTGCAAAACTTAGGATTCTTATTTTTTATCAAAAAAGAAAAAAGTACACAAATGAACATGACCCCACAATGTGCTTTTTAATTAGTCTCTTTATCCCCAAATATTATTCATATTTTTTCCAAGTGAACTGTTCAATATTGGTAAAAAAAATTTATTGGTAAAAAAATCTCTAGCTTTCCCCAATATATTTTGAATGATGCAATAAACATGCAGGATATTTCAAGTGCTCTTGATCAGGTTAAGTTCCTAATACAAGGACATGATAGGTAATGCTCAGGCTGTCTTGGTATTTATATGATTTATATGATTTCAACAAAGATAGACCTTGTTTATATTGAAGACTACAGCAGCTTACATAAAAAGCATGACTATAAAACAATAAAAAAAATGTAAAAACATACAAGACCTTATGTGGAAATTCTTAATTGAAGTTATGCCTGATATCAATCAGGTCTATACTAAATTATATAAATAAAACTCCAATTTTTAAATCAGATTGGGAACACAAGGTTGTATACTGGTTTAACTAAACTACCTTTTTACACCAGCTAAAGTTAAACAAGTACAAAATTATATTCGGGCTGTACCTTTATATTCTTGCAACAGAGCACACAGAAAGCATAAGTCAAGTAAGCTTTCCTTTGTACATTTGGTTAGCAAGGCTAATGAGATCCCTGCTCTAACAGTCTTAATTTTCATTTTTAAAAGGCAAAATGCTGCACATTATGTGAGGTCTGACCAAATACGCACTCAGAACAGAATGCCAGATATCTTTTCATCTTTGAACTAACATTATCAACAGCTGCATGTTTATACCCAAATAAAATATTAAATTAACGTAGTTTATTTACACATGTTGATGTAAGTATGTGTGTATACCAATGCACACACTGTAGCTTGGGATAATCAAAATACCCCCCCTATGAGAAATATAAATAAAAGCTTTATTTAGGAGAGCAGTATAATTTATCCTCTAAACAACTTCACATAGTTAGAGGAAACAAAGTGAAAAACAAAGAAATAGAAATGACAAAATCATTTTTCCTGTTAAGATTTTAAAGGCCAAGGAATTTCCAGTCAGGACAACAGGCTTTTTAAATCTTTTAAATTTTTGTTGTGGTTGTGATTACAGGTTGAAATGATTGATCTTCCTGTATGACAGTATCTTAAATTGTGTGTCACAGTCAAAATTTAAAGCTTTATAGGTCCACAGCACAATTTTAAAATCATTCAAAGAAGCTCAAAATTTAATTAAGAAAAACATTAGACCAATTAAAACTAAATCGTAGGATAAAATATTAAGGTAAAACATGCATTAGTGTGACATTTACATTTTTATGAAGTATGAATCACAAAGAAATAAAAACTGCTGCTAAATTTCAGTTAAGTCCCTTTTAAAAATCTTGTTTCCATGGTGATGCTGAGAGTAAGTTTTCAGAGGATGTAAGATATAGATTTTTTGTTTAAAAAAAAAAAAAAAAACAGTTTCAATGAGAAATAGCAACATCATAGCCTCTTTTCAATTTTCTAATATGCCTGAGAGGCACAGAAAATAAGTCACCAAGACATCAATGCCAAGATGAATGCAGGAGGACAGACCCCTACTTATTCTACTGTTTTGCAATATGCTTCTAACTAAGCACATTCACCAGTGTAATTCCGCTGCAAACACACTAATTATTAAATAGACAACAGTATTTTTGTAATCTGAAGGCCTAGTAGTGCCCCTTCTATCAGGAAAGCTTAATAACAACAGCACTCATTATCGAGATGAGCTGAAATTCCACTACAAAGGCTACCTATGACAAAAGTAACCAAGTGATTCTTCTTTTACATTCCAGATCTAAGAAAAGTTGCTCAAGTCTCTAATGAGTAATCAGGGATTGAGGTTTCTAGGCTACAAAAATCCTGTTGTGGCAAAAAAGGCAGAAACCTAACACCCAAATCAATACTGTATTACTCTCTCCACAGGCAAGAGCTGCTGGGTCAGGAAAATCATGAAAAATTCATAGTGAAGGTGGTCAAGTCATCCATAAGATAAAGAAAATAATGCTATATCTAAAGATCCCTTGAGCAATCGAAGACATTTTATAGATTTCACCATGGATAAGTGCTGGTTTGTTTCATCTATGTACCTTAATACCGTTCCTCTCTTATTTCTAACAGTAAATGAGGATGTTTTGGTCTATATTTACTCTCTTTCTTATTTACTTTATTAATTTCTCAGTCTTCGTGCTCCACTGTTGCAATAGCCACCCACAGGAGAATTCTGAGTCATTCCTTCTAGTAGAAAAAGTGGATAACATCTTGGAGGAGTCCTCCATATAAATTCCTTAGGAGAGGTAAGCATGGTTCTGACTAACAGAAAAAGTTAATGTCCTGCTCCTTTCTGTGACATCACTTCTCTGAAGGGGAACAATCAACAGGCCTTCATCTTTTACAAAGTCTAAACTCTCCAGCATAAAAAAAGAAAGATACAATTTTATTTCATATAAGGGTAAGAGAAGCAAAACAAGTGTTTAAACCACCACATGTGGGAAAGCCAAAGAAACAAAGATTCATGCATGATTAGTAACTCAGTTTACATGTGTTCACTCCTCCTGCAGCACAAAATTCATATCTAACAAAGCAACAGTAAAAAATCTAAAATGGTGAAGAAGGTCCCCTGCATAGTATATATTAAATAATAAAAAGGAACTCTTGACAATAGCAAGAAATTATAGAAATCTAGCTGTCAGATAAAATATCACATTGCTTTCTAAAGCTTCATAAACATTTCTGAAAATTCTACAAAGATATATTCCTCCACAATGAACAGAAATCCAAAGCTTTCCAGTAGGATGAGCCGTACAGTTATTCCACACCTGTACAAGATTTAAGCATTCTATGATTCAAGACACAAGACATTTTGTGGGTAAAAGATATAGTCATGATTAAATCCGTTATGCCAAAACAATGTAAGCAATGTGAGAAAGACCCTGCATCTCTCTGCCACTAAGGAAGAGAGTCAAATTAAGGATGAAAACCACCAGTCCATTTTGTCAACTGTCTGTATGATGCAGTACTACCTCCTGTTCCGTATTATCAGTCCCTATCTAGTGAGCTATTTAAAAAAAGTTTAAGTTTTTTACTGTATTAAAAGAATACTATTCTCCTGTGAATGTAACTATCCGAGTATATTGCCTCTTCAAATAGAAATTAAACTAAATCATCCTCAAATTTTTGGAATAATCTAGAAAACCATGAATAGAGGGGCAAGACGTTGTCTTAGACTTGAATGTTCTGGACATTCACCTAGAACATTTAGAAATATCACTGACCTTACTACATAATGCCAATCAAAGACTCAGAAAGCTATGCCTTTGATCAGGTATATTTCAGGGGGTTTTGTTTTATTTATTTATGACAATTAGGGAAGAATATCAGGTGTTAAAAGGTAGAAAAAAAATAATACAGACATCAGTAGGAAACAGCAAAAAAATATTACCTAGCTAAAGCTGTATAGAATAAGAGATATAATAAGTCAGAAATGCCTACAACCAGTTCAATCTCTTTACTACCATAGTATCCAAACATATTCATTAGACACAATATGGCAAGGTTTTAAGTCATATAAAAATGACTTTTTCTAAAGTGGGATGGTCTCTCAACATTAACTTCACATATCAACTGAATAACTTCTGAAAATAAAAATGTTTTCTAGATTTTTTATATTCTTGCTCTGGTAACGAAAGTGGCTCTACAAAGTTAGATTAAGCTTCTTAACCTTACATTATTCCCTTTTCTATAGTTAATGACATTCTTACTTTTAGGAAAAACAGAATATACCATTTCTTGCTTTCTCTACATGGAGGACACTGTATGCATCCACCTTTAGGAATCACCATTAGAATTCCCCTTTAAATTTCACATTCCCATCAGTGAAGCATGACTCCAAGCTTGAATTCTCTGTCTCCAAGTTAAACCACACTGGCTGTTAGAATAAGCAAAAGCAAATTATTAGTTATAGCACTCTCAGTGTATTTACTATCTTAACAGAATGCCAGGTTCTCCTGTTTCTGATTTTTATGATAGATTTAGCATATTTTCTTTAGATGTACTCTGTAAAAACTGTCTAGTATTTGCTACTCATTACATTTAGTTAGATCATAAAAACTGGATGTGGGGCCATCTTTGTCTTCCTTGCTTGTGTTGCAATTGCACCCTGGTTCTTGACATTGCCATCTGCACTATTCTGGTGATAATTGTGACTCTCCCAGGACAAATCAGTTAACTCCTCAATCCATGTCAGGATTCAGCCGGGCTTGGTTTTTTTCATCAAAGATGACTCAAATGTGAAGTCAGTAAAAGGCATGTTTAAGACACCCAATGTAAAAACAACACATATGAAGTAGGAAGATTTTCCATACACAGTTAATAATGTTAGATTTTTTATTACACAATTACAGCACTAAGCCATCAATACCAGTTGTAAGGGAGCCATCAGTATGTGCCTTAATTCTTCAATATTTCTGTTGCTTGTACCTCACATTACTTGTGTTAAAGCATCTATTGTATTTAAAGTTTCTGAGAGAAAAAGTAATTACTGACAGAAGCTCTTCTCCTGAGAGGATCACAGAAGAAAAGTACTGTGCTTATGGGTGGTAACTCCCCTGTGTCTTCTCAGAATGGACACAGGAACATGACTGCAGAGAGCTGGGATCTAAACAGGAACAGAAAGCATCTGTCCCTCCTACTTTTTTTACTGGAGACAATAAAAAGAAAAACCGTGTCAAAGATACTTACTTTGAAATGCCTCATAATGCTCTGATATTTGCAGCATATACTACAATTATGCCACTGTCATATATTGTTCCATTATCACTGCAGGAAGCTCTGAAGTTTTATGCAGTCTTATTTGAAAGTATATGAGAGAATGTATAGAGACTGGTGCAAGGGAACCTAAGGGCCAATTTTCCAAGATCCTAATAGTACTGAAATCTCACTAAAGCCAATAAAAACTTGGGTTATTTTGCACTTCTCAGAAAATGTTTGAAAATAGTGAGTCCATAACAGGGACCTTGTGAAATCACTTGTGGCACCTGTATTCCCCTAACAGAGTATATACCAGTGCAGAAAGCAAAGGTTATTATGAAGTAGAGGGGTGAAATCAGCTGCAAGGGAAAACTAAATTATTATTGGCATCATGTAGTATGATCAGGCAGTATTTATTTGGGATATTTGACAATATCATAGAAGATAATGTTTATGTATCACCAATATATTGCTGGATGAAAAACAGATTTACCAATGACTGTATTTGAACAGTATATTAGAATACTTAAGTTTCTTTTTGGCTATTACATTGAACATTCAATGTGTTAAGGTTTCCCCAAAATTTAACATGTTAAGATTCAGTAAGTTCAGAAAGCAGCAAAGTTTTCTAGAGATTGACACAAAGTGTCATGAATGACATTTCTGGGGTTTCCAGTATTTTGCTATATATGGATTCATCTTTTCACTTAAGTGAATATACAAAAATGTTATCTAGACAGATGAGAGTACTAGAAAATCTGTATCTATATGATACTTCAGTGAGAGGCATGGACACAACAGAAGCATTGATTTTTCAGTGTTCTCCATCACTATTCTGTAATGATGCCTGGGCAAGCTAACTTGGAGCAAGGCAATTTTGTTGCATCTGGTTCTGACTACCTCATCTAGAAGTTTCTGTTTACATTGCTCAGGTCACAAGTTTTCTGGCTTAACATATTTGCAAGAGTAGCTCAAAAGATTGCCATTCTTATTTTAACTTATGCACATTTATTATTTATTAGCACTAGCACGGACATTTTTGTGGTAGATAGATATTTTTTCTTTTTGTTCTTACACTTCTCCCCACAAAACTTTTCTGAAATACTTTGTTCTGAGACATTCTTATAATAGCATGCAGATACAAAAATATAACAGTTCCATTAGAGAAGAATGAATGATTAGGAAAAGGAATACTTTTCCTTTAAAGTAAAAAAAAAATTAAATAAACAAAACTAGTGTGACTTACACAAAGATAAGGATAGTCCTAATGAGTATGTTAAAAACTGAATTTGTTCTTGTTAATTACATGCTTCATCTTCAGAAACAGGCAAAAATGCAGAATATTTTTAATTCATTTCCCACATACATAGTACATCTTTTAATGAAATAATCCTTGGGTTTAGTAAAATACATTTTACAACCTGATAAGCATTACATTACATTGGAAAGTAAAATGGCTGTATCGTTTTCTATGCTCCTATCATTTAATATAATATCTGTTACAGCCTTCATGTTCTCACAATATTCTAACTTCACATTTCTACAAAACACAATTTTATAAATTTTAAAGGTCTGTACGAACAGGAATGTATTTTAATACAGAAAACTTGACACTATCACTGTATTTTTCTTCAAAAATATTCATTCCTTTCTTTGACATTTTTTTGGCTTACACACCAGGGTGCCAAACATTTGTGACAGCTTACAATAGAAAAACAATATTGCTTTTAGTTAACAATGTTAGCTATGAATATATATTGACAGCATTTTCACTGCAGATTTGCTGCCAACATAATACAAAGCAAATAGCATTCAATATGTTGGAACACTCAGGGGAATTAAAGAGTTTCAAAAACAAATTTATGGCATTAGGTACTGAATGCTAAATCTAATGAAAATGCAAATTCAGAAGTATCTCCCGCAAACACTTCATGCAAAGGAATGCAGTTTGGCAAAGTGATAAAATTAAGATTGTTTAAGTCAGGAGAAAATTATGTTAAAATGCTTCTGCTTGTTTGGCTTTTTATAAAGCCAGTTTTACCACAAAGATTAATATTTTTCCCAAAGTCTTTCTGCTTTGTTTCCTTGAAGTATATCAGAGAGAGATTATAAAAAAATCCAAATTCCAAATGCTTCCAAATGTTTTGAAAAAATACAAATACATAGATGTATAATATTAATATTTGTAACTTTACTACTAACCATATACAACCACAAGAACCACTGCTCCCCTGAAAGAACAGAAGCTTTTTTTTCCTTCCAAGTCTGTATGTTTATTATTACCTACAGAACAAGCAAAGCAGTGGATAGAAATTATGATTTAAGTCTTATTAAAATACCGTAATGTGCAGCAATATTGTAGCGTCATCTCCCATATATTAAAATATAATTGTTAAACCAAACATTTATTGACAGTACTTCGTAAGTGACATGACATTAATACTTTTAAACCATTTACAGAACAAATTAATGTAGGTTAAAAATACCACACTGCCAAGAAAGCAAAAATTGTTCAGGTTTTGTAGCTGTTGAATATAATTTTTTACAAATACTTAGATGAACTCAATATTTATTCTTACTCAACTATATCCAGTAGCTCAACGCTGATCTTTAACAATGCTTGCCCAACATAAAAATATTATATTTTTTAAAGTCTTTATTTTCTACTCACATGACCAGTACCAGTTAAAAATGTAACTGACCTATGAAGATCAGCATTCCTTTTCAGTATATTATACCTGTTTTCTTTCTTCATGTTTTTTGTATGGGATATTGCTTTTCCCTGGTTGTGTCACATATTTTCAGTTCTTACTTCCACATAAGAATGAATATTTTATTTATTGCATTTCTTACATAAAACTCTATGGGTTACTTGTGAACTAAACTGACTATGCAAGTGACCGTGACTAGCAGAACTGAGATGTTAAAGACAGTATTAATCAAGATGTTTGCAACTGCATGGGCTTTCTTTGTTTTAATTCAAATGGACTGAGCTAAAGTTTCAGGTAACTATTTAAGGAAAAAAAACCTGCTCTGTCAGATACTTGTTTTTTGCTAAGTTCTTTCCAATTAATCTAAGAACATTCTCTTATTCTCCAGTCTCCTAGTAAATGTTCAAAAAAACAGAGGTGACTAAGATTTAATAATCTTGAGATTTTCTTAGATAGCTGTAAAATTATACAGTTCATGAAAACAAACTCATCATAGGTTACACTCCAGCCTGACTGAACTGTTTAAATATAGTTTGTACCTTCTAAATAACAAAGAAGGGGGGGTAAAGGGAAAAGTGTCTTTCTTATTTGTAGAATAATGTTTGCATTTAACCACTGAAGTGTAAAATTAGTATAATCCATAATTATTAAACCCACTACAACTTTCAACAATTTATGAATTTCTGGTTTCTTAGAAAGCTGAATGGAACATATTTTAGGCTTAAACTTGGCCATCACACGCGGTTTACCATGAGACTCATACTACTTGCATTATAGAATGCCTAAACTGCAAAATTATACAGTACTTCCCACTATGGTGAGAGAGCCACAACTCTACATTTAGAACCGCAAAGAAAAAATCAGGAAATGCAAAGCTTCGCTTTTTGATAAGCTATGAATTTGAAAACATATTTCCTAGCACATCAAGCACAATATGGACCTGTATGCTATAAGCATCAAACTAGTTAGTTTTTTAAAAGCTGAAAGACTCTTACACTGGTGAAAACAGAGTAAGCACAGTTAATCTGTTAACATCTACTCTGTCTCTTTTCACTGACTGTCAAGGAAATCATATTTTACACTTTTTACAGTATGTGCTTGGAAAGGATTTCCTAGTAATCTACATTAAATCTCACTGAAGGGTGACAACAGAAATCAGTATGTGCCTCTGAAGAATAATCTAGCCAAACATTTACATTTAGAATATTCATTTGTATTTATGCATGAGAAATTCCCAGCAAAAAGAAATTCTCTTCCTGCATACATACAATCTCTTTATATAGGCTGATGTTTATAGTGATCAGGCTTTAAATCAATAAAATAAATATATATTACTCAAATTAGTTTTGTGATAAAAACAGCTAGAATATTGTAGAATTCCTACAGCTAGTACGTAGGTAGCTGTATGGACCTCTGCTTCAAAGAAATTTGTTTGGTCCTTCTGCAGCCATAGGGAAGAGACAACCCACAGGGAACAGTTATTTTAGTTTCATCCTGGCTATTCCAAACCCATGGAATTGCCATTCCACATGCCTGCCAGGAAGGATATTCCATTAATCTGGCTATTGCGGCAATTCTAAATCTAACACTGGAGGTACTCAGTATCAATGTCAAATTTCCAAAGGCAAGCATGTCCTACCATGAATCCCACAGTACTCTGAAGTCCTTTGATGTTAGGATTAGTTTTGCCCATAGAGTTCACATATCAGAATATGAACATACAAGAAGATGCAACACAAGCAGCATTCTACTTCCCTGCATCGCCCCTAAGTATGATACAGTCTTGCAGTAAAGTATGCAAAGTCATATGAAAATCTGCTAGGAGAATCCACACACTGTTGTGATATATTACCTAAAAAAATTTTAATATAAGTTTTCTGTGTGGTTTCATGCGAGTTTTCAGAGGGTAGTAAGAGGACAACCAACCCACTTCAAAAAAATTATGCTACACAACTAGAAAATTAAGTGTTCTGCAGAGAATAATCATTTCAAGACCAGGAAAATACAGTCAGATTTGCCATTCCAATAAAAGTCTGTTACAATGTGCAAGGTTAAGGATCTGAATTCATGGCCTTCAGGTTTCAGTTGGAGGAGATATATATATATATGAAATTGGCAAAAAGGTTGATAAAATTTTCTTCTCAAAGTTGAGAATTATAATAGAGAGGTGGTTGTCTGATTTGTTGTCACTTATCTTGGGAAATTATTAGGGCAAAAGGAGACTGACAAACAGAAGCAACAACCCTGCTCAGTGACTGGCTTAGAAAACACAAATGTTTGGGGGCAGATTATTTATATTGCTTATACCAAGCTACTAAAAGCTTCAGAAATATTATCTTTTCAATGACAACATAAACCCTATTCAACCACATACACCAGATTTAGCAGAAACACATCCAGTTGTTTTAAATCTATACTGAATATGTTCCACTGTATACACATCCTTTAGTAAAAATAGTAATAAAAAACTCATTTCTACTTGAAAAACCTTCAAAGTTTCAGCTCCTACATAACATAATGCATATTTAGACTAGCATGTTATTCAGTAAAAGATGTCCAAACAAGATGATTTGATGTTGAAATAGTCATCTCAGAACAACCAGAGCAATGTAAGGTAAAATAATTGTCAAGTCAATCTCTAGCTTACACTTTATTGCAGAAATAAATTGAACTCTGCTCTAGCTTTTTGACACGTAATTCTGATACTAATGGGTTCAAATCCATTTCTCTTTGCTCTCCTTCCTAACAGGAAGCTTTATGTAATACTGTGTCAGAAATCTACCAGTTACTGGCTAATGTTTCCCTTAAATAAAAAGTCTCTGCCTGTAATAGTATTAACAGCTGCCATCAGTTTACAGTAATGAGCTGCAGTTCATCATGGTAATGCTACTATGAAAATTAGAAGCTTCCATGTAGCTTCTCAATTCACAAAAAAATTACCAGAGCCATCATGAGCAGTGGTGTAACAGCAGATACTGTCTAGCTAAGGTTTACAGGCCAGATCCTAAACTGGTGTAACTGTACTCAATCATTACAATTGTACATGGTTTATTATAGTGTGTTATGTATCAAAAATACAGCAGTTCTACTTTGAGGGTCAATATAATAAAGCCACTGTTACCTTTCTTGATTTGTCAAAGCAAAAAAATGCACATTCATTTTACAGAGTATTTCACAGCTCCTTCAATAGAAAGATTTTTTTTTTTCCTGGAAGAAATACAATGATTTAACTATATATACTGTAATATCTTGGGTTACCTATACAGTGCAAAAGAATCTTCCAGTTTCAATTAATATTTTTTTTAAAAGTAGCTATAAATCACAGCTTTTTAATTTTCTTTGCTTAAAAAACTGAAAATGCATATCTTAATGCTTGATACCTCCCGAATTCTATAAACTAAGCATATTCTTACATGCAGTACAGCAATAGAACAATATATTTAGTTGAGATTAGGATGGGATTTTCTCAGGCATTTAACATTATAGGAACTTTTCTCCTTCTGAAATCAATGGGAGATATACTATCTCATTCTACCGTAAAACATACAAATGTTATTTTCAGATCCTAATGGCAAAAAATAAATTAAAAAACTTTTTGTATAGAATTAAGTTTGATGGGGCATTGTATAGCTGGGTTTTATGGAAAATATCCTTACCTACCTTTCAAAATTACTGGTAGATGTAGGGCATACCCAGTTTATTTAAAGCTTCTCTAGGCAGAGGTGAGAGGAATGTAGAAGAGGAAACTAAGTAGACTAAAATTCACTAACCTGGATGAACAGTATGAGCAGTGGGAAAAAAGAAATTCATAAAACCACAAATCAAGTAAGCTGATAAAAATTATTCACTATTACTCATAACACAAAAATTATATTAAATATTAACCAGCACATTTTAAAAAGAGAAAAGTACTTTTTATACAAATTGCATAATTAAGCTGCGGAACTCAGTGCTCCAAGATCACAATGAGTATGATCAGATTAGACAAGGATGATATAATTCACAGAGTTCACCTATGCCTGTTAAAAACAATCTGGAGGCAACTACTACTATTAACCTGGCAACTACTACAATGAACCTGGTGACTTCTGACGACCTGTACCTAATTTGGACTGGTGGGAACTCACAATTCTGTGGTGCTGCAACGTCCAGTATGTGAGGAACAACTGTCAGGCTGGCCTGCAGGGCACCAGGGTTTTCCTGTAACTTGCACAGCATGCATAGGTCAGTTTTGCCTATACCACTGACACAGGAACTGAAAGTAAAGACTATTCTATACTTTCCTAGTATTATTGATATTTTAAGTATCAGATGCTGGCCTTTGTCCATATTAGGATACCAGACTAGGCAGCTCCTTAATCTGACCTTCTGTGATACCCCTTTATTTTACAATAAAGCCAAAACCAAGACAATGCCATAAGTGAGAAGGTAGACTCAAAGTGGCTGTTGATGAGAGAATGGGAAAAGCATATGGGAATCTGAGACCCAGGGAGTCACAGGAAGAATGACACTGGTTTGTTTTTTCACCATCTTTTCATTACCAGACTAGTCTGCTTCAGTGTCACAGGTAGTTCCATTTCCATGTTCCGCAGCAACTGGCTATCTCCTGGAATGAACAGTATTGACACTAAATGCTTTGGAACGAGGTAAATTTCCATTTTTTATGGAGGCAGATTGTTTCAGTCAAGAGTTACTCATTATTCTGTTGGACAGCCCAAGCACAATGTGATTTGGACTCATAAGCCCTGAGCTAGTTTTGGGTGTCCAAGAAACTCACTGAACAATGTGCTGAACACTGGGATTAAAAATTAGTCGCAAGCTGGTAAACACCAGAATGAATCCACACTGCTGAAGAGGTTTCTTAAATGCGCAAACTTTTCAACAAAGCGCAATAATCCTACGTCTTTGTGGCACTTGATATCCAATTATGATGGAGGTTATAGGCACTCAAGATCAATGAAAGACTTCCCACTCTTCACAGCTTCTCTGCTCCATCTAACGGCTTCCACTGAAGCAAAGTGGAAAGCTCTTGCTGCCTATAATACAGTACAACACTAACTTTCAGGAAATTGTTTATCCTTTCAATATTAAATTTCCTATTTTCTATTTCTCATTTTCACCATCAAAATTCAAGTTTTCTCTCCTTTTTCTTTCACTTATTGTAAGGTATCAGATATATAAAGACTGTGCACAGTGACTCAATATTGGGTTTGTATTGGGTTCATACATTAAAACCACAGGCAGCATCCAACAGTAATGAAGGAAAAGCATTACAAGATCTAGCACTCTAGTTCTTCCACCACCAGTTAATAGCAGAATAGAGGATTACTGGAGCCATACGCTTAATAGACTCAACAACAATCAGCAGACAGGATACTGGCTTCTCCGTTGATCTTTCCCAACTAATTTCAAACTAATCACCTCTCACGGAGTACCACTACAATTTCATTCTTAGACTTCCTCAGTGGCAAGAAAAACACACAACTTTCTACAATTTTTCAGCCTGAGCCTCTCTTTTTCTGCCCTATCATGTAAAGGTCAAATTGTTCCCCTCCCCCAGTAACATGAATTAACCTATGTATATTTCAGCTTGGTTTTATATTCAGGTTCCAACAATTACTGCATAGTATCTGAACCTGCCGTGGCTCAAATACAGATTAGTCTGTGTAAGAAAGATTAAAACAATCTAAAAGCAGGGAAATTTAAAACATTTTATCTTCATCTCTTCAATGTAAATATTTTTTTTCTTTTACTTTAGTTCTACGCTTCCACATTCTGATGTAAATTTTCAGCAATAAATGCGGAATTAAACCAAATTTACATGGAAGAAATTTAAAACTGGAACTAAAAAAAGGGGGTATTTAATCATAAATAAAAAAGTTTTTAAATTGAAAGCAAAGTAAGCATGTCACATCACTGACATCCAGATCATCATAGTGCTGATTTTGTTTATAACATTTATAATGTATTTTTGACATTTTGAGTGACAGATGCCACCATAATAGGAAATTAAAACACACCTGGCCATTAGTTTCCTCTTAGCAAAAGCCAGTGTTAAATCTGAAACATACAGTATGTATGTAATAATTACCAAACACTGACATCTAAAATGTTCTTAGAGACACCTGGAACACAAGAAGTTTATGAATTTAACACTGTCTTGCCAAGAGAGAATATTTCATCAGGACAACAGTTGTTTTGCTAATGCTGAATATTGTCTATGTTTACTAATCTGTCTGTATTCATTACTTTTTAAAGGCTGATACGTGTCATGACAGCTTTGGATAATTTCATGGAGATGTACACTATATTGCACTTACCAAAGCTTCACATGCACCCTCAATCTATTCCAAGCACAACTGAATTATTGATCCAAAATAAAATTATACGTACTTGAAAGGATTCCAACTTGGAAGAATCATCATTTATAAATCTAATTTTATGCATGACCAATATAGGCACAAGTTTCCAAAATGGCAAAATTATTTTTCTTTAAAACTGCAGTATGTTCAATTGATTTTTCTTTTTTTAAATGTTGAGATGAACATGCAATCTATTTTAAATGTCATCACTTTGTTCTTTATTTAATTAACATTTCATATGGCTTCCTCAGTAAATAAATAATTACTTCAATCACTATACATATCATCTAATCCTATGCCTTTCTGACTTACAATAAAATTGCGTCACTTTTCAACACAGACATCAGTGAAACTACTTTTAAAAAGTTCAAAGGCTCCTTTGAAATAATCCATTATGGATTTTAATACAAGTTGCAGATAATTCAAGCCCTTCCCTTATTAAAAGTAATAGATTCATATTACCACATGCTATCGTATTATAAGATCTTATAAACTTTGCATCATGAATCTGGATCCACTGTTCTTCCCTATTTTTTTCAAGTTGAATGGCACGTGATATGTAAAAAATAGTCTACTTACCCTGTAGAAACCATAGTTAATTAAAAGATATTGTCCAAATACACTCAACTCAGTCTCTCATGTTTTCAAGGCAGACAGATATATATGTATGCATCTATGTATCTATAAAATACACATATACACTCAAATATAGCTTTAAGGAATTTGGCCAGTGCATCATATGCAGTGCAACATTGTAGTACACAGTGATGCCATCAAAATAAAGCCTAACAGAAATCCAGATTTTTGCTGCCTCTAGATTCTGAAATATACATCCCAAAGGATGCAAATATGTAACTCCCATTTTGCCTGTTGTCATGTTTGCTAGTAAACACCAGAGAATCTTCAGTGAAAGCATTCACTAATTCAGATTGAATTTATTTACCTGCATAAGAAACTGATTTTTCCTGACAAAAATGTTTCAAGAGAGGTTCAATTCCTTTTTAATCTTTCTTAGAAAAAAATTATAATTTCAACACTTCTGCACTATATGTCTTTCTCCAAGGCAAAATAAAACAGTGAATGATAATGAATGATAAACCCAGAAGCCTGAGATAAATGTCAAAATTTAAATCTTGACCAAGTTCGCCCACAAGAACTGAAACCCACTATTCAGTAGGTAACAATATAGGAAAAACATCACTGACATATGAAATACATAAAAATTTCATATTGATCAAACTAAATCAATACTAATATTACAGTAAGCAGTGAATTAGAAGTTGTAATAGTGATGCTACTTACAGTTTCATCTTAAAGTCAAAATGGCCATGTGAGCTGGAAATATGGGATGACAAGAACCATTGAACCCTTTAAGGCTTTGGGGGAATGGCACAAGTGTTTTCAAGTCACAGATGCAAATTCAGGTGTCATTATTGACTGAGGGACCCCAATTTCAAACACATGAGCTGGCAAAGAACACATACAAACATGGACTTGAAAGAGGATCCGAGAGCCTTCATCACTGAGAGTTAACATGGAAACTAAAATTAGAAAGAAGCTTCAACAACTCAAATGCTGACATCTCAAAGCTTTCTAGTCCTAAGACACATTTGCTTTTTAGTAATGAAGATTCATTTTCCTGCTAAAAAAAAATTAAACTACCCACCCATAAAACTTTGTATGAAATTTAAATACAAATATTTCATTTTCTTTGGTAGTAGATTAACCCAGCAGCAGAGATAAATTTAAAACTCACCCATTCTAGTACATTCTTGCATTTATATTACCCTATGTTTTTTTGCATGAAGTTTTTCTTTTATGTCTACATCCATGTTTAACATTATTGGCAGTAACAGTAAAAAAAAAACCTGCCACAAAGTTTCATACAAAATTGAATCTAATTTTAATTACTATTTGATAAGCACATAAAAAGAGAGGAAATTAATTAGGCAAGTATGTACATATTCTATAACAAATTTAATACAGTGTACCTTTCTGTACAACACTATAGTATGCTAGATACTAAGCTTCTTTTAAAAGCTAACCAAAATCCTTCTTTAAAACCAGATTTATGAGGGCAATATAAATTCAAAGCTTATCTTTCAGTATCACAACCTTATGCTTTAAACATTCTGATTTGGAACCAAACAATATCATACCACTCTTAATCTGAGTCCCAGTAAGATTCTGCTGTGTTACACTGCAATGGTTCTATGGAGTACTAAATTAGTCCAACATAAGCATACTTAGTAATCAAGTTGTTATATAAATTATAGTCAGATATGTCAATGAAACTAAGATGATGGCTTTGTTCAGATTGCTTATTAGTAAATAAACTACAAACTTCCAAAAATACATAAACTTCCAAATTTCTAAATTTTAATAATTAAATGTGCTTCAGTAGGCTGCTTCAGGAACCTTTACCTTTAACCTCATAAAATCAAATTATTTTCAAGAAAAGTACCAGATGTGAGGAAACAAAACAAATTTATATGACAAAAAAAACCCGGTACATTAAAAACAACTGGGTTTTGTCTCCCTGTGTAAAGGGTGAATAAAAAACCAAAATACAGGAAGAGATAGAGATCTATTTCTAGCACACTATGTAAGAAAAGCACATAGATGGTAACAGCTGGAGACACACTAAACAGGCAAAATTCAAATAATCTAGTGATTCTCCTTGTAAATTATTATAAAGAGCTATTTAGAGAGATTACAGGATCTGACCAGAAAAGGATTAATAAATTATTAATGCAAACTATTCAACAATGAATGATTTCTGCCTAATTTAGTAAGAAGGTATATGTAATGAAATACACCACAGAAAATATGTACTTCAGATTGGTTAGGAAATGTTGCAAGTCATAAAATGCTTTATAGAAATCTTCAAAATTTCAGAACTGTACTCCTTCATAAAAACATATGCACTTTTATACATGTATTTTCCAAAGCTAGGTAAATGCAATATAGCCTTTAATGCACAGTAAAGAAAATACCTGTCTTCTAAAATAAGAAACTGTAAAATGCTATAATGCATCCTGATACCAGTAACTTAAATCACCAAATGACATTAAAAGTGAAGAAAGCTTGAGAAGAAAGAAGTAAAAAGGCAGCCTGTTTCCAACTTTAGACTACTTTTGATGTTATCCTTTCTCCATCTTACTTTGGAGGCAGCTTCTGCAGGAATTAACTGCACAAAATGAGTTCTTAGGCCAGAAAAAGAGGTTGAGGTACTTCAAATCATGCCTGTTTTGCTTTTCTTCCCCCCTACTTCTCCAAGATGTATCAATAGGTATAATGAAAGACATTACATCTCCCTATACACATATTATTCATATCTTTAAACAATCACAGCTGTAAGGTCACAAAGAAGGCGTAGTCCACTGAGGATTATCAGGCTATTTTAGGACAGTAGTAAGAGATCTGAACAAACTATAAAATCCAATCCAAATAATAAACAGTTCCTGAAAACCTAACCAATTAAAAGACAGAGATTTTACAGCCTCTCTTATTTTACAAAACAGCATAGGACAAAAAAAGCAACTCTATAATGAGAGCTCCATGCGTTCACAGTAATGTCCAGCTATGATATTACCTGTCTTACTTTGGCATCCAGTTTAAATTTCTGAAGACAACTAGGCTATCCTCTTCTCCTAATCCATACATATACATAACAAAAAACTACTAAAAATCTAGAGTCAAAATTCTAGCCTCAGTCCAACTGTAACTGAAGTAACAGAGAGAATGCCTTTAAAGTAAATAACATTTGTTCTTTGATTTTAACCTTGTTTTGGATTGATTTATTAACTGTAAGTAATGATCAAATGCTAGCTGCCAACTATCCATTCTTCTCTTCTATCCTTCTTGGTATATTTTGTCACTACCTTTGTGATGAAGAATTCTAAATGTGTTTATCAACACTTACGGAACAAAATTTGGCACTATTAGGAAACCCCTTCTGTTGGAAATTCTTTTTTTAATCTCAGTGAAAATACCATTTCTGAACATGATTCATCAGACAGCAGAGTTGTTCAGGGTACATATACATACAGAATATAACATGCGGCCTAGATGTGCGTTACTTATTGGTATAATATGGTTGCTGTTCGTTAGAGTAATTAAAATCCTCACAGATATTTTTAATCCTTTCATCACTTTGTTATATTCAACTCCCATCTCTTCTCAGATTCCTCAAAAGTAAATTTTCCAGGATAGAGATCATCTTTTTCTAGTGTGGCTACAGTATGTGGAATAGTAAGCGTCATCTACCTGAGCAGTATTTCAGGCTAGGGCCCCCAAGAGAAATAATCATTCACATGTAAAATTCTCCAGTATTGGTATACTAGAATATTTACACAATTTATCACAGGCACACACATTTCTTTTTTTCCCTCCAAATCTCAAATGATTCACTGTTGCTACTAACACCTTTAAAGACATTCCAGCTCAGAAGTAATCATGCACCTGAAGCACTGTCTATTTAAAATACTTGAAATGCAATCTGGAGATGACATTTGTTCATCCAATTTCCAGTTCCACAGAGAAGGAATTTAGCAAAATTGCAGATGTGTTGTAAGGGCCACGGTTGAAGTTAATAGGAAACAAACTCTGCCCAACAGATAGCATTATCCAGAAATAGACAGCAGCCTGTGACACGTATATAATTAGAGAAATTGGAGGCTTTGCCCATGAGACCATGTGTTCCACAGCAAATCCTATTTCCTTCATTCTCCCTTTCATGGTTATTGCAAGGGTAATCATTGCGTGATTATAGTCCTTTACATGTAACATATCAGTTTCTTTTTGTTTTTTCTAATATTGGTGTTAATTAAATTCACTGAACAAATGACAAAAAAAGTCCACAGCTCAGATCTTATCAGACCAACTGCCTTACAAGTCAAACCATAGAAGGAGACCAAAAGACCAAATTTTACATCTCACAGGTATCTTACATGATGGTCCTTTTTTTCCCATAAATATAAGCATTAGCTATTTCTTTTAACTTTTCCCTTGTTAAAAAGTACAAAATAAAACTGACAACATAAAATGTCTGATGTAGAAGTTCAAGTCATAAGGAGGAAGTTAATTTACCAACTTCAAAGTAAAAAAAAAAAAAGGCTACTGGTTCTACTGTAACATAGGGCTATGAACATTTAAAAAAAAATCAAAGTTTATTGTAAAATTCTAAAAATAATTCTGAAAAGATTAGGGCTATCACTGCTTTGCTACAGAACTTGGCTTACTACCTGCCCTTGTTACTGAAGCACAACGGAAACCAAAGACATATGTAACAGGAGGGAGGAAGGAAGCAATCAGTCTGAAAAAGACTTATGTATGATAGCGAAAAACAAATTAGGCATGAGTTTCCATAGTGATACAGCAACAAAAGGCTGCTGCAATTTTCAGCTGTCTATACTGAGACAGCAAGAGAGAAAAGGGACTAGAGCCTCTCCTCTGTAAATTGGGATGTAAGCGTACTCACAATTGTCCATAAAATTTTAGTTCCACACTACAAAGAAAATATTGAAGGAATTGGAAGAGGAATAATAATAAAAACAAGATGTTCTGCAAGAAGCAAAACTACTAAGTGCTATGGATTTGGATTTCATGGTTGGATTGTCCAGTATCTTAAAAATGCAAATGCCAATGAGTACTTTCTCCTATGCATCTCCTCTGTGGATTCTCTGATGTTTAATAAGAAATGATCTTGTACTATAGCCTGTCTGCCAGAGGGAACACTAATGGGTCTCTTGCCCATCTGGCAGCCTGGTTTCCCGAAACTTACATGAATTCCTGTCCAGTGGTGTTGAAACTGGCCAAGAGTTAAGAAACTATTGACGGAGAAAGGAGAGGAGAAAGATCAGCAGCCACAAAAAAAAGCAGGCTACCAAGTAGACAGTGTGATCATATAAGCTTTGTTTCCCTGGGAAACTAGGCTAATTATCAAAGGGATGGAAAGATTCACTTATGATGAAAAGTCCAGAGGCCCTAAAGCAGAAAAATACTTAAACACTTAAAGGTAAAGTGCTCTATTGGATATAGAGCTGAAAGAACCAAACATGATAGCTAGGTTGAGACACAAATGATGAGGAATGTTATAATTTACAGAAATATAAATGTTAGCCAAGGATGATGAGGATTTATTTGTACCAAGAGGAGCTATTACTAAGCAGAATTGCAACTAGGAATAGCAGGATTAAATAAAGGAAAGCTTTAGGCTAAAAATCAAGCAACACTGTGAGATGAGTCTATAGATGAGATGTAAGAAGTGGAAGCTCCCTGGCTTAAGAAAATTAAAAGTGGAATGTAAAAAATCCGTTCTCTACAGAATAATGCATGGACAGTGAGATTGGCAGGAATGTCTAATCAGTATTTCTTTTCATCTATCACTATTATTATTATCACTATCAGTACAACAAAATACTGCACTAAACATATTGTAAAAACTACACTACTATCCAGTAGCAGAACTGAAACCTAAATCAGAAATACATACAGTACAATTATGTGTTCCTAGTATTTGTATGACTTGTTTTTACACTGTGTCTTTTTCATTTAGTTTTTTATCCATTTATCCACTGTTGGGCATAAATGATTGGTCTGATGTAACAGGAGAAAAAGAGAATGGATTTCTTGTTTTCTCATTATACTATTGAAATAAATTTCTTTGTAAGTAGAGGCTTTAGTGTGAAATGTCAAGCAAAACTGGAGATATTCTTAAAATGAAAAGAAAATCTTCAACAAATTTTCAAATCTAAGTACATAAAGTTATTTAAGAATTTGAAGTTGAAGGAAGAGGAAGATGAGAAGGAAATGTAATACAGACAATACCCAAAACTATTAAAAGTAGCTACTCCTTTTCAGTCCTCATCTAAAAGCCTGAAACCAGACCTAGGATATATAAATGCATAGATCTGCCCTCCTCCCACATGACCTATACAATATATCAAAAAATAAAAAAATATTATACATATAATTATTTATACAGAGTTATTAAAATATCAACTTTTACACATAAAGTGATCAAAGTTACTTGTGTATTACTGCAACATTTTTAAGCAATACTGAATGGAATGGGTTTCCTTGTTATTATTTTCTAGTAAAACACAGAAAAAAATAATCAAAATGCACAAACCAGATTGCACAGTATGTTTGATGTAGCAATTTCTAACATTCATTTAATATAGCTGAGCTACAATGACTAATACTGCCCATGTACAAAGACCTAAATAAGGTTCCAGACTAGATTATGTACATGCTGGTCTCATTTTAACGGAAATTGGAGAGATGAAAAAAAGATTATAGGAACACACATTATAAAAACAGACCTCACAAGTCAAACTTAATAGTGAAACCATTCTCTTTCATGTAGACAACCATGAAAACAAATATCCTGTAAGCACTAGATATATATTGTATCTTTCTATCAGATCTCTTTGCCTCCTTGAGACAGATTCCCATTCATCTCATGACTATATAATTTGATCACAGTTGAGTAAGGCACAGCAGGGGAAAGGGTCTGTCTGATAAAGTATTAGGCTCCAGAAAGATAGATAAACAATTTCATGATTTCTAGTTATAACAGGAATGGTACAGTGGCGGATGTTAAGATATTAGTCTCATAGGAATACAAATATCAAGCTTCTGCAGTTTTTTTCCTCTTACTAAGTATGTTTTCTCTCCATTAGGTGAAAATGACAGTTTGATTATGATAAACTAAAACAGAAAGCCATAATAAAATGCAAGGTGTGCATGAAAATGGAAGTTATTACATAACTTGTTGGGGGGTTTTTTGGTTGTTTTTTTTTTTAGTATAAGACAAGCGAAAAAATAGAGCAAGGAACTTTCTTTCTCATGGGGCATTTTTACTGCAAAGAAACATTATTTAAAAGTATTGAAACAGTTGCCTATCAAGCTGTTTCACGTTTAAACTTCATCTTTCACAGGGGACACATTGGCAGGCAACTCTTCTGCTACTACAAATCACTAGAGTAATGCCTGTTTGCAACACTACCTTTGTTCTACATGTATTAAATGAAGAATGGAGTGGTAATATTTGAACAGCTATGATGGACTTTTTTTTCATGTATTAACACATATATTTATTTTTTATATAGTAAAACAAATATATAGCAGCCATTGCTAATACAACTCCTGTTAGGTGGCAAATATTATACTATCTTTGTAATTACTTGCTATCTTGGATATTCAGAATGACTGAATATCAACAGGGTGATATTCAGTCATTCTGATACCTGCTTTTACTTGTAAAATTTCAAAGAACAAAAAATATTTTACAGCAAATTTTTAGTTACAAACCCTGAATATCATCTCTTTTGTTTATGAAATTATATTCTGGAGTTAGCAATTTTTAAACCTATCATACTACCTAATTTAGTCTTACTTACCTGCGATTCTTTTACATTTTCAACAGTGAAGTTGAACCAAACTCGAAACCGTGGGTTACAGGTATCTGGTCTAATGAACAGGTCATACTCAAACTGTGTGACGTGGTCCACACGTCCAAGGTTACCTACCAGGAACACATGAAAAAGAATGTATTTTAATGAACAGTTGGTAACTTTCCAGGTACTACGCTGAGAAAAGTTTTAAAAACTTCTACCTCCATTAGTTAAAATATATAATAAGCCTTTTAACAGTTCACAATTATTTTTAATAGACTTAAAAATAGTCACAAAATAAAATACCACCAGTAAGCTACATGCATATGAATACATCAAAAAGACAATAACATGGATTTTTATTATTCAAACTGACTTACTGTATTCTCTCATCTGAGCATTCCAGTTAAGCATCCTAGTATCCTTTTCATTTTTTCCCTTTTGTTTTTTCACTTTTATGATAATGTCTCTCTACCTCTTCTATCCCCCACCTGTATAGATTTCTCTTTGCACTTGCTGCTCATGTTCAAGCACTTCTACAATTAAAGAGTCCATTGATTTCCACCTGGGCCCTCTGGCTGGCACTCTGAGCATCCCTCTCTCTCCACAGATGGGCCAGCTTTCACCTCCCTTGTGATTCAAAAGCTATCTCAATACTTGTCCTTTACTATTTGCAGCCACTATCACCTCTTCAAAAGACACAAACAAGGCTATCAGATTTCGCCTCAGATTTTTCCTGGGGAATTTCATGGAATAATATTTTTAAATATAGTCAGAGCTACATTGTCCCCTATGGCATTATTCAGCAAACAACCATGCTGGCTATAGATATGAAGTTCAGCACTGGGAGAACTTGCTAAGTACTTTTAAATTGCTAAAACGTCATTTTTCCTTTGAAGTGTGCCAACATTTTTAAAGACAAGGTTTAAACTGCCCTTTTCATTTATATGCTACAAAAATAAGACTATACATTTTCCTTATCTGATCCAAACCCCATCTCTTTGGATCTTGTAAGACAGGGCCACGCTTTACCTCACAGGCTAAATTATACTTTTTTAAAAAAAATAGCACTGCAAACCTGGTTTCATGGTTTGAAATATTTTTTTGGGCCTTAGATACATATTTCTGAGTTGGATATATACTGTTGGGTTCAAATAGTTATTTCTAACACTATTTGAGCTAAACAACTCCGTCAGCAAGTTCCATTTCAGTCAGTATGACTGTTACCAGTAACAAGCTATGCAAGGTGAGCACAAGCAGCAAAATTTGGCTGATCTGCTGTTCTGGGTCAGAAAAGCAGCAAGAAAAAACATTCTCAACTCAGTTCATTAATATATTTCTTACTTAACCCAACTTGTTTCTGACTTTCCTAATTGAACTTTTTTAATCTTCTCTATTTTAAATGTTATCCTCTACTTTCCTACCCACATTCTTCTCTTCAGAAGAAAAATCTCTTCACTGAATCCCTCTGCAGAAAACTACTTCATGCTAACAATCTGTTCCTAAACACTTGCCTGAAGGACACATTTGGCATATAAAATATTTGAAAAAAAAAAACAAAACAAAACCAACATCAACATAAAAAACCCAGCAATATTGTACAGCTAGAATACCTTTGCCAAGTACAAATAATGTCATCTGCTGTAGGGGCGCGGGTGCCGGCAGTGGGGCGCAGGGCTGAGCTCTCTGAGGAGAAGCTGGGCTGCCCCAGGCCGGTCACAACCGGTTCCAGCCGCCTCCACAGCAGCCAGGGCCCCGCCCAGCCCCTCAGCCAAGGCAGCGGCGCCTCCTTAAGCAGAAACGCATTTAAGGGCGGGAAAAAGCACCACACATGCAGGGGAGTGAGGGAGTCTGAGGAGAACCGGGGTTCAAGGAGGCGGGAAGGCTGCGCCGCAGGGTAGGGCACAGACCTCCCGTGTCCTGCGGGGAGGCGGGAGCAGGTGACTATGCCTTGAAGTCCCAGTGGCCGTGGAGAAGCCATGCTACAGCAGGCTCCCCTGACAGGAACATAGGAGGGGCCAAGCCTGGAGCAGAGAGGCAGCGTTTTAGGAGGGAGGAACAGCAGAGAGGAACTGCTGGGGACTGACTGCAGACCCCATCCGCCTGCGCTGCATCTTGTGGGAGAAGCAGAGTCCATCCTGGGAAACAAGGAAGGGTGGGGGAAGGTGTTTTAATTTCTCTTTGTTTCTTAATATCCAAACCTATTTTAACTGGCAATAAATCAGTTTTCCCCCAATCGAGTCTGTTTTGCCAGTGATGGCAACTGGTGAGCGATCTCCCTATCTTTACCTTGACCCATGAGGTTTTGCATCTTGGTTTTTTCCCCCTGTCCTGGTTGAGGAAGGTGAGAGAACAGCTGGGTGGGCACACAGCAGCCAGCCAAAGTCAGCCCACCGCATCTGCCTGACTACAGATTAAGTCCCTTCCACATCTAAGTGCACTTTCTGCCACAGGGGTCAGACCCATTGCTGTTATTCACAACAAATAACTCAAATCTTAACATAAACTACTATTTTCTACAGATTATTATCCAAAGTAAATAAAATCAAGCTATTGCATTGTAATACCTTTAATTAGAGGACTTTCTTACTGTGTTTTTCATTAAACATCATGCACATAGAACATTGTAGTGGAAATTAATATCCCTTACATATTTCAGAATTTAGGTGGTCCAAGCTGTTCAGCTGCATAGGCTGGATCCCAGCTGCCTCATAGGTCATGGTTTGAGCTCCCTCTGCAAAGCTTAATGTGTGGAAGCCCAGTCATTTCAGCCTGAGTTGGGCATGTGATGCTGGTGGATTTTCTAAGAGCAAGGAAGCAAGCTGGACGAACACAGACTGTGGACTAGGTCCAGCTTGTAAACTGCTATGTATACATGCCTCCCAATGATCTCAGCAATTCCAGATATAGATTAAGTTATCTGCAGCACAGAGCAGAGGTGCAAATTTTGGTCAAATTACTTCCAAAGAAGGACACAGAAGCAATTAAATTTGTATTTTAAGTTCAAAGATCATTAAAAAGTTGTACTGCAAAGCATAGGAAACAAAAATATTAAGTGAATAAATAAAAATGGAGCAAAATGGGACCTTGGTTGCCAACCAATTGCAAATTTCATCTTCTGTTTCAGCATCAGACTGATCTGAACTGTATGGGGGACAGATGGCCCACTCAGAACTACTTTGCAGAGTCCATAGGATACCTAAACTAGCACTGGAGAATCGTACAGATGTCAATGAAATCACTGATGGTGAAGAGCAGGAATGCTGGAACTACTCCAAGCCAATCTGCTCTGGAAAAACTATGTAACTGTCCCAAAACTAGCAGAACCTTTAAATTATTATTTGCATAATTCCCTGGAACTTCCAACACTGTTTTCCTCTATCTCTAATACTTGAATACTCACAACCCTCTTAATGCATTTTTTTTTTTCCTTTTATGAACTTTATCTCACTTCATTACTTTTTGCCTAAAGAACTGCCTCTTACTGGGCTCTTTCATAGTACACGCCAGCTTACCAGAGTCACCTGCAGCCATTTGCAGCTCAGTATCATTTGTACATTTCATTAGTGCACTATTTTTTCTCTGTCTTCCAGATGCTAAATAGGCTGGACTGAACACTAATGCCTTCGGTAACCAATTCAACAAGTTCCTCGTGCTCAATAGACTATTGTTTGTAGTATCACAGCCTTTGCTCACAATCTGTCAGCCTAATTTCAACCCACATAGCAATGTCATTAAACAAGACGGCAGTTTTGTTACAAGGAAGCCTAGAACTTTAAGAACAAAACACTTCCTTGCTTTAAGAGACACTTTGCAGAAACCTGACAATACCACTGAAAAACATTTTTTGGTGTCCAAGACAGGATACAAACTTCCCAGCATTAACCTCATAAACAAAGTTAACAATTTTACGTACTGCCTTCCACTGCTGAAATCATGGGAAATAGATGTATTCTAATGAGTGAGAATTATATTCCAATAACACAGGTAACACAGTGAAATGCATTAGAAACCATGAAACAGGAATTAAAACATTGATTACACTATTCAATTTCAACATTATACCATTTTAATATTTTAACATTGGAAATAAACATTTTTTCTTAAGTGCAAACAACTTCTAAAACACTTTAATTTTTTAATAGCTTTATAAGGTTCCTTAAAATTTCTCTTTTTTTTTTTTTTTTTTGTTAAATGTATAGCAAGAGAGAAAACTGTTTAATGAATGGTTACACAGTAAGTTCCTCCTATGTTACTGTAATTTCTGTGTGATTACACAATACATACACTCTGCTTTGCAGTACCCGGGGTGGATAGTTTCTGTGCTGAAATGATGATAAATTTAAGAGAAAGCTAGATAGCACCAATTTTGTGTAATGTACCTACCAATAGTTTTCTGTTTTGATACAACTACTCTAAGACCCTTCCTGTGCACAGTGTTTATTCTGTGTAAATTGCTAGTCTGGTAATTTGTGGTATCAGTAAGAGAGTCTATTCATAACCATATTGCTTAAATACATTCTTTAAAAATCAAAGAAAAAAGTCTCACACTACTACAATACCACCTTTTCTTTGCTTTACTTTGGGTTCATGCCCATATGAAATCATCACCCCTCCAATCAATACAGAAGTTTCATCTACGAGACTATGCAACATTTTATAAAGCATCATCACTCCATAATTTGTGAGTAGCATTATATTTGGGGGGTTAACATTATAAAAAACATAAGATATTAGTAATGTTATTTAAGGTATATATAAAATTAATGAACTGATGAAGTAATGTAATATGCAAGGGAAAAAAGTCCAACAGCATTATAAGCAGTTAAGATCTGAACTTACTAGCATTCTAAGACATTTCTTATTTAATGTATTTTTTATACATACTATTATTGGGTTATATATATATATTATATTATTAGGTTGTCATCTGGTTGTCCAATGGCTTTCTGACAATACTTTAAAAGTAAAATAAGCAATTTATTAGAGTAGCCAGCACTTTACACAACATTATGGATTTTTTTTTTTCCTATGCACTCTGAAATTAGTTGAAGGGGGTTTATTTCTATTATTATTTTGCTTCACAGAAATACTGGCACAGATTTTTTTGAACTGGTGGGAAGATGTGAACAAATCAAATTCCCAAATGTCTATAAACTGGCTTTTACTCAGCCTTGGGGTTTGTTTTTAAGATATGCTCAATTTTCAGTCACAGTTCTCTTCAATACTCTTAGCATATTGAGAAAAGAAGAGACATTTTTCTTTAATCATTCAAGCTTAAATTCTTAATTATATTTAGTTAAATAGCTTCACAGAGTAATGTTTAGTGCAGTACTTTCAAAATGTGAATAGTGAAAGGGGTCAATAGCATGTTTCAAGTTTCTTTAAAAGTCAGAAAAAAGCCCGATACTACTATTTTATTAATCACGCAACATACACTTAGTCCTCATAAAATATTAACGTATATTGCTTCCTACATCAATAAAAAGTGTACTTTACACAAATGAAGAAAACCTGCTTAAGAAAATGCTAGCTAAACTTATGATACATTCTAACAGTTATCATAAAAATGCTAGAAAAGAAAATATAGATATGTTAAGCAATCCTAAAATCTTCTTAAACCACACATTGTGCTTTCCTACAGAGAATTTTAAGATGAAAAATAGACCTTGAGGGTCTTAGACAAGCCTGAGGCAATATAAAGAAAAAGGTCAAACACTCTGCTAAAAAGGACCGTTATCTTCAGAACAACAACTTATCAGCCAGCTTGCAGCCCTGCTTATTTACAGTTATTGGTCCCAGAGGAAGTGCACTTCAGCGCAGGGCGCGATTACTTTGTAATGAGTTTGCCAGAAATGGTAAAGGAAACTAATTTGTAACAATGTGCTGTTCCCTGCACATGAACTTTCTCAGACACTTTTTTTGTCCAGCAATGAATAACTAACTTCAGCCTCCCTAATAAGCAGTGAAAACACAAGTGCACTAAAAACGACTGAGTCGTAAGCATAAATGTGCTGAAATATCAGTGATTATCCCTCTCAGCTGTCCATTACAGTACTCATGATGACCACCAATTCCCCTGTGGTGGATATATAGAATGCAGGTTTCAGGGGGTGGATTTGCACATGAAAATTAACACCATTTGGAAGAAAATAGCCTGCACCTGTCACAGATTAGCAACAAAAGGTCAAATGCCTCCTTTTGCACCTAGAGCACTTGCATATTGTATGCCTTGCTTATAGGAGCCTAATTCTAGTTTCTTAATTCAGAAAAGTGAGCACCATGGTGAACTGAGGAGAAAAAAAGAATTAAATCTTGGCTAAAAGCTATCAATAAATCTATTGATCAAGATACATATGAATGGAAGTGGCTGAGGCAATCTCTGTCTCTAGAAGAGGTAGTTTTTCAAAAGAGAATTACACAAAGTGCTCTTCTGTTTTTGTCAATATGCTGCCAGGTTTTGAAATGCTATTTTTCATCCACACAATAAAAATCTTGACAAGTAAGCAATAGAAAATCACTAATACACTTGCAGCTGCATTTCAATCTATACAAATTCTTTAAACAAAAACAACCAAGGAACAGATTGGAATATACATCATTTTTACCAGTTGGACCTGAGATCACGTCAGAGATAGCCAAACAGTATTAATCTATATTTTCGTGCAACTCTATTTGACAAAGTAAGGTAAAATGTAGAATATGGAATACCCTCAATGCAATTCATCCTTAAAGATCACAAAATACATTGAGATGATAATGCAAAGAAATTTTATTGGTACATTCTAAATGGAACAGGACCTACAGGGACCAAGACCTGTAAAAACTTCTCAAGTGAAAGATTAGATATCTTCTGAAAGGAGCGCATCTAAGAATATCAGTTGTAAATTCTCACTGGCTTTATGGTCTTTGTCTGTGAAAAGAATTTATTAAAAAATAGTTTGGTGAGAAGTCCTAAGCAACTTCTAAATAGCATTTGATTTTTAAATAGGAAAAAATCTAATTAAATAGTGATGAACTCTGAAATCCTGTGATTGTTTTTGCATCATGTCCTGGACTCCTCCCCAAAGCATAAGCCAAATCAAGATTCCTGACTCTGCAAAGCACAAGATTTTAATAAAAATAAAATACTATGAAGAACATATATACAACACCTTGTAAACTAAACTTATAAATTATTAAAATTGCACGTATTAAGCTCTGCAATACAAAGTAATATCTACACTGCAACAGTTCAATAAATGACCAAAAAAACCCACAAAACTCAATACTCTTTAACAATATAGAATTCTTTTAAGAACCTGATGTTTCACTTAAAACAATAGCAATGCACATGACTCAGCTTTCAATGGAAATCCAAATCACCTTTCAAAAATGTTCAAGACTGTCGAACAAGTAAAGCATTTCAAAAGTACATGGCTCAAGAAGCTGGATGCTTCAGGCTTGTAGATGTAGGCTCTCTTCTATCCTCCCTCCTCAATTAAACAAGTTGAAATTGCTGTGTTTCCATCACGTGTCAAGTTTTTATCAATAGTAACATCCAAAGAACAGTTAATAGTAGCTTTTGTGGAAAAAAATTGTATAGGAACAATGACTATCCTGGCTCTCAGCAGCAATCTGTAAAAGGCCAGCTCCCATCACTGGAAAGGGTAAACTGAGATGTACATATTAATGCATAACTTACAGAGGCTGAGCAATTCAGATTGAGCTTTTGTCATAATTAGACAATATGATAAAATCTAATTGTGACTAAACAGTATGTGAAAATTCTAGCTTTTACTGGTCTATCTATGAATATAGCATTAAAATAAATTGTATTGATCTTTTGGGTACAGAAGAATTATGGGCCTCCATTTATTTGTTTCACTACCAAACGATTCAGTAACAATATGGAGAACAGCAGTGAACCCAAAATTCAAAAATTGTTCTTATCCTTTCCAACTATCCTATTCATTTTGGTGTAACAATATTGATTTTAATGGTGTTGGTCCTAATTCATAACAATAATAGCACAATCTGATTTTCTATGCCTTTTCACGATCACGGTCCAAGTTCCAGTCCTGCCAATACTTTTCTCCAAAAGTGTTGTAAGTAAGGTCCACTAGACCCATTTCCCAAGGGCATCCTGCCCATAGTATCTAGGATCACAGTTACTGTTTCTCAGTGGTCCCAAACAAGCATAATGAATAAATCTGTAATTCCTTTGTATTGAGTTACATTGCAGAAATATTGAAGAACAGTGTGGCCTAGACTAAAAAACCCATGGGTTTTTTTTAGAAATTAAAAATTTTATGTGAATTAGAGTAGGAGGCAGAATTTACCACCCGCAGCAGCTGATTTGGATCATTACATTAAAAGAATGATGTGGGACTAGCCTCTCTGAATGAAGCAAAAAATGTACAAGGCCATTTTTAAGCAAGCCAAAGAATCATCTTCCACACAGAAAAATAAGGAATTGTAAACTTTTAAGATAGAAGGAATGATTAAAAAAGGAAAGAGACATAAACCAACTTAAAACAGTGGAATATAAAAGACAAGAAAGCTGGGGGGACAACACTGTGATATATTTTCTTTTACTGAAAACAGTTGCAAGAAGATTCTTGTATTTTAGTAGTCCAGACAGTGCAGCTAATCTTCCTTTCAGAAAAAAACATTTTTCTTGATCACTGGTGTTTGAGTGATGTATGGGTGAGGGGGAAGGGGGAATAGAGGGATTAAAATGTATTGAGCAGCATTTTTGAGGCTACTCCTGCAATGAAGTTACTATTGCAGATTTCAAAACACAAATAATTTTAAAGTTCTAGCATGTGTTAATCCCAAAGGCCACCTACTTACATCACTTGCAACTTTCCCTCAAAGATAATCCAGAAGAGTAAACAATACCATTTAGAAAGACAACAGAAGCAGCTAGGAGAACGGGAACATTTTCTGTCTTTTTATGTTCATTAAGAGGAGCAGTCTTAATGGTGATCCCAGTTTAAAACACAATGAAAAACAACAAGAAATCCTAAAGATTTAGTGATCATTGCTCAAAAACCACCATGAGCAAAATAACACAATATACAAGCAACAGATATCCCAATATACCGCAAATATCATTGTGTAAACAGCAGGCTTACATATGTATAAAGAAATTATATAGTAAAACCTTGCTGAAAGAATTCAACAGTTTTGATCAAATTAGATTGATCTTTAATCATTTGCAGTCAAAGAGCTTTATTTCAAAATTGCCCCTATCAGTAAAGACTAATGGTTTTAGTTAAAGGACCTAAAAGCTTGTAGCTGTAAAGAATAAAATAACAATGTTCACTGTGCAGGGAAATGGTAAAGGATGGATAAAATGGAGTCAGTCTCTTGACTCCTTCTCCCCCATCTCTGAGATTCTTATGAATTACAAAAATATCAGTAGAGAATTACAAATTCTCCAAAAAGTCACGAAATCACATACAGAAGCTGGCAGCTGTAAAGCAGCAGCCCAGCAGCTTGGCCTGGAGTGTCAAGAACGTTTACAAATCAGAGGCCCATGCCCTAAGATGGCCATTGCACATCCACTACACCAAACTACCAAATCCCCAGAAAAGCAACAGACCACCAATTTCTCTGCTCCCTCTTTATCAATTCCCCAAAGGCCTCTAATGACAGATGGGCAGTTATTTATCCATGGCAGCAAACCTTTGTTAAAGGAAAATCAGAATACAAAGAGGTTTTGCATTAGTGTCACGAAACTCAGCTTTCTTTAACAAACTACATGCTACCAAAATGGGTAGCTCACAACTGCGTATGTATCACATCCTTCAAAGTAAAGCTTTTAAAAGAAAGGCATTTGGGGAAATTTCTGTTTGGAAGTCACTTAGCATATAATGGGTGCTATTCTAAATAAATTATTAATAAAGTTAATAAATAAATTATAACAACGTCTGCATCCTTAACCACAGAGGCAACCGCCAAGTCAGATCAGGGAATACGAACTACTGTACCACAGTGGGATGTACCATTATTGGTGTGTAGCAGGGAGAGATGTATCTCTAAATACCTACTTTGTCAGGGCCTGATGCTCAATACACAGCACTGAAATCTTTGCTACCTAATGTAAAACATTTTCATATTTACCTGATGCCTAGACATTACAGGTGTGCAAGAAACAACTACAGTTAAAAATGTTAAAAGCTTCCTATTCTTTAGTCTTAAGTACATTACAGTAGCCCTACTTATGTAATGCTTCCTACTTAATACAGTCATCATTTTGCAAAGTCCCTATGAATTCTTGTAATGCAAAAGGCAAAACAGTCCTTTTGTCCTACAAGTGAGGATATTCCAGTCAATTACTGTACAGTAATGCTGTAATTCTGCATTTGGCCTAGTTTGGTGCTTGATGCATGGAATCACCATTTTTCCAGGGAAATACTTCCATAGTATAACTACAAACTACCACCTGAGGAAAATTAATTGACAGAAAACTCAGTCTGGAGACCTATAGTTAAATTATATTCTCAAGGACCTCTCCAAAGTCAGTCAAGCTGTAAATAAATTTTCTTCTTTATATTAAAAAGGAAGAGTATTAATGGAAAAGCTCCAGGTATTTTCTTATAAAAAAAAAATCTTGCTTTTTGAGATGGATCCTGAATAAGAACCTTCTTTAATTAATAAATTACTGATTTTATAGCTGAAACTTTCCTTCTGTATCTTACACAAAAATCTCCTTGAACAATGATACCATAAGGACAGACTTTCAGTACAAACATTGGATTTGAATAATACCTGTCTTACTTTTTTTGCAAAAGAAATAGTCTTATTTTAGTTTATTATGGAACTGAACTTGGTTCTCTATGCCATTATCAATCTAGTCACAAAAACAGTTTGGGGGCTAGAAATGTTATTCTCATTCAGTACATTGATCCCATTATTTCACTGCCTAGAAGTGAAATCTTATAATATAATCTCCATGATAAAATTTACAGATAGACTTTCATGCAGCCTAGGTACATTTTCAGCCATTTCATCAGATTAAACTGATACACAACTTCACTTTTCACCTACTTCTCTGCTGTGGTTCCTAGTCTGAAAAGCTTTTGTAGAACAAAGTGATTTCTGTATTTTTCTCTTTATTAAACAGCATTTTGATGCTTCTATAGGTAATAGAACTTGTTCCTGTATTTTCACTTACATTCTCCGACTCCTGGGCTTTGCTATTTTCCTTTTCTCCACTCACCAGCCCGTTCTGGAAGCCCTCCTTGACTCCCAGTCTTACAAATAATTACATAATACCAATACTGCTTATATCCTAGCTTTACTCCAATGTACTATATATAATCACATACTACCAAGGAACTACATTCTGTTGTTTTTATAATACCAATAGAATTTATAGCAGGCCTTCTTAACTGTACCCACATGGATGTAACAGAGAACCACTTACCTCATTTATCTTTGTTTAGTTAAAGCTTAAATTAGACCTTAAAAACTGTCTAGTTGATGTTATTTTTTCAATCAGAAGTGATAATTTCAATATTGACATTTTAGATGGCACCAACATGTTTTTCTCTTCTGCTGTGGTTAGAATATTTTAGTATATCTGAATATCTGTCTTAATTTTATTGCAGTTTTTTTTTCATTTTGCCAAATCCAGAAGCATTTCCTTTTATTTCCAAGTATTTCTATGTTTGTAGTAAATTAAACATTAATCTTTCTCTGCAAATGTCAAGTGATATTTAAATGTTTTTCTGGCAGATAAATGATTATTAATATTAATGCAATAAAATCACAGCTCTTTGTCCTTTCTTTGATATTTAAAAAAAATTAAGAATGTCAAAACAGTTCTGCAGAAAGAGAATTCATTGGTCTACCATCCACTCTTCATTAGCCTGAGAGGTAAAAAATTACTGATCTTGTGAGACAATGTGTTTATAGAATCAGAAAGGGTTGAAAATGAATTACTCTATCAGTGGTAGAGTGTGTATCACTTCAATATGAAAATGCCTTGTTAAAGTTCATTTTAATTTAAAGCCCCCTTTTGTCATTCAAAAAGCTTTAGCACAATGAAAGAGTCTTTGTCACTTTCATAATTAGCCCCTCTTGCACTAAATGAGAATAAAATCTGATCAGAAGCCCATACAGGCAAGGTCATAAATCAAACAGAAAAGCACCACGAACAGTCCTGTAAGATGTCCAAAGGCAGACACAGCTTGGAATTGAAGCACTGTGGTCAGGATCCACTCCCAAAAACACAGCACAAAAAAAGC
Organism: Microhierax caerulescens; assembly: GCA_035590215.1. Lineage (NCBI taxonomy): Eukaryota > Metazoa > Chordata > Aves > Falconiformes > Falconidae > Microhierax > Microhierax caerulescens. The sequence goes on from JAVJGJ010000030.1 coordinate 27,631,120, forward strand.
CCCAATAATATCTGTTTGACAGGCTAAATTTATCTCCATATTCTGTAGCCCTATAAACACATTTTGCTGTTTAGATACAAAAGCAATTTCAGTACCAAGGACAATTCAGGAAAGCAAACAGCTGTTAAAGTACAACTATTACCGTTTGCCAAGCAAAGTCAAATTAATTTAACTTAATGCTCTCACTTCAAACTGTGGCAGTAAGTTAAAAAAAAAAACTACAAAACCCGCTACAAAACCCGCCATATATGATAATTGTTATAAAGCAGGAACAAAAACTGTATTACAGATAAAACTCCTTAGGAAAGCAAGTTTATTTTTATATACATAAGTGAGTATGCAGTCCAGCTCAAACGTAAACTGGATTTTATTCAACTTGTTTTCATTTTCAGATGAAAGTAAAAAGATACTTTGAAAGACGTAATAAAATTCTCAACCTTGGACATTACGGCGAGAGTGACAGCAAATTACTCTCTCTACTCAAGGATCATCAGAATACCAACAGGAATCCAGGCCATCAGTACATTATTTTACTCCATGTTAACACAAAGTGAGGATTTCATAGCAAATGATGCCTAAAACACGGGGAGAGTGGAGAGCAAGGAGAGGGCAAGGTAGGAAGTCAAGGGGAAGACTGTTATAAAGAGGCAGTCAGCAATGAATATACATATTACAGAACAGGAGTACTTATTACAATTCAATGTATTATGTTAGCATAAAATGCTAATTTTAAATATCAATATCCATATAAATATAACTATCCAAAAACATCCATACAAACAGGAATTTTCATGAAAACACACATTTATATCCATAAAGTATACATATATGTATGGGCATTTGGATATATTTCTATCTTCAAATACACTGCTATGTACATTAAAAATGTGCAACTTTCCTTTATGAGCTTTTGTTTCCTAACAGTATTTTCTCTGCAGAACCAAGCTGTTAAAGTCATGTCTCTAGCTATGTAAACACCAAACTACTTTCAAAGTAACAGCTTGGCTGGAGGGCGTGGTTTGTTACAACGGCTGTCACATGTTCCCAAAATTTCAGGTTACATTAATTGTACAATGATCATAAGTAATTCAGTTCCACATATTTAGGAGACATACGAAAACTGGTCTGCTAAGCAACAGACTGAAGAGCGCTGGTGTAACAAGAAGAGAGTAATGCATTTTCTCCACCTTCATACAGTCTCACACTTTAGTTCACTAACATTAAACTTCTCAAGTTGGTTAAAAGGTAGTGAGGACACAAGTGAATGTCCTCTTGGATAGAGCCACCTGTACTTGAGTCACAAGAGAAATGTAATTTGACTTGTCTATCAGAAACACTGATATCTAAAAAGTGCAAATTACAAACTACTGTAGAAGCAAACCACACCTGGGAAGCATGACGAGGGCAGGCAGGTGACTAAAGGAGGAAAATGGATTTAAGATGGATGAGATGAGAATCTGAGTCAGACATATTATTGAAATTGTATTGAAATAGATCTTCTTATTATAAGTGAGTACTCCAAAAAGCCAATAAATCTTTCAAACAAAAAGCTGGGGGGAGGGGGAGGTTTACTATATAATAAACTAGAAATAAACTAGATTAATTGGCTTTTAAATAAAGAAAATTCAAAATGACTAAATAAGAAGGAATAAAAATCTAAACAGATCTCCCCTGCCCACTGTGCCCTTGCAGACAGATACTGTTCCCACAATTGCTTTTAGTTTCCTACTCTGTGAACTTGCTAGAACTGCAACAAATTGTAGATAGCGTCCACTGGATCCGCAGGAAAATAGCGTGACCTCTATGGCCAACCCTGTATCTGTTCCTTGTATTTCTCAACAGTTTTGCAGTCTCCAGGCCCCATGCTGCTTTGTGCTCTGAAAGATCTCACTTCTGAGGAGGCTCAGCAGCTCCCAGTGGAGGGTGAAATCTCCCCTGCCTCTAGATGTTTCCACTTCGCTCTGTCAGTCACAAATGCAACGAATAAACAAATAACATCTCTTTCAATGGGTTCAAACAGCAAATTTCATCCAATCAACATTGTAAAAGACCCCTCCAAACTTCCCCTCTGGTTCTCCCCAACATCTGATTATCAATATTATGTAACCATGTGGGCACAGTTCAAGTGCTACAGTCAATCAAATTGCTCATAATACCAGGTAGAACCTTCTCAGCACGCTCTAAGTATTCAGGTCCTTCACACCTTCTCATGAAAGGGAGGGAGGGAGGATACCAAAGGAGAGCCTTTGTAACCAAGGATTTCAAATCTTCCAATTTCCTCCATGCCAACAAAGTCTCATACCTCCTCTTTTACTTTTGCTGTTACTTTTCACCTTCATTTTCAACACACAAAACCCACAGCAAACTATGACTTTAAAATTTCTTATGAAATATGACTATTACATTAAGTCCCATTTCTTGTTAACCAAATAGTGCTACTACAGTGGAAAAAAACCCAGCATCTCTACCAAATGAGTCTCAATACAATCAATGCCTTTCTGACTGTCAAAACCGGGAATTACTACAACTGAAGCATCCCAAAGAAACAGTTCGCTATATTGCAGCTCTATTAACAGGCAATTAATGGGAGCCAGAGAACCCAGAGGAGGGTGTAAGGGTATAGGACATGGAGACAGGAGAACGAGTACATCTGTGAAACAGGGGCAATTAATCTCCTTCTAGCTAGGCTAATGGGAAACCCAGAGCTTCTGGAAAAGGAAATGTGACCTCACAATTCACAGGCATGTTCTCAGCTTCTCTTTCGAAGTCTTTCCATCACACTGCAGGTCTGATCTCCATCCATCTGCTAAGACAGACAGGTAGCACTTGGTCTTACAGATTTGTACGTAGTCTTACAGTTTGTTCCTAAAGAGGAGTTACATAATCTTACCCCTTCATTAGGTCTTCAGCTGAGATGCCTTAAGCTTTGTTATGTTTATTCTGCGTCAAGAAAGAAATTTTAAGACAAAAGCAGACCAATTATTCTTATGTTACTCATGTCTATACATAGGCTGAAGTGCAGGGTTATTTGAGCCAATAAACTATTCACAAAGCCTTGGATCGTGCGTAAAGTGGGAGGTTTGGGCTAAACAAAGTCATGGCCTGCAGAGATGCTCCTATATTAATAGACAAAGTCAGTCACATCACTCACTGACTTTTGCTGCTCTTCTAGTAACCCTTTGATATCCAGAAGTTTCTAGCCTATCAAGATGCCCAGTTAAGCTTGATTTAGGATTCTAATTAGGTGGATTAAAATTGGATTTTCTTTTATTTAACTGTATCTCCAGATTTATTCTCACTGGGTCTATGTTTGGTAGGACCATATTTTTTCAAAAAAGAAAGAAAAAAATAAAGAGACATAGATTTTTCAAAACAGACAAAATCTTCTTACAGGTTACTTCACAAAACCAGAAAACAGGTTGGTATTTTCAAAGCAATTAGTACTTTATTTACAATACAGTGATTGTTGAGCTGCATTATTGTTTCTCGTGGATGTGAAGTGACCTTGGTCAATTATATAGTTCAAATGTTGCTTTTGAGTCTTCAAATGCAGTGACATGCATGCACATTTAGCAGTACTATTCCTATTCAAAATTAGTCTTACTGGATCTCTAAATAGAGCTGCCACTTTACCTCTATTTATGTAGGAACCTGAAGAGGTATCAAGCCTTTTCAATTAAAAATAATAAAACCCACTACTTTTGTTATACACTGTATTGTACTTCTAATAGTACACCCTGTCAGTGAATCCTTGGCAAGGTCATTTTATACCAAAACCTAATCTTAAAAATAATTCTTTTTTCTCATATAAGAAGCTGCTGGGATAGTAATTAAAGTCCTTTAGCACATAAAGCATATTAACTATGAAATAAAAGGGTTAATTAAAATTACTTCTTTAAATACATCCAAGGTTAATTTCAATTTTGAGTTTGAATTTATACACATGCACATTACAATGCATTCATTATGACATCCACAAAAATCTTTTTCTCTATTAAATGCATTAAAAAGATTTATTACATCATGAAACATTGTGCAAGCAGTTGCATAACAAAACAATTATCACCTTAAGTAAACAATTACTTGTGGTTCCTCATTTTAATAATATTCTACCTCTAACTTAAAACATGTGCTCCTTTTATTTATTGACTTACAGAAAAAAATCAGATAATGTATTAGTAAAACAATTTTTACATGTTCTATCAATAGTGAAAACTTATAAAAACTTACAAAAATGAAAGAAAATAAAAATACAATAAATATATATTAATATATGTCACTAGTTTTAAACACATAGACATGCTTTTTCAAAAGCTAGTCTTCAAAACCAGGCACTTATAAAGGCTTTGTCTTCATTTTCAAGTTCTTACCATACTAACACGAGAACATTACCTCTGTGACTGAAAGATGACTTTCTGGCATACTGCTGATGTGCATGGAAGTCAGCAACAGAAAGAACTTTTGCTTTTAAACAACCCAGACTCACAAGAAAAATGGTAGTCCCACTGTCCACTCTATAGTTGGAAATTATTTATAATTTAGGAATTACAATTAAAATTAAAAAGACTCATAATACTGCACAGGTGGGCAGCTTCCTATAATTCACTAGTATGCCAGGAGTGTTGTAAACATCAATTTATAAACAATATTTCTTTTACACATAAAAATATATATCATAGAGCATATCAAGAAACCTGAAGGATTGATTTTAAGTCATACAAAACTTCACTTGCAAAAATCAATTCCATACATGCTGAAAGATTTGGTCCCTGAAGAACTAGGGATTACAGACTCACAAGGATACTAATATCTTTCTTTTTTACTCTCTATTATTATTTTTGCATATGCTTGTCATACCTTAATGCTGATAAGGCCTAGAACCCAACTTGAAACAGAACCGACATGAACAGACCTTAGCCTGAACACACTCCATTAAATCTGTGCGGTTCAAGGCAGCACCACCTTGTATTTCGTACTACAAGACAAACAGACGGGCTAGTACTCTCATAAGGAAGTGAGTCTCCACATTGCTCTGCAAAGCATTTGACATAATGAAACCCAAACTAGGATATTTTTCTTCTATCATCTAGCAAAGAATAATAAAAATGGAGTAAAAATTGGCTAATTATTCTTTTTTGGCTCTATTACTGCAAGATAAGATTATTTTATAGGATGTTATATAAATACAAAACATGTTAATTAAGGATACTAATAATAAATAAGTTTATTTGGTTGCAACTTCTTGGTCTTGAAATCTTTCTGCAAGATTTTAAATAATTCACAAACCATATCTTTCAAATTTAGCATGCACAGTAAAATCACACTGGATTGCATTAATCAGCCTGTACTTAACTTTCTCCACATTTTCTAATTCATACACATTGGGATTTCATTCTGCTAAAATACAGTAGCACTTTTGCTATCACCATGAAGCCACATAGATAATAAAAAATAAATCACAATTACCAAATTATAGTAATACAACTTTCTGATTTTGGTATTCTTTCTTTCTCATACGAATCAACAATTCAACATGTCTTCCAGTCATTATTATCAGTTTAATAACCTTGTTACAGTACTCTCAAATCACACAATATTGCTTATCTCCTCATCTAGGTTAAAACAGCCAAAACTGAATAGGTTGCAAAAGATAATGCTTGTTCTCCCTACTCTTTTTTTACTCAGCTGTTTCATTCTTCATTAGTCTGAGTCAGTGGAGATAACCTAACAGAATTTTTCCAACAGTATTTAAGTTTCCTTGTACTGCCGAAATAATATCAGTTATTATTACATTATATCTGAAATAATATCTATTATTCCTAATATCTGTTGAAGCATGGAAGACTCTAAAATAGCACCCCTACAAAGGAAAGTCCGTCTTCTCCATGTGATTCAGGATGACACATACTTTGTTCAATTTTAAAGAGTAATCAAAGGTGTGGGCTTAAATCCAATTAGTGTACTTCAAAGAAGATAACATCAAAATGCTTCAAATGGTGGTTCTACTGTATAACACTGAAGCTCTTAACTTCTGCGAGCCTCAGATTTCTGAACTATGAAATGAAAACAAAAGCACATGGTCATCTCCTGCAGTAAGAAATTATAAGCATAAGCTACTATTGGCTAGGTTAATATTCTAAAGAGAAAACAAAATTAGAGGTCTTAAGATGCTGTGTATTCACATTCTAAGGAGTAGCTACATGTCATAATTGTTACACTACTGACATATTGGACAGACACTTCTAATTTAACTTGATTGTAATTAGAGCGTTCTTCGTTTCATACCATCTAATCAGTCATCTTTCTTCTAGCATTCACTCACACTGACCCCGGCCTGCAGAGTAACAGAACATTTTCCCAACTGCCACATGACTATGAATTCATAGAGAGTTTCACAAGCTTATGATCTGACCCAAAGCCCACAAGAATCATAGTTTTTCCGAAATTTTTCCACTCATTTCTGCCCTGGACCAGGCACTGAAGATTTGGCTTCTGCCCACACAGATCCCCTGGGCTTGAGAAAAGATTTAAAGTGCACAGCTGAAGTCTTCTGTAAGAAACGTTTCCTGTCCAAAGAACATGCAGACCAATTAAGGACAAATAATCGCCAAATATCAGGACAACCACTCCAGATCCTAGCTCCTTTAAGTAAAAAAAAAAAAAAAAACAAAAACCACTTTTAAAAGAAAAGGGTGGGGGATAATTTTGGAAAGGCAGATTTAAGAAACTCTTTCAAAGAAGATTAGCAGGGATATTTGCAGAGGAATTCGCATGAAAATAAGAAACTAAACTGAAAAGTAGACTGAAATAAAAGGGACAAAAATGTTTACTGATGAAAATGCAAATATGATGGAAGGAAATAAATGGATCACTAAATCCAAAATGATAAAGAAGAGCACGCAGATGGGAATAATGAAGAACAAAACAGATGCTAATGGAAAGCCAATACCAGAGTTCTAGAGATGAGGATAGCAAGGTTTAATCTGATCTAGCATTCAACATACAGAATCAAGAAGTGAGGCTCAACATTCTCTCAACATACAAAAGAAGATACTTCAGCAATAACATTTACAAAAATGCAGAGAGGTAAGAGAAATAACAGGCAGGGTAACATTGTGATAATCAAGTTAAGAGGATGACAAGTGTTTGGGGTAAGTGAGAACGGATCAATCCTGGAGCTACAGAAACACAATAACCACAGCAAATAAATGCAGTAATAACCAAAAGTAAGCTTCCAACTTGCTATGACCTTTTATTTTTCAGATGAAAGCACAAATTAATTATAACATTGCTCTTCCATTCCTTGCCTTAACTTTACTGTTTAGCAAGGAGTACATCTACAATGCATTTCCAAGGAACAAGTGCATCATCATACATCACCTTACCCATACTTAGACACAAATTAGCTAACTCTGGCATTCTGACAGCAATGTATCTGTAACACCACAAAACTCAAGAGTAACCTAACTATCTCAGTATTTATCCAGCCTCAAGACATTTTGGGCTGTGCTAACATTGCTATGGAATCTAATTTAACTGTGCCTACACAAGTGGCTGTCAGCTCAGTGCAGTTATATGTGCAAATGTATGATCACCTGAGCATTGAAGAAACTTTGCTATACAATTTAACATTAACAGGAAGGAGATATGTAAAGCATTACAGAAATGAAACTTAACAGAAGTAAATAAAAACTGCAAATAAGACAGACAAAAAAAGGAACACAAATGGCAAAAAATTATTAGTCCTTCATTTCAAAAGTCACTGTGAACATAAATTCTTAAGGTGACCACCAAAAAGCTGAAAGGAAAAAAAAAATCTGTATGTATTATTCCTTAGCTCTATATTTTTTTATATCACATTCATGAAAAAGGCTTAAAAGTTTTTCACATCAGAAATTTGACATTCATTTACAATCTTAGAAAAGGCTACTAAAAATGAATTATTCATAATTTAATAGTGGCAACAATAAACATTCAAACCCCATTTTTTTAAACAGAATAAATCATAATTCTTACAAACAAAAAGTTATCTTACAGTTTCAGATGAAAGAAAAAGAGATGTGATTCTACCAAAAATTGTTAAAATATAATAATAACCCTTAATATATGATGGTAATTTACCTTCATACTACATTATTGTAGTAGATCCTGGAATTCAAGTAGCTGTCTAAAGAACACACAGTGATAATACATGGTTTGTTCCCAGTTTGTTTTCAGAAATACAAACACTAAATCAAAATTAGCATGCTAAAGGCTGAACTTAGAAGGCAATTAGGTTACTAAACAGAATCAATAAATGCAAAATGAAGCTCTGCATGTATCCAAAATAATGTGTTTCCCACCTAATAACTTGTATCCAAATTCCTGTTAGGCTGAGCAAAATATTCTCAAATATTTCCTCCTAAAATCAAATAGTAGCAATCCAAGAATAAAAATACTTATAGTTTATGCAGAAACATCTCTTCTGAAGCATGTTTTTCAACCCGTATTCTTTTAAAAGTACACATTATCATGTATTTCAGAGTGTTTTGTCTCTTCTTGCATTACAGTGGCAGCTCAAACAAGCAAATACCTTTTGGCTTGTTAACTTTGGATCAGCAGGCAGCTGAGAATTTTAAAACAATTTAGAGAACAACAACATGAACAGAATCTATCTGAAGTGTATGCTAATTTCAGGGGAGGCAAAAAAAAAGTGGTAATCATCTAAGTGGTTTCTAAGGGATCTCTGGAGACTGTCTAGTCCACCCACCCTGCTCAGAGCAGGGTCAACAAGAGGCGTCTACTCAGCTTTTTCATACCTCTGTGATGGAGACTCCACAGCCTCTCTGGGCAGCTTGTTCCAGTGTCTTCAACTCATTTAAAAAAAAAAATAATGGGATCATACAGAGATATTAGTTTATCTGGAGATGAGAAGCAAATAAAAGAAATATTGTTCTCCCAGTTAGCCCTGCCTAAGCCATGTACTGAGCAAATCAGCAGCACCACATTGCATGTCACACAGTAACAGAGAAACAGCAGCAGCACACTGCTGTGCAACATAGCCAACATCCCTTTGTGCGCAGAACTGATGCAAACGTTTCAAATGCATTTCCTCTGCTTCAGTCCCTTTCCTTCATTTCCCTTATTCTTTATAACATCGCTATTTGATCAAATCTAACAGATATAATACAAGATATGAAATTTCCTAAATGTCACTCATCATTTGGTTCACATGAAACTGATGCAAAGCACTTTTAACATCTCAGCGATTTTGCACTCATTTCACACAGCTGAAATTTACTACAAAAGGTGCTAGGCAGTCAAGAACCACGTCTTTTGGGCTGCTGTCTTCTACAAAATGGGGATAATATTACAGGTTATTGAACTAACTGAACAAAATACCACCATTTAGCCTAGCAGAATATTTCAGCCTTCTCCCAGCTGAAAATAAAGCCTTTTCAATACCTCTTGGCTCCAAAATATTTACTGTTCTGATGCCACTTTATCTTTTATTTTGAGTACAGCCATTCCTTCTGATAATCTATATGGCACCATCTGCATAAGCAGACTGAAGAACACTTTTCAATTTCTTCTAGTTCTGAATGACTTTAGAAGACAGAGGTTAAGGCTATAAACAGGACAGCAAAGGCAGAGAACTACTTTGGGAAAATAGCAAGGAAAAGCATCCCTAACAAAATAATGCAGGTTTTTTTCCACTGGCACTGCTCTTCACTATATATTCCCTGAGTTTGAGAACCCAGCAAGATGAAATTCTGGAAGGGTGGTTAGCAGCTCTTTTTAAGGCTCAAAATTGAATAAAAACCTAAGGTAAAGTTAAGGTCTGCACTGCACCCATCAGAAGAGATTGACCTGGACATACCAATCACTGAAAACTAACATGATTCTCTATTTTAAGAGGCAATTTTTCAAAGCAATTATTTCCTTACTAACTGGAGAATAGGTCACCTGTTACTCTATAGAGTAACTATAGATTTATATAAATCCAGCAATTTCATATAAGAAAAATTTTGCATCTCCTCGTTAGTGACTTCCAATGCTGTTATGAAAATTTTTAGGTAAAGCATAAACTCAGCTGGATTATTTTCTTCGTACTTTCAACTGTCAGAGGCCTCTATTGTGCCACTATACATACATACCTCTATACATTCCTGAGTGATTAACTGATGTCACATTCGTGTTCATATGAACATGTGCAGTTTGAAATAAACACAGCTGCATTTATGTCAATGATTTTATATTCAAATATATCTGATTATGCTGAAATAAACACAGCTGCATTTATTTCAGTGATTGTACATTCAGATAAGGATATTTGTTCAGTGTAATGTAACGTTCCTTCACACTGGCAGGAACATTGCTATTCTTTCTTGTATTTCCCTCTATCATTTTTCCAGATGGAAAATTTTGAACAGAGCCAGAAAAATGGAAACTGAAAAATTTATCTCAGAACCCGGTATATATGAAAACCCTTCTGCTTATTCTCAAAAATGACTTAAATATCTTCGTATAAAGTATCTCTGCTGTTTGTTTGGTTTTCTCAATTCCCTCCCTGTCAAAGAACAAGCTTACAAATACCCCACGAAAAAATGCGTCTGATAGAAATGTAAGTACCAGGAACGTATAGCACAAAACCTTAAGAACAGAACTGCATCAGGTGTGTTTCTGGACAACCGTTGTTAGTGTTAGCACACCATCTTCAACCACTACCTTCCTAAAAATATTAGTTTGAATGGAAACAATAACTGTAGGATTTTCCTTCCTAGCACCTGATCAAATTACAGTTCTGCAAGATGTTAATTCTGGCTTGTAACGATAACTTGTAATATATTTTTAGAAAATAACAAAAAATTGCGTACATTTTATATGACGAACCTAAATCCGCTAAATAGATTGTGGCTTAACAGTAAGTTATCCCAGATCATTTATTCGACCACGCCTTTCAGCTTTAAAAATGGGATGGATGCTCGTCTAGCTTCATTTCCTCATTGATCTCTTCTTGATTCAAAGAGTGATCGAATAT
>JAVJGJ010000030.1:27644018-27672574 GCA_035590215.1 Microhierax caerulescens
CCCCCCCCCCCCCCCCCCCCCCCCCGGGGGGGTTTGTGGTGGTTTTTTTTTTTTGCTTTAAAGCATGATGTAAACTTTTAGCATCCACAACACCCTGCAGGAAGAATCTCCACCGCTTAAATAATATGTGAGGAACCATTCTCCGTTGCTTTCAACACATTAACTGCTAGCTTCATTTGATGGCACTTAGTCTTTGTACAAAGAGAATGGACAGGGAACCACTGTTTCATATTCATTGACATTTTGATGAAGAATCATGATTTTACAGACCTCTAATATATTTTTCCTCAGTTGTGTCTTTTCCAGACTGAGAATTCCTATCCTATTGGGCTGTTCCTTACACAAAGGCTATTGAAAATCTGCTCTGAATGTACAATTATCTGATCTCAAACATTTCTGCTTCCATTTCCAGTTTCGTATTCCAGTCCCTCTCAGGTCAGTCAAACAGCAAATCAGCATGGGTGCTTCTCTACTAGCTGAGGAGATGCAAACATGGTAAGAGGCAGGAGACAAAGGCTAGGTCTTGATAGAAGGTAGCATGATATTCATAAGATAAAGTGACTGTGAAAATTATAATCGGCACACCAACTACAATTAACATCCTAATTCTTTACTGATGCTATTATACTAATACTTCTTGCATTGTCATTAGCTCCATAAGTCATTAATGTGTATTTCCCACAAGTTAAGATACTTGACTAACGCTGTACTTGTTAGCTGGTATCACATCAACACTAAGCACTCCCCCATCCGTAAAAATGTCATCCACACTATTCTGTTTAGATATTTAAAAGGTTAATATTTGGTTCCATTTGCAATGCTGACCTAGCAAGAAAGGAATTAATTTGGCATTACAGCAGTAACATCAATTTCCCATGTAACGTTAGTAATGCATTTACTGGAAAGAGATTAATATCAATTCCATAAATCATTCACATGCTTTTTCCGGAGTTTGAGACATCTGAATAATGTCATATATGTTAACTGATATCACTTTGTGCATGCTACATCCATTAGTCTATGCCTACAGTCATCATTAAACAAAAAAAAAAAATTAAAATCAATCTTTTGTTCTTAATTTTTTGTGACTTCTTACTTGCAGTAGTCCAAAGGTATTGATACTTTGACAGAATAACACTGTTCCAAACTGGGAACAGACATTTTTAGAAAAGGGAAACGTTTGTTTGTTTGTTTGACCCCTACTGGTAGCAATAACCACATAATATCTTTATGTGAAATATGGTATAAATTACTGCCAACAAATATGGAAATAACTAAAGTGTTTTGTTAATCAGACACACCTCAATGCCACAGAAGTAGGCTGAAAACAGACATCATAACTATCATGTATTCATTGACTTTCATTTCTTTTTTTTCTGCATTGCATAAGAGCATTCTCATAGAAGTGAAATCCAAAAGAGTCTACCTGACTTAGGGATTCTAGCTACACATGACATAATATAGAAAATTTGGAATAAAAACTAGTTTTTGCTCCAAAACACAGTTCAGTCTACTACTAAAAGTGTTTACACTGGAAGAAAGCAGCCTGAAACAGCTTTTGCACTTTCTATTTCTATTAATGTGCATTTATTACATTTGTCTGTATTGTTTTATTCCTGATCGAGGGTACCATGGTAGTGCCAGTGAAATCAAGGTGAAGGGTATTTCTCATCACCCAAATGTAAACACACACAGGATCAGCTTGTTTAACGATTTTGGAAGCATGTTACAATTGTGTATTAGATGGCCAAAATGCAGCTATTTCTCCTAGGGTGGATTTCACTTTTTCTTTGAGCATAATGTTAAATATATCATCTTAGTTTCCATTTTTAAACTTTTTACAAAGAAAAATGTCCATTTCCAAAAATGTTTTGCAGCTCAAATTTTACAGTATTTTATTAATCACGAGTAAGATTGATCTCACCTAATTCTAGCTGTCTAAAGTTACATGTCAAGTATTAGCAACTGGGACATAGGCAGCCCCAAAGGGCAATCCATCCTATTTTATCTTTGCTTTTGTTCAAAACATATCTTTCATGGTAAAGCTCAATGGCCTATTTCATGCCTGTAAGTGGTTACAATGAGATCAGTGGAATTACAATCACTTACTGCAATTCTGAGTGTTGTGCAAAGTGTTTTATAAGTACATTATCCTATTTTTGAAATATAGAAAGATATTTAAAACCTTAACAAAAATTATATGAGGGTACTTCTCAGTACCATGAGATCTTCTAATACACTGTAAATCTTAACTTTTTCCAACTGATAAATATCATTTGCAATCCCCCAGCACCACATTTTATAATCAGGTTTTAATACAAAATATTTTGTAAATCTGCATTAGGAAAAGACAAACTAATGTTTGTCAGTCATTTTCACTGCAAGGTGGTGGTACATCAGTCAACATAATAATATGAGATTTACAGTAATTGAGATTGAATCTAAAATTTTACAAAACTTCAATTACAACCTTTTGAACATAAACCACAATACACAAATTACCCAATCATAACATTTTTTCATAAAAAAATAAGAATTCATCCAAAGGATAGAAGATTTAATGACTCTTGGCGGAGTTCCACTTTCTGGTTGAAATGAGAATAAAAGCAGACAGCAGCTTCATTTCTAATTTCAAGAAACACAGTATTTTTTAACATTTAAACAGCTTTATATTTAACTAACAAGCCAAAATATGTATTTTCAAAACCTTATAAGAGCCCCTGTATTTAACAGTATGAATGCTGAGATTTACAAACCTCTGTGAGCCCACACTGTTCCTTCAATCCTCAAAAGTAATTATAAAACAAGCAATTTGAGCCACAAGCAGCAGAAACTGTAGAGCATGGGGTTTTTAACCATCCTCACAACACATCACAGTCTACCTCTCAGCCCCAGCTTCCTCCCATGTTCCCTTATGTCATCCTACCCGGCTAGACAGAAGGCACTGTGGTTAACCCAGAAGCACGTACAGGCCAGAGTGACAAACCAATAGATCCATGGTGACTGGCAAGCCAGACGATACCACTATTTAAATTTCCCTTGCATTTTTCTTCAGTGAAGCCACAGCTCACAGTGTCAACAGTTTTTCCCTACGCCAGTTCAGTATATCAGTTGCCTGGGGAGGCAAAACCTATAGCCATTTTGAGCCCACCTTGAAAGCATTCTGAGAGCGAGCCACGAAGGCAACTTACGGCTGCACCCAGCAAACTGTCTTAGCACAATGAGAAAAAGAAGCGTGGATGCCTCCTCTGTGGGTTCAGGTCTGTTCTGAGCTCAGAGGAACTTTGGTCCTGTCAAAGCACTATAAGCACTGCAGTGAAGAGAGATGGTTACTGAGTGGAAGGCATTTCTTCCAGACTTTCCAAAGGTATAGTTCTGTAGTGGTTGTAGAAATACAGCCTGAATGCATGGCAACACGACCCATGCCTCGTACGCCGCTAGAATAGGTGTTGTCAGACTAGGCAGTCCAAGACAAAGTATTTTAAAGAGTCATCCATTTTGTCAGATGGCTTCCTCTAGACTAGCACAAGAATCCAGTATGTTTGAGGTTTCTCCTGATTTATAAGAGAAAAGCATGCAGGGAACCTGAACTCAGATTGCATCAAAACTCAGAGAATCTAGTCAATCACCAGCACTCTCACAGGACGGCATAAACTCAAATCTGTAGGTTTCAGTCTTTACAGAAAAGCAAAGACAATTATCCATGACCCAGAGCTTCTGACATTTCAAGGTCTGTTGCAGAGCTATAGGATAACTGCTGTCACGTTTCTACTACAACTCACTGTGTTCTGGCCTGTTCGGCCATGCTTTTGGGCTTGGAAGAAAAGTAATGTCACTGTCAGCTGTATTTTTTTTCTCTGAATCCTGACATAATTGACATTTTTGCAGCCTGCATAAGCAATAGTCAATTCCTTCAAGTTTCCACACTTTGGGGTCATTGCCAAAATTCACCTTCCCTTTTGCAGAGACCAAAGATTAGACTGGCACTCTGCACAAAGGATTGAACTGGCACCAGCACCGTAAAAAATACTGGTCTTTAAGGACTGAGGCATTTGCTTTATACTTTCTTTGTCCACTTTGCAAAATACATGTGAAAGGCTTCACGTGTATAACAAAATTAATACATTAAATAATTGTTATCTCATGCTGAAAAAGCTACTGCAGTTATGTAAGTTCCCAGAAAAAAAAAAAAAAAACACCACACTATTTTCCAGCACTGGAGGCATCATGTCCGAAAACATCTGGTATAGGAAAAAATGACCAAGTAAATGAAAACAAATCTTAGCCACAACACAGAAGAGACTACTAACTAAATTGATGCCACCAGAAATAACATGCACTAAGCCGACACAAGACAGTAGGGGTAGTTGGCTAAACTAAACTTCAACGTAATTTAGATCCACAGAAAATAACATGTCTTAAATACCAATTCTGCTAAGTATCAAATGCCAGACTCCCTGAAAAACATTTTTACATCAGATTCTGGACCTGACTCAATCAGGAAGGACTTGCTTGTATAGCAAGAGTGAATACACCCTTCTCCCCAAAGCACTACTTTCTGCAAAATTCCTAGTTTTGCCAGAACAGAGAGGATGAGAGGTGAACATTTGTAGAGCACTGCATTGCTGCTAAACTGAAACTGTGTTAATAATTTAACGCATTAATAAATAATAAGAAAAGGAATTACAACTGAGCAAATGTATACATTTCAGATGTGACTTTCATTTCCTTTAAATCTGTTCTATGCATAGATAACTGTTTCCATTTTCCCCTGAAACTAATTCATGTTTCTTGTGAAAATTGACATTATCCAAAAATTATGTTGTAGCATACAAGAAATCCAAATTTTCATCAGTTTCTTTTACGCTAATGGTAAATTAATGTGAAAAGTTCCTTTTCGCAGTGTATAATCTTAAATATTAATACAGATAACAAGGAGGATTCCAGCTAGAACTCTAGCCAAAACTATGGGAAACAGAAATTCAAATTCCTGACATACTTGCAAGTTGATAATTCTCTCTCCTTCATTCCTCTGTCTGTTATTTATAAGTGTTAAACCACCATTTTTCATTTTCAACAATTGTATTTATTTTACAGCAATGATTCTTTCACTGCTATTAGATTCATTACAAGTAAATTAAGTGCAATTTATGAACTGGTTAGGTAGCTCTTCTTCTGGAAAAGATTTGGACTGTATAAGGGACCATAAATTTTATAGTCAACAGTTCATGCTATTGTGAAAAAGATTGGAATGTCACATAGCAGAAGTAAATAGATTGCAAGGCCTGTTACATAATTAACTCTACAGAGTATTGTCACCAGTTTATCTGAGTATCACATTCACCTTGGAACACTGCCTGTCAAGAAAGGCATGGAACAGCTGGAGAAAGACCAGAAGAAGAAAAAGAATGATGGGAAATTTGGAAAACGTGACCACTAAGGAACTATTGAAAAAAACAGCAGTTATTTAACCTGAAGAAGGAAAGGCCAAGCAAAGATATGATAGCACATTTCCATTAAGTCAAAGAAGAAAGGAATAATCTCCTTTCCATGCCTATAGGACCGGACAAGAATTAATGCATTTTTGCTAAGAGCATTTCTAAACAGAAAGAAAATATTTCTTACGTTGAGCAAATTGCAGCATTCCAATGGATTGCTGCTTTCTCATTGAAAAACTTTCCTCACTAAAAGTCTCTGGAAAGGATAGATAAATATCTGTCAGGAATGGCAAAAATAGTGTTATTTTGCCTCTCAACAACGGAGTGGACTAAAAAATAATCCCAATACCCATTTCAATTTTATTTTTTATCATTTTTTGAAGGCAAGGCGCTTCAACAGCAAACTGGACATTGATTTTCAGACTACAGGCCTTTCTGTCTCAAACAAATCCATATTTGTCAACACTATTTAGTACAATAACAATAGCCATTACAAAAAAGAAAGCATATTAAATAGCATCTTCTGTATGTGTTAATCTTTTTCCTGTTTTCTACAAATTTAATGCTGTCTCCATTCTGAAAGGTATTTACTTCTATTTCTGCAATATAAAATCATAGTCCTTGAAAAATAGCTCATGAAGGGAACCTTCAGTTCTATCAACTAGATCTTTCAAGAAAATACAGAATGCAGCCAAAGAGAGGAAAGCTTCTTATAGAACTGTATTTAACACTGCTTCTATTTTGAAAGCAAATCATCAAATAACACTCCAAGAGTACCACTGTCCAGCCAGTTTTGCTTCAGCCTAACATAGCTTCATCAAGACCAAGAACATTTGCAGTGAAAATGTTATATAAGCCAATGTCAAAATCTCTACTAAAGTTACATTAGATATAAGGTTATCATCTTGTATACTATGAGTACTGTGGGGTTTAATCACATTGTGTTTATTTTTAAAGACTTAATAAATCCTTACAAAACTTTAACTGTAAAGAACCTTGAGCACCTTTAAAGTATGACAGATCTTCAATTTCAGTGGCATACTCATGTTTAGTAGCAACATCATCATAACAGGCAAAGCACAAATCTTAGAAAAAAATCTACACATTATATCCCAACAGCCTGTTTCCTTCAGGTATATTTAGGTTTCTGGACAAAAAGGCCAGTAGCATCCTGGCTTGCACCAGAAACAGCATGGCCAGCATGACTAGTAATTGTGCCCCTGTACTTGGCGCTGGTGAGGCTGCACCTCAAACACCTGTGTTCAGTTTCGGGTCCCTCCCTGTAAGAAAGATCTTGAGGTGGTAGAGTGTGTCCAGAGGAGGGCAACAAAGCTGGTGAAGGGTCTAGAGCACAAGTCTTATGAGGAGCAGCTGAGGGAACTGGGGGTGTTTAGTCTGGAGGAAAGGAGGCTGAGGGGAGATCCTACTGCTCTCTGCAACTACCTGAACAGAGGTTGTAAACAGGTGGGGACCAATCTCTTGTCCCAGGTAATAAGCAGTAAGATGAGAGGAAATGGCCTCAAGTTGCACCAGGGGATGTTTAGATTGGATAGTAGGAAAAATTTCTTCACTGAAAGGGTGTTCAAGTATTGGAACAGGCTGCTAAGGGAGGTGATGGAATCAACATCCCTGGAAGAGTTTAAAAAAAACAAAAACAAAAACGTGTACTTGTGGTGCTTAGGGGCATGGTTTAGTGGTAGACTAGGTAGTCCTGGGTTAATGGTTAGACTTGATGATGATCTTAAATGTCTTTTCCAACCTAAATGATCCTATTACTTTTAGTAATACTACTAGTATTACTAGATAGATAGTAATACTATCTAGTAATATTACTTCTGTAACACATTATAAAATTTGTGTGATCTGTTTTTATAGAATCACAGCATCATAGAATTGTTTGGGTAGGAACAGACCTTTAAAGATCATTTAGCCCATCTGCCCTACCATAGGCAGGGACACCTTTCACTAGATCAGGTTGCTCAAAGCCCAGTCCAACATGACCTTGAACACAACCAATGATTGGGCATCCACAGCTTCTCTAGGTAACCTGTGTCAGTGTCTCAGCACCCCCACTGTAAAAAAAAAAAAAATCTTCCTTATATCCAGTCTTTATCTACCCTCTTTCAGTTTAAAACCATTGCTTCTTGTCCTGTCCCTGCAGGCCCTGGTAAAAAGTCTTTCTCCATCTTTCTTATAAGCCCCTTTTATATAGCAAAAGGCCACAATGAGGTCTCCATGGAACCTTCTCTTCTCTGGGGTGAAGAATGCTATTCTCTCAGCCTTTCTTCATAGAAGACATGTTCCAGCCCTCTAACCATTTTCATGGCCCTCCTCTGGACTCCTCTAGCAGGCCCATGTATTTCATGTAGCGTGGACCCCAGATCTGGATGAAGTACTCCAGCTGGGATCGGTCTTGTAATCTGTTCTTTGGAAAAGGCAATTCCAATAGGATATTACCATTTTAAGGTGGTACTCAAAAACCATCAATATACTACTTTATAACTATTGTATACTGCTGTTGGATAATAGTAAGGAATAGATTTTAATATTAGTAACAATCTCAAAATATCCAATAATCAGGTAATTTGCTTTGACCAGTTACAGTACTCTAAGTAATTCCTTGGCTGACATATAACAAAAGCCAACATGACTTTACACATGAAGTGTACACAATACTATTATTGTTCTTGCTAATACATCATCATCATGAGAAAGTAAATGAAGGTATTAATTTTTTTCATATTTTTATTTTGGAGGTGTCTGAATATGCAAAGCAACATCACAGCCTCATGCTACAATGTAAACAGTATTTCAAATAGCATCTGCCTCTATCACATACTATTATTGTCAAAGTATATAAAGGAGGAACATTACCTTTGAACTGAATAAATGTTTTAATTTAAAAATAATTAATTCTATTGTTCAAAAGCTGGAATTAAACCATCATGCAATGATTCACATTACTTCACAAATAACCTAATGGCTGCTACTGATCCTTTTCACCGCAGAGCAGCTTAACTGGTAAATTTCTCAGCTTGGCCAACTGGTTCATTTCATAAGCCATATTCTGATACAAAAAAAAAAAATCATAAAGCCATAACTACAATGAAATAGCACCCAAAGTATTTTTACAAATACCTAACTATTGTCTGAACCTTTGGAGACATACCTTAAAAATAAGATATTCTTTATTATTCACTACATATTTACACCTTTTACATAATGTAATCAAAGGATTTAAGTAACTCAGTTTAATATTTATCCAGGAACTGGCAGCCAGTATTTTACCCTGAGGGACGTAACTCTTCATAAAAAGCTCATTTTACAAGACACTAGCAGTTTTGGCATTACCAGCATCTCTCACATAAACCATGCTGAAAACTATAGTTTATCCTGCCAAATGCTTTCTGTACATATGGTGTTTAACAGTGCTCTGTAGGTCTGTAAGCCAATAATAATAGATTTAAGCTAAAAATCTGAAGACACACATACATGTAACACAAATTTAAACAATGCTACTTATTCATATATATTTACCTACATACCCCGCATGCATATAAACATGATTTAAAATATTCTTTAAATTAATATACTAACACTTGTAAATATAATTTCTCTTGCAATTTTCAGTAGCTTCCTGAAGTTTAATTCTCCTTCTATTGACATCAGAGGCAGAACTTCATTAACCTCAACAGTACAGAATTAGGCCACAAGAAACACAAAGAAATACAAAGACAGCACGTACACATCCTTGTAACGTCTTCTATGTAAGGATGGGCTTGGCACTTTACCAGGTTAACCTTGCCAGTAAGCTTCCAGGTTAAATTTCAAAATAACATATTCTAAATACTACATCTTTGATTAGTGGCCTACAAATACTGTGTATAACAATAGAATAAAATGCAGTTATGGATCTACATGTGGTAAGGGATGGACCTGTGTGGCGGTCCTTTTCTCCCACTTCTCTGGGCTATTCTATAACCTGTGGAGCTACCAACCAGGTAAACATTACTGAGTCAGGTTACAGCCAAGATGGATATTTACGGGATGAGTAAAGACAATCATCCCACAACCTTGTAAACGGTGGTGAGACCCTTTGAGGTCTCCTGGACTGCAGTGGACTGTGACCAGCATCTCCCTCTGAGCAGGATGCTGCTCAGAGCTTGCAAACTACCAAGTCTGTGATAGTAGGGAGACCACTGCCAAAGGCCAATGACAGAGCCTGGGCTGATAGTCCTGCTCCTCAGCGTTCAACCTGCTGAGGAACTCAAAGGCACTAGATGCAAGTATTTTCACCGAACTTGAGTGGAACTTTTAACATTTATACTTTTGTACATTTGTGTGGATATATCTCTACATATCTATTTTCCTTATGCTTGTACGTGTGAATCAATTTAGATACCTTATATTAAGTATTACAATCTTTAATCACTAGTAAACTTGTGATTTGAACAAATTCTATTGATTCACTTTATAGATGTTAGAAATAATCATAAATTAAACGCTGCTAAAATCCCATGGATAATCCTGAATTCTGAACAAACTCTCCCCTCTCTTTCCCTATACCCTTTAGCCACAAGCTGTTGTCAAAGCTTAAGACTTTAAGCTTAAGCTTGGACCTAGCCACACCTAGACTCTATGAGAGTTTAGAAAGAAATGGGGTCTACTCTGAATCTTCATGACTCAATGGTAGAATTCCTCTTACTCTTTATATTTCTTTAGACCTAAGTTCACTGTCCAAGTCTGAGACTAAAAGTAGATCTAGCCACACCTAAACTCTATTGAGAGCTTAGAAAGCAAGTAGGTCCACTCTAAACCTCATGACTCAGTGAATGGATCTCCTTATCCTCTTCTTCAATCCCTATAAATTATTTCTTCATTGCTCTGTTCTGACTGTATTTTTCACTTTTATCTCTTGCACATTTAATCCACATAATAAGTCGCAGAGTACCATCAAACCTTGTGTAGTTGCATTTCCACAAACTGATATTAAACCTGTTTCACTCATACCTTTGATAGTGATTCTTTAAGCGATCTGACCTAAACCACTGATTTCATGACAACCTGATGAAGTGTACATTGTTGGCAATAACAAACTTCACAACCATTTTTACATTTGAACAGTCTGATTTTATGTCATATTCTAACTGAAGTGAATCAGTGAGTTAAGTAGTATTTAATGCAAGTCTTCCTTAGAACTAAGACACTTTTTATAAAGATGAATGATATAGTTCAAATGTTAATATGTTGACAACTCCATAACATAAAATAATGCTGAAAATGCTTACCACTTTCAAAACAGGCATCAAATATAAGATGTCCTTTTTTAGGCTGTCCACAATAACCAGCTGGAAGAACAGTGTGCTTGCTCACGTTCCCTACTATGACATCATCACTTCCTAGGGCACTACCTGTTGCAGTAAAAGAAAAAGAAGCATGAGCATAAAAGCTATAAACTATAAAAAACAATAGAAGGATATTCCCCCATGCTTTTCTACATAAGAAGGAATTTGCATGATTTAATACATGCAGCAGTAAACCAACTCTTCAAAGTTTATTTAAGAATTTGGATATAATAATGGCATCATATGTTAAAGCTTCTCTAAGTAACAAACCACACAGCATGGTTTCTTGCACACGCATGTCCTGTGGCTAAACACTCTCATATGCAATAGCCTGATATTCAGCTGGATCCACTTCTTTCAACCGGAGCTCTGTAATACATATATTCTGCATGGATTCCCTAGAATTGAACTCCTCAGCAGCATCTTACTTTACCATAATCCTCAGCAACATCTTCCTCACTATAAGCATTAATGGGACCTTTTTCCTCTATCTTGCTGCCTATTTTCATGCATCTTAAGTCTCAAAGGTTCTAAGGCCATTTCAGTCCCACTCATATCTGAAATTTGAATATTATTAGAGAGGATAGACATACACTCATGGAGGTATACAATTATCTGAGCCTTGCTTGCTTTAGATACAAAACTCATAAAAAGAAATATTTTTTAAGACATACGGTTTATTTCCTAATAAAACATATAAAGACATATATTTTGACAAAAATAATGTTATTGTAGAGAAAATTTATCAGTAGTGTATATACTGAAAGCTTTGTCCTTCCAGTAAAATTATACTAACAAATTGTAGTATACAAAAAAAATCTGTTTCCAAACAGGAATGAAAGAGCACAGTGATTTTTTTCATTTGAGAAATGTACAAGGAATAAAGTTTGTATATTATATTATACTATAGTCAAAGAAATACACAATAATATAACTAGCATTTCATTCTTCTGACATTGGCTCAGCATTTTCTTCACTATTTACTGTTCGGACAACAAGTATTCAACAATAGAAAAACTATCTTCTCTGTTACAGAAAACTAGAAGAAATGTGAGTGTCTTCAAGTGCAGAAGGCATGTGATTGAATAATGGGATGATAATATCTTATTTCACTCTGATAAATAGGGCTACTAAGGCTTCTAGAAATAGACTTTTGGTCTGTACTGATTTTTTGACATTTAAATGGGTTACAGGGGATGATGAATGTGACATAGAGCTCAATTTGTTTTATTTTTATATTGAAAACTATTTCACACAAATGTTACAAGCAATTCATATTGGCCCTGAATGATGAAAACAGCTTATTAATTAAAACTGACCTTTCCATACATAAATGTATTCCACCTCTTGAGGCAAAACACCTTAGCTGAAGTAACAAATTATGTCAACATCTTAGTGACACCACAGTTAAAGGGTCTGTCAGGCTTTCTATTATATACCCATATTTTCAGAGGTATATAAATCCCAGGTTAAAAAATATCTATATCCAGGTCAACACTCAGCATATAAATCCCCAGTCTTCCCAGGGAAGAAATTTGTAACTTATTCTTTGAGAAGTACTACAACAGAACAAAGATAATGTAGACCGTTGCTTACTTAAGAATAATCAACAATTAGATATTAAATAATGCATGCGAATGATTTTGCTAAAATACATTTGCACCCTCATGGTTATTTGTTTTAGACTGAATAATTGCCCACAGATAGCAGCCTGGGGCATTAATAATAATTTATTTAAATATAAAATTACAACTTATATTTTTAGGTAGATTGTTTTTACCAGCACGATGATACAATTTGCCTAAAGTCTGGTAATGCCAAAGGCAAACTTACACCTGGATGGGGCATCTGTGTATCTGTATGGCCATGATCGTGTCACTTGATACAATTCATCCCTCTGCATCACGCAACCTGTAATTCAGAACAGCAGCCACAGGAAAACCATTTCCTCAGTTGCAGTTCAGTGCCACTTTGACTAAGAGCCCCCATATACCAGTCACAGTCAGTCAAGTTAATCATTTGTAATCCACCACACAGAATCAAGGATACAAAGAAAAATTCAGGGGAAACCTGCAGATCTCCACCAAGAAAGCATGAGCTGCCACGGATCAAACTGAAAGAATGGGAGGCAGGGAGTCAACTGAGCTGTAAAAAGGCTGAACTCCTCCTAGTAAATGCTCACTTGTAAATCTCAGCTAAAAGTAACAGGCTTCTTGTAATCTTAAAAGATAGATGGAAAACACAGTTAGATAAAGTGTAGAAACTAGAAAAGATTACATTCATAATACTTCAACCAAAAGACAGAGTAGGAAAAGCAGGCAGAAGACAGAGCTACACCTCCTTTTCCACCTAACTGAAAAATGAGAAAATCTGCCAATGGAGTCTTTACATGATGCAGAAGGAAGCTGTCAAGTAACTGTGTCCTAGCAAAAAGTTTCCATCTGCTCCTCCTGGCCCAATGCAGCCATTCAGAAATAATAGTAAAATCATCAAATAGCCTATAATTCATAGTCATTTAATAATATTAATCTCTCCTTGCATGTTCTTTACTACACAGTACTTTGAATATTCAGAATGTACTGTTATATTTTGAGTTACATTTACACACTAGTCTGTTCAGCAGATGCAGTGAGTGTTGCTGAGAATACATTACCATCTTCAGATAGAGGCAACTGTTAGACTGAGCCATAAGTTCTCTGGCCAGTGAAGAGATACTGTCCTCACAACTGGGGAGCCCTAAGTAAATTTTCCTGACTGAAAGCAAAGATGTACGACAGAGCCTTGTAGGGAAGGGAAACAGTACTTCCATCTGAAACATACTGAAGGGGAAAGAAGAGAATTAACTTAAGTATATATCCTGCATGTCACACTTAAGGAGACCAGATTCTCCTTTGAAAAAAGGTTAGGCAAGACAAGCAAAGGCAAAAGTAACTTAGCAAAGAAATTTTCTCAGACTATAGGTCTTACTTTGTCAATTATTTTTTTTTTATATGCTTTAAGACACATAGCTATTTTATTCTAATTCTTCATAGCTTAAACTCCTGGAGTTTCCAGCAAATCCCTAGGATTTACTTTTACCACAGTATTAAACTTTAACGGTAATTTTCTATCAGGTATGAAATCTGTAGGTGTCTGAAATCTCTGTAAGTACATAAGGTTTTAAAATAAAACCTGGACAGACTCTTCTGGTATCCATATTCATCACTATTGTCATTGTGGATATAGTTCAGACCAAACTAGTGAAAATGAACAGAATCCCAGTCCCCTGGAACTGATTCTTCAGCAGAAGAGTGTGGAAACTTCCAGAGTTTCTTGCTAGTCTTAAGTTCAAAAGGTAAAGTCAACATTTTTGTCATTTAAGCAAAGATGAAAACAGTATTTGCTACAATAAACATGCACGTTTAGGTGCATTTTCTTTAAAAACTGCAGTTTCAAAGGAAAGTACCTCTTTAGTAATAATTACTCTTTGAATTGGGTAAACAAGCCCAGCTTCCAGCTGTCACAAACTTCAGAATCCACAGTTAGCAGCCAGCAGCTACCCTCATGCTACATTAGGTAGGAGAGCACATCTGCTTTAAAGAAGACAGAAAAATATAGAGTGAATTTGCCTGGAAAACCTGCATCATTCTTACAATCACACTTACTGCCTAATAAGCATAGCCAATTGGAAAGGTAAGGTAACGTGAAAAGATACAAAAATTGCAAATTATCTTTGTAGAAGTCTGCTTAAAACTTTACAAACATCATCAAGAACCTCTCATTCTGCTATGAGACACTTATTTTAGAACAAAATTAGGACACATTTTGCTACTAAAAATTTCTATGGCATAAAGATCTAATAGCCAGATTCCCATCATCCAAGGGCCAAGAAAAGTCTTCAGGTATCCTAACGGACAGCTTCATCAGCCTTGAGCAGTATTGTTATTATAAACCCACATAAAAAAGTGAATCTGAACTCTCAATACAGTTTGCAACAAATAAAAATTCATTCAGATGACCAATGGCAACTCCTATTAGCTCCTAAAGTCTCTAGACAAACATTGCTCAACTTTCATTTTGAGCAAGTAACACTTATGGAGGATATGCCAATAACAGTGTCTTTTCCACAAATCAGAAAACTGCCAACTGTGTAATTTTAGCAAAATTATATTATATAATATCATTTATAGAAATCTATAGTCATTATGGTGGATTATATTCTCTAGGGTTTTTTTTTTTTTAATAAAAGCTTTTCTATCATTGTGCCTAGGCTTCAGCATTACTGATATTCAGGATGACTTATTTCTGTTATGAGTTCCAAATAGTCTATGGCCATTCTAAAAATCCTACAGGCAGCAGCAGGCAGGAGCTTAGAGTTCCAGCTCCACTGGCTTTAAAAATGCTAAGAAGAAGAAGAAAACACAACTAATTTAGATCTTCACAGCCCTGTATCCTGCAGCAAGGATTGGGCATAACCCTGAGAATCTAAATGTACTGCGGAGAGTGCTGTCAATCTGAATAGTGCTTAGTTCACAGTCACCATGATCTGAAAAGAAATGAAAGAAATTACGTTAAGACTACAAATCCCAAGGTTTGGGAAAATATGCGGCATGGTACCAAACACACCTGCTGCCTCACATTCAGGTACTGTGCCCATACTGTTACCACTACCCATCTCAAAGGTCAAGCAGAAAATGCTGATTATCACAGACAGCATTCCCATACAGCTTGGTCTAGTTCTAAAAAATAGTAACAGTGGGTCATTATTCAGAAACCAAATTTGAGATAAATCATCTTTAAAGTACTTGTCTCTTCAATTACTTTCCTCCTCCAGTTTGACCAACAGACTGCTTGTCAAGAGTCTATCTCCAAACTGTAAGAAGATATTTGTATTTAAGAAAATATGCAGAATAAAAGACAAGCACTGGTTTAGCAGAGATTATCAGGTAAATTCAAAGGTTCTGAAACTACTCAGAAAAAATAAACTGCAAGCTTACTGCCAGGAACTTGAAAAAGCTTGTGGTAGGTTGCATAAATAGGAAGGAAACATGGTAATGTATTGTTTGGGGTTTTTTTTCATTTTACTGCACAAGTAACTCTCTACAGAGGCTATCAGACAACATCCCCTTTTAACATCCCCAACACAATTCCCTGGCTAATGGGCCGTCAACTTTTTACTTTGGGCTAGAAGGCATATGTATACCTAAACACCTCATACTTCTTTAGATGTACATACCCAAACTGATTTACTCTAGCAGAAGGTATAGCATAGATGTCTCAGTCAAAGATTAAACTAGGAAAAAGTCTTGTTCTTACATGCAAACATGTCAAAGCAAAGTGACCGCTATAGAGTTCATGTGGGGTCCCTACAAAAGGCTTGGCAGTACCACAAAGAGCACTTTGCTGAAATGCTCATATTAAGCAGACAGCCAAAGGTAACCAGCAATATAAAAGTATGTAAGGTGCTTAGCCCAAGACAAAGCTGTTAACTTATTGGCTGATCAAGTGTAAAAAGATAATGAGAAATCTCCACTGCCTGGTCCATTCAAAATACCTACATCCAGACAGCAATACAATTATCAATCCAAGGTCAATTACAGCTCCTTTCCAAAATCTAGTGGAGAACACTGAACACAACATCTGGCAGACAGATACTGCTCTAAACAATTACTCACTCCCAGTGACTTACAAGTTTACAGGAAAAGAAAATAAACTTGTGTTGACTTGTTTTTGGGTTATATGCAATATTTGTTTCCAGTCTTTAATCTCAAAGCATAACTTCAAGAATATTTATTTATTATCTCAGTGTGGGCTATCTCCAAGGATATACCTTCTTGTCAGAGGCAAGCAGCAATGGAATTTTTTGTATCACTTTATTGAAAGCCAAAATGGCCAAGAAGGTATGAACAGTTTTTCCTCATGAAAACAAAGAACAAAAAAACCTAATGCTTTGAACTCAGCAAGCAAAAAAAAAATAACCATAACTCTTTTTACTGTCCTTATAATCTCTAATCTATCCACTAAAATACTCATCACTAGAAAGGGAAAAAATACTGAAAAAAAACAGTAGTACCAAATATGTTAACTGAAAATGTTTATTTCAAAATATTGTACGAATCAGTGAATTTAACCCGATATACACATTTATTCTCTAACAAGTATTTGGCATCTTGATAATATCAAAAATATCACATGATGCAACAGTTGCTATAGTAGCAATACTTTTTTAAATAAAAAAATGATCAAACAAAAGCCTAAAACATACAAAATGTAAACAGAAATGAGATGCATCACATACATCCCTGGTTAGCAAAGAAAAGAGTAAATAATAGCTTCCTAGCTCAGCTAGTCCTCAGAGTTATATCTGCAAATATGTAATTGTATCAGCAAGTCCATCCTTTCTGGGAGATAAGAGATAGCTCAGAGAATTAGGTCCGCATATGAGTAATAGGAGATACTGAAAGACCAGTTGAAGAGTGCATAGGAATTTCAAGTACTAGGCCAGAAAGATTTTTTGGGGGTGTTCCTACCAAGCAAGAGGAAATTCTGTGTCTAGGGATTCTGAGGCAGGAAAAGAACTGAAGATTTAAAGCAGATCCCTTGTGTGGTACTACAAAACTTCAGTGGGTAAAACTTCTTTTGCAGGGTCTTTGGGAAATCGGTTGCTTACGGATTTCAAAAAGACAAGCGCATGTGACCTGCAAAAAATGATGAGTCAAAACAGATAATTGCAGGGTTTGGAATTGTAGTTAGTAAAAAATGTCAGGTAAGGGGAAAAGCTCATGATACTATAAAATTACCCACAAAACTGAAAAAAGGTGTTGATGGTTGAAGTCACTCACTAGTATTTGCTGGTACCATCCTAAAATTATGTATTTCCCACACAGCCTAATCCTGAAACAAATCATTACACACCTGGTTTTGCATTATGTGAGGGAGGATGGAGAAAGTGGGAAGAAAGGAAAGGTTCACAGATATAAGCTATAGATATATATACATATGCTTCAGCAGCTGCCCCAGGTATGAGGCATTGACTTAAAAAAAGCAGGTTATCAGGTACATTAATGAGACACATGTATATAACTATGTATTTTCATAAACTTTTCTTTGACAAGGTTTTTAAATGCAGAATGATTACATGCAAAATGCTTACAAAAGGTATTTCTGAACAACCTTAAGAAACAGCACCAGCCAAAGGCTATTGATTTAGCTAGTTACAGCTGGTGCAGATCAAATTTTAATTTTCATGTATACTAATTCAGGTTTCATACAGAAGGTATGAAACAGACTCAATCCATACTTTCACTGATAAAGCAACAGCAGATCTGGCCTACAGACTACATTGACCGTTTCCCTCCTATACAATAAAATCGTATTTTATTGCAAAAACTGTTTTCAATATAAGAACATTACTTTCTCCATGCTTTTTTTTTTTCCTTTATCCACACAGTATATTCTTGAATAAATAGGTTTTTTTCTGATTTAAGAGCACAAGATATAATCACATGACCAACAGCCAGACCCCGATAACCCAACCAGGAGTAAGCACTATATCAATCACATGGGTTTTATCCTATAAGAACTGCATTGGAAGAAGTCATGAAAAAATACATTCCTAAATTAAAAATAACTCACATTGAGGCAAGATAAATGCAACCAAACCATCTGATATGTAGTAACCAATGCAATGACCTCAACCCATAATTATGTAGCTCCCAGTGCCTACTAAAGTTGAAATCTCTATAAGCTAACAACTTCTGTGTCTCCCTTCTTTAGGGCCAACTGATTCTCAGCTGGGAAACTGAAAAAGACTCAACAGATAATAATTATTCCTGATACAGACGAGAAGTAGATTTATTCGAGCTTTTGAAAAAGGCCAAGGCTTTATGCATTTTAGTTGCCCTAGGTTTCATATACCTCAGTCCTGATTATCACATTCAAAATGCTTGCCCACAAAAGGCACCTCCTAAAGCAGTAAGTATGAAGTACGATGGAAGTCTTTCAAGAGTATCAGCAAAGTCAAATA
Source organism: Microhierax caerulescens (assembly GCA_035590215.1). Lineage (NCBI taxonomy): Eukaryota > Metazoa > Chordata > Aves > Falconiformes > Falconidae > Microhierax > Microhierax caerulescens. The sequence continues at coordinate 27,662,807 of JAVJGJ010000030.1, forward strand.
AGAAACATATAAACAGTGGGTTTTTCCATTTATTAAAATTACCCCTTTCATGTCAAATTCCTAGCACTTTCAATGTCTTACTATGCTTGCTGATTGAACAGGAGCTTTCCAGACCTTTATTTAAAGGGATAGCAATGCCTTATTTGGGAAGGCATGAGCTTATCTGCTGTAATCCCAGCAAGGCCAATGGAAGACAGCTATAGCTACGATCCTGCACCTGAGCTAATAAGCTGTGTCATGGACATTATTTCAGGTTCAGCACCGAGGTGATACAGCTGTGCCTTCTAATTTGGATCAAGCTTTTATCTCTTCTCAGGTATTCTTCAAAAGCAATCAGCCTGATAAGCTTCAACAAGCCAGCTGTGGTACTGCATCAAACCCACTATTCAGAGGGGTTTGATTTTTCAATATCCAAAGTGTGACTGCTGTAAATTTGTTGTGGATGCACCTGTTCAAATAAAAAAAATTATTTGACTATCACTAAGTCTAGCATTCAGGAGACCTGAATTCAATTCCCAACTCAACCACCATCTTTATGGGGGTAATGAATCCTTACACATGGGAAACTAGGCCTTCCGTGAGAGCTCCACAGAGCAAAAAAGATGGTGCATAACACCATCTTTCTCTTCAAGACCCTGTATTTCACAAATGCTTGGAAGAGAGGTAGTTGCACGCTGCTAACAACTGCTTGGGCTATCATTAGGAGTGGGATAAGTGAAAATCGGGCGATAGAAGTTCACTGACAGTTTCCACCCTGTGTATGATGCACCATAATTGATGCATCCTTTTTGGGTTGAAATTTTATTTTTCCTTAGCTCTTGAATATGTGTAATTTAAAGATATGGTTTTACTCTTGCTTCCTATTGACTTTTTGTCTAGACATAAGCATGACTTCTGTCAGTCAATTTAAGTCAACAGTAGTTTCAGACACTTAATTTCTTCACTTTGGAGTTTAAAACTTCTTGACTACTACATATTTGAAATAATTTGGGGGTTTAGTGCTACTTCTGGAATAATTTGTTCCCCAAGGTTGCTGAAATCAATTACACTATTAATTACTATCATAATTACTCATTGAAAGAATTCCTTTAACTTCTTAGTTGAGAATAGCACCTTTACCCCCTACTTTCCAAAACAGTCCATTCCAAAAAGTAGCATTTTAAGCCACTGAGAATTTCCTCACCTAAGTGTTGCCCACTCACACTGCTGCATTTACTCTTCAGTTAAGAAACACTTCTGCATAACCTAGTATTTCATATGAAATAATTATGATTGCAGTGTTTTATTTTATCCACAAAGCATATGGACTGTATAGCAAAGAAATTAAATATTGTTTCAGAACTCCTGTTTTGTAACATAGAAATGTCAGCAAAGTAAACCTGATCTATTAACTCTTGCATGAGCAACACAACGGGAATTTAACTACAGAAAACACAACTAATACACCATATTCAGCAGTTTTTAAATAAGCACGCGTTAAGTTGATACAATATTTATAGGAATATGAAATGCATACAAAGTATTTCAAATATTTGAAGCACAAGCCAAAATCTACCTACACGAAGGCTAACATAGAGAAAGCTCAAATTACTGATTATTGGTACTGCTTAGAAATAAAATAACCAACAGATATATTTGTTTTCTGTGTATTTACAAAACATCTGTTATTCTGCCATACTACAGACTTTGAATATAGTTAAGTAGTACAGAAGCAAGTTTATCTCACAATCCTATTTTATATGGACAGTTCCCCTGAAATAATGCCATAGGCTTTGGATTTTTATAGGTTATTTGAGGAATTTCTCATTAATCAAGTGCCTCATACTACCTCATCTGCATTATACACGCATGAAAATATGATAGCCACTCGATAGGTGTTACCCAGCTCTAAAGTCTACTATAATCGCACAGTAACTTTGCTGCTTATTGCAAATGAAAACACATCAGTAGACCTGTAATGAATCCAGCTGGGCTTTCTTTGGAAAGGATTCCTGCTGCTCTGGTGATTCACGGGAACTGATGTTCCACTTGTTTTTGTGGAGATTCAAATTTAACATGTTTTTCAAGGTGGTTATGAAACAATAAGTGAAAGCAAAATCTTGCCAGTTCTCACTCATGATTTTGAGATCCACTGCTAAGTAAATAGCTTTATGAATTAGCAAGTAAACAAAACACAGTTAGATAGCTTATTTATTTAATAATAATAATTAAGCCAACTACTTTTTCCCCTGTCCCCACTTCCACACTTGATTTTTGCCACAATGAATTTATGAAGTCAGCCAGTTAACCATATTGAGAGAACAGGGACACATATGTATATTAGAAAACATATGTATGACACCGTATAAGATTTAGTCTCTAACCTTAATAGATCACTTACCCTAAAATAGAACAAATCATGAAAATGCTTTACTATACACATATATACATCAAACTCTATGGCCAACATTTACAGAATCGCAGCCCTAGATTTAATACTGAAGTCCACATCTCTGAATTTGCACAGCCTATGACAAGATGAAATTGAATCTATTATTATTATTTTGGTAGAGGAGGTTTCCAAACCATTCTGGCATACAAAGAGTAAAATTACTTCAAATACTATCACAGCACAAAGCAAACTAGCAAGCTACGACAAGGCTTTACCACTGGTCAGATTCTACTGTCTATGCTGTTTCTCCATCCTCCAAAGGCCAAACCACAATCCTCCTACTCTCTGCTATGTCTGACATCCTCTCCCACACTCCTCAGTGCTATTTAACCACTTAGCGGGAACAAGCTACAGCTGCACATCATTTATGTCGATCAACTCACTGCCTCCATAGCAAGGCCACAGCTGCATATTATCCACATTAATCAACTCATTGCCTTCACTCCTCTACAAAAAAACACATTTAAAATTTAAAAATATAGCACTTCTTAAATGACAGGCTTGGCCTGTGGCAAAGACAAGAAACTGAGTTGTGGGGACAACATGACAGGGAAGCTGGGACATGGGACACATAGGTGTATACCCCTAACCAGCTCTCAATTACTAGTAAGTTGGTTTACCTCCATAACTGCAGGCACAACTTAAGCCTAGAAGAATTTATCATCTCAGGTACAGTACAATCTAAACATAACAATTCTGCATCAAAGCTCTGCATGCCAACTACTTTTGGTGATTATTTGAGAAATCTAAGCTGGTTTCTATAGAATCACATAGTTCTAGAAAGGGCAGCACAATCAATCCTCCAGGAACAAGAGTGACGTAGCACAACACCTAGGCGGGTGTGCTGGAGCCAGTCCACATCCAGCAGCACCACTGCTGAGCAGAAGCAAGCACCACTGGATCTGAATGACTTTAGCAGTAAATATCTGTACCAAACGACTCTCCATATCCTCTAGCACCTCATTTAACTGGGAGATGGTGCTTTCTGTCATCAGGGTATCCTAGCTCTTTATTTAAAAAAAAAAAAAAAAAAAAAAAAAAGTAAGTATGATTATACAGCCATTCACTTTTATTATTTTTGTCCCTAAACAGGTGTTGCTGGAAGAAAGAGGAACAGGAGGAAGGAAAATCTCTGCGTGTAGACAAGTTGTTCATTTCTTCTGTGAAAGGTAACAGCTATTGCTATTAGGTGTCCCATTTGGAAAGCAGGCTTGTGCTGCAGAACTAACTTTCCCAGTCCTGTTAGTGGCCCCATGGAGATCAAGCCAGTTACATTTTAACACAAGAAGCTGGCTCTAAAAAACTATTTTAATGAGTATTAAATCTATAAAGTTCAACTTAAAAAAAACAGAAATGCTATGTAGGCCATGTAAATGCATTCTGAGGTTGATCTGGTTTTTGCATGAGACTCCTGCCTATAAATACAGTGACAGCAACACTAAAGAAACTTGCAGAAACTTCTGTTTTACAAATTTCAGTACAAAACCTATTAAAATTCTCAATATGTCTCATTTTACTTTTTACAAATTCAAAAACCTCTCACAAGTGCTAATAATTAATAGGGTGCTTTGAACTTCACTGGAAGAAAAAAATGGGAGGCTTGAGGTAAGTAACTCCCAAAAGCTTTGATTATTTGTCAAAGAAAAAACTGATAGAAATATAGCTAGGAAATGGTAAACCATTAAGAAATGGCAACTGGAACACCCAACTCATTCGTGTTTCTGTCTTTTTCTGAAATTATATCTTCTGGCGCTATAAAGCCTTCATTAGTATTTCTCAGGTCTCCTTATGTGGCAAATTAAGTAATAGGAATATGATCAAAGCTGTAAGTATGAAAAAATATATTAGCAGCTCTTCCTCAATGAATTCTTCTATTGGGGATTGTTTCCACTAAATAACTGAAAAAGTTGGAAATTAGTTAAATATCAGTCTACTGGCAACAAAGTATAATGATTATTATATTATTTTTCTGCAGCAATTACAGTTAATTTTTATGTATCACTTTAATTAATATTCCAACTTAAGCAGCAAAAACTGTAGTTAATGGTCTCTTACAGAGTGCCTCAAATTTACTAACAAACCTTTTTCCATTATCACCTGGACTTCAAATGACCTATGCTAAAATGTACCCATGCTATCATAAGTTCTGGCAAATGTGTTTCTTGAACAAAACACATTTTAGATTTGTTTACAAACACATCCTGCAGCATTTTATAAACAACTGTAAATAGTTCTTCATGGTGTGTGAACATCTGCAAGCCTGGGCCCAGTTTTCCACTGACTTTTGAAATCTCTTTGTTGTAGACAAGAAGAGTGGACAGATCCCTTTCAGCATGAAGACTACAATGTCTTTTCCCAAACACAGGAATTCAGCTATGTTTACAGGTTTGTAAGCTACATTGTTTACATACACTTGAAAATTAAAAAAAAAATTTAAGGACAATTCAACTGAAGAAATGAAATTTGCCTGGAAGACCACAAGTACCACTAATATATGGTGTTATTTTAAAGACCAAGACTAAACAATATTGTTAATTAGCTGATTTCTCCTATTTAAAATTTCATCATAATAAAGCTACTAAATGAGAAGTTCCAGTTATCAAAAAGGCCTATATTTAAAGACAAATAAATTAGGTTGTCTTATTTAGTTTGGCTTTTTATTGATAATTAAGGCCACCAAAAAGAAAGCAGCATGTTCCTGATACTATAATGTGTTCATACCATATGTGATGAAATATTTTTAATAGAATAACTATTCTTTTTTGAAAGAATAATCAAAAGCTATAGTCCAGCTCAGCACTATCATATTAAAATCAATTAGAAAACAGCGTAGAATTTACACAGCTATTCTATCAAGCCTTCCACATACAGAACTCTGAAATAATGATCTCAACATGAAGTATTTTAGAAGTGTTAATTACTACCCAAACTTGGGGAGGAGGGGGGTTTAAAGCTCTCCTCCCTGAACCCAAGTCAGCCTAGGTATGAACGCTTTCAAAAATTATACCTATTCTTAATATGAAATGCGACTTAACATAGCTCTGCAAGTTATCTATCATGACACGTAAATAAACATAAAAACTACACATTCGGCTGGGAAATCTGTTTGTTCTGATAACAAGGATCTTTGGTCTAAAGACATATATTTGTATCCTGTCCAGTACTGTGAGCAAATGCCTTTTTTTGCTTTCACTATGATTTCAGTGATGATGATCCAATGAAATATCAGAAATACTAATACCCACAAAATGACTAGCAACTGTGGAATAACACATATTAGAACTGTCAATCCAGGCTAATATGCAGCTGCCTCAGAGAGAAAACTATTACAGAACTCAGAGACAACCTGCACCCTTTGATCATTCAGGCCTCTGGAAGCAAGTCTTCTGAAGGTAATATAGATGCCTAGAAGAATAAGAGTAACCTGGGGAGAATGAAGTAACTAGTGAAATTTTAGCTAGATCCATGTCTGAAAAGTTAAATACTTTCATCTAGTTCACGGGTCAAAAAATTAGCAAATACAGGCATCCTGTACTCACTTTGACCTACTCCTAAATCTTCCTTAGAGACGCTAATAAGGTCCTTTTTGCTACAGAGTAAGATCTATTTTTGAAGAAACTTAACAAAACTGGCTGGTTTTACTACATCTCTTGTCTTCCAAAGGTCTGAGACATCAAGGTCAGCTGAACAAACTGGAAGTCAAACCAAGAAGCTCCTTAAGTAACCAACTAGTCTTAATCGCCTTCATTCTCGTGCAGACTTAATTTGTGAAGATTTAAGTTGCTTTTAATTTGGATTCCCAGCTTGAGACATAAACGTTTCAGCCTGGAAACCCAGACAGGGCAGCATACAAATTTACGGTTGATTGCAGAAAGATGATCTGAGCACTTCCAAGGAAAGAGCAAGGACTAAGGAGCCAAGTGCAATGGGAAAATGATTGATTAATCCAGGGTAAAGTGAGTTGATTTGCAACACTCTCACCAAACATCAGAACACAGAAACTATTTTAATGGATTATACCAGATGCCTGCCTAGTCCAGAGAGGATAGCACCAGAACATGAACTCCACAGCAGACAGATGTGAGATAATCTACCTTCCATATCATATCTCAATCTCATTTGAAACAGACAGATTAGTTTAAACCATGATACAGAAAACAATAGTGAGTGTAACAGTATAATAAAAGCTGATGGTAGGCCCTCTAATGAAGTACTTTGTGCAATTCTGTGGTCCTAGCCCCCCTCCTCAATTTAAAAAAAAAAAAGTGCAAAAATTTGCAAAAGTTATTACAGAAACAACAATCTTCTACAAGAAAAAGGAATGGAAATATGAAAAGTTCTACATATACAGAGACAATAAATATAATTACCAATGTAAGAAAGATTAACAGATTTACTTTTTCTATAACAGAAGTATGAGGAGTAACTAATAAAATTGAAATGAAAAATTCTTACATTATAAAAAGGTATGTTTTCCATAAAGTATAATTAACATACAAAGCCTCTTGACACAGTATATTATCAAAGGTGAGTGTGGAGGGGGTGTAAGCATTTTAGATGTATATAATTCAGTATCAGATAATATTTAGGAAGAAACCCAAATTTTAGAGTCACTCTTTTGTAAGTGTACATTACATTTTTCCTGACATCTTTCCTTAACACTGACTCTTGTCAAACACAGGTTACTGAATTAAATCAGTAAAGAATGGTCCATAACAGTACTCTCTGTGGCTATAAAGCATGGATAAGTTACCTTTCTCTGTAACTCAGTTTTCTTATTTGAAAATTACAAATAATAATCAATATTTCAAGATCAGAAGATAAGAATTAGTTATTAATTCTGTTTTCTGATCCAGGAATAACAACATGATGTTTCTGTAGAAACAAAACAGCAAGTATAATTTAGTCATACTTGCTAAATCAATTTATATGCTTTGAACAATGTTTGGTCTTTCTGTAATGGCTTCATTCTCCTTACAACCATATATAAAAATTTAAATTTGTGCAAAATGCAGGTTCCAGAGCTAGATTCCTGTATCTCCCAAACACTGGTCCAGATCTGGCATATCATGAAGGCATACTTAGCAGTCAGGATGCACCAAGAACAAGAACATTTCCCAAGTATATTACGAGCACATCAACACCCAGCACTAAGGGGACAAACAGGTTCTTTTGGGGACCTGCCAAAGATCCCTTAGAAACCAAAGTTTAAGGGGGAAAAGGAAAAAAAAAAAACCAACAACCAAAAAAAAAATCGGCCCACCTTTTTTTTTTTTGTACAGCCTACTTTCCATGTGCTTTCTTAAAAAATGGTCCAAGATAACAAGATTGCTTCCCAAGTCCCACTGATCTCTGCAAGTTTGGGGTCTCTTTCCTATGATTGTGGTTCTTTCAATTTCTAATTCCTTATCTGGCTCCTCCAAAAAAGAAGGAACTACAAATTAAGAATTGCGAAGTGGCCAGACAAGCATGGCAAAACTTAAGCAGACATGTATCAGGAACATGCAACAAAACAGGATTTCTGCACAAGCTGAAACACAACATTTATGAGAAAATCACAGATTAGTTAGCTGCCACAGGTAGATGTGGAAAAGGGTCTGGACAAGGTTGAAAATGAAAAGCAAATACTTTAAGTCTGCAGATTTAAATAATACAGCAGAAAACACAATACAAGAGCATGTTTATGCACTAATGTAGAAATAGTAAGAAAGTTACACTGTATATTAAAGAAAGTTACTGACAACAGCAAAGGCACAGGTAGATGAAGTAGGTAGGAAAGCTGGCAAAGTCAAAGAGCCACTGAAGATCTGTTTTCCTGTTTCACAGCACAGTCAGGGTTCATCAGCTGTGTTTAGTAGTGTCACACAACACTGGATAAAAAGAATCTCATGGACAAGTTTAATGTACATATGGTTTGTAGAGTTCATCAACAACACAGCTGAACATGGGGAATTCAAGAAACTTATGGCCAATCCATTTAGATGTAGCATTTGTAGTAGGTTTTTTTTTTTCACCTTAAGTGGCCCAAAAATCCAAAATCAGTTCTATGGATAATGCATCTTCATTTGGAGCCACTTCTGAGGCTGAAAAACACAGGCACAGCAGCTAACACAGCAGGCTAGGAAAATGAACTTTGGGTCCAAGAATGCAGATAGTTTATGTATGATGCTGTGGGATATTAAATATTGAGAAAAATTGTCACCTTTGTTTTATCCTCCAAATGTTAAGATCTCTAATTTTCATAACTTATTTTGGGGAGTTTTGTTTTCACATGGGTTGGAACAGAACTTAACTGTGTTTTGTGACAACTGGAAAGATCCCTGTACCTATAGGATCCCTATCAGTTATGAGGAAAGGCAAAACTTTGGTTTCAAGACGAACTTATCTTCACATACACATAGTTAAGAGCCGTTGTTAACACATCCTGAATAGGAAGAAGAACATTTGGCACCTTCCTTAAAGTGACGCTCATAGAATAAGGTATGTGAGGTGTAAGGCGAGCAGCACTCTGCCCTCCGCAGCCCCCGGGACAGGCGAAGCAGCACCTGCAGGCCAACCCCCAAGCCATCAGCCTCCTGGTGCCCTTCCAGTTCCAACCCCCTGCCTTCACCTGATATTCTTTCATTCTGAATAAAGCAGATCGTGGCTTCTTGCGCGAGGGGAACTCCAGTGCCCCACCGTTTGGCTCTGCTCTTCGCCCCTGCCACCTGTGACCCCTGCGCGGGGGGGGGGGTGGGGGGGGGCGCGGGGCTTCTCCCAGCTTCTCCCTCGCTCCGCCGGGTCTCTGCCCCACGTCCTGCCGGCAGAGGCGGGCTCTGGCCCTCCCGCCCTCCTCCCCACGGCGGGGCAGCCCCCCTCAGGCAGGGCTGGAGCGCCTGGGGGCTCTTTCCCCTCTTCCTGCCTGAAGGGGCGCTCCCCACGACCTCTTCTCCCCCGGGAAGACGCTCCTCGTCCCCAAGGGAAGGCGCCTTGCCCTCCTCCGCAGCTCCCTGGGAAGGGGCCTCTGCCCGGGCCCCTTCTCCACCTCAGTGCCCTCGGCCAGGAGGCGCTTCCCTCCCTTTCCCCTGAGAGTAGGGCTCCGTCCCCCGCACGCCGCTGCGAGGCAGGCCCCTTCGACTGCCACAAGCCCCTGGAGAAGGGGGGCTCTTCCCCTCTCCCCCCGCGCAGGCGACTGCGGCTGGCACTGACCCGTCTCTGCCGTCCTGCTCCTCTCCGCCATATTTGTTGTCATCCCCCCACCCCCCCACACGGAGCGAGACGCTGCCTGGGCGTCGCCATGGCAACACACGTCACCGCCAGGGGAGTCCCGCGCCCGCCCCCCCCTCCCCGCCGCCTGA
>JAVJGJ010000030.1:27672723-27687239 GCA_035590215.1 Microhierax caerulescens
GTGGGGCTGTCGAGCGGGAGGGCAGCGGGCGCTGCGTGAGGGCGGGAACGGCCGTGCGTGAGGGGAGCCCCGCCGGCCGGCGGCCCCTGCGCGCCGCTCGCTGCCGGTGTTTACCCGCGCTGCGCGCCCGGGGGAGGCAGGGCTCGTTACCTGCTCCCCGGCGGCTGGCCCTGCCTCGGCAATTACAGTAACAGCGCCCCAGAGGAGGGGGCAGCAGCCGGGTACCTGAGCCCTCAGCCGGGCCTCGCTCCCCGCCCGCGGGGAGTCGGCGCTGGCCCTGTGGTAGTCACGGGCTCGGAGGAGGAGAGGCTCGTTATGGTGGTGGTGTGCCCCTCCACCCATGGCGGAGAGCGAACACAGCCTGGAGGGGAGGGGGGGGCCCGGTGGGTCAGGGGTCTCTACCACCCCGGCGGGAAAGGGAGCGCGTCTCTCTCGCTCTGGCTTCCAGCCTGATGCGCTGAGGTGGAGGCGCTTTAGGCAGAGATGGCAAATCCATGTGTGGGGCTGCCCCACCCTGCCCCAAAACTCAGCAGGTGAGTCTGATCGTGTGGCAGTTCTGTCAATTTTTTTTTTCTTTTTTTTTTTTTTAATATCTTAAAGCAAGCCCAGTGGGAAGCTTCATTATGTGTGTGAGTGTTGCCCGTCTGTCTCCTCCTAGACCTAGCAGGTGAGCCTGGCCATATGGCAAACACAGAACACAGCCCTGCTTCGTGCGGACGGGAGCGTCTCTGTGTGCCTGTGTTTCTAAGCCCAGTGGGTGACACTCACCATGTGGCAAATACAGCAATGAGGGCTTTGGTGCAAAGGGGCTAATTATGCATGTGTTTCCCAAGAGACCCAAGCCGGTTGGGTCTGATCAAGCGTGTCTCGATAACGCAAGACCGAGAAGGCAGCTTCATTGTACATCCTCAATGCAGATAGACTCCAAACTCCCAGAAGCGAGGTGAGCCGTGGGACAAGTGCAGTGTTACAAGTGCAAGCATCAAGGCCTAGAATCATGTATATTTGCACACATGGGCAGACACAGGGGTGAATGCACCCCAGACTGGGTGGCTGTTAAAACTGTGGAACAGGTAGAATGTATGCAATGCTGAGCAACAGAAATGGGCACAACTGTGTTTATGGTGACGTACACACTCATGTGTTTGCTTCCTTATAGCTGATAAATTGGTGTAACCACTTCCTAATGACCAATGACTACTCATGGAAATGCTCCACACTTAAAAAAATTAAGGCAGGTAAAATTCTGTCTTTCTCCATATAAAGTTCTGTTCTTTAAACACCACTTCACCTCCTTGTCTTCCTACCTGGTATGTACCTTTTCTGTTCCAGTTCAGTTCTTCTCTGTAGGGTCAGTTGCTTCCTTTCTTCCTGACTTTTGTGGCCTTGTTCATTCTTCTTTCAGTTTATAGTTCTCGGGTGGGGGGGGTTGCATGGGATGTCTCTTCCTTTGCTGTTTCCTTTCTTCTTCAGTGGCACTTAGGCCTCTTCCCTTCGTCTACTTCTCTTCACTCTGAATATCTTACTTTAGTATTATATAAGCTAATTTAATATTACTTAGCCACATTCCTGTGCGAGCGACTTGATGAAATACCTGTCTAAAGTGGTGTACCAAGAGGGTTTTGTGATGAGGTTAGAAAATACACCCTTGCACAGAGGAATATTGGAGTGTGGATACTATTCTTTGCTCAGTGAGGGTCATCAAGATCCAAGCTCTGGAAAATATTTTCTAAACTTTTCCCTCTGCAGTCTTCATAAACTATAGGTGGTCACTAGCATACTACAAAGGCTGTCTCACTGCTGACAGTGAACTACAGTGAGTATACACACACACACACGCATATTCTCTCCCTTATCTTTCTCCAGGCTAGCAGAGCACCCAGACTCTGTGCTTTTTCTTGTTTGTCGCTGGGCAAATGATCCTGCAACATGCCCCTTCAGAATATGCTGTGTGTACTCTTATCCTGTTCTTCCATCCATTCAGATCTTTGTATTAAGTGCTCTTGCACATCCATTGAGAAACATCATCAGCACCAATTCAGGCTTAACATAGACAAAAATTTCTCTCCTGGAATCTCTCCATGTATGTGCATTACAGTACCTCCCACCTGTCTGTCTGACACAAAAACCTAACCTGATTACCTGATTGTTTCGTTTCCTCTTTACGTGTCTAGTCTTTTATCAAGTCTGGCTCTCTGTTTCTCTATGAAAAGGTGATCATATCTGTATCAGTAGCTAGGATACTTTTTTGCTTCTGAGTACCTTTTATCCAGCTACAACCCCCTTTCCTTCAGGTTCCCTGATAACCATGTCTCACATTGCAGCCCTCCTTCAAATAATTTCTCATATTAGTTAACTCTTCATTCCTTTATCCAAACTTTCCTTTTATTTTTTTTTCCCCCAGGTCTTAGACAGTTCTGTCCAAGTCTGCAGCTCTAGTCTGGTTTCTTATGTCCCCATGTCCCCTTATTCCCTTTGTTCTACTTGCTATTCCAGCTTTAGTTTCCCCTCATCCATATTTCATTCCTAACTATTAATACCCATATAGCATTTTTCATCTGTAAATTTCTAAGAATTAAGTGCCTGTAGAGAAACCTTCCATATCGGGTCTCCAGATGACCTCTTTATTCACATGTCCCTGAGAGACTCACTTCCATGGTGACCACAAATACTAATCCAAAGGCCTTTTGCCTCTAACTGCCATTCTACTAACTGAACTCAAGTACCTGCAAGAAGGTCTACTGAAATCCAAGGCATCTGGGAGAAAGCACTTTTTCCAGTCAAATTAGCTCTTCTGAGTTAACACACTTGAAAAACCTAGAAATGCCACACTCATTTTTTTTAGTCTGAGTTTAATGCTATGTTATATTCACCTCACCAAGCTGAAATGGTGTTAAATATAGATGATATGCAGTCTTTCCAAAAACAGTAAGATAATTTGACAAGAGAGAACTGAAAAGTTCATATAGAAAGTTCTTTTGAAAATAGAAAGATAACTGAATGGTGTAACTTGAATATGGGCTGAAGAACGAAGGAAAGAGAAGGAAGGAGAAGCTGTGGCTCATTTTTATTTATGCATTTTTAGAGCACCTGAAAATATGCCAGGGTGCTCAGTACAGAGACTACTTTGGTCCCTGCCCTTCCAAAGCTAATAATATAATTCTGGACATCACAAAACAACAAAGAATAACAGAACACCTTTGCAAAACATTGCTGCCCAGGTTATCTTCACACTCGTTGTTTCAGCCGTATTCCTTATCTCAGTGTATCCCTCCCTCCTTCAGCACCTTAGGAAGCAAAAGCTACTTCACTTTTGTGGCTCTTTACAGCTTATTCCCACCTTATCACCTTTTAATATCCTATAGAGAAACCAACGTCTTCCCCACACACATTTCATTCAGTAGTAACTCCCTACTTGTTACATTTTCAAACCAGCACCTTCCTGCTTTCCCTCGCTGCTGCTTCTCACTCCCACTCACCTAATTTTCCTCCTTTAAATCCCTCCCTTGAAATCTCCTATGCTGTGATGTCTACTGAAGGAATGACAATGAATACTCAGCTGTGTGCCAAGATTACTGCCTATCATGGTGACTGGGTTTGTCTTATTCTGATCTGTCTCTTGCATTCGCTCCCGGACTGAAAGTGACTTGAAGCAGGCCCCTTCTTTTCGCTGTGTTCATTAAGGGTTCTGGAGTGGACTCTTAAAATCTATTATATAAACAAATAAAAATAAATTAAGGCAATAGAAATAAAATGGAAGTGCTGGCCAAACCCAGAAACATTAGGCAATAATTCAGTTATAATTCATCAGTTTAGGTAAATTTACATAAAAAAGAATGTTACTGACAACTCCAATACAAATAATGAAAAATAAATTACTTTTTAAAATACAGATATATGCCATTTCTCTGTTTATTTATAATCTAAAAGGACTTGAGGTGTATGTTTTACTTTTTTATCTGTGCTTGTTTTTGAAACATGAGATACTCCAATTTTTATTTATCTTTTGTCTGCAGCCCGCAAGATTGCATGGTGACTAAAGAACATGAGAAAGCATAACACCGCAAGAGCAAAAACTGAAAGGAGAAAAGATTTCTGATTGCTTTTTTTTTTAAGCATATTTCAAATATGTTGAGGATAGAAGGATTTGCATTACACATTCAATACTTTCGATTCAACTAGAGGTGGCTGCTGTCAATATGTATCTGTTGAAACCCCAAAGATCTTCCAAGAAAATCAATAAAAATCCAATTTTACAATCCTGATATTTTTAGAGTGTTTAAAAAATTGGCAAAACCCACCGGGTTTTATACATTACAAAAAAAGCCAGTAAGGTCCATTATTGATTTTTCACAAATTGTTTTTAAGTGACTGTTAAGGCTGGACAAGAATGAGAAGATAGAGTATTAACATGAGTTGTGCATGTTTTTCACACACCACATATATGGTGTGGTGTATGGTATGGTTCTTCAAAGTGGGGATTTAAAAATCCAGGTTTAATTGTGTAATCATATAATTTTTTATACCACTTTCCCTGTGTAGAATAAAGTAGTGCATACATTCAAATATAAGTTCTATTGGTACTTCAGCTTTGACTGCTGTCAGAGAAAAGGCTATCGATGTTGGCTGTGCAAGCAGAGTTGGTACAGTCCAAATTAAATAAATAAAAAAAAAGAAAAAGAAAAAAAGAAAAGTCTGGTCAGACTTTTTAGCCAGGATGTTATGTTCTGGTGGATTCAGACAGAAAATTAAATCTGATAAAAAAAGAGAGCCAAAATGAAAAACCAAAGCCTAGACTGAGGTAGCAAAATTGAAGTGAATTTTAAAACATGCATACATAGTGGAGGAATGCTATAATCTTATTATGGTAACCTTCAACCACTCTTTCTCTTCTTCCAGCATTTATTGCTCTCATTAGCTGTGTAATATCTAAAAGCAGATAGCCAATTTCTTGTGTCAAGACTATCTTTAATGTATTCTGAACATGCCTACTATAATTTTAGACGTTCTATACAAAAATAATATTACCTTGTGGGTTTTTCTGTATTATTTCTAAGCATAGGAAAAATTAAAATGCAGCAAGTCTGGAAAGGTCGAACTGTTATCTCCCCTCATTCTGTGCATGGCTTCAGAAGTAATCAAAAAGTTACGCTGAGATAACTGATACAAAACCTGAGACACCGTGATCACAAAACTTGGATCAATTTGTGCCCATGCAGGCGAAGCATCATCTCATTTCAGTCCTGAAAATATTTTTTTTTTAATTTTACATTTTATGGATATTTTGAACTATTTGTGCCCCATGATTGTCCTCACAGATGTGCATCAATATTGTGTAATTACACAGAGAAACTGTCAGCCTGAAGGAACCCAGCCTGTAAATTGCAACCACACTGAGTACGGACAGTGAGTAATTTGTGAACTCCAGGAGCTGGGATTCTACCTTGCTTTTCCACTCTTCCACAAGCACTTTTGAGCTTGTAAAAGCAGGGGACTACCAATGTGCAGTGCTTTCTCAGGCACACTCCCTCTTTCGCTGTTCCTCTAAGCAGGATGTAGGCTTGGATGTAGGCTTGGCTGCCAGCGTGCGCTTACACACTGCATTTGACTAGGAAAGGAAAGAAGGGTCGGTGCCAGCCACCTGGGTGCAGAATGGAAAAAGCATTTTTACTCAAGGGCAGGAGCAAACCCTTACTGTTACAAAACTGATGTTTTATAATTACTTGCCAGAAATAAAGAATCTTCATTTTTAAGTTCCCATCAGAAAGGTATACACACATACATGAGAAAAGTGCGCTTTATCTGGGAAGAATGAAAGACTAAGTCAGTTCTTCTGGGATCTGAATATGTGAATCAAGACAGTTTAGGAATTTCAAACCTTAAGTATAATGCTCAGCTAGAGTTCTGTGCCTTTCAGAGGCAGGCAGAAGGGGCCCGAAGGACCCTTCTACACCAGAACCCCGCAGTTCCCTAGAAGCCCTCTTTTTAGTAGTTTAGAAGCCCTTTTTTTAGTAGTTTCTAACCGTGTAGCTGCTAAATACACTCCATTATTTTGCAGATATTTCCAAGGGGTCTATGTGCTCCTGACACAGTCCTGGTGGCAGTGATTACTACACCTATTCTTTGAAATTAAAATGTGTGCTTGTGTGATGTTTTCATGTATTTATTGAAAATTATTTAATATCTTAAGTATTTGGGTTTCATTACTATTTCTGTATCATTATGGACATTTTACAGACCCTGTCCTAACATTTTATGCATTGCATTTTAATATTCTATAAACTCTACCATTCTCCTCTATCTTTTAATCCTTTTCAGCATCTACTCTGGTTTTTTTAATGTAGCTAGTGAACATCTGGAAAGATGAGAGAGGTAGAATCGGAACTTAATTTGGGATGAACTGAATGATTGTTTGCTGTCTTAAAGCTGATTATTTGGCCTCCCAACTGAAATGTCATTCTTTAGCGGAAAGAAGAGATCCTAATAGATTTAGGAACCGTGTTACGTTCCATGATTTTTAAATAAATTCATGATTCATTTATAGTTACAATTCTCAAGGTACCAGTGGCACAGAAAAAGGAGCAGCAAATCACTGGGAGACAATCACTACATGTAGCAGCTGGGAGAGAGGAGGTAAACTGAAATTGCAGAAATTTACTTTAGACTGCAATAAGCTTATGTTAGCTAACACATGGCAACTAATACACGATAAAATCCCAGTGCAGAAAGGCCATTTTTAGTTTTCACATTTGTCAGCAGATCATGGTAAACAGTTGGCTCACCCTAGTATGCACTTGTCTTCCCCAGGATTTTTTTCACATGCTAAGTGGTAAGGAACTGTCTTTTTCTCCTAACATATACAAGGCCTGTGAGTAGTCAAGTGAGAATGAAATAGATCTATGCCAATGTAAGCCATGTGGATTAGCAATGACCTTTTCTCTCCTTTTAAAAGAATCCAAGGAATGAACTCAGAGGCTGCAGGTAGATTGTCTGGTAGTTAAGTTTGTGTGAGGGCTTGAGTTCAATGCACTAGATGGCTTCGGACTGTCAGCCATCAAGGTCCTCGTTCACCTTATGCCTTTTGCTTTTGCACTGTACTCATGTGGGAACACTGTTGGCTTGCCAGTTGGTCCATAAGCCATGCAGTGCCACCAAAAGAAGTCCCTGTAGCACAAAATAGTATCAACATTGGCCTTTAATAGTAGTACAATAAGGAAAACCCAAGCCCATAGCAGCACTCCCAAACAGCTTAGAAAAGGGATAACAGCATGTCAGAGCCGTGCCCTGTGGAATCCAGGGTACAGAGTAAAGCAACATGTGGGGCCTACCAAGGCCATCCATCTCCCTTCAAGAGCACAGGGAATAGCATTGTTTGTTAAATCCAGTCTTAAATACTATCTGCTATGGCAAAATAATGTGACCTCAAGTGAAACAAGTCATTGTGCCTCTAAGGACAACATTGTAACTGACAATGGTTAGCAAGATGCTCAGGGATTAGTGCTCCCCATGCAAACTCCAGCCTGACCACCTTGAGACAGGCAGAGATCTAGCTTTAGGGTCATTAGAGAACTGTTACACCAAGACCACAAATAATAACATTTTGAAATCGCTATTTTATATGTTAGAAACATAAAAGACACAGCATCTTTAATTTATCTGTATTTTGTCCAAGTAATGTCTAATTCTACGTATTCCTGAACACACTGATTACCAAAGTTGCTTCCCCTGGTAACTAGCAATGCTGAGATGTGGATATTCATTAAGACATAATCACACCCAATTATCTGCCCCACAACCTTGAATATAGTATCTATAGAAAAAATTACATGAACTTTATTTGAAGTTTGCATTCCTAACATCTTCTCCTGCATCCTAAAGTTTCAGGTACCTTCACAGTATGCAAACTTTCTGCCCCTCCCTGCAAGAGTCAGTGGCCCTATAAAAGAAAAAAAATCTTTTAAATTAAGATCTTAAGGAAATGAACAGGTATACATGTATCTGATCAGAAACCACGGAAATGATTTAGTGTAATTACTACCTAATCCATCTTGGAATCTTAAAACCAAGGACAATTTAAAAATTAAGACATTAATATGAAATTAGAATGACTTGAAGTTTGGATGAAGGAAGTACACAGTAAAAAATACAGTTACATGCTATGTTTATCTTATAAATGAAGATATTTGGTGAAGCACAGATGGGCTACTGTATTTCTTAAACCTTTGACCCATAAGGATTGGCAGTGAGACAGTGTTCCCATTTATACATCTCTCATTCCTTCTACTACATTTGGGAACTCATTGACTCACTTAGGATCGCGGCTGCTGTACCAGAGAAAGGAAGCCAATTTCCTTTTCACATTCTGAGCACACACAAAAGTGGTGGCAACTTAGGAATCAGCTCTTTGAAACAGCACCTGGAATAGAAAAGCTTTTAAAATGTTACCTGCCAGAATGTAATTTTCCATTATACAGAAGAACTGAAGTTCAAGTGCACTGAAGGTCTGATTGAGGAGTGGGCACAGCACTGTTTAGGACAGCTAACCTTGGCCGTTCCTGAAGCTGTGCCAAAATTAGAATGGGTGGCAGAGTTGTTCACAAACCAGACACCATATGTGCAACTTGACAATGTCTGTAGACGAGGGCTTGCAAGTAAATTTCACCTTTGATTAAAATTCTGTATGGGAAACTGCAGGATTGGACAATACAGCGGTAACCCCATCAGCTGTCTTTAAGTTATACCATCCCGATGGGGTCATACATCTCTTAGCTTCACTTGAGAAGCCCATTAAGAGCAAGGAACTGATCTGGGTTCCCAAGTCTCAAGCTTACCCATCAGGACTTCCCTCCCATACAGTAAGCAAGAACTTTTAAAGGGAGCAGCTGCAACCAGCCAGTGAACCAGAAAGTGACAGAAATGTTGGTAAAGTGGCCCAGCATAGCATTGCACTCTTACAGAGATTTACACAATAGGCAGGATTTAAAACAAACGCAAGAATAGATGCTATTTAATTAGGACCTTCACAGAAAAACATCTGGTATAATTGGTTAAGGGGAAGTCTTTACTCAGGCAATGTTTATTGGGATATAAACAATGTCCAATTGTAAAAGCTAATTAAACAGCAGGGCTAAGGTAACAGAGAGTTTTGCCTGCATGACTAGGATATAAGGTTTATAATCCATGCTGTTATGGGACAACAACAGCAAGAACAAATACTTGTGTATCCAAAAAGTCAATTATGCCCTTCTTTTAGTAATAACATGCTCCAGAGGTCAGAGAATACTTTTTCTTTAAGTGACAATGGCAGGTTTTGGTAGAGATTGAAGCTTGATTACTGTTCAGAATTTGTTAGGAAGCTTAGAGTAGCAAAATGAGCCTGATGGATATTCCACCCTATTTGGCGGTACATTATTAGTCCATCACTGCAAAGCTCTAGGCACCCTCAGGTCCTTTGCTTTCACAGAGCAAATTCTCTGATTTTGATTATATGGCCTATAGCTGTGTCCAATGAACTGGTATCATTGATCATATATTATTTCAAAATGTTCTTTTAAAGTTAATTTACAAATGATAGGGATATTTAAATATAGAGAGAGTTGAACTAATGCAAATTAAATGTCAGGTACAAACACATCCTTGTAGCTATGAATTCAGTAACAAATCCTTCTTGTAGAGCTTCTTCAGACCTTTTGCAATGGGTGGCAGCCTGGGTTTACCTAACCCCTCCAAATTGTTGCCAGGTTATTCACAGGAAAACCTCAACCTCCTGCAGCATCTGCAGTGCTGTCACTACTTGGCAGCACCATTCCTGCCATTGCATCCATTCAAATGCACTCAACGTAACAAAGACAATTCTGCTTTATTAACTTTCATCTCACTGATCTTTGTACTGGTAGAATAACATACCTCTGCAAATTGGAAGGAAAATAAGAGGTTTAGAGGCCAGGCATACACTCCCTCTTCTGTGAAGAAAGAGCACTGATTTCCCTTGATTGTCATTCTATCCACTAATAAAATCTATGGGGACTGAGAAGCACCATTTGTCATATACTATGAACAAATAAAAAACAGAACCTCCCGAGAAGTCCTCTTCCAAACCAATGATGTCCACAAAAGCTTCACTACCTTTCACATGAACACTATTAAGACATCTTATTTTTAAATAGTTACCTTGACACAGTATAGGCTGAAGTGCATCTGCTGTACTTTCCAACTATAGCCATCAAACAACTTGCATTCCGTGAGAAGGCTGCACACCAATCAGTGGTACACAAAAGCATTGAAAGCTTAAGCTAGTTAATAGCCTTTTAAAGTGCGCATAATTTTCTCACAAAGTATCTGCAGCAAGTGGAAAAACTAACTTTAAAAACTTTTAATGTTTTTTTAAACTCATAGCCTCTAGCAATATATTATAATGAACAGTACATATAAAACCATACTCATAATCTTAAATGTTTTCACAATAATTTTTACTTTTAATAATTGAATTTACTGCATTTTATATTCAAAAGTAGCAAGGACAATTTCAAACAAAAACTTCAAAACCAAGATACAACCAAAGACTTTTTTCAGGATGAAAGAACACATGTAAGGAGGATCAAGACCCTACAGTGAGATCAGCTATTAGCTAATTAAATATGTGGCTAAAATTCATCATTTTAAATAGCAGCGCCGTATTGACGATGAACAATCTGGTAAGCAAACAAACGATAGTGGATTTTTTATTTCATATCTTCAGAGAGAAACATTTATCTTAATAGGATTCACTATGCCATAATATACATGGAATAAGTAAACGTCTACTAATTAAAGGACACTGTCAACATGATTTTCTAAACAGCTCATTAAAATATGTAGCATCTAATACGGCACTTCTTGCAAAGTATGCTCTGTTTAAAAAATATATCCCTGTAAAAGTTACTTGTTTTTCTAGTCCTTGCATTTGCTTTTTTAATTGGTTTTTCAACAAAGGAGAATCTGCTGAGCTAAGGCTCTATTTCTGTATCAAGTTCCACAATGCACACCCCTGTGTTTATGCCAAAGCCCAATCATTTGTAGGTCTAAAAGGCTATACAAGAAAACAATGACACTAATCCTACAGGTTTGCTGTTGTTGCTTTTTCAAGGATGACAAGATTTTCCTTCTCTTTTTTTTTTTTCTTTCTTGGGGCGTGTGTGTGTTAGGTAATCCAAGTGTTACTTGAAACTAAGATTTTCAACAAGAAATGTGATTTTCATATTGATAAGGAATTTTTAACCTTTCATTTTATAGATTAAATTATTTTCTCAGAATAACAGGCTTCTCTGTCTCTTATTCTGATTCTATATGTAGCTTTTTCAAGAGAAAGAAGTTGTTGTAGATCTGTCAGCAAGGCTCTGGGAGTAGGAGGATGTTTGGATTTCCGGCATATTGCAATGCAGTTCTTGGCCACCAGCAAAGCTATGTGTGTGAATTTCATTTTATATCTGTTGTTTGCAATACTACATATTTTAAGAGACATTTGAAATAGTCTCTGTAATAAGTAATCACAAATCATTCCCTGAAAGCGTCTGAGAAGGTAAAATCCATACCTTTACGTAACTCACGTCAGGAGAAACTGAGGATGACATGATGCTGTCATAGAAATAAAATAAAATCTGTTGTATCTTGAACAATTTAAGTCTGTATTCAAAGTTCTCAGCTCAAATCAGCCTATTGTTAGCTATGTTTGTTTTTTTCTTTCCAGATTCAGATTTAACAATATTTTCTATGACATAATTTTTGCATTAAAACATCACTATCCAGCTAATCTTATTAGTCAATTTTTTAAAATATGTACTTTTTTGCAGTGCAGAAATCTGATACATTGAACATAGATACAATCTGAAATGATGAACTCTGTGACTGCTGATTAGTCTTAAACATGTAAGTATATGGAGCTCGTCTTCAACTCATATTTGCATTATTTTTTCCTCTAAAGATCACCCGAGTCACTATTCTCACCATTTCCCCATCATTTCTATACTCAACCAATACATAGAAAACATAATTTTTCCAAACAAGGCATATGCAACATCCTTCAGAATGCATCAAAGCAGAACCTTATCAGCTCGTGGAATCATTGTGTTAACATTATGAGATCCTTCCTGCCCTGGGCAGCGTAAAACAAGCTTGAGATTTCCAAACATTTTGTCTTCTCCAGCAAAGAGGTAATTTTAGCATGTGTTAAAACCTTATCTTTTCCTTTCACACACCCATGCCCTTTTGTAAGCAAGTGCCCAGCTCCTCCCAAATTATAATGAAAGTTCAGTAGCTGACCAGAGGCTTTGACAATCCCTGCACAGGACAATGACTTGAAACCAATCCTCTCCATTGTAAATAATTCCAGAATAAAAAAATAACTGACAGTTCTGTTGACAATTACTTGGGAGGGCAAAATACTTTTTACTTTTCTATAACTGTCTGCATTCTGCAGTGTTAACAGAAGTTAAAAATTGGTTTAGTCATTAATCAGGTATGAATCAAAGAAACCTCAGGAGATGCTTTTATTGAGAAAGCAGGTATTATTTTCACACAAACAAGCATTTTTGTCATCCTAACTTCATCTTACTGGGTATATATCTTTAATAAGCAAAACTATTATTCTGAATTGTATCAAGAATTTTACATCTTCAATATTGCTCAAATAAAAAATACTAAAATGCTAAAAGCATTTTGTTTTTTCATAAACGCATCTAGCATGTTCATTGCCATAATGCAATATTGTAAATGCCAAAAAAGTGAGGCAGTGATCTATAATTTTAAAATGCCAATGATTTCCAAGCTGTCACTGATCTTGGAAAATTTCCCCAGTAGCATGTGGAGATCAATAAATGTTTATAGACTTTTTAGTCCAAATTTATAGGGAGCGTATAACTATGGACTATGTCAAATCTCTTAACTGTGAAGCAAAAGACAGATTTCACACTTACACCTACCAAAAGCCCATCATGCTGAAGGCAAAAAGGATGATCCAGGAAACTATAGGCCAGTCAGCGTCTGCTTATTCTCTGGGACAATAATGGTGCAAGTCCATGGGAGCCATTTCTGAAGAAGAAATGCAATTACAAACAGTAGGCAGCATGGACTGGCCAAGGTTTGCCATCCTTGGCCAAGCCTAATTACCTTCTGTGATGAAATGGCAAGAGGTACAGGCAAAGGAAAAGCAGTAGATGTTGTCTACCGTGACTTCAGCAAGGCTTTCAGCACACTCCCCCACAGCACACTTGTGCTCAAGCAGGAACATTACAGTGTGGATCAGTAGACTGTTAGATGGGTGAAAATCTAGCTTGACAGGCACAATGGGCTAACGATTCATACTCCACCTGACAACTAGTTAAAAGTGGTGTTCCCTGGGACTTTACCCTCGGACCTATGCCATTGAGTATCTTTTATCAGTGGCCTGGAGGAGAACACAGAGCACAACTTTGTCAGGCTTGCAGAAGGCATCAAACTAGGGGATGCCATCAGCACTCTCAAGACTGGAATTGTCATTTAGAGGGATGCATACAGGCTGGAGGAATGGACTGACAGGAACTTCATGAAACTCAACAAGGACATGTGAAAAGTCTTGCATCTGGGACAGACTAACTCCCTGCAGCGGTACAGGGCCAGACTGGCTGGATGAGGAGCAGCTCTCTGAAAAGGACATGGGGGTCCTGGCGATGTTGTACACTAAGCATGAGCCAGCAGTACACTTTGAAGCAACAAAGGATAACAGCATATTGTGCTGTATCAACAGGGGCATAGAGAGTAGACTTACAGATGTAATTATTCCCTTTTACTCTGCCTTCTTTAGGGTATTTTAGTATCTGGAATATTGTGTGCAGTTCTGAGGAGCCTCTGTAAAAGAAAGATGCTGATACACTCAAGGAAGTTGAGCAGACAAGCACTGAAGTGTTTAAAGGGCTGGAGCACTTGCTCCTTGACAGTCTGAGAGACGAGGGCTTGTTTAGTGTGGAGAAGAGCCAGCTTCCAGAACACCTGAAAACAATCTGTCCCATGCTTAAGAAGAGGTTCCAAAAACATAGAGCTAGGCTCATTTCTGAGGTACAACTGGATATAAGGAAAAAAAAATAATTAAATACAAGGATATTTAAGCACTGGAACAGGTTGCCCAGAAAGGTTGGGGAATCTCCAGCCTTGCAAGTTTTCAAAACTTGATTGCACCAAGTCCTAAACAAACTGATGTGATTTTAGTGTTGACCATGATCTGACCAAGAGTTTGCACTAGAAAGCCTCCTAAGGTCCCTTCCAACTGAATGATTCTATGATTCTGAGTTCATGTAAGAGTCTTTTCAAAGTTAAGACTTTGCCATCTATCCTATCTTTAGGGTGGCCACTTTGCATGTGTGGTCCTGGGCTGATGTCAAAAAGAAACTAAACTAACATGTCCTCCCCATCCTTGTATCTCAGAAGGGGGGTTAAGATCAATATACTGTGCACACTTTCCTAAGTTCCACTGCAATGTTAATGTATGCCATTAGCATAAAATAACT
>JAVJGJ010000030.1:27693114-27713536 GCA_035590215.1 Microhierax caerulescens
AGCCCGGAGCGGGGTCCTGCCAGCCCGGAGCGGGGTCCTGCCAGCCCGGAGCGGGGTCCTGCCAGCCCGGAGCGGGGCCGCGCCTCGGGCCGGCCCGGCAGGGGCTCGGGTGGCGCTACCCGGCAGGGCTAGGGGGCGGCCCGGCCCCGCGCTGCCCTGGTGCGTTTCTTCCGCATCTAAAGAAATGGGATTTTTTTCTTAATTTTTGGGTTTTTTTGAGGGAAAAGCTATGTTCCGGAGTGCGGTTGTGCAGCTAGCCCCCGCGGCGGGTTGCCCTGTGGCCGGTAGCCCCCTCCCCCCCCGCAGTCCGGTGCGGCGGGAGCGTGCTGGGGGCCTCGCCGCTGGCGGGCGGGAGCGGCGGGGAGCTGTGCGCCGGGCCGCCGCCGCTCACCGCCTCTAATGACTGAGTAGGTTTAGTGGCTTGATTGCATCAAATGCGTAAGAACCAGGAAAGAGTAGGTTACGTTTACCGGCGTAATGACTGTGCAAATGGTTTCTCTTCATTTCTGTACGTATGTACATGGTGGCGAATGTAAGAGTTCCAGGCTCAATCTAGTTTACTGTGATTAGCGCAATTAAGGTGTTTTTAATTAAAATTTTTACCCATGACAGTATAGTTGTAATTGCATAATACTTACTATGGAAGTTAGCACTGATTTGTGCCAGTAGCATTTTTTTCCTGCAGTAGGCTGATAATGCTGAGTATTCCATGATACTAGAAGGGTAGCTTTGGTATAGTTGAAACTTCTCTTTCCTTGTTATTCCATATAATATAAAAAAACATTACATTGCTAAAGCGTTATCAATGAACACGTGTGTTGAAAGAATACATACATCTCTAAATGTGCTTTTTAAGTGTGATGGCACATCTTGAATAACAGTTGTAGGCACATACTAGCTGTGGAGACTTGGAAGTAGGGCTGCCTACAGTGATAAATCATTTAAATTTCACCAAAGTAAAGAGTAGGATAATTTATATTGCATTACTTGTGCGGTTTGTCTGTCTGTTCTAAAGCAGGTCTCCCAGTGACTTCGTTGGAAGGTCACTGTACACAATGGCACCCTCAACACCATTTAAGGCTTCTGTTGTCTCTTTGTATTAATAGAAGGCCACATAATACTATTTAACAGGTACATTGGAGGTTTAGGTTTGTGCCAACACCTAGTCGTTTCTGTAAAAAGGGCCAGGGAGAGCAGTAGAGTATTTTAATAAAATTAAAGCAGTTCCCATGTTGTTATTTTTTAATTTAAAAAGTCCAGAACAATATTGAAACCTTAAACAAGAACCCCATTCTAGCGGTTGAGAAGCAGAACCTGCAGCATATTCAAAGCAGAAATGAAATTCATAGTCTAATTTTACTATCCACACTGAGTGACATACAAAACAGTAAGGAAGCCTAAATGATGAAAAGTAAATTAGATTTTTAAATTGGGTAATGTTTGAAGATGTTAGAGTATTACTACATTTATTTCATTGTTAATATTCTGAGATGTTTTAGGAAAAAGGAAAGATAAATCATACCAAAATAATTTAAATGACATTTGAAAAAAAAAAATCAATTATAATGTGAGGCTTATTGCTATGCAGAAGAAGAAGCCTTTGCACAGAAGTAAGCCTTTTACTTTACTCCACCTATTGAACAGAAAAACGTAGACCAGGGAGAAAGTGTTTGTCTAGCTTTGGCAGTAGAGAAGCTTGGGAATCATCTGGGGAAATGGAGATTACTGTGCCATTCCAGTTCATCATGGCTAGTGAGATACATAGCATGGGCATGTATTGTTTTTATCTAAATTTTAAAAGGGTTTTGAAACACACAACTTTTTTAGCCTTATACAGGAAGGACCTTTTTATATATTTTTGTCTTGGTTCAAAGAAAGAAATGCCTCAAATTTAAAAGTTTAAAATTAATTACTTTCAAGTAAGATGTGTGCTATGGCATTAGCTAAAATAAGACTGCTTTACAGATTCAGGATACCCTGGTTTTGTGGAGGAGATAGAGGTGACACCCTGCAGGCATAATAGCCTGAAAGATTCAGGCAGGGCAGCAATCCAGTGGTGGACTCACAGCCTCTAATTTTAAAAACGGGCACGGGAAAAACATTGCTGTGGGCAGCGAACTCTTCCTAGGTAGTTCAGGGGTTACATTGGGCTAATGTGCAGTGATATACCAGAACAGAATTTTTCTAAAAGCCTGTCAATTTGTATTAAATATAAGATCATATTTTAAAAAGTAGAATTTTGGTTCCACATAGCTGCAGAAATAGTTTTCTGACAGATAGTTCCTGCTAAGATTTTGCTAAGCTGAAATAGTTGATGTGTATCTCAATAGGGCATTGGGTTTCATGCCAGCATTGTTGGGGAGAGGCCGAAATTGCTGATTGCAAGTAATTCTGCTGTTTGCATTCTGGGATTGTGGGTGGGAATTCCTTTCTTACCCATTTTTATTTTGCCTAGGTATACCTGGGATGTTTACAGCTGGGAGTCAGCAACTTCCATTAATTTTCTGGAAATAGATGTGTAGCAAATAAGTTCTTAAATAACTTTAGGTTCTGTCAGCATTTTTCTTTGCTTGTTTCTATCAGCATTAACTAACTTACTGTTCAAATCAGCCCAGTAACAGTTTTGAAGAATGGCAAAAGTAATGAGAATGGATGTATTTTCATGGAAGGGTAGTATATAAGAGGAAAGTAGTAAAACCTTAATGTTGCCAGTTAGATTCCTATTATCTGTAACTGCTTTTTGGCCTTAAGGGAAGTTCATACCGAACAGCAAGATCTGTGTGAAATCACACTGTATTTTTATACTGGCCTAGCTGCCTGGATAAAAGAAAAACACATGGAGTATAGCATTATTGATGTAGTAATGTATCAGGATCCGTTTGCAGTAACTGTGCAATTGTTCAGGACAAATAGGGGGAATGCATAATTATAATTCTGGCCCTATAATAATAACACTGTCCTAGGCAGAAAAGAGAGTGTCTCAAAACTAATGACAAAATATGCCTGTCATACAAAGTTAAATCTCTGTGGTATTTTGTTCACTTTTGCTCAGTTTTTGAAGAATTTCTGTGGGAGAATCCAACATTCAAACAACAAAGGAGTGCAAACAAGATGTAATATTAAAAAGCAAGCTGAAAAATCATGACTAAACTCGGTAACAGTGACAGAATAATTGTGGTCACTTCCAGTTAGCCTGTTTACTTCACAGTACCAATTCAGATTTTTCTAAGAAAGTATATATGCTGGTGTTTTTTTAATTAGCTCTCCTTGATTTTTCTTACATATCTTAATTAAAAGTTTGGTTGTAGTTGTTAATTATGATGTACTTGTTTAGCCTTTGGTTTAGTCTTTGTTCTGTTTATGAATGCTGCCTTCTAACAGCATTGCTCTTACTCAGACGTCTTGCATTATAGTTTTCCTTGGGGGTTACGGAAATGATAATCAGCCTTATGCTTGCTCTGTTTCCAGGTGCCAGTAAGAGAGACTCTTTGGAAACGATAGCTCAACAAACAGACATTTCATGTTCTACTGTGACCTAGGCCAGTTTGTCAAAGACTGAATTTTAAAGCATTAAATTGCTTATCAGTAGCCTGAACTGCTGGTGAGATTTTCATGTTTCCCCTTTGGCTGGACTTCAGAGTTCCGGTTCCAGTGGGGTTTTTGGTGTGGGAAGAGGGTTGAATGTCTGTTATACTACTTGCAGCCTTTTATATTTTTGTTAGCTTATTTTTTCTCCCCAAACTCTTTGCAGTGAGTATGGCATAGAACCACAGGAAAATCCTAACTTCTCATGAGAAGAAATAACATGTCAAATATTACACTGTATTATTGGATTCAAAAAACAATTGACTTGTGAACCAGGCTTGGTGAACCATTTTGTTCATAATGTCTTTTCATTACTTATTCAGATAATTGATGCAATTTTGAAATCCCTGAAGTGCACAGAAGCCTCTGCAATTTCATTGATATAGTAAACTATTTTTAAAGAAAGTAACGTGCTTCTGTATCTTCACAATAGAGGAAATATGCAGCCTTTGTTTCCATAATGATTTAAAGTTAAGGCATGGGAGATAGAGTTTGGGATTTCCATAAAATAAGGATTTTTCCCACCTTTCAACAGTTGGGTTTTAGTATGAAAAGCAAGTTTCTATGTGCATTTTGTATGACTTCAGTAAAAATAAGCGTTCTGGTGCTTCCCCTTGATTATAAAAACTAATAATAAAAATGGTATTATCTGTAAAACTCTTGATACTTCTCCAGTTTAAGAATATATTGAACAGATGCCTCCTATTGCCATCTACTTCAGTATGTTTACTGGTGCTTCATGCAGCCTAGGTTATATTCTTGTTTTCTTATTTCTGAGTGCTCCTGTAGCCTCTGCCTTTTGAATGCAGTCAGCTGCTCCCTGATTTGGTTTACATGCTCTTAGTGTCTCCCTCGGGTTCTCTCCATTCACCCGCCTTTCACAACAGTCTCTGCAAGCTTTGTTAATCAGCTCATCCATTTGCATTAGGAGATTTTTTTCCAGTGCAAGAAAAATTGTTTGCGTCCCTCACTGCTTGCTGTCATTCCTTAGTTTGGAGCAAATCTGTCCCTGCTTCCTAGTTTATCATTGAATTTATCAGTTGCTGTACTTCTAGATAAAGCTATACTTTTTTGTGAGGTTTTTTGTTTGTTGGGTTTTTTTTCCCCTCCATGTGTGTCCCTCTATGTTATCTGGCCTCTTGCCTGCCTTTATTAAAAAAAAGCTTACTTTTTCTTCTTGATTGATTTCTTCCACTTGGCTCCTTTCATTTTCTTCACTGACTAGTAGGTTTGTCACTTCTGGGATTTCATGCACTATTTCCAACGCAGTTGATTTTATGTGAACCATCATCCTCCATACTTGCGTGCAATGTATAGCTAAAAAGTCTTTGCACCTTCCTGCTGTGAAAGTTTGTCTGCCCTTGGTTTTAGGCAGGTTTAAGTTAGTCACACTGGCTTGCTATAATACAAATACCTATGTGCTGATGCTTTCTTATAGGTGATAAACTTATAG
The DNA here is from genome assembly GCA_035590215.1 of Microhierax caerulescens. Lineage (NCBI taxonomy): Eukaryota > Metazoa > Chordata > Aves > Falconiformes > Falconidae > Microhierax > Microhierax caerulescens. The sequence goes on from JAVJGJ010000030.1 coordinate 27,698,153, forward strand.
GATATAAACAGTGGATTTCCTGACATTCCCAACACCTGTGTTCACTGTATATGCTTTTGTGTTTACTTTCTTCTACAAATGCATAATTCCAGATTTCTTTTAGCAAGTGTTTTGACTCCAGTTAATGCATTTTGACATCCTTATCAGTTTCTTTAGTTGCAATAACCTTTGGCTAAACTGTTGCTCACTGGTTATGCAGAACCCCAGATTTGCTAAGGTATATAAAAATGGTTATGGTTTAATAGAAATACTTTTTATTGGAGGAGATTTCTAGATCAAAAGAGAAGGTCTGGCAACTTTGCGGCAAAGAAAACTTGCCCATCTCCTGTGTGCACTGCCCACAAAATTTCAAAACCTCTTACTGGGAAGATTCTGCTACCAGACACAGGATCCTAAAGCCCACCCTCTGCTGTAGACCTAGCTGTAGGTTACAGAAGGCTTATCTCACCTCCTCATGCATGCCAAATTATGGAAGTAATAATACCCCAGCTAATCTACTTCAGTTTGATAAGGGATACGATGAGTTACGTGGTGGCTGTCTATGTGCAGTCTCCTGTGGGTTTGCAGAAGAGTGGCAGCTACACTGCTTGGGAGATGTGCTAACAGGGTTTAGTGGCTCCAGTCCAGGTTGTGCTACAGTTATATGAAGCACCCATGGCTTTGCTAGAGAGGTTATTACCATTTCTAGATCTGAGATTAGCAACCTTCATTTACAGAAGATTTGATAAAAAGCTGGTGTGATACTTGGACTGCTGTTTCCAGGTCTGTCACTTGCCAACAGTTTTTAATCTTTGCTCCTTATTCAAGTAGATGTGTTTTTGAATAGCTTTTGTTTGGTTTTGTTCCTAGTTTTCTAAGAAAAGTCCTCATCCTATCCTGCTTGTCTGTGGGTCATGTATTCCCTGCTTAATAGCTTTCTAACCCACTGGCAAGTCTTGAATGGATGACAGAAAGGTGGAAGTTTCAAAATTGCTAAACTATTAAAAGCTTTGCAAAATCAAACATCAAAGAGCCGCCTTAATTTGAGCTCCTATCTTAGATAGAAGGGAATTGCACAGCAGCAAAACTGAATGCTGAAACCTTTGAGAAGCATTGTTTCCATGGGACAGGGTTCTTGCTAGAAGCCTCGATATGTGGGAGAAGATTTCACCTATGCTATGATGAGAAGAGATAAAGCTTGTATAAGAGATAAGAGTTTGTATACAAACTTACTGACATCCTAGGCAGCATCCCATAGTCTAGGCAATTTACTTTTTGGTGGAATTGAGCTGTGTGTTGTCTGTTGGTGTTTGGAATACAAGCCTTTCTGTTAATGTACTCGTAGCTGAACTTAACTGCTCTAAGGAAAGCATCCACTTTATTCATTCAGATGCCTCTCCTTGTGAATTTCCTCTCGCTCAGTCCTCCACACTATGGTTTCTGCTTGGCTCACTGGAGCTCTTAGGCTCTCATGTAAATGCAGAGCTTGCAGCAGCACCAGAACTGTCCTCTGCAACTGTACTTTGACATGGTGGCAGTCAGATGAAGTTAATAAACACAGTAGATTAAAGTGGCCAAGGAATCAAAGATGAAAAGGGGATTGGTAGAGAAGGCAAAAGTAGCATTTTCTCAAGTTAGTAGTGCATTGAGCAGATTGGTTTGGGTGGTTTGTTTTGCCTTTTTTCCATTCTTGGGAGGGAATGTGGTATTTCTTGACCAGAAGAGCAGATCCTGGAAGAATGGTGTGCCTAGAAAAAGAGAGGACTAGGACCTATGTGTAGGTAGGTAAGAAGAATCTTCAGGAATGTCCACCAGGTAGGTGTATAGTAGCTTGTCTTGGCAGATGTGTGATATAGAGGAAGGAGCAAAAAGATCAAAAGCAGCAAATACTGTATATTTGCAATGCAATTTCATATCATGCTGGTCACTTTCCAGTCCAAGTAATTTACACTGGCTGTGAATAATGTCAGGAGGTTTTATTCTTTCACATGATTTGTGAAGCCTCTCTTCTTTCCAGTAAGTCAGTCCTGTGATATCTTGATACTTACTAACAGCACAGCCAAATTTCCCACTTCACCGGTGGGACCTTAGGAGGAAGAGAATTTGCCACTCCATGTTGCCTGAAGCTGGCAATGTGACTGGAAGGCTGAGAAACTTGCCTTCCAGCCCACATAACTTCTTCTGGCCCCGGAAAGGAAAGAAACTGGTTTCAGACTTCTCTCCTCTTGTCCTCTGGTGGTATGTGGAGGGAGATATTAAGGTCAGCCCCAGGCTCTGTGTGCTGTGACGGCATAGCTTGTTCCCTTTACACAAATGGTCTAGCTACTGAGAATACTTTGCTGAACAGAGTTCTGAAGCAGGGTTAGGAACACCCAGCACCAACTACCCTTATGGAACCACGTAGTTAAATCATCTATAGTACTAGGATGCTGCATGTAGTACAGACACACTTTTTGGATCTGTGTGCACGTCAGTGTACCTAACAGTCTTGCCCTGCAAATGTTTATGATGTCAAAAATCCCAGCCTTGTACTCCAGAGAGGTATTACAGAGATTACAGCTGCATGTATGCAGTCTGTTGTCTGCTTTTTCCATCCACTTTATCAAGGGTAAAGTCGTCGCCTTACAAAGCGAAAGGTTGGGGTTTTTTACCTCTGTGGCCCAGCCCTGAGCTTAAATGGAGTACCTGGACCAGTGGTGGTGGAAGCTGCAGGTGGGACTGATCCGGACACTCAAGACCCAGGGGCATACCTGGCAGTGGCATCGCCCCAGGCCTTCCTCCTTGCTTACTCCCTGAATCTCATACTGTTCTCTGCAGATCATTCTACTGGAAACCTGTTTGAAATTTTGCCAGGTTGTGTTGCTTATATAGTGTTGAACAACACATTTGGGATCCCCTTGTGGTATGGGACTGTCATCAGCTGATGTGCTTTTTTGTCTACTTTCTGTTAACCCATCAGTTCTGATGCTCAGCAGTCACACTTCAACAGAATGGTTAGGCTGAGCTTGTGGACAGGATGCGAAAGTGCTGATGAGTGAACTGAGTACACCAGAGCATCTGGCCTGTCCATCTTCATCTGAACCTTACAAGCAGTCTCCTGCGTAGAAATTAAGAAGTTTTTTCTAGTTTCTTAAATAAAGTGTTCATTAAGCCTGATGGCAATGTTTTTAAAATTATTTCTGTCAGGATCTTATGGAAGCATTTGGAGCAAGATACTGCTGTGTACACTTAAATGTTTTTTTTCCCCAACATTCATTTTTAGTATCTGGTCTTATTTTGGTTTGCATAGTTGATGTGACTGTATTTGCAAGATGTTTTTTTTTTTCCTTCATTCATTACTTAAAATCTTACAAAATGTGTGCCATAGCATCTAGTTTTGACAGATATTTTTAAAAAAATAAATTACTATTATGATACAGAAGGAAAGGTTGGCCGTGCTTTCCACATGGGGAGCAAGTGATGAGATTAAGGGAGTTCATTACCTGAGGAAACTTTGCATCTGTCAGCAACATATGCAGAGCTGCAGTCTTTTTTCATGGACGTTTTCATAGACTGTGGTGGTGTGGGCACGGGCTATGTGTATGGAGGCTCTTCATGGTGAAGGCCAGAGTCTTGAACTTACGATGTCCTGGCTGTTGCCAATGGAAAGAGAAACAAGGTGCTTGGTGTGTGTAGTCTGGGTAGCTGATGAGTGTTGCGTGCTAGTAGGAGTCTCCTAAGCATCAAAGCTTTTGTGCCCTAGCATGTGGCAGCTGCAAAGTGGCAAAGGCAGGAATAGATAAAGTCATGTCATAACCCACCAGCGTGGGATAGTCTTCAAAGCAGCTGAAGAGGGTGGCTTCGTGAACAGATGATAGTGCCTAATTGGCCTCCTTCTCAATGTTGACCATCTTGCAGTTAGCAGTGAGGTTAGTGGGATTAACTGATTTTCATTGTGCCTTAAATTTAAATAGTGCTATTAACCAAAAAGGTAATGAGCTGAAGTTTCCACTGCTAAACCATGGTATATTGTGGCGTGCACCTGTACTGCCTGATCTTTTGACAGAAGACAAAAGACCATTCAGGTAGTAGAAACTGAAGGAAGTATGGGGGAAAAGACAGTACAGACAGGCTGTGGGATTTTGCCAGTTGTTGGCGGGCAGTTGAATTTTTCTTTGTAAAATGTTTCACGTCATCACTGATCTCTGGTTTTCCTTTACCTGCAGAAGTAGGACCTCTACCACAGCAGGAAAAAAAAAAACCAAAAAACTACTAATCTCTTATTTACTTTGTGGTGTCACATGTTATTTGCTTACTAGGTGTATGTTGGTTGTCCATGCTCTTTTGAAATACTTCTTTGATTTTTTTTCTTTTTTAATTGGTATGTGCTCCTGTAGGCTTTGGGGCTATGGAAAATGTTAAAAATAAGAGGCCTGTTTCATTTATTAGGAGAGTTTAAAGTTCCTTCATAGTTCGATATCAGAACTATTAAGTTTTATCTGAGCAGAGCAGAATGTCCCTAGATGCAGGTTACAGTGCATCCTGTAATGCTATTAAAAGAAAGATCATTTGTTGTTGCATTGGGAAATCCTTATAAAACATCAGGAAAACTGCCTGGAAGAATACAAATGTTCGAGCAATGGAATGAAATACTCTTAAACTGCAGCATGATGGCCTGTAGCTGGATAGGTTTTCAGAGTAGCTGTTTTGCTGTGATTGTTGCTTCTCCCGACAGTCATAAATTGGATCTACTGGCATCTTTTTTAACTTGAGGCTTCTGCTGTTTGTAGTTATGGTCCAGAATCAAAGCTTCTCTTACTGAAGAGAGAGCATCTAGTGTAGAGTTCATGAAATAGACCTTGGTGGGTTTTTATTTTGGTAGGATGCACGTGTGCCTTATGTGCTTCCAGATATGTTAGGCTTTCCCATGTACAGACCAACATAGTCCTGGAAGACTTACTTGGTGTAGCTGTTATGTGTGCATTTAGTGTTGGCATTGTGTCTTACTCTGTGGTCTGGTTCCTGGGACTGTCTGGAGCTTGCCTTCTTTGAATCACTGCTCTTAAGAATGGCTATGCTGAGTTACAGAAAAGATATCACTGTGGTGGTAAGAGCTGCCGAAATTCAGGTAAACTTACTTGCATCTAGGTGAGCATCAACCGGAGACCAACTGCCTTGGACACCTCATCAGCCTGTGGTAGGATTGTTCTGACCAAAGGTGGACTTCCTACCTGAGCTAGGATCCCTTGGTCATTGCTGGAGATCTGCTTAACATACAGCCAGTGAAGTCAAGACCATTATTTACCTTACACCAGAAGAGAATTCTAGAGCAAAACAGATGAATTGTGCCTTGGAAGTGACCATTTCTCATAACTGGTTGTACAAGGGGGCTTGGAGAGATGAGCTTCCCTGCACATGTATGATCTTGGGTGAGGTAAATTCATCCATATTACTGGACTGGTAGAGCTCACCCTGTCATGTATGGGTTTTGTCCACAGACTGGAAAAAACACAAGCAGCCTGGTTACTGCTTCATCTCTCTTACCTGCCTATTGAGTTAAAAGTTGGTCTGAAGTAGTGAAAACTTAATGGCATGTGGCTGTGGAAGAGGCAGTTCAGAGCAGAAGTAAATTCTGTCTTGCGTGCTAACCTACCAGCTTCTCCAGTTCAGCTGCACCATTCCCTTGGAACCTGAGCACCAAATACGCATTTCTTAGTAATTGTAACCAAAGATATTTATTAGGAAGTTTAACCTTCAAACAATTTTTGTAGCTGTTGAACGTATTTTTGAATGGGTTTCTTTTTTTAGAAGGTGCTAAAAATACCCATTGTTCTTCATCTGCCCTATTTTAAAGGAAGCTAAAAATCATCTGCTAAGATGTATCTTACATTTTGCAAAGAAGAGTTTGAAGAAAACCATAAATGCATATGGAAATCTGTGAGATCCGGGCAGGAAAACCTTAGGGCTTCCTCACTAGGATTGTCCAGATTTGAAGACACTAGCTCTGTGAACTGTAGAGAGCAAAAAGAGGAGCCACAGGTGATTTTTTTTTTTTTTTTTTTTTTAGTTGCCTTTCGTTAGAACCTTCCTACTTGTGGGACAGTATGGAGAATTCAGAGTTAGCATTGGTTCTTTCTTAAATGCTGTGTCTATGCAGGTTTTTTCTAACTTCTACCTTCTCTATATTTTACCTTTGTTCTCCTTACTGTTATAAAATCATCATTTCTGTAATTTGAGTTATGCATTAGAGAGTTGTGTGAGCCATGTTCATGAGGGAGCTGTTTATCCCTGAGTTTTGGGGTACCTTATTGGTACAGCTTATTTAACTTTTTTTCTCAAGGAATAGAATAAAATTATGTACATGGGAAGCTTTTCACAAGCCCTGAGACTTGCAAATGCAAGTGTAAACTTCAGAGCATGAGGCAAGCTTGATTTATTTAGTTAAGCAGTTTAAAACTTTCTCCTTTTAAGCACCCTGGGTTTGGGGATAGGTTCCATTATAGGGTTTGCCCAGATGTGATTATGAGGGGGTTTTATATATGAAATTGTAATACTTATTTACATTCTGCCTACTCTTACTAAAATACTTTGTGTAAGTGCCAGAGGTTCTAACGAGAAGTAATTGGGATAATTAATAGCTTCTGACACTTTTTGTTGTCTTTATTCTTCTTTGTATCTTACCTGGTTCTGCATCCTTCCTATGTAATTGCAAGTTGTGGGAGACATAACCCTTCTACATGCTGCTTGTAGGTCTGTTTTGATTCCTGCTGTACCTCTCTTCTGATCCAGCCATCTCACGCTCTTCCCCAGATCTTTTTCTGATCGCTGTCTCAAAGCTTGGAAACATCAGCACATTAATCCCCCTTTCAGGTTTTTATCTTTGTTCTTGTTATTGATATTATTTGGCCTGAGTGCAAGGTGTATAGCACGCTGTATTACAGATTAGTTTAAAGTGAATGCATCAACTTTTCTAAAATTAGGCAATGCTTGTTGAAAGACCCTGTTCATATTTTTTATGAGGGTTTTTGTGCTCATACATAGGCACATTAAAAATGGCTGATCTCATGTAAATCTCCCTGGTAAGTCTAGTGTTCTTCAGTGTCTAGGTCCTTTCATTATTTACAAGTAAATACATTTTAAAAATGCAGTCATAAATCTTTGAAAAGTCTTCATTTGTGCTCAGTTGAAACTTGCTAACTGCATTATACAAAATAGCAATGCAGAAACATTTTAACTCTTGTCTGTATGTAGGGTTGAATCCAGCTTGTAGTGATAGGAAAGCAAACTGTAGAATTTAGGGTGTCTGATGTTGAATACAAGTTTTATTATCTCTAAATCTAAAAGGAAGAAAACAAAATCAGGGAAAGCACTGAAATATATATTCCTGAGCCAAAAGTAAGAGAACTGGGAAGGGAGAAAAGAATTGCTGGTATCTCTTACTGCTGTATTAACATGTTTACCTAGCATATACTGCCTTTTGCTTTTCACTCTTCCAGCACTGACTGTGGGTTCTTTAAAATGTATTGAAAATGGGCCAGACAAGATGTACTGTATGACTGAGTGGATGCTGTGTTCTGCAAAACGTTAGTTAGGAGCCAGAAGAGGAGCATTGGAGCTAAGGTGCCAAGGACATCACGGGCCCTCGGACATTCTGGGAAGGTGCTGAATCATCTTCTCCAAACCCTTCCTGCATTGTAGCAGAGACACTGACCCACATCTCTGGTAGGTGTGTACCCTGACATTCACAGGAAGCTTTTGCTGAGGTTATTCACTGACATATATTGTGCCTAAATCTGTGTGGATACCCAGCTTTCTGGGCACACTTTGGAAAATGAGGATGTGGTTCCTATCACTTAAGACTTCTTTCACCATCAGAGCTATTTACATCTATTCATTTTGTAACTTCTGTGTTCTGGTGTGCCCTGGAGAGGTTTTTTTTTTCCAGTCTCCCAGTGTTCAAGCATAAGTATCCACAGTGGGATTTGCAAATACACGTCTCTGGAAAATTGGTGTGTGATACTTAGAGCAGCTATGCAGCATCCAAATTACACATCTCATAAGGCATGAAAGAGAAAGTGGGCAAGCAACATTAAATAGTGTATTTGTGCAAAAGCAGCTGAAGTGTTATTTCTGTGGGAACTGTGATTACTTTCCTAAGCTTCATGTATCTAAATTCCTCACTCAGGTTTGCAAGTATATAGGAGGATTTTTTTGTCTTGGTTTTGCATCTAGCATCTTTCAATTCCAGACCTCTTTAAGGAGCTAGATCTCTAATTACTAGTTTGATTTATTTAATTTTTTTTTTTCCTGGGCACAGTCGAAAAGGTGATAGTGTTTCCAGGTAGATCTGTGGCATATTAATCTCCCCAGCATCAAGAGGAATCTCAGTGCACCAGATAGTACATTGCATCAGCAGCAGAGCTTGTACAGTTTGTCAGTGGGGTCCACAGCAGGGGCAGAAGAGGAGGCAGGGACAGGGTCCCGGCGTTCCCAAAATTATCAAATAAAAGAAACAAAAAAGCTCCAAACCACATCAGTCATCTTTTTCACCTACTAATTCCTCAAGAAGTGTATGGTATTTCAGTCTTGTCTTTTTTTTTTTTGTTGTTGTTGTTGTGGATAGTGTTTGAGTATTATGACTTACATATTTTATAGTGAAAACTTAATCTGACTCTTCTTTTCCTCCAGTACATGAATTCACTAACCTTAAAGAGCAGTTTCCTGAAGATTTTCAGTGTCATGCAGCGTTAACAGTCAGTCACCCACCCCTGTGTAATTTCCACAGGGCAGTTGGTAGGTTAAACTATTCAGTAGCCAAATAAACTATGTTGTTATTTATGTATACACTTGATTGTAAACTGTTCAAATAACAGGAGAAAAAAAAAAACTTACTGTATAGGTAAATAACCTGTTCAGCTATTGTTTTTCCCTCCCCTGGTCCATCCTGTCTCCTGCACACACGTACACAGAAGGGCAGTCTGCTTAATGGGACTGATTTGTTGTTGTTGTTGTTTCTTCCTGAAGTCTGACTTTGGGTTAAGTGCAATGAACAGTTTGGCTGTAGCTTTTTCACCTGAGTTTGACTTTCAGCATCTCTGAATTGCACATTTAGCTTTTCACATTTGCTTGTTACTTCATGGATGGTTAAAATGATTCATTTCTTCTCTCTGTGTACATTCATAAGGGGTTTGCACCCCTTCATGTTCCCTTCCTTTGCTCTTTTTTTAGTTAGCGATGCAGTGAATTTGCTGTTGGTATAGATAGTAGAGGTTATTTTAAATTATTATGGGAACAGGTGATTAAAAGGCTCATGTAAGCTCAGTGTTGCTAAAGGTAATGTTGATGTGGTATCTTGAACTGGAGGCAGTTTCCACAGAGGTTCTTGAATTACTGCATAGGGCAAACCCTAGTGCTTGCATTGTGTAATGTCCTCTCCCAGCCCATTGCCTTCTATTAAATCTATTAAATCTCTTTGTAGTTCAAATCCATCTCTTACTCTCTTGCATGCGTCTCCTTTGTTCCTCATCCACCTGCACCCTCCCATCTGTCAAACAACAAAATACTCTTTGATCAGAATTAAATATTAACTTTGATAGGAATGTCTTAGAAATGAATAATACAGTTCTAGGTGTAAATGTTTAGTCCTCGGGAAAAGTGGCAAATGAGGTTATGGAAAATGCCAGGTTGTAGTTCACAGGCAGCAGCATTTAAATGGTTTACTATAATCATATTAGGATAGAATTAAACTGAGTTCTTTATTTTGTACTGCAGTGAAATGGGGCTGTTACTTGTCATTTTCTCCTCCCTCTTGCTTTGATTAGCGTGAAAACTCAAGCAGCAAAAATTACAGGAGTTCTGCAGCAGTGCACAGAGAAACTGGTGTGAGAAGGTTTGAGTTAGTTTTGTGTCCTTGCACATGAGAGCTCTGGCGCTTCCCTAATAGACTGAAAATGAGACCACTGCTGCTTTATAAGAGGTCTGTTCCAGTCACATTGCTCTACAGCTTGGCAGATGGTGGCATGTGAATGGCTTCATATTGATTGGATGGATTTGCCTCAGGGTAAGAGAAGTGTGGGTCCTTAAAGATGCACTTCCAGATTTTTTCTTTTTATTTTGGGAAAAAAAAAAAAAAAAAAGTTGTATTTATAAAACATTTCTCTTTATTAAAGTCAGAGGAGTGTGTGGTGATCAAAGCACTGAAGTTACCTGGAAATAAAAAGTCCTTAAATAGATTATCATAAAGACCAAAAAGCCAAGAATACTTATTTTACTAAATGATTACGTTTTTACATTAGAAGAAAGTGACACTTTTAATTAGTGTTCAAGGCATATGGTGAATGAGAAAATAAGCTTATTTCATGCAAACAGAAATCGATGCAAATAACCTTTCTTCTCATATAAAAAGGGATGACTTGAAACTCAATACATATTCAAGAAGGTTAAGTCATTACTGCATCACTTTAATATTAGTTAAAGGCCAACAAAGAAAATCACTACTCTGCATATACTTACTCAGCAAGGATTGCTATAAATGAAAGAATTAGGTGATGGTACTTTGTAGGTGATAAATCTGAAGAAGCCCTTGTCCATATAATGCATTTATTCTTTAACCTTGTTAAATAACTTTTTGGGTTCTTCTTTTAGCACAGGTAGTTGCCAGAGGTGCCTTAATTCTCCAGCAATTGATGCCAGCTGGTAAAGATACTATGTGATGGTCTTTGTTTATTGTTCTTTCTCACACCTCTGTTCTGTGCTTCAGTCTTGTAAATGTTGTTTGTAAATCCTTCAGTATGGAATGACTTTTCAAATGTGTTTGTACAGCACCTAACACAAATATCCCAATCTCATTCAAGCCTCTGGGTGCTGCTGTAGAGTGTTGTGTGAATTAAATTTTTTTATATATATATAGTAATGGAAGTATTCCTTGAGGTATGTGACCTTAAAGCGCAAAAAAACCCTAATACTTCAATAGCTTGCAGACATGGAGGAATGGGGATGGTTTGATAACTTCAGAGACTTGGGTGCAGTTGCAGACTGGATCCTTTCCGTGTGTTTGTCTTGTGCTCTCTTGCGTGCAACAGTGGCTTCATAAATGAATTTAAGCCAAAATACGTCATAGCAGTATCTTATCAAGTTGTCTTCAAATTTGCTTGAAGGTATAATTCATATTTTCTAACAGACTCTACCCACATGTGAATTATTTACGTGTTGAATTTTGTGCTTCCATGAAAGAACACAGTTGTGCTGAACTTAATGCTAATTTTGTTTTTTCTGCAGTACAGACCATTTGTATGGACGTGCTTTCCCTTTTAATTACACTTTGTTCTCAGAACTGATTGGATTTTACCTTTTAGTTATTTTTGCTGAATTAAATGCTCCTGTATAAATTTTAAGATCCCTTTTTTAAAAAAAAAATCAGTGGTAAAAGTTAAGTGATTTGTAGGAGGTTTGTGTGTGGGCTTGCTTCTGGGGAGGAAAGGGCATAAAGCAGTGCAATTTTTTTTCCCTCCCGCTTGATAAGCGTAGGGGCATTTATGCTGTATATCGCAACCGGCAGCTATTCCAAGAAAAATCTTTAAGATGGTTACTTGGATCTGTGTACACTGCCCACCTGGTGGTTATGGAGTGAACTGTTACTTTAAAGAATAGTTTAAACAACAGCCATGTTTGGGGCAGGCTAATCTTGCAAAGAGAGCAGTACATATAACAGGAGTCTACAGTGTGATAAGGGGAAAATTCAGCTTACTGACTAGATGTTTTAATGTGCGAACTCTAGGGAAATAACATATTGACTATTCTGTTGTGCGCAAGAAAATTGAAGAACCCTTTGCAGACAGAGGGCTTGCAAAGGATTCTTTCTGTTGCTCTTAACCAAAATCTGTGGCAAGATGTTTGAAATCAGCAGGACGCTTAATGCTGCTTTGTTAAATAATGAGGTAATATTTTGTCACTTTCTCTGGGCAGCATCTGTTTTTTCTCCTTTTTCATATGTTTGTGAAGGATTCAGTTTAATCTTATGAAAGTAAGAGATTTTTAAAAAAATCATTCTTCAATTTATTTTTTTTTCTTTTGATGCTTTTGAGAATTGGGTTGTCTTTTATTTGCGGTTTCAATCGGCTGCTGTTGCCTAGGACATTATGCCACGTAAGGCTTCTAAACTGCACAGAGTAGGTAGTTATTAACGCTGAATTGGCTTCTGGTATAGTCCATCTGGGCTCTGTATGAGAGAGCTTGCTAGCGGCTACTGATGCTAAGATACCCGCAACCTTTGGGATGTATGCGTGGTGGAGAGGGGCTCAGTGATATGAGATCACTTCTTTTAAGGGAAACTGTCATTAATGAGTCAAGAAACTGCTCATTTATGGTAAGGAGAGGGAGGGGGGGCTGGGAAACAACCCTGTGATTTCATTTTGATATTGGATTAGCTGTTTAAGACAAGTTTCTTTTTGTGGGGATGGAAGATTGCATTAAAAATATGCTTTGCTCAGGGGCTTGCTGGCTGATGCTGGAGAGACTGTATAGAGAATCTGATGCTTTACAAATGTCACAACCGTGATGCGGTGGTCAGTCCCTTACCCTGAAAGATAAATGGTACTATTGGAAACATGAGAATAAGGTTGACTTTTTCAACAATAGGATTCTGCCTTTGTCTTTAGACAGAGGCCTCTGAGGGTGTTTGAGCATTTGTTTTAGCGTTCCTCGGAAAGACTGCATGTGTGGGGTGCTTTTGGGGACAGTGGTCAGTGTGCAGAGTACCTGGCTTTATAAGACTGATAAGATAGCTAATTTTTCAGAGGAGCAGCGTGCAATTGCTGTTTCAGAAAAATGGCTGAATCTTTTGATATTCATAACGAATTTATAGTAACAAAGTAGGCTGAAGTTGAAAAGACTTAAAAATAATTTCTGGATGCCTTCTTTGGTGGTGTTAACCCCTGAAGAGACCTTGAGTAAAAATTTGCATTACAAATCTAACTTTAATATTCAATGTATATTTGCACAAGAATGTATGGTAATATACTAGCTGTGTAGCATTTTTATGCCTGTGTGTTCAGTCTAATAGATCACTTGAGCTAGGAGATCTATCTTACGAGCTAGTTCAATCTTTACTAGTTTTGACCAAGCTACAAATGTGCTCAAAAAGATGCATGGTGAGAGAAATCGTCTGCAGCCTTTTACATTGTTCATATTTTAATTAAATTCAGTGCTCATTCCACAAATAGATTGTATGATGTCTTTTAAGTGTGATTTTTCTCCTTGCTTGGTCTGTTTGTAGCTAGATTTTGTAAGCTTCCTATATTTCATATGTTTTACTGGTGTGTTTAGTCCGTGTGTGTGTTTGAGTGTGTCTGTGGTTTAAAGAAATTTAAAATGCACAGAATGGCAGTTCAGAGCTTAGTAGTTTGGAGGGCATGTTTCTACATCTGAAAAAAAAATAAAACTACTAGAACAATGATTATCTGATTACATATTTTTGAAAATGGTTTTGGTGATTTGTAGCTAGGTAATCTTTCTCCAGGAAAGCTAAGTGAGCTTATAACGTGGCCCATCCTAGCTTTCTCCGGTTTTAGCTTTTAGGATTAAAAATGCTTGCAATGATACTGAATTTTTAAAAAACATACTTGGCTGTTGAAACGAATGTGTGAATGGTAAAATTAAATGATTTGTACATATGTTAATAGAGTAATACTCAGTCACTTTGGTGGATGTGAATGTAAATTCAAGGTTAGTTGCAATTACAGGATGCCATGCCTTGTTACTTTGGCCAAAATGTGCTTTAGGAAAATTACTCCAAGTAAGATAAAGGAATGCTTCCTAACTTGTGAGAATTTTTAATTGCCATGCTTGGGAGATGGTAAAATATTGTTGTTTGGAAGTGAAGTTTTGTTAGTTTGTTGGTGGCAGCGAGTGGAGGATTAATGAGGGTGCATTGTTAAGTTAAGCATGTTCCTCTCTAGGGCTGGAAAAAAAATATTCTTTTGAATGCCGAAAGTTTGCCATTGTTTTATTTCTTGTAGAGCTGAAGAATAATGAAGAGAGGTGGTGAAATAATTCTGAAATACTACTGTCGTTCGGGGAGAGTGCTCTGATAAATAGGTGTCTGCTGTGCCTTAGACAGGTCGAGTGGCAGCAATATCAAATCCACTTCTAAAAATACATATTTAAAAAAAAAAAAAGGCAAACAACACTCACAGGGCCGAAGGAAGGAGAGATGGGTTGATTATTAAGATCAATAGTACCTGAAAATAAATGCAGCTTTAAATGCATGTCGAAGTGCTTTTGTTGTGCCTTTAAGCCTAGAGGCAGATCATTAAATATGCATTTCTCCGGAAAGCAACTGTCGAAAAAGATAAGGTGGTTAAAATACGCCGGACCTGGGAGCCGGGCATGCAGGAGGTAAGAAGATGTAGGCACTGAAGCATGGCCGAGGTATGACATCGCTGCGGCCGAGTGCGCCGGTGGGGTGGGAAGAGGTAAAAAAAAAAAATAAAAAAAAAAAATAAAAAAAAATATTTTTTAAAAAAAATTTAAAAATACAGGGATGCGTGTTGTTTCTTCAACCGGGCCTTAATTACTAGACACAAGCAGCAGTTCAGAAATCTGGTCTCTGTTGTTGTAGAGGTCACCAAATCATTAACATTGTCAATCTGGCAGCGGCTAATTTCAATAGCACCTGATGTCGCAACGCCTCCCCGCGCGGTGGCGGCCAATCAGCGCCCGCCCGCCGCTGACAGATGGTCCCATAAATGGATGTAAAGGGGAGACGCCGGCAGCCAGTTCCAGCAGGGCTCCGCGCCGCTCCGCCCGCCGCCGGGGGCTGCCGCACGGGGACAGCGGTACCTGATTTTTAAAAAAAAAAAAAGAAAAAGAAAAAATAATAGACTATTTATTATTATTAATATTATTATTCGCGCTGCACAAACGTCTAGCACTGTGCTTTGTGGATCTTTAAAAAATAATAATAAAAATAATTCCCTGAAACCTTAGCAAATCTGTAGAAGAGTTGAAGCCTTTCAAGACCCAATATTTGCCATTAAGAATGGTTATGGTAGGTATTAGTAGATTTAAAATCGGATTGTAGCGGGTTTATATAGAGGTAGATATAGAAGCTAACATACAGATTTTCCCCGAATCTGCATCATTCTCAGTCTGTGTTTTCACATGAATTTAGTTTTCTGCTACTGATTTGTTTGTACATGATCTCTCCCTTTCCCCCCCTCCCTTTCTCTCTCCCCCTCTCTCTCGCTCTCTCTCTTTCATATTTAATGTGTGCGTATCCTTTAATAAAGGATGTACTTTGTCATTTTAAGGTAATTGCGATTTCTCTCAGAATAAAGAAAAAAGCTCATTTCTAATGCAAGGCTGGTACGTGGCTAACTGAAATGCAAAAGGAGGAAGAGGCTTTTTTTTTTTTTTTTTTTAAAGTAC
>JAVJGJ010000030.1:27713636-27725476 GCA_035590215.1 Microhierax caerulescens
AAGAGGCTTTTTTTTTTTTTTTTTTTTTTTAAAGTGGTGGAGTGGGGGGGAGTTAATTTCCACATTGACATTTTGGAGATACAAATGCAGAGCAAAATCCTGGGGGGAAGGGGGGGGGGGAGGGGGGGGAAGCCTCGAGATTGGTAATTTTCTTTTGGTGGACTGCGCAATAGGTATGGTAATTTTAAAAGAGGGTGATTTATATGAGCTTCAGTAAATGCTGCATATTGTATTTCAAAGAGTTTCCTGTCATGACCTCATAAAAAGAGGAGGAGGCTTGTATGTGTTGCAGTGCCTAGTATATGTCGATTTTGTTGCATCGTTGGGCAGCAGCGCTGTAAGAAGGAATGTCAGCTTTTACATAACGCTCTTTTTGCTTTTGACTCTGTGAGGGGCTGTAAGGGTCCATCTTTGTGATCACAGATGGAGTGGAATGGCTTGAAAATGGTAAGTGAACGGGGAGAGCCTGCTCATGGGGTTTTGTCTCGCTTCTCGCGTGCCTCGTGAATTTCTTTTGTTCAGGGTGGCGGATTGTGAGTCATAAAATAAAATTAGAGAGCCTTGTTTATTTTTTATGTGGGATATGTCTGCCTGTGTGTGTGTATATATATCTATATATCTATTTAACGTATCTAACTGTGATGGCACTTCACAGCGTTTCCATTGAACGTTGCATTTCAGTTGAGCGAGGATGGTCTCTGCTGACAGTCACGGTGTCATTGTACCGCATGTGCCTGGCGGATCAGGCAGCCGATGATGCCTTTTAATCTCCGTTTGTATTACACCAGCCTTAAATACAAACCTAATAATCGCCTCTAAAATTCAGGTATTGCGTTTCCTATGGAGCCGGTGCTGTAGAGGATGGATGGATGGGTGGATGGAAGGGTGTGTTTTTTTGTGTCAGGGTGGGGGCTGGGGGGGTGGGGGGGAGCAGTGTTGTTTTGTGCTTTTTTAAATGCTGGGAGAAGTCAAAGCCATTTATGTGAAAAATAGTATTTCTATTTTTAGACTATATTCTCCTGGCAAAGGAGCCCGGACGTGCTGGTCTCGTCCCCTCTTTTGTGCTTTCCTTACAGATTGTGCAAAATGGCATGATCAAATACAACTGCCGGGGACTCTGGGCTGTGCCGAGCGGGGCGACCCGGGGTGGGGGCTGGGACCAAACCCGCACAATACCCATCCCTCCTGCCAGCCCCACGGGATGCTGGGGGGTGCGGGGGTGTGGGGGTCCCCCCCATCCCTTAATTTAACGTTTTGCAGACTTTTGCCGCGGATATTTATTATAACCGGGGAAACAAAGCGACGGTCTTTTCCCATTCTTACAGGATTGTCTTTGTCTAGCTGCTTGTTTTGATGGGTGTAAAACAAATAAGATTAGACTGAGCAGCCGAACTGAAAGCGATAGCTGGGAGGAAAAGCCAATGAAAGGTTGCCGGGGAAACGAGCATAGGGGAAGCTGAGTGGGGGAGCAGGTGGCAATCATGTGGGAATACTGCAAACAGTTTAAAAAAAAAAAAAAAAACCTAAAAAAAAAAAGCAGGGGCTACCTCGATTATCTCTGCTGTTCTTTGTGGCAGTCACAACTTTAATTATTCTTTATAAATAGGTGTTAATTACATTTCTGGCTCAGGCTTACAGTGATTTCTAGAAATCTGGTTTTAAGCATCTGTTCTTTCTCCTCTGCAAAAGAGGGTTATCTTTCTTTTTTTCTCCTTCCCCCTCCCTGCTGTGAAATTGTACGTGCAAAAAATTGCAAGGAATCCTGTGAGGCAGTATAAAAAAAAATGTAAATTATATTGAATGAAGTTGACAGAGGTATAATAGTGAACTCCCACAGCTGATAGCTTCTGCAAATCATTTCTTAGAATTTTCCAGCAAATGTCCCTATGAGAACAGTAGGTAGAATGAATTTACCCTAAGCAGTGATTTTGTGTTAAGTGATATTGGTATTTTTACGAAATCAGATGGTTATATGGCAGAATAATCAGTTCAGGGGAGTTCACCATATCCTAGGGTTTATACAGTGAGCAGAATTTACAAAAATAATGAGATTATTCTTCTCTGTGTCTCCAGCCCCACCTTTAGCCACAGTCTTATTATGTGTCTGCTGGAGCAATAGCCACTTCCACTGTCAGGCTCCTTGTGGCAACTTTACTTTTTAAACCACAGCTGAATATTTCACTAATTACAATGGTCTCTTATTGTAGTGGCAAACAATAATGGGAAATAGCTATTGGTGCTAGAAGTGTTAGAAAAGCGTAGTAGACTAGTAAGTGATAGACGGTAGCGTAGAAGATACAAAAAATGTGGTTGTCCAGAAAATGCTCATCTATCACACATCAGGAGGCACAAGGAGAAGCAAAACAAGAATATAGAACACGCCTTTCTTTCCGTCTTCTGATTTTCAGATATTTTTACTTTCTTCCTTTTTCTGGTGCAGGGTTACCTTGAATGCATATTGAAGCAGGAATGATAGTGCTTAGTTTAAATATGAATAAAAAAGAAATTAAATCCCCCTTTTAATTTGCTTTGTTTTAAGTATTGCTTCTGCTGCAGTCCTTTCTGTGAAGAAGTAATTGAATGGCCCTCTGACAACTGCACTGCTCTACAATGTTGGGGGGGGGAATCTTGAGGGTGTGTGTGCCTGTGAAAAATTTTGTATTTTATAGTCTGTGCATGTGCACAGAGATGTACTCTGACATGCATTGTAGTTGTACGTGAGAGTAAAATAATTTTTCTTCTGTTCAAAACAGAGATACTGTGTTCTAAATCTGTTAACTTAGTCATGACAATAAATAAGGGTGCCTTTTATTATACACAGCTGCATTGTTTGTTTTAAGAGTCATCAGCTAGTAGTTACATTTTCATTTTCTGTTCAATTTGGTGTTTCTACAAAGATTTAAAAATAATGTAATCCTTGTTTTATGGCGCACGTGTTCCTGCCCCAATCTTCCTCTTTTCTTTGTTTTAAGATTTTATTAATGAATACAGCCTGCATGTACATAAGTGACATTTTCTTTTTCCGTGTAAAAGATCGCATTGTATATCCCCATATAGAAAAACATCTATTAAGTTAGTGAAATTGAATTAAGGTTGCTACAGATCCTAAAAGGTTAAAACTTAAAACCTCTTTCTGCTCAAACAAAGGTAGAGAAAATGTAGTTGTCTTTAGACATGATAGTTTCTTTAAAAAAATGTTCTCTTGGTGAGCTCCTAGTCAGAAGGGATGAGATATTACAATTAGATATTGATGCAATGTGAATACCAGCCATCAGTTTAAAATCCTATCCCCATGTACTCTACTAATCAAGTTCCCATGTTAGTCAACAGTGGAGAGGCATCCCTGTATCTGGCTTGGTTGCCTCCTTCGCTTTCTTCCTCTTTATTAATTTTACCGTTTTGAGCTCTCTCAAAGTGAGCCTGAGCTGTTGTGACAAAGGATGGTTACAATGAGCTGGAAGGGGTATACTTAAAAAACCCATTTGAATGGGTGTGGAGTAGTCTTCATCATCTTTATTTGGTCCTTTTAAATATTGTGACTATTGAAAGAAAATCCAGTTGCATTAGTCTTACATATATTTAATGTATTAATTTTTTTGAAATAATATCTTCTAGGTTACAGTGAAATTTTTTTTCCTCAACCTTCCTACTTGGTATGCTGGGAGTGTACTAATTAAATGCAGGTTATTTTCTGTGTGTAATTCATACTGTTGGTACATAACCTGGAGCCACTCCACACCCTGAGGTTTTTAAAAAGAAAGAAAGTATGATTGTGTCCCATATTCTAGCAGGGGGAATTTGTTGTTTTCTTTGGGAACTTGCACTTTCAAAATAATTTCAGCAAACACCCCAGGCAAGAAATGGGCAGCAGCAGAGAATATTATAGCGAGAGGGAGAAAGATTCAGATAACTCGACAAATCCACTTGTCTGTTTTGGCAATCTGTGTCCACTAGACAACTCATTTACATGCCTGGACACATTAAAATGTACATTTGTTTGTCTGTGGGACAGCTAACTGGATACACTCTGATGCACTGGCAAATACTGCAATGCAGTATTTTTTCAATGTCATTGGGGTTTTGGGGGAGAAGTGGGCACAAACAGTCCTTTTGCAAGTGAGGCGATGTTAAGAAACATGGTACGTCTGTAAAGGATAGGCCAGGTTTTGCAGAATTTGCTAATCTGTGATGGAAAGTCACCCCTCCCCCATTGCACTCCTCTCCCTCTCTTGCTCTTTTTTTTCTTTCAGAGTAGGATGGAGGAAGAGATGGGTATGCATGTATTTTTATGTGTGTGTTCATGCATGTGTATCTTCCCTTCTCGTTTGAATGGACACTGAGGAAAATGCTGGGATTTATATGAGAAGGGAAAGGGCGTTTGTGTAATGTGATGTTTTCCAATTGTTTGTGTAAATGTCCAGTTACCAGCACCGTAGGACTTCCAAGTAACTTTAAAAGCAGGGCGCGTTTTTTGGTTTCTAAAGAATTTTGCAAGGAGAAGGGTAACATTTCAACTCAACAAGTGTAATAGATTTAATCCTAACAAAAATAGCATTTAATGGAGACCTGTACCTCTCCTTTGCCTTTGCATTTGAGTACATTTAACTATTTGAGATAATATGAAGTGAGGATGTTGGAGAAATCGATGTTCAAAGACTGTTCGCTTGCTTGCTTTTTCCCTTCAAATGATCAATCTTTACTTTCTAAAATACTGGAATATTTTAGGTGCGGGGAGCTTTTGTAGGTCACTAGCTTTACAGCAAGAAGAAAGCTTTGAGGGAGAAAAGGTCTCAATGTGTCAGAGGCAGTAATTGTCTAAAATTAGCCGTCTAGAAAAGGCAGGAAAGGCTTGGAGGAAAGAGAAGGAGGTACTAATATGTGAAACAGCACTGTGCTAGTCGGGGAGATAATGAGTGATAAATTTGAACTGGTGCAGTGGTGTGATGCCCATTAATTTCTCAGAACCTTGACTTTGCAGGTTTGTTACTCTGTTGTTCACACCTTTAATTATAACCAGTTTGGGATGATAGCTTGGGGCATTGAAGATGAGACCTTTTGTTTGTTGTTTACTTACTTAAGTATCCAGGTTTGCAGTAGCACTGGAACATCAGTGTTAGAAACTAAATGCTTTCAGATGAGATTATAATAATGCAATTGATTTTTGCAACTACCTAACATTTTTATTTGTAGCATTTACATTGCCTGCCTAGATTCATTAAGAATTAGCTTAATAGAACTGGCGTCAGGTTGATCTTTATTTTCTGTCACTATAATCTATGTTTTTCCTAAACGTTTTGGAGCTCCTAAATGCATTATCGCTTCTTTAGGGCCCCAAAAAGTAGGGAGGAAGCTGAGAGCCTGTCTTACCTATTGTTCTGCCTTTGACTGTGTCTTACATGAGGACTTCCACCTTAATGATGAAAAACTGTAAAAGTCAGGAAATGCTGCAAACCAGTTAGGAATCATTAATTAAATGAGGTGAAAAGACAGAATATTCAGAAAAAAACTAATTAAAAAGAAATGGCTAAATCTTTATGCATCCTCTCTGAAAATGGTTTAGTTGCACAGTAAAATACAAGCCTGGCTTTGATATTATTTAGAGTCATGATGTATATAAAATTCGATAGTACGCCTTTGTTGCTAAGGCACACGCAATTGCGTCAGCGATGCTGTTGTGATGGGAAGCTATATGTCCTTGAATTCGGGGCGGGGGGGGGCAATACTTGGTTTCATTTATTTCATTGTCTTAATATTAAACTTTTTTATTGCTATAAAAGCTCTTAAACATTGTGGTTGGTATTTTTCCCAGTGTGGAGCCATGCGCCAGTATTTTTTGGAATCAGCATGGTGGTGTGTTTGACGGCTTTTGAGCATTCAGAACTCTTGTAGGTAATGGTAGTGTGAAATGTATGTTTGTTTCAAAACTGACACAAATGACTAAGGAAGGTGGTTCTGCCATTCACAGTGCTTCGAGAAGGTTCCACACGTAATGTGTCTGTGTCCACGTAAGTGATTTTTGGTATTGGCGGAGGGCAGCAATGCCACTGGAGCCTTTCCAGTAGCATAAGTCCTTCAGATCCAGCCACTTTGCTGAGTACCTGGGTGCGTTCGCTAAGCCGTGGAAGGAAAACCAAACAGCTTCCTCTGGTTTTTGCTTCCAGAGGGATATTTGGTGTGAATGTCCCATCTGACCCTCCATGTAGAGGCCAAAAAGATTGCTGCTGGAGCAGGTAACTGCACTGTGCTCGGGCCCTGTGTCTTGGCCTGTAGTTGCATGCACGCTCATCTGGAATAGCGGATTGTTTTATCCAAGTGCTGTAAAGTATTTACTCCCAGTTTGAGTGCTGTTGAAATGCTTTTGTAGGAACATGAGGGATGAAGGAAGCTTGTCCTTCTTATTTTTCCTCCCCTTATGAATCCTACATTATTGCATACTGGAAAACTAGCAGGGACAGCAATAATCAAAATTTTTCGTTTAAGGTAGATGTGACTGCTCTTGTAATGTTATGTCTAATTGTCCAGAAAGGACATAGAATTCGAGGGACTGACTCTGTTCCCTTGTCTCTCCTGCTGCAGGTTAGGGCAGTTGCCAGAAGTCCACATTTCTTTACTGCTATTGAAAGCAAACCTGATATTTGTGAATTTGAGAATTATTATTCGTAGAGTAAACTTCCTCAGAAGATTTCACAGTGGGGATTTTTTGTTTAATACATGGATTAATTTAAACTCTTGATGTCTGTGTACTTAAAGTGTATGGAAGTCAACCTGTTTATAGTAGTTCTGGTTTGAGAGGGTGGTAGTAAACCACACGGGCAGAATATTGACGCACCTTTTTACTGAGTTGAACACTAATCTAGGGAGGCGGCCATGTGTTTTCACAGTCCTTCTAAGCTGACACATAGCCTCCCTTAGCCATCAGCAGTTTGATGTTAGATAATATAAAATTCATGACTCAAACACAGGTTATTTCATGCAGTTAAGTCACTACCGTGGTGAAGCGTTTGGATTTGGGATCAGAGATACTCGGAGGTATTCGGTTTTTTACTTGATTGAAGTGTTTATAAATGTAGCTGCTAATTGTATTCATCTTCTGCTGGTCATCCTGATCTTCAGATGGCAGTCAGTGACTTTTCGCTTTACTATGTGCAGAAGAACTTGTGGGCAAAGACTCATCCTTTTACATCTGTAGAGCAGAAGGCACAGTCACGACACTGTAGAAGTAATAATGCACATAAACAAATGCTCCTTAAATAAAAATAGTTCTAATACTGTTCCCTGTATATATTTGTTCCAAATGAAGTTACTGGCAGTAGATGAGTAGGGGGAAGTTGATTTTTAGCAGAAAGCGTGAATGCTGGAAATGCTTCCTAATATGTGTGTGCCAGCTATACTGTGGCAATGTTGCTGTCGATTCCCTTCCTGTGAGAGCAGCTGTTCAGGGAATTAATCTCTTTGCTTGATGCAGAGGGTCCTGAAAAATTCAGTGCGCAAGCTACAGTGGTGGCTGTGGCCATTTTTAGTGTGACCATTGATGGGGACTAGCACCGTGATCTAGCACAGTGGCATATTGTTCTTTAGACTAACTGGGCCAGGAAAAAAATATTCTGTATTTCGTGTGCTCTGTGAGAGATTCCAGAGTGCACTTCAGAAATTGACATTGTGTTTGATAATTTATAGAGCACAGTTTATATTTAACAGTAGACACACTAATCCAGGGGAAAAGAGTAGTATATTTTTAGAATCTTTTTTTAATTCTCTGTACTTGTCATTACCCAACTACTGAAGGAAGTGTTCACAAATGTAGATGTTCACTGGGGTAGAAATGTTGAATTTAACTTCCATCGTTAATCTTTGCTATATGCAAAAGTGAACCTTACTTGTGTAATGTTACTTTTTTGTGACTATCAAGAAGCTTTGCAGCCATACGTAGCCATTGCAGCCACTGCAGGAGCCATGTTCCCCAGCATTTCAACACCAGGCTGGACCAGGATGCCTAGGCTGAATGCCTCAGCAGTCAGGGATGCTTAGGTGATATATGAGTTTTAATAATGATGCAATGTCACTTCCCCCAAGTTCTTCTTGGAGGTGAAACACAGATGGAGAGAATCCAGCTCTATTAAAGAGACTGCCTATGACTGCTGGGTATTGTAAGGGAAATCTAGCCAATAGAAAGCACAGTAACTTGGTTATTTTGACTTTTCTAATGCTAAGTAAGCTGTTCTTAAGTGTTCAGGCTGTTGGGATATTTCTGCCTAGTAATCTGTAATAATGCTGCCAGTTTGGGAGTTACCTATTGACATCTAAGCAAAATGTAGCGTATGGCTTTTGAGTCAGGATAGCCAAGATGGCCTGGGTGCCACCCTGTCCATAAGCACCTGTGTCTGAGCAGGGGCTGAGGTTGGCAGGGCTCCTGTTGGTCCATTAGCAGAATTGTGTTTTAGCCAGGAGTTTTGTTATCCATGGTCTGTTCACTTTGGTTTTAAGAGGAGTTTTGAAAGATTTTTAGCTTCTTGGTGTTCAGGGTATGTTTATTTGAATAAGAATCCAGTGAATTGGATACTATTTCATGTGGAAATTTTAGCAGGCAACTTAGTAATTGGAATAAGGAGGGTGTTTGATTTGGCCTGAGGCATGTTTCCCTTCCTTAGTACAGAGATTAATAGTCTGCGTCCAGGATAAAGCATTAGGATATGTTAGCCTGACCTGTGACAGATATACATGCATATGTACTTGATATTTTGTCCTGTATTGACGAATAAAATATTATTAAACTGTGGTCATGGCTCATTGAGCTTAGCAGAGATGCTTTTATGCATGAGATTGTTTGAATTTAAGGGTTACTGAACTATCAAACACAGTACACTAAAACTTACTCTCATTTAAGCCATTCTGTAGGTACTTCTTTTGTGAGACTGTCAAGAGTAAACAGCTGCTTCTGCATACTAGAAGGTCATTTCTGATCACTTTTCCACCAGAAATTTCTTAATTCTTCAACTCTTACTATCTGTTTGTGACCTTTAAGATGGTAATGGCCATCTTACTTAAGAGTAATTTTGTCTGCCACAGGTATGTTACAGAAGAACACCTGTGTTTCATGGAAAGATTGTTTACATAAGCACTATCAGTGTGGTACGCTGATCAGTCATCATCAATCAACAGGCTGCTGACTTACAGGTGAATTGTAGAAAAGGCATAAATTTTTTCTTTTATTACTAATCCAGTTCAGGTTTAAGGTAAATACACTGTTAGGTTGCAGTAAGCTAATGTTTCTAATGATGGAGATAGAAATTGATGTTCAGCTAAGTCCTATTTCGGGGTCTCTTGGACCTGCAGTATCATATAGACAAGCAGTATCCATAGAGATGCTGTTGCCAGCAGTTGAGATGTACACATGTTGATTAGTGTTTTCTAATTGCATTTACCAGTGTGTCTTCATTAAGGTCCTGTTGAGGACAGAGCACTAAAACATCTTGGTTGTGGCATGCATTTTGCTAAGCCGTCCATTCCTGCCTAATATAAGCCTGTCTTTGCATTAAAAATGTATGGGCAACATTTTCAGAAGAACTTGCAGTTTAGGAGCTGAAATCCTATTGCAGTGAATGTTAATGAATCTTAAATCGCTTAAGGGCTTGTGAAAATTGTAGCTTTTGTTTCTAGAACTTCAGTAGAAATAACAGCGGTGGGGGGTTGAATGTTCCTAGGCTTCATGGAGAGCCTGCTCTGTCCTTGCTTTCCTTTGCCTTCTGGTAAGTAGACGTTTTTAGGTTTCAGTATGGCTTGTAATACAGCTTTCACTGTCTAAACTCTCAGGCTGCAAATGATTCTAGATTATTTTCTTAAAGGGAAAAACAAAGTGGAATTGTGACAGGTCTACAGCAGCTGAAGACTTGCAGCTGTCTGCTTGTTACATGAACATGTTTGTACCCATGGGAATCAGTGCATCGGTACACAGTGCAACATACATATTCCCAAGTCAGTAATATAATTCAGTTACAGATTAGTAATATGTAACTTAGTAATACAGTCAGTAAACTAAACAAGTAGGAGTGATTAGGAAGCAAAACTCAGGGCTAAAAATAAAATTCAAAAAGTAACCAAAAATATAAAAATACTTCCTCAATTTCCTTTGCTTTCATTTCAGTGTATTTTTAGGCTGTATGTCCTTCAGACTGAGGAGCTGTCTTAGATGTTGATCTCTACCATGCTTTATTAATATTATTATTATCCAGTGTTCGGGCTTTTGAGAAACCCTCCAATCTTTCAGGGTTTGTCTCATACTTAATGTTTTTGGTGGTATTTCTTTTTTATCACCCTTCTAGCACAGATTTTAAATATGTTTTTTGTAAGTCACAGTCTCTCTTTCAAGAGGGACAAGGCAGTCGCTAGGAGACCTCTTGCCTTTGTGGTATCTGCCTAATAAAATGCAATCCATGGAGAAAGAGTAAGTTTTCATCAAATTTTGAACTGGAGCATCAATCAAAGATAGATCTCATCTTGTTGATATTGATTGTTTTTCCAGACTCCTTTAGCCTTCATATGCTTGTAGTAGATCCAGATGAAAAGCCAGGAGTGAGTAAGGAGCAATCCAGAATGATGAAATAAATAAAAGAAAGCCCTTGTAAAATTCTAGGTATGGAGTTGCCTGGTATGAATTTGGCAGAAGTAGAAGGGTAACTGAAGAGGAAAGTTCCTTCGTAAGGCAGAGCCTGACCACATTTCCTTTCGTTCTGGTTTCAAAACAGTACAGACCTCTGAGTGGAGGTGGCTGGTGACCCACGGGGATGCGGGCAGGCAGGAGCTGTAGATGGCTGTGTCCCAGTGTAGAAGTAGGACATCTCCCTGCCACCAGCTTTTGTTATGGTCACTGGTGTGTGGGATAGAAGGGGTTCTAAAGGGTTTTAACCTGAGCTAGTTGTGTATCTCATCTTAATAGACTGGAGACACATCCATTTTTCTCTCCGGTGTTTTTGACAATTGCTTTCTCCAAAGCTGTGTTCCAGAGCAATGTTTGAATATTGTGGAATCAAGACTGTGTTCTCCTGTATCTTCTTATGTAAATTATGCTTAATGGCAGGAATTATTACAGGCAAATTCTGGTGAAACCAGTCTAAATAAAGAAGGGGCTAACTGGCTTGCTTTCTAGAAGTCAGTTTGTCTTAGTGAAAAGGATGGTCCTGATACAGGGGTAGTAAGAAACTCCAGTGGTGGTCACCTGTTATGCTGGTTTTCCTCACCATTTTGTTAGTGCTCTAGACTCATAAGGTGCATGGAAAACACTGAAGAATAGGGCCAAACACAACTGAGATATCAAATATGCATAGTTTCTCTGTAGTCTTTGCAGGAGGTGAAGAAGCAGGAAACAGTGACTGACAATGAAGCCCAGTAGAAGTTCATAAAGAACCTCAAGTACTGTGAGTTGAGATCATAAATATGATAAAGCCGTAACTATACTCTGCTTTTGGAAGAATGTTTCTTGTCCTTAGAAATATGCAGTGCAGCACTCCTATCGTGTTTCCCAGAAACTGCTGTGCATGGAGTGCTTGTCCATGCATCTGCTCCCCAGTCCTGATTTTCCTTGGGGCTTTGGGGAGTGCTGAGCTGTATATAAGCTAATTGTAGTTTGCCTTCTCCAATTTCTTATCCCTGGTGTACCTGCAGGAAGAGTAAGAAACCATATAAAGCATGCGATGTGATGCCTTTGTTCTTATCTTGTCAGTCATTACCAGACATGTAGTTCTGAGAGCGATTTCTCTTACCAATACCCTTAGTAGTTACTGACATTGAAATTATTTTGGAGTCTTGGGGGGGGGGGGGGGGGGGGGGGGGGGGGGGGGGGGGGG
>JAVJGJ010000030.1:27725576-27745901 GCA_035590215.1 Microhierax caerulescens
CCCCCCCCCCCCCCCCCATTCCCTTTGTCCTTGAAATCAAATGCAAAGCTGTAGAGCCCTTGTTTTGTGGGAACAGAAGACATATTTATCTAAAACAAAAAAAAACCCAAAAAACAAAAGGCAATTTGGTGCCTCGTTATGCTGTTATGCTTTTTGGAAAAGCTGTTAGGGGTGGTGACCTTATCACTGGGCCAGGTTTGAGGATATTGTGTTGTCTTATGGAGCTGTCACAGATTACTGTGTAACTTCAGTAGTTTATCTAGATGCTTTCCTCTGGTTTGGTAGTGGGTTTTTTTTTCCCTTCTGCAAAACTTGGAATAAAAATAACAGGTTTTGCTTTTCTATTTTTTGTCACCGTGTTGGTACAGCGGTGGTCCCTGCCCTTACTACCTATTCGTACAGTATCTAGCACAACTTGGTACTGGTATCAGTTACATCCTTCAGGCACTACTGTGAGAACAAGTAGTATTGCCAATAAACTTTGTATTCATTTCGCTGCAGATGGGGGACAGAATATTTTGTTTTAGCATACTCGCGTAAAAGCCTATAATGGACTACATCAGGATAAATTTAGCTATTAAAGAAAATTATTTTCTCCTTTATTTGAACTGGAGCTTGCCTCTTAAAATGAATGCATTTGCTGTCTTCTCCATTTGTATTAGTTGCATGCTCTGTACAATTACTGTAGCACCCATAAATGTGAACTTGCTGAAAATGTTTGAATGCCATTTCAACCTGAGTGCGGTTCTCCCTGAAACGTGGATCTTGTAAGAAAGCTGTATCTGTGCCATGGGAGCCAGAGACTGGTAGATTTTTGAGCTGGGAGTTTTCAGTTATGTATCTATATTTAAATATGGCTTTTACTTGAAGGAAGGTAAAGATGGAGCATGTAAAAGTGCATGTGAGTGGGGAGCATGTCAAAGTATGGAGGGTTAGATAATGATTTGTTTCTGAGATATTGGATTTGCCTCCAGGCAGATTTACTCAAAAGCTTCATCTTCCTCCTTTATTTCATGTTCATGATGTATTTATTAGGTAAATAATAGCAAAGCTTAGCTGTGCAGTACGTAAGCTTTAATACAAATGTAATTGATGGTGAAATTTGACAGTTGTGTTATAGAGAAGAAAATCTTTACTGGAGCTGCACACAGAGCATCGTTTGCCTCTCCTAAGGTCACTTTAGAAAGAAGCCCATGTAATGTGTAGTGTATGTGAGGTTCAGGTGCACCTACTTCTCACTCTGTATGGAGTTGTAGCTTTGAACTAACGAGTACTCAAAATCACTTTTATTTTTTTTAACACTCCTATGGGAAGAAGATGATCTGTCCTGAAGATTTTTATGATCCAGTGCCTCGTTCTGCAAAAATGTAGAGATGTCTTTAATCCCCCTGAAGTGAGTAGCAGTGGCTGCATATGAATATGGGATGGGAGCATGCTGCTGCTGGTCCAGGGCTGAGGGACCTACTGGTCTTGGATGTATTTATATGTTCCACTCCATACTTACAGACTGACCTTCTGGCTTTGGCATGGCTATTCACATAAAGATCAGCAGATGGGAGGGCTGTGGATGGATCTGTCAGGCAGCTCCTCTATATTAGGTATTTCTCACCTGCAGAAAAGTTCTTGTGGGACAGACTTAGGCTGTGCTGACTTCCATTCAAAAGAGCAGATACACTGGGAGTTAAAGCCTGCTTCCCATTATAGAGGGAAACTTTTGTGAATCTACGTTTATTTTCCTCGAGAGGTTTTGTTTGTTTCTCCTTTTGTCATCATTCAGGAGATGGCTGTGGGACCTCTGCCATGGCACCATTTGTTTTCACTTGTAAAAGCAAACAACTTGCAATGCTAATTAAAGAGCTTTCTTAGATAATGTAAGAGCTTTGCATTATTTATCTAAATTCTTTTTTATGAGAATGTTCTGAGTTTGTTCATTAATGAACACTTAGAAATAATATAAAATTAGACCTCATGAATTCTTCATGAGGTGTAATTTACCATGATCATTTTTCTTGGCATTTAGGTGCTGTGAACAACAGTTCATTATTCATAGATAAATTTTTTGACTTCTGAGTCCTCAAAATGGATATGTCTGCATGAATTCTCCAGGTTTTAGATATTTTTTTTTTTTTTTTTTTTTTTCAGATTTTGATTTTGGGAAAAGATTGCTTGTGGTATGTTTCAAAACACTTCTTTTTTGTGCCTACAGATTAACACTTGCTCTTCAGAATCTTAATTGTTACTGGTTTTTTTTCCATACGTATCAACTTAATTTCTCTTTATCGTGGGGTATGCATAATTCAGGTAACAAGAATGGGTGCTAATTATTTGCTGAATACAAGCTCCTTTCAGTGTACACATGTGACAGTCTTGCAGTTTAACTTGCAGACCTTCTAGACTGCT
This sequence comes from Microhierax caerulescens, assembly GCA_035590215.1. Classification (NCBI taxonomy): domain Eukaryota; kingdom Metazoa; phylum Chordata; class Aves; order Falconiformes; family Falconidae; genus Microhierax; species Microhierax caerulescens. The sequence goes on from JAVJGJ010000030.1 coordinate 27,727,977, forward strand.
GAGAAAAAAAGTTGTAAATATAAAGCATATATATTTACATTTATCAAGCCATTAGCTATTGCTTATGCATGCAATAGAGAGATAAGACTGTCTTAGTCTGTGGGTAGTTTTCTAAACGATTCATTAGCTGCTTTGTAATGGTAGATGGATGTCACGTTTACTGTAATAATTGAAGATTAATGTCAGTTACTCTAGCTTGTTTAAGCATTGTAATAGTTGTGTTTATACATACAGGTATTCTTTGTGTTATTGTTTCAAGATACTATTTCAAGAATACATTGAAATTAATTGAATTAATTGTTTTTTAAAAAAGGAAGATATGACAGAAGTATTTCTGAAACATTGTTTGTAATGTAGGAGATGCTATTAATGGCTACTTGTCGCTGATACTTTGTAGGAGGGGTTATACCAAGCCTTTTGGTAAGCAGTGTTTTGCAAAACACTGGCAAAGCTTGTGCTGTCTTCCCGAGCAGCAAAGCATTTCTTTGTGAAATGTGTCAAACTAAAATACCCTGTACTTTTCTCATACGTTACCATACTGAGAAAAGTAGTACACCAAGAAGGCATTTTTTAAAAGCAGCAGTCTGATGAAATACATCCAGAATTTGAAATACAGGTTGCCTTTAACTTAACAAATTGCAGTCTTTAAATTCTGTCACAGATAGTATTTTTTTCAATGTTACATAGATAGAATATTCAAATGATTGGTGACTGAATTATGATGTAATAGTAATCTTCAAGGGATAAGAGTATATTTTGTTTTTAAAAAAATAACATTGGTGTTAAGTCACTGTTGGATTTACCACATTTATTTTGCTGGAATCCAAATAAGTCCTCGATGAGTAAGACAGAATTACAGCCTCTTTCAGTATTTCTCTAGAATTGGATTAAAGCCCAATACTTTCTTTAAAAAAAGTTATTACCAGTAATTAAAATGTAAGTTAACTGTGTGCCCAGGAAACTAGGGTATCTATTTAAAAACCGTTCATATTGTGGTACAGGTATTGATTGAAAAATCTAAATCTTAGTGTTGTGGATAGAAAAAAGCAGCAAATGGCATGTTGAAATGTATTATCTGAATTGATGATGTTACTCTTATGTGCTGACTGAGGTGGGATCAGCAACTTCTTTAATATTAAAGACAGTCATCAACAATAAATGTCCCAGTGCATGCACACTGAACTCTTTAACAGTGGGTTGGAGTTTCAGACTCCAGGGGGAAAGGACAGAATGTTTGGAAAGAAGAGCTAGGACTTACCTTTTTGTAACCATTAATAATTTAAGTGTTTACTAATGATGTGAATCGATATGTACAGCTAAAATAAGTGTTATTCCTTTGTGCCCATGAGAACTTTGAATGCAAGCTCTGGCACATAACTGCTTTTGCACAGAAATCAGTCTGTAAATGGAGACTAAAATCATGCAGTAAAAAAATTACATCTGAAGTACTTTTTCAGAAACATTTTTAATAAAACTTCAGCATTTCTATCTAACCATTATTTTTTTTAATATAGCAAATAGATTTTCAGTAATCTACAAAATTGCAATAATTTGAAGGGCAAATAAGTGCCTTGATTTTTACTTTCTATTATTGAAAAATCAGGAAAATCTAATTGGAGTTGAGTGAGAGTAACTAGGAAGAAAACCTGGCACCTGGTGCAGCATTGGTTTATGCCAAGATATTTTGATGAAGTATTATATCAGGAAATCTCCTTGATCAAGAACAGATTTTTACGGAGCAGCTTACTCTTAATGTTCTGAATGTGTTAAATATCTGAGTTGAATTCTTTTTATTTGCTTGGTGTGGAAGGTAAGCATGCTGAAAATGTAACTAAAAAAAGTCTATAAAGTGTAAAAGTAGGACACAACCCATTTTGAATTTTGTGTTCTTTCACAGATTTTAAAAGATCCAAGGTTATTGTTTATTGTGGGGAACTATAGATGGCTTTTGTGTCTGTTGCTAATAATAGGTGATGTACCTTTCTCAGTGCGTTGTGCTGAAGTCCTGCTTTTGCTGTAACTGAAACCAGTGGTGTGGTATCCCAGTCTGGTTTAGAAGGGCAGGATCGGTCCCTAAAATTAGAGTTTACCTTGTGAGTTGTTGGTTTTTTTTTTTGTTGGAAAGAATATGGTCAGATGATTTTGAATCCTTATGGAAAGCTGCAGTTAACCATATCAGTTGCTTCACTTATCTTCTGACTATATCTTATTCTCAGAACTGGAATTCTTTCCCCCCCATTTTTAATCAAGTTGATGCGGATAGATCATACGTGAGCACACTGTGCTCAGCTGAAGCACAGTTAGCCTTGGGGTGCTAAACCCCAACCCTGCAGCAGGCTGTTACTGAAGCTTAGAGTTGGTGTTGGTGTCTGTGGGGTCACAAAGGTGCAGAGATCAAAGGAGGATCTTCCAGCTGGAATTCTGAGCTAAAAAGATCTAGCAGCATTTGAAGCATTTAGTAGTATGTGTGAGTAAATATGTGTATGAAATCAGATTGAAAAAGGAAGTATGGCTGATACCAGGTGAAAGGGAAAGTCTTGAGGAGTGGATGGGGCTGGTACAGCTTGACAGAGGATGTCAGCAGTGCTCAGTGCCATGTGGCTGGTAAAATTGGCAGGGGGATTCTGGTTTGGATGTACTGATTTCTTCCGAAGTGAACTATTTTTGTGGAGTGTATTTTCAAAATGATTCTGCTGTGTGATTTAAGGCCTTTCTGTTAAGCACAGTGGCAAGGCTTCTTTTTATTTAAAAATTGTTAAACCAAGAAACTATTCCTGGTCTTGATGATAAAAAATAATGGTAATTCAGAACTTATTTCCATTGATGAAAAGGAGGGTTATTTTCTAAATGAGGCATTAAACTAACAGTGAAGCATTTCAAGTAAAAATAAATAAAAATGGAATTGACCAGAATACAGCCTATTTAGAGACTGAGCCACCCTCATGCAGTTAATTTTAGAATGGACATCCCTTTTTTGGTGTGTGTCCCCATCCTTCTGAATTACAGGCCCAGTTTGTCACAACATGTACCTCCCCGGATCTTTTTTTTTTTTGAAAAAAAAAAAGGCAAATTGAGTCTTGAACAATTGTAATAATTACAGGATCAGATGATCACATGGTTCAGAGTGTGTGGTGTCTTAGCCCTTGGTTCTCCCTGTGTTTGTCCCTGTCCCTGAGCAGTGGAGTCTCCTGCCTGGGGCAGCAGTCTGCATCATTGACTCTTGAGTCTTTGATGGAGGAAGGCTGAGCCCATCTGAGGGATATTCTTTGATAAGAGATATCAGTGAAGCTGCACACTGCAAACTTCTCTGTAGACAGCAAAAGCCACCGTTTACATGGCTTTAATTTATCCAGATTTGAGATTAAGATGTCCTTCCCTTGTCAGTACTGGTGACAGTGAAGACAGGCTGGAAGCCATGGCTGAGGCAAATACCTACATAGAAAAGGCTTGAAGTACCCAGTTTTTTCTGCTTCCTTTGCCTGCCTGCGCAATTTTCAGATGAAAGCTTGTGTTCTGCAGATAAACATGCAGGCAGCTTTACTCACATGACCGGTGGCACTGGTGACAATGGGGCTACTGTCCTGCACACACTTTGCTAGGCTGGATTCTTATTTTTCATTTTTTGGAAAGGTCTATTTGAGTCTCTTCTGTGAAAATTGGAGTTTCGCATTTCAAGATAGATGTGCTTGTTAAAATTCCAGCCTGCACCTGTGCCTGATAAGCCTTTCTCCGATTAAACCTTTCTGGTTCCAGTAAATATCTGAAGACCTTTGTATCTCTGAAGATTGCAAATCCAGGGCTTTATTATTTAAAAAGGTGTCAGTTCGTTAGTGAAAAATAAAACTGGAGAATATAGGTCATCACTGGAACCAGTAAATGGTATGTCTTGGGACACTGTGAGTTTATTAATTGAAGGGAATCTGGATGACGACATGTTGCAGATTGACTGTGCCTGGTTAATGTTGTTGTCATTGCACTCTGTGATACAGTTATTAAATAGGTAAAATATTTTACCTTTTCATATAGAGCCATACACTTACTTCATCTGATTTAATGGAACTGTAATTTTAATTATGATTATTACCTTAAATTATAATTAAATTTGTGGTTTAAATTTACATTTGTGAAAATGGCTGCGTGATGAAAGCAGACATCAGCTTCACGTTAACAAAAAAAGGTTTTTTAACTGCATCTTAGTATGTGCTCACAGCCGAAGACTAGCATGACCTACTTTGCAACAATAACAGAGGAATCAAGCCGGGTTTTTTGTTGAAGTATCTAAATTGGCCATGAATGCTACCTACTCATTCGTTTGTAAGTATCTTTAAAAATAGCTATTGTATCTATGAAACTTAAGGCTTGTTTTTGTTTTCCCCTTCTCTTATTTTGATGTAGATAATTAGCACCATGGAGCCTCAGGTGTCGAACGGCCCTACTTCCAATACAACCAATGGACCCTCCAGCAACAGTAGAAACTGCCCTTCCCCCATGCAGACAGGGGCTGCTACAGATGACAGCAAAACCAACCTCATAGTCAACTATTTACCCCAGAACATGACCCAGGAGGAGTTCAGGAGTCTCTTTGGGAGCATTGGTGAAATTGAATCCTGCAAGCTCGTGAGAGACAAAATTACAGGTAAGTGCTTCATATTGTTGACTTGTGCATCAGGGTCCGTTTACATTTGGGGTCAGCAAAACCTTGGTGCTTACTGCAAGTGCTTGACTCCGGGAATACTGCAGATACTGTGGTGAATTCTTCAGATAATAAATCTTAAGTTTTCAATGATGCACACTGGATCTTGAACAACTGGAGAAGCCCCTTGTCTTTCAGCCTCTGTACAGATCTGAGGGGAAGTACAAACGTTGCCAGTCTGCATGCATGTGACACACTGTGCAGCTTCTTGCAGTAGAGCTCAGGTGACGACATTACTTTCCTGATCATTCGGGTTTTTATTTAATGTCGTCTTAAGGTGTAGGAGGGTAGTCTAAATGGCTGGAGCCCACTGAGTGTTCCAGATTCTACCTAGTTCTTTCACCATATGTCATCAAATTTTTGCCTGTTAGCAACATTGTAAAGTCAAGGTGGTTCTGCCTGCCTGTCACGGTTTACTTACCACAGCATTCTGGAACAGCAGTGGTCTGTAGTTGGGAGCCACTGCTCTGGATTTCGCTCAGGTGTTTGTGGATATTATTTAATGAGCTCTGTTCCCTGAAAACATTTTAATTCACCATGATCCTTTTCTGTGTGAAGCAACACCCATAGGTAGGTCCCCTCAGAGTAAGAAAAGCCTCCCATTACAAATACTACCTCAAAAAGGAGAGAAATGTCTGCACTATTGCTAGAGGAGTTGTGGATGGCTGCATATTCACCTACCCTACTCTATCCTTGCTGCTGCAGCCAGGAAATTCACTGATGCACAAGATGATGGGATGAACAGTCAGCTTTTATAGCTTGCTTTATAGGTTAGTTTTATAGGTTGTGTGTCTACTGGCACTGTAGGTGGGGAACAGCTGAAATTTCACTGCTGTTTAGTGCATCACCTGCACTGTTATGTTTAGCACAGAGAGCAACAGTCTTGGGAAGGAAAGGGTTCCAGGAAAGGAGTAGTCTCAGATGAGCTCCTGGCAACCTGGGTGTGTGCTCTGTGGAAAGAGGCACCATGTAAAGATGAGGAATTAAAATACAAATTATCATACCTACTTCCATAACAGCCTGGCAGACTTTCTGTTGGCAGCATTAGAATGATCTGCTTAGTGCTTTTAAACATGCAATGCTTCTTCTTTATTTACTTCCTGACATACAGCAATGTTCTGTTTGAACGCAAGGCACATAACAAATGGCAGTAGCTGCAGGGCAGCTCAAGTCCTCAGAAGTGTAGTCCAGCAGAGCTTGCTTTAGCACATTGACCATGATATATCTATTTCAATATATCTTCTGATTGGGCCACAGCTTCAGGGGTATTACAAGGAAGAAGACTGAAAAATCAAATTGCCTTTTATTTATTATTTACTTTTTTCTATTTAAAAAAAAAAAAATCATTTAACCTCCCATTACAAAAATATCTGTGCAAATAACTGAAGTCCTCTCCTTTTATAAGCGTAGTTGGTGCAGTATTCCCAGTGTGGCATACCACCCTTGATATCTGCCACCAGACCAGTTTATCTCCAGACTGTTGTTTTTCATTTAGTCCAAAAATAATCTGAGAAATTAAATTGCAGGTTAGTTCAGTTATTTCAGACAGGAGCGAATACCTAACACTCATCTGCAAAGGTCTAGTGTGCCTAGCTTGAATTTCGATCATGGCAGGTCCTGTGTTTCATGAGCTTTTTTTGCTTCCCATATCCCTCAAATTCATGGTGATTTCCTTGCAATATAATTTCAAGACTGTAGATATTCAGTGTTGTTTTCATAGAGAATTGGCTGTCTTTGGACAGAGAGCCATTACTTCATCGGCTAAGAACAGTATCCTTTTTGTTTCATTCCATCTCCAGGCTTTTGTCTCCGTATTTGCAAATGTGAGAAATTTGCTATATAATCTGCCAACATATCCTTGAGTAGTTTTTTGTCTGCGCTTTTTGTTTCCGTACAATCTTTATGGACAGTAAAATGCTTTACAGGAACCATTCTTTAAAAAACGTAAACAGATGCTTTGAGTTTTACACTGCTAAGTGACGGAGGAGCCTACATGTTGCTTTAAAGTGGTACAAGTACAACAGAACCAAATTTTCAAAAAAAGAATTGTCCTCCAAAGTCTCTGTGGCACTTTCAAAAACAGAATTCAATCTGCCAAGGTTTTCAGGCCTGTTATCAAGGCACTGTGCAACATTACTGGATTTTAGGATGCATGTTCATTTCTCACATTGAATTCAGTTAGCAAATTGAATGCAGTCCTCTGCCAGAAGCAGTCGATGTTTTTAAAGGTTCTTAGAACACTGACAGTAACAAAATGGAAATGCACTGAGGTCATACCCAGCTCATCTTTCTGGATCGTCATGTAAGTGTGTTCTTCATTAGGCTTTTCTGGGGGTTTTATGCATTTTGGGAGGGGAAGGGTGGAAGTATGTCAGTAGGCTGTTACAGGAATGACTGGCTTCTCAGGGATTCTGGTTTGGTTTTTTTTCTTGTTAAAAAGTCAGTGTAGATTTTTTGACAGTGAAAGCTGTATTGCAGAAGAAACAGTAACTTCTTAAGCTATTCTTGCTGAACTGATGAGGGTCTGAAACAATTCAGGTTTTGTCTGCTTTTGGATCTTTCATTGTTTCTGTTGAAAATTTTGTGTTTTTAATAAATCTCAGCAAAGTGTGCGCTGTTGCAGTGTGCCTCCAAACAAATGTTTGACTCTTTCCATTAGAAATAAGGGTTGTCTTCATAGATAGTAAGTTTGTGTCCTTCATGCTAAGGTAAAATATTGGTTACATCACGGAAAGCCAGGCTAATTGCAGAAAGAGGTTGCTTCAAGAAAAATAAAAAGGTTATAAACCACATCCTCATTAAACAATTACCCTGGCAAAACCATATTAGAAAATCTTGAATGTATTTCTGAGGCTAGATTGAATTGGTTCATGTGAAAGATTGTCCCTCTGTCCTGTTAAGGAATTTCATAGATTTTGTGAAATAATGTTTAGGCTTCCAAAATACTTTCTCCAAGGAGCTCAGAGCTAAACAAATGCCATTAAACATACAGGATCTCTTCGAGAGAATTTATTATCTGAACTCTTTTATTAATTTTAAAATGGATTAAACGATATATGTCAGGAATAATAATTTATTCCCGGTCTTTTTGCAGTCTTAGAGCATTAGTAGGGTTTTTTAAGAAAATTGATTTGTGATGTTACCCCTTGCTTTGGAAAAAAGACATGTGTTTAAACAAGCATATTCCTTTACTGAAAAAAAAAAAAAAATGCTAATTTGGTAGTACACCGTACTGAGTTGAATAGGAATGACAGCTTCTAAGACAGCCTTTAATTTGGTATTCAAAACCAAAATTGTAAACTTCGGTTTTGTTTGGTAGCTTCTCGGAACAGGCAGGATATACAGTAGCATTTTTAAAAGATGCTAATGACTTGAAAGAGGAGATGGAAGTCAGGCATACATTTTAATTATGGGGGAGGGGTTGCAATAGAAAAATTGGGTTTTTTCACTGCAGAAATTTTAAGGGAACGAGACAAGGTAAAACAGACTGAAGATTGTTGCCTTCATTTGGCAGGGGTGTTTAATAAAAGCAGAACTTGTGGTTGTAAAGTGTGCTTATTAAATTCTTCATTTACACTACCTAATTAATTCTAGCATTTTAAATTAACAGTGAAACTGGTCCCTGCTGTACTGTTTCATAGCTACAGCATATTTCGTCCAACAACCCAGTTGTTCAGGTTTAATCAGCTGCTCTCAAAAAAATGAGAAGGAACTTGAATTAAAAAAAAAACTAAATGGCATAAACATTTTAGAACAGTGTTAGATGAACAAAGATGACTTCATAGAGGGAGACTGGCATCAGATGGACGTGAGGCTCAGTGCTTACAAGTGATGCAAAGCTATATAGCATTGCAGATGCTATTTATTTCTTGTGTCCAGAGAAGGCCAGTGATCAGTATCTTCCTGACTTGGGGAAAGAGAGGGCTTGAATTAATCGGAAAATTTTGAGAGATAAATGCTGAACTTGTTTTGTCCTATGTTTGAAAACAAAAGATGCGCTCAGCGTAGTGTCCATCAGTCACATTAGCTGCTGCTGGCCAAGTGAGTTGTCCTCATTGATACAGTTTGTGTGTGGGAGAAGGAGGTGGTTGTTACTAATTTTTTAATTGATTGGTGCCCTTAGGTGAGCTCTTCAGAATTACATTCTTGTTTCCCTGTAATTTGCACAGGAATTTACATCTTGGAATTTTCAAACGATCAATATCTAAAAATCTTTGAGTCTCAGTCCTTCAAGTCTTAAAATGATCCAGGCGTGCTGTAAAGCAGAATATTTATTGATACAGGATTTCTGTGCATCACTTAACTTATGACAGAGTTTGCATATTCCTGCTGTGTAGTACAATTTGATGTTCTTTGCATGCATAATCAGGAACTTCATTGCTCCTCTGCCTAAAATGCAACTTTGGTTTTAAATCCTTTTTGAATAAGGAATTCCTTCAAGATTATGTACAAAGATTTTTTTTACCTCTTGTTTTAATTTCAGGTATTTGCAGTATTATATATATATTGCAGGACTGATGCAAACTCAATTAAAACTACAGTTCAGAAATAATTGTGGCATTCTGAGTGTAATATAAATAGTGATGATCTCTGTGAAAATCAAGGACAAGCAAGCTATTGACTCAAAGCAGTAGCATCTCTGTGTCCTTACGTGTTAGGAGAGAAAGTAATAAAGAAATACTGACTGGTTTACCTGTAGTCCTCACTAAAAGTTATGGATTGTCCATTCCTCATTCTTTGGATGTTCTACCATATGATCCAAGAACCAAAAGCTAACGAAATGGCAGTGTCAGAAATAATGCAGCATTATGAGAGAGTACAGGAAAATGTCTTCCACATATAAGCAGTGTTGAATGCTCATTTCTCCGTAGAACCCAGTAAATTCCTAACCTAGGAATTTCTCTGCCTGTACGCTGAGCAAGCTACCATGAACCCCTTCTGGTCCAGAAGTATGTCCACGCTATGTTTAGTTGACATCATCTGGCCTCTATAAAAATTTTCTTTTCCTAGCTTGCTGTGTAACAAGCAGCTTACCAGCACATACCAAAAGGGTGCTGCTGTAAAAAGCAAAGACCCAGATTTTATTAACCCAGCGTGTTCAGTGAATGATGGCACTGAACTGGTGTTTGTCTGGAACGTGCTGTTCAGAGGTTGCATGCTTGATGTCCCCTGAAATTTGGGGCCTAATTAAGCAGCCTTAATTTCAGCATCTGGAATCAGTAATTGTTTTGAAAACAGTGGATGGAGAAGATCTGTATTCTCAGGAGCAGAAGCCATTAATTGCAGACTGTGGTGGTGACCCTAGGAGGCAAGAGGGACGGAAGCCAGGTACGATCGTGTTCCCCAACAGTACAGCTCTTCAGGAGGGAAGCTCTTGAATCTGATGGTAGCAGGAAAACACTACTTAAGCTTTCCTTAGTAAACAGTAAACTAGTATTGGCCCAGTGTTTGTAGCAGGCAACAGCTAAGCTTTACCTATTTTAATGGGAGGTTTTGATGCCTGATAGAGTAGGTGAGCAATAGGTCATAGTGTCCATCTTGAGATCAAAGGGGGACTCCGAAAGCTCATCATATTGGAACGACACAAAGCAAAAACAGGAGTAATGGTTACATTTAATAATAGGAAAGAGACCTTTTGGTAGTACAGTTCATGTCAATAGGTAACCATTGCACAGTTAAGTCTGCATTTGAAATACATTGGCTGGAAATTGCAGAAATACTAGTAAAATTTTGTTGCTTTGTCATGGGGGGAAAATACTTGCTTTTATTCAAGGAAAACAGTTCTCAGCTATTTATGTTTAGAAGCCTCAGATAGAACACGTATTCACTGGAAATTGGACATGCAGAGGCTACCAGTGTTTTGCATATGTTTTCTCTGGAAATTTTGTAAAAGGACATACCAGAAGTGTTTGCTATTGGAAGAAAAAATTGACCCATATGCAGATAAATATAGCTTACTGTCAAACCCAACGTTGTTACCTGATCCTAAATGACTAAAAGTCTAATCTGAGCATAAACTACTTTTACATTTGTTGTCCAATTCACTGATTGTGCTTTGAAAGTGCCTTCCATTTTGAGATACTACTGGTTCCAGCAGTTTTCCCCACTTAAAATACATTAAACAGATAGGATTATAGAATGTAGGGATTATGTTAGATAAGACTTAAACTCTTTAGCAAGTATGTAAACAGTCATGCCTCATGGCATAAGCCCACCTAATAACAGGGTTTAGGAGAAAAATACCTTGTAGAGGTAGTTTATTCCCTTGTTGACTTGGAAGGGTATTTTTAGTAATTCTCCATAAAGCGGTAGTAACTACTCACTGAACTCTGATCATTTATTTGGTATATCTTGTTAGACTAGACTATGTTAGCAGCAGTTGCTTTGCTCTAGTAGTAGATGAGAATTAATGCAATTCTTCAGAACAGAAAAGAAAAAACCCAAATTTACGTACTGTGGTGGCTGCCATGTACAAAGTGAAAATAATTCTGGCATTTGGTTTGATCGCATTTAAAGGCTGTATTTAGTAGTGCCCCTTAAATTACCTGTGCAGGGAATCTCTGTAAGAAACAGTGCAGCTTTCTACATTTGACTTCCTTGAAAGCAGAAGACAATGTTTGCTGAAATCGAAAAAATATTTGTGCAGCCGAGTACTCCGGTAGAGTTCTTTTGTCTGAAAAATAATACCAAATTAAGTGAATTACCTTAGGTTCTTCAGGAATTTACTTTTAGGTTGGCCTCACTGTATTTTAGTGGATACATGAGATTTGTATGGGATTTATTTCTTTGCGTTGAGTGCATGGTCCAGAATGCAGCAAGGAAGGAGTAGTCAGATAGAATAGTATAATTGCAGTTGAAAGTCAAGTGCCCGGAAAAGCAGAAGTTGAATGTGTTTCAGTGCTGGAAAAATAAAATTCTTTCTGTGAATCTGATGGAATACAGAGCATACTTCCATTTCTGGTTATAGTCTCTGTCTGGTACCTCCAGTTGCATGTGGAGAATAAAATACGGGGGCGGGGGGGACGGGACGGGACACACATGACACCAGACATGTTTCAGAGTCATTTAAACCTAAAATCTAGGATTATTTTTAAAAAAACTAAATATATGGCTCTGAATGTCATTAGAGACCTTTGATAAGTTGATCTTAATTTGGTAGCCTAGTTATTTTATTCTTACAGCTTATTTCCTGAAGTGTATTCTGTTCTTCAGCAGAGATAAACCTAATTTCAGTTGCATATCCTATTCTAAGGGCTGCAGATTCAAGACAATCCCCAAATATTGGTTATCTAAATGAACATTTGCATTAAGTATCTGAACTAAATTCATTAACACTGTGGGGGAGGGAACACAGAAATAGTAGTGAGTGTCTTAGTGCTGGATTTCTAAAATATGTTTGGTATGGGCTGATGTCTATTCTAAGTGCTGAGGAAAACGGTCAAATTTGCATTCGTCATTTTCTTTATCACCTCTCTGCAGTCGCCTGGTGCATATTCTGCACTGGCGAACAAAAGAATTTTGATTTCTGATTATTGGAAAGAAGCAATTGAAATGAGTGTTGGGGCAAATAGGCAGAAAGCAAGCAGGCATGACCTGTGAGGTGTGAAAGAGCTTTCTAATTAACCTCAGCAGTTTCAATCCTAAGCTTGTTCTGAAGTGTGTTAAATGTCTTTAATGCATATTCAGTTTTAACTGCTTGGTTTAGGTAAATAACATCACCTTCCTATCAAATCTAGTGAGAAAAGATTAGCAGTATGGTTTTCCTTAACAGCACAAGTACACTTAAACCTCTGAAATCGTGACTTCCAGATACAGGGTTATTTATGAGGATTTTCAGTGTCTGCTGACTTTTTTCCGTCCTTCATATCATCTGCATTGAAGGTAACTATCAGGGAAGAGCCAGGTGGAACGGCTCTGTTGGTGAAACCCCTCTATTTGATGGCAGTCCACCCTTAACCTCCAGTGTTGTCTTTTTCCCTTGTTACACCCATCCCGCTAGAAGTGCAGACCCTGTGCTGCAGCATTCATGCACAGCTTCTGTCCCTAACCCGTTTCTTTTCTTTCCTTTTAGCCCAAGAAGGACAAGGAGAATGGGGAGGAAAGGAACGAGAGAGTTCCAGGAAAGCTCTGGGAGATTGGCAGCAGTGTCCAGTAACGATGAGCTGCCTTCCAGCTGAGGCAGGGTCTTTTGGGGCAGCAGTAGGCAGCACACCAAGAGATACCTGTCAGGGCTCTGAGGCTGACTTTCCCCGCATTCATCTGTTCCCTGCTACTGAAGACTCTGCCCTTCAGCCATACCAACAAAGCAGCATGGCAGTGCTGTGGCTGTCACGTCTGCCCATCTCCCCAGTGCCCTTGCTAGACAACTTGTCCAAGAACAAAAGGGACCTCTGTAAAACCGGTCTAAATGGTTTCGGAAGTGGCCTACCTCCTGCTGTCCCTTTTCACAAGACTGCTTTTTTACCAATGCTGCATTAGGAGTTTCTTCTTGGCTTTAAGATGGTGTTTGGTAAACTTGTGACCAGGATTATTTGACCTGCCTGCAGTAGCTGTTTTTCAGTGAGCCAGGAAGTTCTTGCCCCTTCTCTGTTGCAGAGCTGATCCATCATCATCATCATCATTTGACTTCCTAGTGTACAGGTGCTTTTCTCTACATTTAGAAGAGCCCTGCAAGATCTTCTGCTTGACTTCTGGGAACAGTCAACCTGAGACCTTCAGTTCAGTATTGGGATCTGCTGCTCATGGGAGTGTGTGTGTCCTCGGCACTCCTGTCTTTTTCCTCTCTTATGTTTTCCGCTAGCTCAGTTTATGTGCAGTCCCTGTACTGATGAGATAAAGTACCTCTTCAGACTCAATCCACTCGGACCCCATCCTTCAGATCTGCTTTGCTTTTGGGGTTATTCTAACTGACTTGAGCAAGGACCTATTTACATCATCGAGCCAACCTAAGTGAGATGCCATCTGTAGAGGTCCAAGTTCCTTTTGGGATATCTACTGCATGGAGGTCTTGCCTGGCCTTAAATCCTTTCCTTTGCTTCCAGAAAACTGCAGAGGTTCAGTCCTAATGCTTTGAAACTTAAGGTATCATCTTAATTTGACTTCTGGTTGAGGCATTAATTTCTAGTAATGTTATGTTGTTATGTACAAGAACATATGGAGATGGGGATTTATCACTGTTTTCTACACCTGCACATCCTTAATGCTGCTTACCATCTATTCCTTTCTCCTGTTCAAAGGATACTTTCTCTTGCTGCCTGAATTGGGAGTCCAACAATCTTTGTACACAGCTTACTGGCAATTGCGTCCTTATAGTTAGCACTGATAGCTAACATATTACCGAGAAGGATTTTTGGAAGTTGCTCTGATGCTCAGCCTTTGACATCAGACAAGCCTACATTTTTGGATTTCGGCAGCATTCTACTTTGTCCTGTGCTTCATTCCTGGAGTGGTTATTGATAGGGTATTGCAGCCTCTGACTTTTCAAACCATTTGTGGTGGTACAGCCTGAGTCTTGTTCAGGCCCTTCTGTGCCTCTGCATGCCTATTGAGACAGGGTTTGCTCAGGTGCCATGTTTCCCGTTTCTCTGATGCCACAATCTTGTGGTCATTACTATCTCTGTGAGATTTTGATTCTAAAAAGAGTAGAGAAAGAGGGGAAGAAAGCATCATGTCACTGAAGTCCAAGTCTGCTTCTTCGACTTTGCTCACTGGCTCTGCTTTGGCTGACTCGCGGCTGGGGTTTGCTAGACATAGCTGCTGTTCTCCATTCTTCCTGAGCCGTATCCATCACTGATTTTGAAGATGTTTCTACTTGTCCCTGCTAAAAATTTCAGTGCAAGTTACTGGTTTGCAGGTGCTGCTGGAGACAGGATATTGGACTAGGCAGACCTCTGCTCTGACCTAGTACTGCTGTTCTTAGGACTCTCACAGCATCTGTTTAATCAGTAGAACGTATCACCTGGAGGGGAAGAAAACCTGAATGTTTTTATTATTTTTATTCACAAGAGCCTAGACTGTTTTTTTTCCAGTTAGATGTTTTTTAAGGGGTGTTGCAAAAGCAGATGGACAAAAAGCTGTGTCATACTCACCTGCAAGCAAACAAATGGCAGCATTGCCAGTATGATTAATTGTTACTGTACTAGAGGGGCCACAGTTTTTGTGGTAGAAGGTCTAATGTGCCTGCTGCCCTGTGTGGATAATTGTGCTCACAAGCATTTTAAAGCTCCTCAAATTAGGTATCAACATGCTTCCTTTTCCTTAGGATGCTGTTGGTTATGTGTAGAGGGTATTTTGCCTTTCCTTGTTGTGAGGATGGTAGGTAGGGCATGAGAAGATAGGCCATGTAACAAGGAAGAAGTATTCTCTAGGAGTTCCTTTTTTAGACTCCTCGGTTCTCCTATGTGCTCTATCTGTGTCATTTCTATTTACCAGTGCATAGCTTTCTCCTATTTCTCTACTTTTTCTTTGAATATTTTCTTGATCTGGAAGCCACTTTGTCTTAAAACAAAAAACAAACAAAAAAACAAAAAAAAAAACCCACACCAAAAAAAAAACACAAACAAAAACAAACCACCACCAAACATGAACAGCTTGGGAGCTTGCCTGAACATTTTTTCCCCCCTTTATGCTTTCTACTATATTGGAATAGCTGCTTTGTTACCTTGATTTTGTTTACTGATAGGACTGTGATACTTGCACCAGGTTAGGTATGTTTAGTAGGTGCTTTGCCAAACTGGAAACAAAAGGAAAAATAAATGTATTTTCCCTCTCCTCTGTTTACCACCTACACATTTAATATTGTGAAAAGTTCTTCTACCAGAGTTGTGTATCAAAATGTGCACTGGGTTTGGTGGTGGTCAGCCAGCAGGAATGGCTTGTAGTCAAAACAACACATGGTACATCCAGTGCCATACATGTGAATAGTGTCCTATATAGGAGAAGGTGTAGGCTGATACAGATTAAATATGCCACTTTTAAAAGGAAAATTTTTGCTTCTCAGTCTCAAGAAAATTTGAGGAGTATATTCATGCCAACATTCTTTTCAACAAAATTATCAAGAAATTTAAGTGATAGGACTTTGTTGTGGGCACATTTTACTTAGTTCTGTTTTCTCCTTGAAGCTGTTTTCATTTTCATTATTTCTATTACCATCAAGTACCTAAAAGGAATATTACATACATTTGAAGTTTACTTAAGTTCCTGCTGTTGTTTTGAAGTTCTTGAAAGTTCTGTCTTAAAGCCAAAGCAAATTTGTTAAGTAGGTTTGCTGCACTCATGAGTATTGATGGATAATAAAATTTTTATGGGTAGCACATTTTGGAATACAATGAAGTGGCTTTACTTTTCTCAGCATCTTTCCAGATGCTGTGTGAAGTAATCTACGTAAATCTAACTATTACAGATTAACCTTCTTAGCTGTCAGGTTGCAGCTTTTATTTATGTTTTTGCTGATCAAATTAAAAATGCTGCAGTCACAGGTTGTGTTGTTAATATTAAATTTTGTATTCCGGTCTGTAATAAATTACTTTCTTCTGTGCATTGGAAAAACTGGTTAGTAGGGCTCAAAGAGCTTAATTAGCAGGCTGTTTGAGACAGAATAGGTATTCCAAGTCATTGTTCAGAATTGCTGTGAGTTTCTTAGTGTTGTGGTGGCTTTTGTTTTTTTTGTTTGACAGAGGCAGAGGTACAAAACCTTAAATGTTGCTGCATTAAATTATTTAATGACAAAATTACCAGGGCTTTTTGAATTTATAGTCATCCAGGCTTCAGATATTGCTGCTGCAGTGTATTGTTATGCCCTACTTAATATTCTTGTTTTGCAAAACAAATAATTTTTCTCCAGTTCTATGTGCCTCTGCCATTTCCTTTAGACTGAAAGCATTACTGCCACTACTTCCACATAAAATGCTCCCAGGTTAGAGGATACACTGGATTTTCATACCTGAGCTGTGCCTTTCTTTTCCCGATTCCTCTGCGATTCACAGTGAGAGAGCATGTTCTTGGTTGCCACTACTTCCACATAAAATGCTCCCAGGTTAGAGGATACACTGGATTTTCATACCTGAGCTGTGCCTTTCTTTTCCCGATTCCTCTGCGATTCACAGTGAGAGAGCATGTTCTTGGTCTTTTAACAAAAAACATCTCTCCTGTAAACCAAGTTGCATGTTTCTTTAAGCCACAACTGAGTTTTAACTCTGCCTGTGCGGTTCTCTGATCCATCACAAAGGTGTGAACCCTGGTGAGTGCACAGGCTCTGTTGTGGTTCTGTCCTTCTGCCTTTCTTTTCCCCAGCACTCCACCAACTACCATCATCTTCTAGAATATTGTGTTTTCTCATGAGATTTGACTCTAGGTGCCTGGAATGATTTTTGTTGATGTTTGGTACGTTTGCACCTAAATTATGCACATGGTATAATATAAGATCACTGGGATCGGAACTCACTGGGCCCTGTGGTCCAAGTCTGACCCACAGAAGAATTGCTCGTTTCCTTTGGTTTGCTTTCAATTTCTGCTTCATTGTTCAGTATTAAATTTTTTTGGGTGCCTTCCATGTTCATCAAAATTTCAAAAATACTGATGTTTGAGATGGGATGTAGGAAGACTGAAGCATGTTCCTCTGCCATGACCTACTGATTCACACTGTTGGAGAGCCTTTTCTCTTTGGTTTCAGACCATGTATTTTTTTTTACCCTCTCTTAATTTCATCTTCCCTTAATGAGTAACAGTGTTAAGTAACACACTTTTAACATCTCATCTCCACTCATAGTCCTTACACACTTGGAAGTATCTATAAGCTTTTGCATTTCTTTTTAGTCACAATTTAACGAAAGGATAGCATATTTTAGTGTTTTAAGATGCAAGGTTAGAAGTGTCCAGTGTTAAGTTGCTCCCAAGCCTTAAATCATTCTTGATTTAAAAACCTGGTAGTTGCTGAAATTTACCTCCAGTTTGTTGCTCTCCTCATTTCCAGTACATCCATTCCTTACTAAGTTGAATACACCCTTTACCATTCTTTCGGTACTGCTGGTCCAGCAATACTGTATCCCCTCCCGCTTCTTAATGTGACATCGTGCATTTGGGATGTGAAAGGCTGCCTGCCACATATTGCATGCTTTATGTAATGCAATTACTTCTTTAACTCCTGTTGCTAATTTCTTTCCACACTGCGGCTTACCATTTTTTATCTGCTGGTATGTCCTTCAGGTTTTTTCTGGGTCTATTTGTTTTCACTT
>JAVJGJ010000030.1:27755660-27783087 GCA_035590215.1 Microhierax caerulescens
GTGCCACGCCAGGGCAGGAGCCAAGAGGAGGGAAGGGTGGAGAGAAGGTGGGCTGAGGATTTCTTGAGGCGGGGAGGGCGGGGGGGGTGGGGGGTGGGTGCTGCTTCTTGTTTTTGAAGCAGGCTCTTCAGAGCAGCATTTTAAAATGTTTATGTTGGCTTCCACTGTATTAATGAAATAATGAAGTGGTGAAGAACAGCATAGAGACCATAGGGGAAAGCAGGGACGGAATGAACAGTGCAAGAAAATTGTGTTCCCACTCTTTGAAGCTGTTCCTGTGCTTAAAAAAAAAAAAACAACAACAAAAAAAACAAACTAAAAAAACCCCACAACTGAGTCCTTTGTTTTTTCTTTCTTGTGTTTCAACAGGGCAGAGTTTAGGGTATGGATTCGTTAACTATATTGATCCAAAGGATGCAGAGAAAGCCATTAACACTTTAAATGGACTCAGACTCCAGACCAAAACCATAAAGGTAAGACAATACAAAATGCCTTTTGCTCAATTCAGGAAGTGGTGAAAGTAGTTGAAACGGTTTCTGGCAATTTCATCACTATTTTAGTCTCCATTGTAAGGGGGCTAATGAGCTCCTCCTTGGAACAATGGGAGGACATGCAGAAGATGAAATCTCTCTTCTCTCAAATTGATGCTATTGTTAAAGGGAGAAAAGTAGCAGGAAGCTCCCTAAAGCATTGCAGTGAGGCTTAAATGTAGAATAAAACAGCCATAGTGATAGTTATCCATAAACAGGTGAAGTCAGTGACAGTGTATTCATAAAGTAGAGGTTTTCTTATGTTTTAATAGGAAATACCTTGACATGGAGCTCTTTTAGTGACACTAATGTCATTATCAGGTTTTGAAAGTATTTCTCTCAAGTTAGAATATGTCATTCTAAAAAAAAAAAAAAAAAAAACAAAAACAAAAAAAAACAACGCACTACATTTCTTCTCAGTTTCCACATCCTTAGTTTGATTTAATATTTTAAAAGCTGGAGGCTTTAGAGATCCCACTGAAGTCTCTCATTTCATTGTTGTAATAGACCATTAGTTATTCAACGACCTTCTTTAGTGGTCTCACAAGAAAAGCAAGCTTCTACGCTGTCACGTTTTTTGCTGCATGGCTGATAAACCTTTTTTGAAACAGCTCATGAAAGATTTCCACATACCAAATTCTGACAAAATAATACAGCTTAAGGAATGTGAATCAAAAAAATTGAATGCAAACAAACAGCAGATCTGATTTATCTAAGACTGCTTTGATCGTATTTGAATGCTGCCTTTTGATTTATACTATTTTCTTAATTTTTCTGCTGTACTTAATTTGTATTTCAAAGGCAAAAAAGTTGAATATAAACCCAGAATTTTTACTTCTGAAAATACTGGTTCAAACAATGTCAGTGATTTTTGTATCTTGCAAAAAAGATATTGTATAGTCAATACTTTATAGTTGTACTTACCCTTTCTCACTAAAGGTTTTGGTTTGGACAAAGTGGTATTCTGGAAAGCAAAAATATTTGTTGTAGTCCTGTGCATCTCTAAGGATTGTTTCAAGCAAGTTTTTTCCTGGTCTGTTTCATTAGTGAGGAAATCCTGAGCCTGAGGCTTATCAAAGTGGTGGAGTAGCTGTGTGGATTGCATAGACTAGCTATTTCCAGAACCTCCTTAGACCAGAAAAGTTCCATCCCATAGATATATATGTTGGCCATATATCAAAATGCTCACAGCACGGTTTTGTAGAGTTAAATAGAAAAACTTACAGGAATATGTAAGGCAAGGCAGCAAAATCTACAGTCTTATCTGCTGCTGCAGGTGGAAACACACGCTTGGACTCAGCAGTTTCTACTTACAATGAAAAGTTGAACAGTAAGTTGCTCTCCAAATTGCTTTTAAAGGCACATTAGCAGGAAAAATACAGTATTTTGAAAGTACTAACCTATCTTCTAAATTCATTAAAAACTCAGTAGAACTTGAAAAAATCTAGATCAGTTTTTAATGCAGCACTTCTGTATTTTGAACATTATTCAGCCTTAGCAAAGGTGCTACATTTCTCATCCTAAATACCTGTGTTGCCTTTTCTTCTGATTTTTGTGAGCCTTGTATTTGTATTCATAATATTCTAAGGCTACAGGAAACATACACACTAGGAAAACTGCAACCCACCCAAATATTTTATATGTGTCTCTTATGCAAAATTAAACTATTACGTCTTCCTTTTATCACGTATTTTAACATCTTCATTATCCAGGAACTTCCATTCTAAAACAACTTTGCAGAATATATTTTCTTTAATGTTTTTCAATTCAATATAAATTTTAGGAATTTAAGTGGTTTATTAGGTTTAGGTTTTTCATGATTATTAATAGCTAGTAGACTTTTATAGAGTATGTGCCATTTTGTTGGACTCTTGAAAGCTGTTAAAACTTAGTAAGAAGCAAAGAGACTGACCTAACCCCACATGCACAGGAGCTGCATAATTTCTTCAGTGGCTGGGAAGATGTTTTAGGCTTTTTTTTTTTTTTAATAAATTTTTTTTCAAGTAAGTGTTTTTGCAGATGCCTGAAACTGACCCAGGAGAGCTTTCTATTCAAATAGCCAAGCTTTGGACACATGGACATCTAATTGGCAGTTTCCTACCCGATTTTTAATTGCAGAATTGCATGCAATTACCTTACCTTACCCTTGTAGGATTTGTTCATAGAAATCTTGTTGGATCTGATTCCCTGATACTGTGTGATGGGGATGGAGGTTTCCCAGTGTTCGCACTGAGTAGCGAATCGTGTTTTTACCGCTCCCAGCAGCACCCATGTTGCTGGAGACATCCCTGGTTTCCAAAGGGTTGTGAAATAATGAAAAATAGTCCTCCGCGCCACTGAAGTCTCCTGACTTGCCTGTTGCTCCCACACGCCCCTTTCCAGCCTCTCACTGTGATTCATTATAAGGTTGAAGTATTTTAAGTCGTGGAATTACTATATTTAATTGTCAGAGCTGATTACTTTAGTCTAGCTAGATGCCCTTTACTGTTATTAAAAATGCACCTTCAGTGTATTGAAAGAGCCTGTCTCAAAAGAACATATAGAAAGGGATTTAGTGGCATATAGATTTGTAGGCTAAAAAATATTTAATTAAATACTAGAATAACACTGAGCTGGAAAAGTACTAAGCATTACTTTTTACTTTTTTCTTCATGAGTATGTTGTTTTTTATGGCCCGGAATAAATCCATAATGTCCTATTGATGGATAGGCTGATGGCCTCTGCCCAGGTACGCTGGGTAGCTGCGGCCCTGCAGGTAGCATTTCTCTGGCTACCTTTTGGAAGCTGTTTTGATAGAAAGTTGAAATGAATAATTTGTGAAAGTCCCTTTTACAGGAGCAAATTACTTCTGCTTGCCAAGGTCACCTTGGTCTTGATGGCTTGCATCACATCTCCTTGTTCAAACAGTTGTGGGCCCTGCTGTCCCTTATACCTCAACTGAACATCAGCTGGCTTGGGGAGGGGTGGTGGTGTCATTTTTGCACTCATTTTTTGACCCTATAAGGCTTAATTCCTGCTTTAAAAAAAATATGTATTTTCTGTATGTGTCCCCAAATCCTGTCCTTCTCACTTCTGTAACATTTTTGTGGCAGCTTAATGTTCTCTCTCTCCTGATGCCTTGCAAAACAGCCATGCAGTCACAGGAGGACCTGGTTTTATAGCAGGATCAGCAAAACAGCTAGGCACAGTCTGTTCTCAGATGTGTGGACTAAAATAACTGAAGAAATGTTCTTTTTATTATTTCATTGTTACAATAAATAACCCCTTTTCACTGTAGCAGCTAAAATATTTATGTGCGTTTTATTTAAGTCAGTGATGCCCTTTCAAGTCAAAGTTGAGAGGTGACTATAGAGTATCTGTTTGGGGAAGCATTGAAGGAAATGTTATGCATTTGGTGGTAATAGGTTATAAATGTTATGTTTCTCCTTAGCTGATCATAGTGTATATTTTATTTATGCCATTTCGTAACATCATCATCATTTTGTGAGGCAGAAGGGCTTCACTTTATTTTTACAGCTAAAGCTTGACATAATTCTACAAAACAGCTTAGAATGAGGGAAGATACAGCATGTGTTGAAATAAATATATATTCCAGAAATTGAATCTATTTTTAGAAATTAAATTTGCCCATCCATAAAAGCATACGAAAGGTCACTGCTGCTGTTGAAGATTGCCTAGCAATTCAGTTGCATCAAATATCAGAAAGAAAATAAGATGTGTGATGCATGGGGTACAGATTGTTTAAACTGTGCTGCTTTGTCCTGAAAAAGGGACAGCATCTGAAAGGATGTGAAGGAAGCATTTTACAATTTACATGGGGTTTCAGGTGACCTGGCTTCATGTTGGGGGACACTGGAACAAGGGCAGAACAGAATTTTAAAAGGAAGTTTGCAATCTAAAAAGAGCAAGCGACCCCCTGAAGTGCAGTCTTGTGTCCCCCTCTCCTTCCTGCTCTCTGTCGTCTGCGAAATAGGTTTGTTTCTTTCTTCCCTTGCAGGAGCAGGTAGCATGCTGTGGCACTGCTGGAGCAAAGGGAGAAGTCTCTAGGAAGGGGAGAAGGAATCTGGGTTCTCTGAGCCCTTGATGCCTTCCGGGTTTTGAATCCATGAAATCTATCAGATGATAAAATAGCACTATCTGTTGATAGTGTTATTCCTCTGTGGTCAGATGCTTCTTCTATTTTAATTTTCAGTTAAATGAATAAACAATGTGGAATATAGCTGCTGCTATTTTAACACTTCCTATTGTTAGTTCAGAATGTTTACTTCTGTGTTACTCTCCTGTTTTGATTGATAGGACTGCATGGTCCTTGTTTAAAATACAGTGAATAGAGCTGTGGGAGAAAGTACTACTGTGTTTTCGGGAAACAAACCAGTAACATTACTGCTCAAAGATCTTGCTATTTATCTTGGTTTCTCTAGCGTTCTTTTGAAATGCCAGGTATTTCTACAAAATTCAGGCTCTAAATCTGTCCATGTTAATTCTTGTAATTGTCTGCAAAACTACAAACCATCCTGTCACTGTAGGGTAACCAAATAACAGCAGCCTCAGACTTCTCCGTCCTACAAAGTCATTTGTCAAAAAGATTGCCTTCCAGTCATGCTCAGCAGTGAAGGAGGCGTGGGAAGCACAAGGCCGGGGAGGAGGAAGGCTGCAGCAGGGAGCAGTGGGGAACAGAGCTGCGTCTTCTGCACCCCATCCCAAACTGCTTGGAAGGTAGCGGGGGGAATTAAACCCAACAATGTGAGCTGCAGCCAGGAAATGCTGGCTTGCTGATAGTTACGGTCACAGAGCTCTGGTGTTGGGTGCCCTTGGTGCAGTACTTTGGTGAAAACCTTGTATTTTCCACCTGTGTTCTCCCATAGCCTCCCCAGGGGCTACCTGCCACTGAGCCAGCCAGCCACCGCCTGCAGCTGCTTCTCCTGGTGAAGAAATGGGTGGTGAGGAGAGGGTGTGTGGAGAGATCTGGGGATACTCGTGAGTTGTAGGGGAGCTGGGGAAGACAAAATAGGGGGGAAGGCACAGAGGGCTTAGGTGTTCAGTGGGGGAGAGGAGAAGGGACGGTCTGGGAGCTGGAAGGTACTGGCAGCAGCTAGGCACACTGGCCTGTGCAGAGGGACCTGCATGTTTAAGTTGCCCGTGCGCGCAGCTGTGCTGGCCTCCCTGTGTGTACAGGCATGCCGTGTGTGCCGCACCCAGCGCGCTCTGCCAGCCCTCCGCTGCCTTCAGACGCACCCAGCTGCGTTCCCCCCCGAGGTCCAGCAAAGCTTTGTAGAGGGCAGAGGTGTAAAAGAGCGTGCACTCCTTTCCTTCCCTGTAAATTCAGATCATAGCATTCGCAAGCTGCAGATTTAGGATGTAGTTGTTCTGTATTTCCTTTTTAAATTAAAGTAATTGCTTGTTCTGTTTTGTGGTAGCTCAGAGTTAGTCATAAGAGGGGTCATCTGCTGTGACTGCTGCACCCTGGGGTAAAGCTTTGGACAAGAAACTTTAAAGATGCCACAGACCTGGAAACCCTCAACTAAGTTTGCTTAGTTTTTGTTCTTCAGGAACCTCTGTCCGTGTAACCTTTTGGACTATGGAGTGCTTGTTAACAAATCCTCTTTCACCCTTTGTGCCTGTAGTGATGCCGTGGCTCAAAGGACCTTTCTGTGCTGCCTTTGAAGGTTCAGGTTTGGCTCTGCTGCTTTTCAGCAGGCACCTGAGTTTTTACCTGTTAGTTTTGTGCATCTTCTCTTAATCGCGATTTCTCTTAACTGCCTCAGTTTTGCCAATGAGTCCTTTTCATTCCACAGAGCCAGAGCAACTATTTCTCTTAGCCCTGCTCTTGATACAGCCAGAGTGCTTCTGGGTTATTATCTATGGATGCCTTTCCTGAAATGAAGGGATAGACCATTATATCTTACCTGCCATCATAATTAAACCCAGTAAAATGGCATTGAATCGCTCAACAGTAAAGTGCACCGTCACTCCCCTCCATCCCCAGCCAAGGGCTTGGAGTAGAGATAAAGGACAGAGCAGTGCAAGCGGCAGATGTGAAAATATTCCATACTCTGGTCTTAAGCCCTTGGACCAGAGGGCTTTTGCATATGCTTGTCCTGACAAAGCATATAGCTTTCATAGGAGGCTTCCTCAAATATGTGTGTTCACACAAAATTAGAGCATGGATGAGGGCCTGGAAGCAGCTGTGGGGAAACGTCTCTTCTGGCCACAGCCCTTGCTCTGGTGTGAAGCAGATTTTACCTGTAGTTCTGTATGTGTGTGAAACAAGTGAGAGTGTGCTTATTTACACCTGTGACGTTTTTTGGTCTTGTTAAAGTAGAAATAAATGGAATAAGAGGCATTCAGTGAAGGAAGGGTTGTTCCCATTCTACACATTTGGGCATCAGGCAGAAAAAAGCAAAGTGGCTCACCCCTAAAGTCAGGTGAGAAATCCTACATCTTGGAGCATGTTGCACAAAGAGACAAAGCAGTCTTTCAGAATTAATGTCGCCAAGAAGTTCAGGATTTTTGAATGTTAAACGAGCTTTTTTGGAACATGCCTAGGGAGTCACTTAATGCCAACTGCACCTTATCTGCTTGGGCTGGAGAGGGGTCCCAGGGATGGCAGGTTTAGTGGCCTGTGGGTGCCTGTGCTGCCGTGCAGCCACTCTGCTTAAGTCTCCTGAGTAGTTTTACATTCCCCAGGTGAGTGACGCTAGATGCGGAGCAAGACACACATCTCCTTGGAGAAGTTTTCATTCTGAAAGACGTGAGCTGCTGCATTGCTTCTCAGTGGATGTTTTGAGCGGGGAAGGATGGCTCTGCTGGCAGAGCACATCGTTTCAGGGAAGGATGATGCTGTCATGTGGAAGTTGAATTTTGAGAGGAAGCTTCTAGAAATGGACCTAATGTTTGAGAAGTCCGGGTTTAGTATATGAGCTGCAGGCATCTCCTGCGAGCAGCAGTGAAGCGGTTAAGTGTCAGTGTTTAAATGGCTGATGTTACATGTCCAGTGCGTCCTCTCTGTAAGACAAATGGGATGCGTTCATGCCTCTGGGTGCCTTTGCTGTGGGCTCTGACTTGGAAAGACCAGACCGCTTCAATTTACCTTCTGAGAAGTCTTGAGGTTATAAATTTTTTAAGAAGTTTTCTATGTGGGAAAATAGGTGGAAATTAATCGGGAAAATAATTACTTTAACTTAAGGATATTCTCTGTGCTCCTGAACAAAAATGTGCATTACCATGGAAGATGGGAAACGCTGGACCGTACAACTCCACGGTAGCGTTTGGGGACAGTGGTGCAGACCCGCGAGATGGATGTTTATACTGAAGAGAAGCCTTTACACAGGCTGATGTTCAATGTCAGATGAGAAACACTCTAGCAAGTGTCTTTCACTGTTACTCTGTGTATATGTATATTTATAGAAGCTTAACATTGGAGGCCAGAAACCCATAAAGTGAATTGTGCAGTATTTTAGTATCTTCCTTGCAAATTTGACCGGAGAACTTGTAAGTGATCTTACACAGTGAAATATAACACCATCATTCAACCTCCAACCATCATACAAACGGACAAATACTTTATGCTGAGGAATGTCTGGGACACAGTAGTTCAGCGTTCACCAACTCACTTAATTTTTTTGTCGTGGCTAGGATTTCCATACTCTTTTTCAGTATCCTGTTTCACTATAGGGTGCCAGCACTGCCGTGAGCTAAAAAATAATTCTTAAATGTGAATATAAAGAATTAATGCAGCATCTTCACTCAGTGCTTTGCACTTTTCAGTGATAAAATGGGAGCTGGTTTTGGTTCCCATTTTAACTTCCACAGCACAAGGAGCGTCTGGTCAGGGTGGGCGATTTCTTCCTTTGATAACTAACACAGGGGAAGACATCCCCAGTACTAACTGAATAATAGCTTGAAAGCAGGATGGCACAGTCTAACCGATCGATTTGTCATTGGCTGACCTGAGAGGGAAGATGAAAAAGATTCTAAAGCAGATAAATAATTGACATTACTAGCCTTGAGTCCATTCAGCTCACAACCTTTTCTCCTTGATATTAAAGACAGCCGAGTTGCTTTTGGCAGCTCCTTTCTTTGGCCCAGGCTCCTCTGCAGCCTGAATGTTTGATTGCAGGAGGAAATAAAAATTAGACCTGAGTGGCAATAGGTGGTTACATGTGCCGTGAGTAGTTGCATTTGTGTGTGCGTGCAGCCTCTCCTTCTACTGCATGTCTGCGTGGCCCACAAGAGGAGAGTATCTTCTGTTTGAGAAATATATAGATATAGATATAGATAGATAAATAAAACGTCAGGCACTTGGTGCTCTGGGAAGTAGTGTTTTTTTCAATATCGCAATACTTTTCATCTTTCCTGTAATGTGGCATTTGGTTAATGAATATGCCACAGTGAGGAAAAAAAAAAAAAAAAAAAAGGAAACTCCTGGCTGTTTTCCCCGGAACTTTATTAATTTTGCAGCTCTGAGTTTTGAGGAATAGGTAAGGTCCCAAGCCCCATTCCACAGAGGCTTTTAAGTGTTTTTTAAACCGTTATTCCTAAAATGGGTTAAACTGTAGGTGTCAGAACCCTTACAGTACCTTCTCAAGGTCATGCATTTGCAGTGTGGAAGGAGTCTGCTCTTCCAAATGCATGGGGCATGAATGAGAAAGCACCAACAAGAGACCAACAAGACTAAACCAAGCCTCAAAACCAGTGGTTTTCAGCATGGTATTTACCCATAGGTGAAAGCACAGGTTAGTTATTCCTGCTTTCCTCAAGCACCTGGCTCAATCTTAGTTACATAAAAGCGGTGCAGTGTGTGTTCCGGTCCTGGAGCATCAGACGGCTCTTTGGGACCAGCGGTAAGTGACTCCAGTGCTGCACCCCGTCATCAGGAGCTCATGGGCTGAGGTCCTGAATTGCCGAGGCACAAAGTAGTTTCCACCCTGATACCCTTCTCCCTTTCAGCACTGATCTCGGCACCTGAAGGTTTGTCTGTTTGTGCCTTTGTGCTGTGTGCCTCCCGAGCTTCCCTCAGTTGATGCAAATGTTTTATCTAACCTCTTTTCCACATTTCTTTCCCTAAATTTTCCCACCTCCTCTCTCTAACCTTTTAAACCTAACATTTACAGAGAAGGCTATATACAAATATGTAAGTTATAAAGAAGTTGCCAAAAATCTTAAAAATCTAGAATCTTTAGAGTTTGTCTGCTATTATGCAGAGAAGATTGTGGAAGCAAATATTAGTCATTAACATCATTTTCTGTGAGTCAACATCTATTTTTAGGTGTGGAGCACATAAAGACAACTCTTTGACACATAAAGCACATAAAGACATCCATTTGACATCATTTGTGTTTGGGCTGAGGCTTGGGAAGAGGGAAAGACAGTTGCTGAATGCATTGTATTCATGATGGGACCCCCCCTTTCCTTCCAAGACACATTTTAAAGATGTAACACAGGAATGTACTGATCTGTTTATATTTAAATAGATCAAGATGAAGTGCAAAATCTTCAGGTTTGGCTCCAGTACTATTTCAGATGTGCTGCAAAGTAATTCTTCATGATCCATGCTGAATACTTGCCATTAGGCTTTATCCAGGAAGTATTTTTATTATGTTAAATGTGTGTATTATAAATGTATATATTTTAAAAGTGCAGAAGGCTTTTTATGCACATACTATAATTAAAAATCTGAATCATAGGTAGAAGAGCAGTTAAGAGTCTTGATTTAATAATTTTCCAACTGCATACATGCAGTGCTTCAGCTAGATATTTCTTGTTTGCTTGGTCATAATGTTTTATGGTCTGGTTCTGGGCTTAGAGTACAAAGGAGCTTCTCGTGATAAATTGCAGATATGACAGTGAGTGTCGGTATACAGTTCCCTGAGCAGATGTTCACTTAGTCTAATTTCACTAGTACTTTACTGTTCATCCAGAACAGCTCTCGCCAGCTCAGGATGAAAACACAAAGAGAGAGAACTAAAGATCACTCTGCAAATAACCTGATCTGTTTCAGACACTTGGAGCGGGGGAAAGAAAAAAAAAAAAAAAAAAAAAAAATCCACCATGCTGGGACTTCAGCGCTACGTATGTGCTAAGGTTATAAATCATTCGTACACCCACAACTCATAGGGGTAAATTTACAAAGCCGTGCGTAGGAAGTTGCACGTTAATCTACCTCGGAACAATAGTTATTTTATGACTGCACTTAAAGAATGTTTGCATCTGTTCCTAAGGTCTCTCTAGCTCTTCCTTTGTTCTCTCAGCCTTTCCTGGCACTGCTGGTTTTGCAGAACAGGTAACATCTGAACTCCAGGGTTATTGCTAGTGAAGGAACAGAAAGTCGTCGGTCTGTTTGAAGTGCAAAGGGCGGGTCTGGTGTGCTAATCTGCCTTTCCTTTTCCTCAATCCATAGGTGTCGTATGCCCGTCCAAGTTCAGCATCGATCAGAGATGCGAACTTGTATGTCAGCGGCCTTCCGAAAACAATGACCCAGAAAGAATTAGAGCAGTTATTCTCACAATATGGGCGCATCATCACCTCACGGATTCTGGTTGATCAAGTCACAGGTTAAAAGAAAATTTTTCTTGATAAATGCATGTTTTTCTGGAAATGGCAAAACTGTAAATGCTTGCTGGCGGTTGGGTTCTAAGACAATGTGACTTCTAGTGTGAAATGCCGTACCTGGTTCTTTATAAGTGTAACTGTTTGGGGTGTAACTCCTGCTGCCTCTTTTATGAGGGATCTCAAAATACAGAATGATGTTTACTTAAAATCGTTCATTTCAATACGGATGGGGCTGTGCTGGAGAGTACAGATGGGGAAGAGCGTTTTTCTTCATAGGACTTTCCTTAATTTGCAAGACGTATTCTGTGAAGTCAAAAGCAACATGCAGTTTGTTCGTTATGTAGGTGAGGCTGGTCCTACAAATATTCATCTGTTCACATGTTTTTACTTCCCAGGGGTTTCTCGAGGTGTGGGATTTATCCGTTTTGATAAGAGAATAGAGGCAGAAGAAGCCATAAAGGGACTAAATGGCCAGAAGCCTAGTGGTGCTACAGAACCAATTACTGTGAAGTTTGCCAATAACCCCAGCCAGAAAACAAGCCAGGCACTCCTTTCACAGCTGTATCAGTCTCCCAACAGACGCTACCCTGGACCACTTCACCACCAGGCTCAGAGATTCAGGTAATTACCTGGAAAAGAGCTGAAGTCCCACCAGCAACGACAATGTGGGGCAGGTGCTGCGCAGGAAAATATGTTTTAGTTCCGTAGGCTGACCTGATTTTCTTCATAAAATTAAATATTCTTTCCTGGAGAATGAGGAGGAAAATCTGCTGACAGCAGTAGTCATGTTGTATTTACTAAAACAGCTGAAGTACTGTACAAACAGATCTCATGAAGGCTCATAGAAAAAGGGAGGACAGAACAGAGCTATACAGATAATCAAATGAGCAGTGACTATCCTGCTCTTTCTCACTTTTTTGGTAACACTTTTATTTACTGCTATATTATTACAGTTTTGATGCAGCTTAGACTTTGATGTTAATGACAGCGGATTGGTAGCAGGAAAAAAAGCTGAGTCTGGTCCAGTCAGCAGCAGTATCATTAAATTTATTAGCCTGAGATCTGCTCTTAGTATAAAGAGACCTTGTATTAGTCTTCGGTGTCATTCTTCAGATACTTTGAGGGACGTTTTATGCTTTGCGTTCTGAATATGCTGTTTCCATCTGATACGTAAGCTGGAGTTAGCGATGCATTACTCTTACGTTTGAGGATAATTTTCAGGCAGCCTAGCATTCGAACAAAAATGTCTGCCTTCAAAAAAGAAAACCTGGATGTACTCGCGTAACTGAGTTGCATACCGGCTTTAGAGAATTATTCAAAAGTAATTTTAGTTTTTCAGTGGTGAAAAGTGCTAATAAATTAAAGATTATAGGAAAAAAAGCAGTCATCAGATATTTAAAATTTACACTTGCTTTTGTGTCTTTGGCACGCAGCTGTGTCCATTGAGGTTATCACTGAATCATTCCATGGATAGAAGGACTTTACTGTGCTCCCATGGAAAACTGATGGTTATATTCTGCAAAATTTGGTGGTCATTTAGATAGACATATTGTGGAGGATTAATACTAAGTATAT
Organism: Microhierax caerulescens; assembly: GCA_035590215.1. Taxonomy (NCBI): domain Eukaryota; kingdom Metazoa; phylum Chordata; class Aves; order Falconiformes; family Falconidae; genus Microhierax; species Microhierax caerulescens. The sequence goes on from JAVJGJ010000030.1 coordinate 27,768,317, forward strand.
GTAATATAGCGAGGAAGAATTTTTCCAGTTCCAGCAATTCTTGACTGTTAACATTCTATTTCTAAGTTAACTAAATATAAGGTGAGCAGTTGAATTATTTGCAAAACTTTCATACTAATACTGTCCTTTTAAAAAATAAAAAAATATCAGAAGTGGATTTTTTAAAACCAAACCCAGGAAATTAAGAGGGGTTTTTTCTCTAAGACCATAAACAAGTTAAAAATGGCTTTAAATGCTGTGGTGGAAACTTAAGCACAACCTCAGACTTAACAAAGCAGGCTGGGAGTTGTTAGGCTCCTTAGATGTGTGGGAAACTTGTTGAACGTTTCTTCTTTGAAAATGGAACGCTATTAATAATAGTTCCATTGAGCGATCTTGCCATCTGTGAGACATTAACCCAAAGACCCTCCTTCTCTTTTCAGGCTGGACAATTTGCTTAATATGGCCTATGGCGTAAAGAGGTAATTAGAATTCCACAGATTGCCAGATGTCCGTGTTGGCACAGATTGGTGCTACAATTTATTTTTTTTTAATTCACTAACTTTATTTTTTTTTTTTTCAATTCCTTCTTTTTCTTCCACCGGCATGTCAAATTCTTTTTAAGTTTGGACTTCAGTTGGTTTTGTTACTTTAAAGGCCACACGCAAATTCTGTGGGTTGTTTTCAACCTTTTTTTATTTACAGGTGGGCTTCTCAAATGGTTTAGGTGCAACAGCTACAAGCATTCAAACTGCAGTCGCCCTGCTAAATGGCACTTTTTCCAGAATCAGAACTATTAATTACGCTTTTAACTAATCTCTAATCTGATAATGGAAAATTTAATGTCTAAATCTCCTAGTTTTTCTCCTACATCTGGCTTCACAAGTTTGACTTGAAAATATAGCTGTGTGCACCTTAATCAGCCCTAAATTTCTTTTGTTACAGGTTTAATACTTTGAAATTTTCTCCGTGCTTGAGATTTCATTTTTTGTTTAAAATAGCTCTGTGTGTTCGTATGTTTGTGCACGCATGTCTGATAAAGCTCAGCTGATTTGTAAACGTTTATGCTGTTTCATGAGTATGTTAATGTTTGATCTGTTAGCTAAAAGGAGTTGACGTGTTGTTAGTGTTTCCTCTAATGGCACACACCAACGCAAGCGAACCTTACAGCAAATTAAAGGTGTAGTCTTATTCCTGATGTTACCGTAAGATGTCCAGCCATCCCCCACAATTAAGATGAGAAAATACTACTTAATCTTCTGAAATGGTCTACTCGCCACACTTGAAAATTGAGCTTTTTCTTTTTTTTTAAAGCTCACCCTGTAAAATGGTACGGTAAGTATATTTTTGCACTAGCTAGTAGTGGACAGCGGCACGGGTTTAACTACTGCCACAGTAGCTATCCTACAAATCAGAAATCTTAAGACTACATACAGTAGTAGCAGTCAAAACAGAGGCTGTGTATCTTCCCAGAAGCGCTACTTCTGGTGTTCCTTAGTACATTTGTTACTTCTGCGATATCCGTAGTGGCGATGGTGATATGATGAGTCAGAACTTACCACTTGATTTTATCACACTGATTTTATCACACATCACTTCTGCATTCCTCCATCTAATTTGTGTCTCGATTTCTTCTTCTGCTGAAAACATGGCAGGGCTCAGCCTCGAGTATCTGTCGGGTGCAAGTTGGTGTCAGAAGGCTGGGTTTGTTCAGGGAGTTTTCCCTGTGCTGCTGCTTCTCTGGAATTGCACTGGGATGGGCTGCAGACAAAGGGGGCTTAGTCTGACCTAGGGAGTGTTTGAATTCAGATCTCACATGACCTGCAAGAGGGAAGAGAGTGCGTTACCTGCCTCTCCGGGTCATGCATCTGCTTTCTTCAGAGTCTGCAGTGTTAGTCTTAAATGACAATAGTATTTGTTTTGTAGGCATCTTGAATTAGTTACCTCCTCCCAGCCAGTCTTGAAAACTTGTACTTGCAGTGGCAAACCCCGTATGTACAGATGTAGGGTGACAAAAAAAATCCTGTATGGATAAGTTTCTGAAACTGCCTCTGAAACATCTGCGGTGCAGCGTTCCTGGGGCTGAGGGTCGGTTCCTTCTTTCCCTGCGTTAAGTATGTGGTACTGATGGAAAATGGAATGTGCTGATGTGGAACAAAGGTTTTAGTGTTGCTAATTTCAGATCGCTTGCTAGTAGCAAAGCCACTTATGCAATAGGTTATCTCCTATTTGTGTCAACACACTTGCACTAGTTTTGTGCGTGTTTTCTTGGATTTACAGCAGCTCCTGTGCTCACGGTACATAAATAGTTGAAAGCTGCATGGCTCCTAAAGGTTTCCAGGGAAAAGCCGCTCTCCATTACATCGGTGCAGCGTTCCTTAAAAATGCAAAACTTTAATGACAGACTATGCGGCATGCACAGCTTTGCATTGTACAGATTTTCCGATAACATTATTTACAGGGTAGTGTGTACATTCGTGTTGTACTTCATGTCAAATTTAAACATTACAGAGAAGGAGCGTTTGGCTTACGTACGTTACCAGCACAGTTGGCACTTGTCAGCAACGGGCTTACAGTCCCACCTTCCCAATTTCAGAAGAAGCCGAAGCTATTGGCTTGTACGAGCTCTCGGTCCTGGCCGCCTTATTTACAATTCCACGTGCGGTGGAAGACGCAGTATAAATTGGCCTTGTCCAGCCGCCTTTGTTTTGAGCAGCTGGGGAAATACCGTGGGTGAGAGCCCTGCTGAACCATTGTGATAATGTTACTGGTTTCAGTATGCGGGAGAGAAACTAAAAAGCTGTTGAGAGCAGGGTTTGCGAAAGTGAAGTTCCGTTGGAAAATTGCCACGTGTTTTTAATAAACTGGCTGCAAACCTGTATGTATGTCTGAGGATCCAGTGCTGTGAGCATTTGTGAACTCATTTACAGCATAGCTACACCCCAGTGAGTTCCTTAGCTTAAGATGTATATTCAAATGGCTTTTTTTGCCTTGAATATACATATAAAGTGCCATCAGGAGTCAACAGAATGGTGAGCAGCCATCAAGTGTGTAGTTACTTTTATGGTTATTTAATATAGACTGCATAATATTGTGCAGATTACTAACTGTGTGTGAAAGTATTGCAAGTGTAAAAGGAGAAGTTTGGGAAAGCACGGGATCACTCAGCAACACCTGAGTCCCCCCTCCTCTCCTTCAGTCTTCTCTCGGAAAATCCTGAGGAATTACAATTCAGTTCTGGTATTAAAACTCATCATACTAAAAGGTACATGTGAAACTGGATTTTTATTAAGACATTTCCTCTGTGCAGTTGTTATTTTAAAACCTATCCCAAAGTGTAGCTTCAGAAAGCATGTCATTTTTTTTTTTCAAACTGATGAAAGGAAAATTATGTTGATCCTGAGGGCTGATACTGCTTAACATCTTCATTAATAACCTGAGTCACGGGCTGCGATGCACCCTCCTTGCTTTAACGGGTGACACCACAGTGGTGGGGGAACGGGGACGGCCACTGTGCTGTTGGCCGTGGCTGCCACTGGGGAGGCCTTGACAAGCCAGAGGAAAGTGGTGAAATTCAGGAAAGGCAGATGCAGAGCTCAGCCCCTGGCTGCTCCCTTCAGCTCCCCACAAGGGGCATCAGGAAGGAGATGAAGCCAAGCGCTTCTCAGAGGTCAACTGCAAAGGGACAAGAGTCAGCAGTAACAGGCTGCAGCAGGGGAAATTCAGCTGAGTATAAAGGAAAATCATTTGCAGTGAGGATGGTGGAGCCCTTGAGCAGGGGCTCCAGGATTGGAGTTCCCTTCCTTGGAGACTCTCAGAACTTCCCTCTGCAAGGCCATGACCAGCCCATCTAATTTGAGGAGTTAGCCTTGCTTCAAGCAGCAGACTGATCAGGTGACTTCTGGAGATCCTACCCAGCCTGTGCCCCTCTATAATGGCTCTGTGTTCATAAACATACTACCAGGCTTCAGCTCCTCCCCTCAGACCTTCAAGCTGAAGAAAGCAGGTGCCAAAAGACAGTGAGGGGGAAGTCAGGGTGCTGTATGAGCTTTCTGGAAGCTTGTCTCTGCACTATCCAAAGAACCTAAGAGCCTGTTCTGGACATCAGGCCTCACAGTGTGAAGGTATTAGTTGACATGCTCATTAATTATATTTATGTGCTGTTTTACTTACTCTACAATGGCTGCATAAATCTTCTAATACGTTGCCAGCTTTAGGGCTACTTTATTAACTGGATTTTTTTTTGGCAGCGTATGTCAGTTAAGGACTATGTTAGGAGGAGAATTAAAATCTACCGCTCACAGATGTCACTCTACATCCAATAGTATTTTCAGCTGAAGAGGCTACTGTTATAGCTGGATCCTGACGGTGGCCTTTCATATTTAATCTTTAAAATACGTCTTGAAATTTGTTCGGGTTTTTTCACTGCAGACCAGTGAAAGGTAAAGCATTAGATCTCCATTGCCCTGAAACTACATTATTTTGGTGATGGGAGTGGGTGGCAAATTCCTACAGGCCTTTTTAAACGGGCTTGTGTTTGTAGCAGCACGTGCAGGCCCTTTTTGTCTCAGACTGGCCTTAAGCGTTCCTTTTATTAGATCTTTGCGTACGTCTGAGTAGGGCTTCTCCTTGAAGGGAGATGTGTTTATGCCCAGATTTGGTCTGTTTATTTAGTGTAGCTCCCCTCCACTTCAGTAGGAGTTAGAGACTGAGGGTGGCTATGTAGTCATCTTCCAGGAATAGGATCAAGAACCTTCATTAACATCAGCGTACTGATTTGAAAGTCTTGGTTCCATGTAGCTTGTGCCAAGAGATATATTTAGAATAGACCCCTGTTTTTACTTGGTAGGTTTTCTCCGATCACAATTGATGGTATGACGAGCCTTGTCGGAATGAATATCCCTGGTCACACTGGGACTGGATGGTGCATCTTCGTCTACAACTTGTCTCCTGACTCGGATGAGAGCGTGCTGTGGCAGTTGTTTGGGCCCTTTGGAGCAGTCAATAATGTCAAGGTGATCCGTGATTTCAACACCAACAAGTGCAAGGGATTTGGCTTTGTCACCATGACCAACTACGACGAAGCTGCCATGGCGATTGCCAGCCTTAATGGATACCGTTTAGGAGACAGAGTATTGCAAGTTTCCTTTAAAACCAATAAAACCCACAAATCCTGAATTTCATATCCTTACTTACTAAAATATATATATATAAATATATATACGAACAAAACAAAACAAAAAAAAACTCTTCAAGGCTTATATTCAACCATGGACTTTATAAGCCAGTGTTGCCTAAGTATTAAAACATTGGATATCCTGTGAGGAACAGGAAAGGATTTTATAATGCTTAGAAAAAAAAAAAAAAACCTTTGATGCATTGAATGTTCTTTCATAGCTGTCGTTGTTGAATATAATATACATAGATAACAATGTGCAGGGATTTTTACCCGGCCAGCTAGTTTTACTACCTTCCTTGAAGGTGGGTCTTTTTAAGATGACCATTCACTCATTTGAAAAAATAATAAAACAAAAACAATTTTTACGAACTAATGGGATTAAAGGCAAGATAAAAGATTTTTGTTTTCTTTTCTTTTTTTCAAAACATTGATTGAATCAGATTGGTAAACCCCCCACATAAATTAAAGAGGAACAATAAAAATTGCAAAAAGAAGAACATAATTTTGCAACTTTTTTTATTTTTCCTTTTTTCTTTTGTATCATGTGAACTAAACAGTCTTCTGTTAGGGAATGGGGTAAAGGGGGATACCTGATGACATAACAATTTAAATAACATTAACAATGTTGCCAAAGAGGTGGTCTCTTTGCTGAAAATGGGTTTCAAGAAAAATCTATTTTTATAAAATATAAAGAATTTTTACAAGAGAATCTGGATTTGAGAAAAAATATTTTGACTGGCTAATTTAGGGGAAATTGACAACTTTGTCATGTTCATACTGCACTGGTAACTTTTTAGAGATCAAGATGTGTGTTTTAAACTGGATTAGTAGATTGTTTTTTGAAGGATGGGCTACAAACAGATGATCTTCGTATCTTTTCATAGCATGTAATAAAAATATTAAATACAGTACGGGAGAGTGTTCTTCCCAGGCACGCAGTTACCCACAGTCAAAACCCAAAAGCAAGGAGATGAGTTGCAAGACGGTTTTTCTTTAAGTCATCAGTATGGGATATCAGCAGAACAAAAGTTAAAAAAATTAATTTTTTGATCAAAAACTTCCTTGGTTTGAGCAGTAGGTGCTACAAAATTATTTACATATCTTAGTATCATAGTTAAATGTAATGTGTTTAGAAAAAATACATTTGCTTTAAATTTGTTAAGAATTTTCAAATTCACTTTATAGCCCAAGCTAATATAATTGGGCTGTGTTGGCACATTTGGAACACTGTTTATGTTGCTTGAAACACTTATTTATTTAATTGCCGATGTGATGCATATGGCCAAAATCAAATATAGCTAGTTTGGCTAGTCTACTTATTTGTTTACTTAAACTATGGGAAGAAGCATATTATTGTGTCATTTTGTTGTGTGTGTATGTGTATATATAATATAAATATATATATATATAAAGTTATTTTTTCTTTTGGTTAATTTATTATAAGTTGTAACACTTTGCTAGTTTTGTTTGTATATGTCTTAAAATGTTTTCTTATGATACTTAAGTGACAGAGGTATCAAGGTAACTTGTGTAGAAATATTGTTTGATATATTGTCATGTTTGTTGTGAATATTTTTTCTTACTGCACAGTAGAAAAGAAAACAACTGGGTCTTTATTTTAATGTAATTCAGATTGGGGAAAACAGAGCTAAGGGAACAAAATGACTGAGGGGGTGCTCTCCCATGTCCAGTGCACTGATCATTTTAGTATGTTTGTGCTTTGTACGGTTATATATTTAAAACAAAAAAGGGTCATGCTCTTCCCTGAGTACTAGAAACAGTTACTCGCTATGCATAATCTAGTTGATAGTTAAATTTGCTATTGCTTTTCTTGTCTTGTTATATAAAATCTTTTCAATACAAGTTTAGTCTTAATGGTAATAAAACGTTATGGTTATTTATAACTTGTGCTTATTTTGTGCATTTTTTCCATGCTATACCCACTAACTGCATGTAGACTAAGTATTGTTTTTTCACACTGAAGAGGCAAACTTTTTGTAGTAGACAAATAACTAAAGCAAAGGCTGCATCATAATTTTATCAGTTTTTTACTTTAACAATGTTAGATTTTAGTTTAAAGGAACACTCATTCAATGTTCAGGGAAACCTTTATACATCATCTGCTATGAATGAGCGCAGTTTGCTGGGAAAGTTTTGATGCATTTGCTAAGCATTAGTGGGGAAGGCATGTCAGAATCTTTTCTCTACGATGTGTTTTACTATCTGAATAATAATAATAATTTAAAAAATCTTTCTTAGGACCAGGCAGTTGTATACTTTAGTTATAATGAATGACTTCATGTTAACCTTGCTAGTTTAGATCATTTCTGAGGGAAAGTATTGTAAATGTTTTTTTCATAACCTTGTTGTGTTTGAATTATTTGTACTTTAATTGTCCAGACAATAAATGAAAGTGTGTAGAATGGCTATGGACTTTCCACCTTTTTAACCGTGTTCAGATGCTTTAGTAATCCCAGCCGCACCTCAGCCGAGGTAGATGATAGCCTGATTTCAGAAGCAAGGTCTTCAAGAAACGTACTAGTCAAACCAGACTGAGCATATTCATTATTTGTTTTTCCTTCTGAAGGTTAGAAAGACTCGGCCACTTCATTTAAGACGTTGAACATGAAATACCTAACTGTAACTTTATTTGAATGTGGAAGCTACTGAAGGATTTCTATCATATACAGTATTTTTACACAATGAAAATATGAACTCAGTCGATATCAACACTCTACCAAAAGTAGCAAGCAAATTTCAGCATTAATACAGTTTTTTAAGCCATCATTTAGTTCAACTTTTCTATGAATATGCTATGAATGTCATGCAATATGAAACAGTGTACATATTATCTGCTGTACAACAGTCTATATGATCACATTCCAAATCTGGTTCTTTTCACCATGTGTTCTAACTAGAGTTGATACTTCTTTCAGTTGACTTGTTTGAATCCCATTAATACAAATATTCACTTCATGTTTATGTTCTGTAACATTCACTAATTGAGAATATGTACCTTGTAAAACTGCAGCGTTGAATTTCGTAACTGAGATTAGGAAAACTATATCAGAGGGCTGGACGGACTGTGTGGTTCTTCAGCTCCTTCACCTATTAATAAACTTGTGTTTTTGTGAGATTAAGTTACCATGGTGGTTATAATAATTAATTTCAGGCCACAGAATGAGTTTGTTCTTTAAATTTACAGCTTGCTTAATTCATCCTTAAGCCAACCTGACCATGCCATAGTAAAACACAGAAGTTACTAATTTGCTGTGTTAAAATGACTTGGCTCTGAAAAACATCATCCTTCCATCTATCTATATATGTATATACGCACACTTTTGATGATATACATATATACAGACACTTCACAACGGCCCATTTTAAAAACCTGCACTTTCCACTTAAGCCCATAGTAAATAGTGTTCGTTTTAAAATAACACTATCTACATTCTAACATTTGTTAGGTTCGTTGCCTGATTTTTCTGACAGAAAGGACAGGAAGAAAGCAGTGAGGTGACAGACACCTTACACTGTAGATGCTCTTAAGACAGAAAGGTGACTGTGCCATACTGGCATTTTGCTGTTGACTTCAGAGAGGCCAGTTTCGATCTAGATTTCCCCCCTCCCATCTAAAGGTTGGCTGCTAATCTGCATCCCGTTCACGTAAGGTACCTATTTCCCCACTCTGTGCAGCCTGCACGAGCGAGCGGTGAGCTGCACGACGGCTCCCACACACGTGTAGCACAGAAGGGACTGCCAGTGTTAAGGATCCAGTATGTAAAGTTCGTTCCCCATTTTGAGAGCATCACAAATGTGTGCTAGATAAAAGTGGTCACAGGTGGGCCCTTGGTTCACTACATTGATCCTATGTGAGCATTTTTAGAAAGTCTTACTGAAACACAATTTCTGCCCAGCTGGGATCAGAAACAAATTTCACTAACGCTCATTCAAAGTAATCAAGTTTTATATTTCTTTCCTGAAAGGGTAATCACTCTTTCTGCAATTAGCAAGCCTGTTGAATAAACGGAAAATCACCTGGGGGAGGGCATTTCAAGTGTGTTCACTTTATATTCTACTTCAGACTACCTTGGGCACAGTGCTGGGCTCTGAATGAACAGAGAGGGCAGCGTGCGTTGAAAGTGACGGCCGATACGCACAAGCTGGCAGTGAGCTGCTCCAGTGTTCACTGCGGGAAGGTGGCTTACCCAGTGCCGCTGAATTTGTAGCAACCACCCACAGCCGAGTAGTCTGGTGCTGTTGATGGTTTTCATGGGAAAGGCTGGGCAGGGGTCCCAGGTCCACCGCACTGCAGAGGCTGCTACCTGGGAACCTAAATCGGCATCAGGATATAATTAGTGGGGAGGGGCACAGCCAGAAGGTGTCCCGGGCAACCCCCGTCTCCAGCACCAGTAGCAGGAGCCAGGCAAGACTGTTAACTTACGCACATCGCTTACACGACCACAGATAGGTGAGGTAAAGCCAGGTCAGCGTGCGATGACACAAAAGATTTGCTCCCTGCCCTGGAGATCCTGCAGACTGAGCTCACTGCACGGAAGTAATTCATTGTGCACACAGAGCAAAATGAAAGGAGATCAAATCCCGCATAACCATACAAAAGCTCTGACATCTCCGACTAATCCGGTATCTCTCTTCTAAAAATAAACTGACTTCTTAAACCCAGAAGATGTGATGGAGCCAATCCAGCTGAGCTTCAGTAACTCGTAAGGGGGCAAATCACTTGGGGACAAACGGGAACTTCTGCAGAAAGGAAACAAAACCCAAGCACACACACAGACACATGGCTCCTGGCGCTGCTGCAGGGCCCCACACTAAGGAAATGGCTTTCACCCCAGGTGTGTGGGGGTAGCACCTTCAGCAACCGGGACACGTACATGTGCCTGGTTGCAACAGGCACTTCTGAGGCCTTTCCCAGAGCACAGCGCCACTGCTGTGCTGAGAAACACAAATGGAATCACGTGCAGTGGGGTACAAGGGTGATCAGGAGAACGGAAACTTACTCTACAGAAAGAGTCACTGAGCTTAAATTGCTTCTGTTCCCATAAACTCAAAACCTGTGTTTCAAAAAGCCTGGGCCCTGTAAATCTCCAAGAACCGGGCACCTGAAAGGGCTATAGGAATGAGAGCAACCAAAAAGATGGGTCATACAAAGGCAAATTAATTCTCACCCACAACTGAAGACAAGAAATCAGACTGGTTCTTTCTGACGATCAGATCAGCAATTTTCTGAAATACTCTTTCAACAGAAGTAACTGGGAAGGTGGGGGCACGGGTATACGCACACACATGCACACAAACAGTTGCTTTTCAGAGAAGGTTTGAAGTTGCATCTACCACACCCCTAAAGTATCACTGATATTTTTAAAGGACTTAAAAAACATCTTGAATTTCATTCAGATATTAAATATTACGGGGCTGAACATTATTTCTTGTGCAGTAGCAAAAAAATAAAATCCTAAAACCTCTATCCTATCCATTCCACAATAAACCTCCACTCTTGCCTCAAATCTGGGGTTTGGAGCTGCCAGCGAACGTGACCCAGCTACAGCTGTTTATTCACAGACAAACACAACCCAAGGCTGGTTCATATTCACCCCACCCCACGCCCCACCCCTACCCCCCGCCGTCCCCCCATCCTCCACAAAGCAAACCAGTGTGGTAAGTGGAGTATGGGTGTGCCATCAAGTTCAGAAGCCCCCAACACTGCATATTGCTCTGGGGTGAATGTAAGGGCTCTGTCACCAAAACAAGTGTCTTGTCCCCAAACACTTCAACCACCAGCCTTGAGGTCCCTCATGCTACCCTGCACCCCCACTGCAGGCGGAGGCCCCCACACCCAGCCCTACTGGTCTAGTGTGGCTCAATCCTCACCATTGCAGTGCCACCAACAGCTCCCAGCCAGCCCTGAGTGCCATGGGGTGATCCCACCCGCTCAGCCTTGCTCCAGGTCTGAAGGACAAGAAGGACAGTTTAAGAATCCTAGAATAACATGGTTGGAAGGCATCATCTAAAGATGATCACTTAGTTTCACCCCTCCCCTGCCATGGGCAGGGACACCATCCACTACACCAGGTTGCTCCAAGCCCCATCCAACCTGGCCTTGAACACTGCCAGGGATGGGGCATCCACAGCTTTGCTGGGCAACCTGTGCCAGTGTCCCACCATCCTTTTTATTTAGCTCTTTATTAATAGCCCCAATGGCACAGGAGAAACACACTGGAGACCCCCCCATCCAGGCCATTGTCTTTCCTGGCCCATGTGGCACACAGCACCCCACGGCATCAATCCTTTACTCAATTAACCGATTCTACTAACTTTCATTTCTGATTAACCAGCCCCTGTGTCACAGCAGCACAGCAGCCATCACTCAGGCAGGAGGAGCAGGCAAATAACCATCTCTGGCCTTATTTTATCCATCCTGACCACCTGCTTAACAGCACAGCCATTAAGGCCCTGGGTTCCCCCCTCCAAAGACACCAATGTGAACCCTATCCCAGATGAAGCCCCATTTGCTGCGCCACACAAGGGTGCTGGAGTGGTCAGTGCTGGGGTCTGGACATACCTGACAGCTGAAATTCTCCACTGACCTCAACGTTTTCTGTTTTTTCTCCAAGACCCAGACATGTGCCTGGAATGGCTGCATGCCCGACACCAGAGACATCTTTCATAAAGACATGAGACTATATCAAATTAGGAGGTAGAAAAAAAAAAATCCCTTAAACTTTGCAATGAACATAAGCAATGCTGTTGAAAGAGCAATCATTTAAAAATAAATCCCTGATAAGAAACACACCAAAGGAAAAGGGGCTTAATTCAGAGGCTCTGTCTGTACTGCATATTACTGAGCATGGCCGAGGCTGAACTGCCCCAGCAACCTTCTTCACTGCAACATCTGCAGAACCTGACAATGAAGCCTAATTTTACTTAAGTGACTTAAGTGACTTTTAAACACAGAAGATCATTAGCTCTTCAGTCTGCGTGTCAGAACTGACTAGAGCTGCCACGACCCATTTGCTTTAAAGCAGCACTTAAGACTTTTCTTCACTTAAATTTTGTTGGAATTGCACAGGTCCCAACAAAATTATATGCAAGAATTAGCTTTTTACAAACAATACAATTCTGATTTTAAATCAGCACATCAGACAATTAATTTTGTAGGATAAGGAATCTGTTGCAAATATACAGCAGTACACCCACACATCACCATCTGCTGTGGAGAATTAAATGTACAACTCACAAATGAAATCCTGCAAAGTTGGTGCAAAAAGGTCCTTGCTTGAATTTAAACAAGGCTGTGGAAACCTGCAAACACATTGCAAAAGATCATGAAAACAATAACAAATTTGTCCATCTGTGAGTCATTTCTAACACGGTTGGGTTTTTGTTTTGGTTTTTTATATTGGTGTATTTGCAATAATCGTTGCAGCTCACAATGCAAATTGTGTAAAGTGTATTTGAGTGCTTCCCCTGGCCAGAACAAAGCTCCACCACATCATGGCAGGTCTTCTGTGTTTGGGGGATGGGCGGGGGGACAGACACAACAACAAAAAAACCCACAATAAATGCCTTTTCTTTAATATTCAGTTTAGCCACAATTTTGAAAAAAAAAAAAAATGGCAAATCTGGCAATTGTTGTGGATGTTTTATTATTAGAATTATTAACAAACACTGTTCTACTGAAATGAGGCAAAATAAATATCAACAACTACTGTTGCCACGGAATAACTCTTAACAAATGAATGTCTGTATCCCTTTGACTCCCCTGAAGCCAAGCGTTCATTTTCTAATTTTGCCTCCTTATTTTCTTCTAACATATTGATTTGAAATGTGCTCTTTATTTTACACCTAGTAGAATCACATGATTTGAAGTCACGTCTCCTGATCTCCTGTACTGAGGAGATGGCCATGAATCTTCAGAGCCGAGAAAGGCAGTGTGGTCTCTTGACCTAATAGATGCCAGTAAAGCACGTGGCTACCTACGAGAGGCTGGAGCAGCCTGAAGGCAAGGCTCTTTGTACCGCTGCAGCCTCTGCCTTTTCTGTGCTAAGCGTTAACCCCCAGGCCAGCCCCGACTGCCAAGCACTTCCCGGCAGCCACAGGCAGTAAATGAGCCCAGGACCAGCTACTTGCACACTCACCAGCTGTATACCTCTAAAAGGTTGTCTTTTGCAGCATGGGGATGACTGGAGCCATACCAGTGATCCCTGAAATACAGATGCCCTTCTGTTTCCTTTTAAACAGGGTGCCAGGAAAACATGCTGACATTTTCTGTGATTACCACTTCATTTTATCAATAAAAGAGCTATAAACACGTTGTCTCAAAGCACACACTTATGATGCTACCAAACCCATCTGGAATTCTACCTGCACATCCCCAAAACCACGAGAGTACGTAGGAAATACAAAATCCAGCATTCCTCTGCCACAGCCAAAAATTGCTCTGGGTTGCATTTTAGCAGGCGCTTTTTTGCAAAATGAAAAGATTTCCTAAACCTTTTCTGAGATGCACGCACTTTTTTAACATGTACTTATCCTCTCACACACCTGGGAAGTATTCTCAGTACACACACACTAAGTATAATTTATGCTAAGGGGCCTGTTACATGTTTAACTCAGATAAAGAGTATCCATAATTAAGAAATGCAGCATCAGAGGTACAACGTGCATGTAAATTTGCAGAAAGGATTCCATCAACTGAAAGAATGCTGCTAAAGACTATTTTAAACCACAACCTAATCAGAAAACTACACATATATATATATATTTATATATTTACATCAATATCACAAAACCCTTTGACATCCTTAGCACTGCTAACACTCTGACTAGAAGCCGACTTAACACAGCTGCCTTGGGCACACTCGCATGCATAAAAAATGAAGTGACTTGATTAATCAGTTAAAGTTGCTGAATCATGGGCTTGCAGCCATGCCTGCATAGCCTTGGCTATCGACAGGAAACCGTCAGCGTGGGATTTAGATGAATTTCCATCAGCTGGTCCACAGACCTGTACAGCCCTTATCTTTGCCAGCGTTTTTATGAGAAATAGAATCTCTGTCCTGAAAAATGAGCCTTGTCAAAGGGGTGGAAGTGTGTGTAGGAGAAGGGGGTCCAAAAGTAAGTGCCAAGAGGGATGCAGATCTTAGAAGCAGAGGTAGGAAAGCTGTGAGCAAGAACATCCTGAATCCACTTGGAAGCCACCTCCAACAAGCACAGCCAGAGGCCCCCTGGCCACGCTGAGCAGTAGCTGAAGACAGACCCAACCTGAGCAAACCGTTCTGACCATTCTGAAATTCAGCAGCAACAACAAGGAAAAAGAACTAGAAGAAATGAGGAACATGTGATATGGGTGGGGATGGAAAGCAAAAGCAGCCAGGCAGTCTGTGTAACAGAAAATTGCATTCTCAACGTCATTGTAGCACCAGTGCAGTCATACCAAGAAAATGGGAGCACTTCTGTGTCTCCAGAGCATGAACTACCTTGCCATGCATTTTCAAAAGTCTGAGGGGGGTAAGATGTTTTTCCTTAACTCTTAAAGAGCATTTTGTCCAGGAAAAAAAAAAAAAAAAAAAAAAAAAAATATCAATTTGTA
>JAVJGJ010000030.1:27783187-27814577 GCA_035590215.1 Microhierax caerulescens
AAATATGCCTTCAGATTTTTAATGTCCATGAAAAAAAAAAAAAAAAAAAAAAAGATCAATTTCTAAGGGATATATTTCATTTGACACTCACTGTGGAGGCTCTCTGCATGGCTGACCCCGCCCAGCATCCTGCAAGCTTCACCTCATCCCAGGAGGGCTGGCAGCTTTGGGAGAAGGAGCTCCCTTCCTGTGTCAGCCTGTGTCTGGAGAAAAGAAAAAACTCAGAAACAATTCACCGTGCCCTGCAGGGACCTGTGCAGCAGCCCGGCTTGCTGCCTGGCCACGTGCGCCAGATGGGGATGGTGCCTTTTGTCATTGACTTCAAACCCCACCATCCAACGACGTTATCCTTCGGTTGGATCTTTAGGTGAGATAGACAGTCACTGCTCCCCTGAAGGACACTGATCCAGCTGCTGTCTGCTTGGAAATAAGAAATGTTTGGTTAAAGATAAAAAGAAATCAGATGAAGGCCTGGTGAGAGCTGGAGAGCCAGAGCTTGTAGCTGCTGCCTTCTCCATGGCCTTTCTCCCACCTGCCCGCACCGCCTGGCACACCGAGTGTGCTGGGGAGGAAAGGCCTTAAAGGACAGTCCAGGCAAGAGAGGGGTCCCTGGAGGGGGCTGTTCCTCAGCTGCTGGTGCCTTCTTGCCTGGCAGACCATAACGGAGAGAACCATGATGACATATTTATTTGCCAAACCTTTCCCGCCAGGCAGCTGGTCAAAGCTTTGGCTTTGCTTTTTCAAAGTGTGAGCAAAGTGACATTGAATGAGTGTCTAGAATAAAAGGAAAAGGAGGGCAAGCAGCCTTTGGGCCAAACGTTTCCTCCACAGTGTGACTCTGCTGCACTCGTGAACGATCATATTAAAATATATTAAAGGAGTTAATGTGCCATAATGGAAGATCTTTTCAAACCACAGTATTTTATCTATGAAAATAGCCAGGGTAATAATATCATGTCAACTAAATTAAAAAGAAGAGAAGATGCTGAACAGGTTGGTCACTGCCTAAAACCAGTATATCTTTGGCTACACACATATATATTCCAATATGAACTGACTGTGTGTGTATTTTCAATATTAAAAGATAAAATATTGTTCTTTGCCATGTTATAAACTAAGTTTGTGCAATGAAACAGATTTTTACAGCTAAGTTAAAACCTCTTGAGAATAAGAGGTTTATAATGGAAATGCTGACAGACTCTTAACTATAGCACTGGGATCTCTCTTGCTATTATGACCAGATAAACCAACAAGGTAATTCAATGTAGTGTTCCAGCTCCGTGACACTAACACACTCCTTCTGGTCCCAGGTGCTGAGGGAAAGTTAAATATAAAACTTAATGAAACTGCAGTGACCGACTACAGGGCTGGATGGTTGCCCCTGCACCAGGTAAAGGTGAATTTCTCTCCTGGGAAGGTGTCTGAAAGGCAGGTAGTGACCGGCTGAGTCAAGTGCAAGTGGTGGCTGGAGCCTTCCGAAGTTTTCCTTGGCTAAAGTCAAATGGCTGGTTAAAGTCAAAAAGCTGTAAGAATCAAACCCAATCGCTGCACACATATCAGACCAATAAATTAACTGAAATGCCAACGCACCCACCACCCGTCCAGATGACAGACGCTGAGGGCAGAGGCTGAGGGGGCACAGACCTGCCATATCCCTCCCCACAAAATTGCCCCCAAACGCTTCAATGTAGCAACTCAAGTGCTGGGGGATCCAACTCCACCAAGAAAGCGACAGCTAGAGGGAAGCTCAGGTGTGGATGGATGTTCATTCCTTGCTCCATCTCCAGAGCCTTTCCCCCAGCCTCAGAGGTGGGAGGTAGCAGCAGGTTTGTGCTCAGTTGGCAGGGTGGTTTTCTAGCTTGTGACCAAAGAGATGACAAAGCTGCCAGCAGCAAAAGTGCAGTTCCTGCCATGCTTTTAACACCCAGCAAACTTTGCTACTCCTTTTTGTGCCATGTATAAAATTACTGAGACTACTAGGAGGGGCACGTGCTCCTTCTACCTAGACATAAAATCCTGAGCAAACTTCCTGAGGTTGGTGGGCTGGTAGTACTGCCTACTGTCAAGACCATCTGACATTTCCAATTACAAGACTCTACTTTCAGCTGCTTATAACTGTCATATTTTGACCAGTAACTTGTCATTTTCCATCCTGGGCATCTGCCTCAGGCTGAATTTTTTTGGAAGGCTTCAGCCAAAACAATATAGCTATTCCCAAGGGCAAGGCCAGGGAACAATGTGCTGTTTTGTAATGGTAACAGAGAAAAAGAACTGACATCCTCTTCTTTAAGATGCACCACAGCTCCTCACAGTTTGGATAAGGGAGTAGAAATTTAGTCGACTTGTGACCTTTGTATTAAGGATGTGCCTTTTCATTACTACCGCAAAAATCTATGCAAGCGTGGCCAAGTGAAAGCATTTGAAAAAAATCCAGTCCAACTTCCCCAGCAAAAGCTTTTTTTCAGTGGGAATCCTAAAAGCTCTGAGGATCTTGTCCTGCTGGGCTCGTCTTGCCCTTCAGCTTGTCCAGAATGGAGTAGCCCCATCCCACGCAACCCCCAGCACGGAGCAGCTAAATCCCTTTGCAGCACTCACCACAGCACAGGCTCACATGCCACCAATCACCACGCTACGTATGTGTTAATGCCTTGTTAAAGGGTCAGAGCAAGGGACTGCCCACGGTCACAGCTCCTCGTCGCTATGCTGTGGGTGCCAAGATCACCTGTTTTCTGGCATTCAGACCACAAGGGGAACAAATCCAACCATGCTGGCACAGGAGAAAGGAAACCTGGGCCAGGATCCTGGAGGAGCTGCAGCCATAAAGAAAGGCAGGGACATTTTGAAAATTCTGTTGAGCTGGGTGAAGGCAACGGGACTGAGCAACAGGGCAGGTGTTGGAAGCCTGGTGCTGAGCAGAGGAGGGGGCTGAGTCTCAGGAAGCGAACCCAGACAGGGAGGTTTGGGACAAGCCGGGCAATGAGACTGAGTGAGAAAAGACAGTACTGGAACAAGAACGATATGGAGGGGAATGGGCAGAGTGATTTGCACCCACTGGAGCTGCCAGCTTTCCAGGACTGGGAATGGGATCCAGGATCCTGAGTCTTACCATCAGGAGGCTGCCAGAAAGAGCTGTGAGATCCCGCCGTGCCCCGTCAGAAATGGCAGGTTTTACAGCTCCTACCTCGGCGTGGCTCTTCCTGGGTTCACAGCCCACCCACAGGAGTTGCAGCTGCAAGTGCTCTGCACTCTGGAAATCAAATGCCAAAATGAACAGCACACATTTAGCAACCCCATGCAAAACGTCTCGGTTAAACGACCTTCCTAGGCTCACAGAGCAGGCTTTTGGCAGAATCCAGATCTGCAGGGCACCATTCAGGCGGCTGAACCAGGACAACGTCCCAAGCCCAGCTGCATTCATCGCAGCCCAATCAACCTCCACAGCAAATGAAGCCGGGACCCGCAGGAAACAGCATCCCTTATAACCTGTCCTCATAATTCATTGTGAGCACCAGCCTCTCCTGTACCAAGCGTAGCAGAAATAACGTGCAACACTAAAACTGCAGCATGATTTGCATGCACAAGTGGTGCAGGCAGCTTCTGTTCAGGGATTCCCTAAATTCTGAATATAAGAATTTACAGTCCTTCATTATGTCCTTTGAATACAGAATTCCAGGAGAGAGAAAATGGAGGATGTCTTCCTTCTCGAAAGTTGTCTCTGAATGGTGCGCCCTGCCTTTACAGAAAGCTGATGTTTACTACTGCAATACATTTATTTTGAAATTCCGCTCATCTGCTGTAAGAAATTACTCAGACCATTAATTTTGGAAGCCAATGCTGAGAGATCACGAATGTTAAGAATTCTAATTATGTTGGGTCTGGGAAATTTAATGAATAAAAGAGACTTTTCATAAGCATCTCAAGCCATAATATTTTAATGCTATTGGCATTAATTAAAATATCTAGAATTTTTAAAGGAACCCTCTCCTTCTCCCTTTAATTTTTTTACTTCTACCATTAGAACAGAAGCATCGCTTTGCTAAAGCCACAAAAAATAATGTTCTTTGTGGCTGATCATCTCATTTATAATCATGTCATGGCAGGAACAACCTTTCACTGAAATTTTGTTTATGCTTCAAAAATTCCCCCCTAATAACTTCTTCCCCACCCCCCTTCCCAAACACTAGCAGGCCTGGATTTGTCTTTTGTGCAGGGCTGGGAAGATAAAAGTCCAGATGATTTGGCACTGTACAAGGGACTGAACTCTCAGTGTCTGATTAATGATACTATCCATCTCAGAAAGTAGTGATTCCCTCCTTTAGAGCTTATGGGGAAAAAACAGGCTAACCTTTGAATTCATACTTCATCACCTTCCGCAGACATTTGTGGCTTTCTGCAGGACACAGGGGTGGCAGCTCTTGGGCAGTTCTGGGGGACAACAGCAACAGCAGTGCTGCCTTTCTTCCCACACCAACCAACACAGCAAATGCTCTGTAAAAAAAGGGCGCACCTGCTCTTCTGCAGGCTGCTTTGTAGGCAAGGTGGGTTCACACAGATTCAGCACCACATCCTGTATGGCTGAAAAAAGCACTGGCTTTTCTAGGGTGCATTGTTTCACCATGGGGAGGGCAGATCACAACTGTCTAGGTCTCTGACGCTTATATGCTGTGACCAGTCACAGCAATGCTGAATGCAAGGGCTAGAGACAGCTTTGGCATGGCTCTGAGGTCCTGTGAAATGGATGTATTCCCTAACTTGAGAGTTCAAATGGGCTCAGAAAGATAAAAGACTTTTTGTCTCTGATCTTAAGCTCACAAGTTTTTATTTTGATTTTTTTTTTTTTTTAAGTATCTAAATATGCAGTCACTTGCTGGGTATTAATAGTGGGAACTCACCTTATTTGATGCTATTCTCACTTCTTAAGAGTGTCTAATTAAAGGAGGGACACAGAAACTGCCATGGGCTACTCAGCCACTTGGCTTGATTGAGAAAAATGGAGCTAGTGGGTTTTCCAGATGCTAGAAGTGCCATGGGCAGCCTCAGATAGAACCAGCTGTACTATTACCTGGTCAAGCAGGGTCAGGTGTGCTAAAATATCAGGTGCAGCGAAGAAGCTGTCATGCCTTCAGAGACACTTAAACAGGTATTTTCTCTTGAAAAGGCCAAAACTGTAGCCACCTGAAAAGCAAAAACAGCATTTTGCAGTGGATCATGGGAAGCAGAGTTTCCACAAGAATGGCAAATAACAGAAAGAGGAGGTTGCTTTTCATTTCTACCACATTGGGCACAGTCTCCTCTGTCTCAGAGCTGCTTGGCACAAAACAAAGCCGCTCCTATTGGGGTGCTGCACACCGGTGCATTGCAGAAAAGGCAGGTCACTGCTTCCTGGCAGTATTTTCTCCTCCACAGCAAATATGCCGATTCAGCAAGCTGCCAAACTAGCTTGTGCTTATTTCTGTGCTGGGCACAGCCAGGTGTCACACAGGTGAGGTTGCACATAGACATACAGGAGGCCCAGAGGGCTTTTATCTATTTTCTCCATGTGGCTGAGAGAGCGCTCAAAGGCGCCTGCTGATTTTGTGTGTTTGGTGCTGCGGAGAAGAAAATCAATGTGGGAACTACAGATGGCTTCAGTGTTACAGGGTAATCCAGGCTGCTTTCCGATGGAAGCAGAACTGATTTACTCTTAATGGCTTAACTTTACTGACCATTATAGTCTGTTTCATTATTCAAAGGCAAACACTGAAGAAGCATTTTGTGAACATGCCTGATTCTTTCAGGTGGAAGGAGGTGAGAACCATTTGTGTATTGTTTCAGACACTTGTTTAAGTGACTTCACAGGGTTTCAGGAAGCTTTTCTTCTCTCTGATATTGAGCTGTCTTTAGCAGGTCTTTTTTTTTTTTTTTTTTTCTCTTCTCCTATGCCTTGGGATCCAGTATCATTTCTTTGTTTATTCTGCACTCCAGTGCCATCAGCCATCCTCAAGTGTTTGTCTCATCGCCTTTGAGACTGCACCCCTACCCAGGAAAACAGCGAGGGACAAACTTTCTGCTCTCTGCAGGTTTTTCTCCCAATAAGCTGGAAAATAATGTTTGTTTGGCTCATATTCTTAGCTAGCTACAGACTCCCCACCGAGACCCCCTGCCCTGTCAATTGCTGACTAATCGTGCCTGCAGCAAAAGTAATCCGAACTAGGGAGTTATTCAGTAGCAGCAGAAGGATCCATTAAAATAGATTATGCTCTCTGCTCCGTTTCAGTACTTACCCTACTGGATTGGCCTGCCTAGGCACTGCCCCAGGGCACATGCACCCAAGTGCTCTGCAAAGTCACTCCGGAGTGTCCCCTTGGCCAGTCTGCAAGGCTCGTGTGTACAGCACAGGGCCAGGCAAAATTCAGGCCGGCAAGGTCTGTGCACTGAGGGACCCAGCTGTGAGGTGATGCTTACAAGCTGGCTAGTCCAGGAAGCTGCTGTGATTCTTTTTCTTTTAGCTTTCTTATCAAATTCAAGTACAGCAGCTCCGTTTCTGATTTGACTCAGCCCTCCTGTGAGATTTCAAGGGGAACAAACCCCTACAGTATTCAGGCCCTAGAGGGGAAAAAAAAAAAAAAAAGAAAAAAAGGTGTAGTAGCTACAGCCTGGAGTTAATTCAGCCTCAAAACTCAGTGGCTGCCTGGCATAAAGAAAGATCCCACTCTGGGGTGAGGAGCAAGATTTCTCCAGGCCACCTGAACAAGCCTTTGGTACTTACATACCTTCCCCTTAGAGCAGCTTGGTTACAAGGCTTTCATGTCTGTCCTGGGCACAAGGCCAGTCCCTGTGGGTTTTGTTGACCCTTCGAAGACCTCATCACAGGGTCAGTACTTTGCTTCCTGGAGCAAATTGGCTTTCTGGAGGAAGCATGCCTCTGTCTCTCCACCAGCTATGCTAGGTGTGGACTCTTTGGTGAGGTCTGCTGCTCCAGGTGCTCTTGCTCCGACCCTGTGACTGCCATTTCACCCTGGAAGTGCCCATCTCTTTCCAAGGGAAGTTACCTCTGCTCTTCTGTTCAGTGTCTCAGTGTGCCCAAGTGTGGCTCTGGGAGTCATTTCTTTTGGCCACAGGAAGCCAGTCCAACTGCAAGGACCATAACCCTCCTTCCAACCTGCTGTACAAAACAGAACATATACAGTCCTTGTTACATCTATGAGCTTAATGCAGCCACCACCAGCTGAGCTATGGCCATAGCAAATAATGCATGAGCTGCTCTGTGGTGTGTCAGAAAGGGACTGTAGCTGACAAGCTGGAGAATGAGGGACTTACCTTGGTTGGACAGTGAATCAGCCACCCCTTCTGCTCTGGAAAGCACCACACACAGTTAATGCCACATGGCTAGACCTTATGAGGCTTCCTCTGGCCACTTCGTTTAATTGTGTGACATTAAAGTTACCACCTAAGCCAGTAGGACAGGCATATGCAGAATGTGCCTATTTACCTTGCAGGTTTTTAACCCTACTGAATTCAAATAGGTTATGTAAAGCAGCAAAATCTACACAATTTAAATTGGCCTGACTTCTGAAAGCTGCAGGTTCCAGGACCTGAAAGAAAGCCTGCAGCTAGACTGAGTATCCAAGGGAGGTCCTTTTGGCATACAAAGATCAAGCACTAACTGAAATTCAAACATACCTTTAAGCCTAGTTTTTATCTAATTTCAGTTTCACGCAAAATAATGTTGCCCTAGAAATAAAATTTCCCCATATGTCTGCCGCAGCTCTACAATGGCCATTTAGTGGAGCAGCAAAGCAAAGCGCCAGGTACTTGACAGCTCTTATTGTGACACTCGCAACATGCCTTCTAATTCTAGAGAGGTACTGCCATGTTCTCCAACAGGGTTTCTTTGCTTTCCTGAAGCAGTTACATGACTTAAGAGTCTGGTCATCTTTTCTGCTAATAGGAATTGTATATAGGAACAGGACACAAGCAGAAAGCACTGCACATTAAAATTTAGCTAGCTCAGGACACCAGTAATATGATCTACGCAGCTCTGCAAAATGAATTTTTATGATTTTCCCCGCTTAACATGGTAGCATTAATATTTCATTACTAGATTTCACTATGATTTTGGTCCTGTTACTGTCTCAACCAATTTATTGCTTGAGAAGGTTATTTTTAATCTTCAGCAGTAACTGAGAATATACCCTCAGAAAACCTTTCCCAATGTGGAATTTCTTTGCTGTTTTCATTATAATTGAGGTGATGCTGTATCCAACAGCTCTTTACGAGAACAAAATATATACGTCAATTTTAAAAGGAGAGGGAGGGTTATTAGTTTCTAGTTCAAAAGTCTGTGTTCCCCACTTGTCTTAATTTTTAATTATAGAATTTCAGGCATTAAGAACAGGGAGAATGAGTTAAAAAGAAGTGATGTCATACAGAAAGGCTAGGTTTAGCACTGAGCACTCAGTCCAGCTGGCCTCTGGGGTACTACAGCACTGGTGCTCCAGCAATCTGCCTTTGAAAAATGAAGGTGTTTATCTGGGCTCTGCTTCAAACAGGGTCAAGGGTATAAAGGCACAGGCAGCTTTAGGCCAGACTTGTTCCTCTCTAGGCTTGTGATTTAGGGCCCTGTGTCTCAGAGCCAGTCCTGGCAGCCAGAGAATGAGAAAGGGCCAAAATCTGCACAGAGTGGCTGGTCTTAACCCCATCTCCTACCAGCCTCACTCAGGCACCAGAACAGGGTTTAGCACACAGGATACCGTTCACTAACTAAGGCAGGAAAAAAAAAAAAACCAACAAAACTCTCAAAATAAACTCTCTCAAAATCTGCTTCACAGCTACAAAACATTAATTACTTACATTTGACATTGAGAAATGTTAATTATTCATCCCCTCACCAATGTGAAAAACATCCTCACTCCCCAGTTCCAGTTCCCTCCAGCCAGGTATAGGCAGTGATATTGCAACTCCCCTTAATTCGAGCCTGAAGGATGAAGGACAGGATGTGCTGGCTTGGTCCCTTACTCTGACCTCTGGAGTCTGCTCTCTTTGTTTTGTGGACAACTGCCTTGTCCTCTCTAAATGCAGGGTTATTTTCCCAACTATTATGGAGATATATAAAATGGGAGAGGGGTGCAGGCAATTCTCTACTGACCACTGACACGAAGCATACCTGCTGCCCCTTCACCATCTAGAAAACCCAAGCTATTCTCAACTGTACAGAGAGACACACAGGGCTACTGGGGCTGACCCATGTCAAGCAGATAATTTGCCTGTTTGTCCCCTTGGACATAAAGTCAAAATATTTCCCTGTATATTGGCAGGTCTCCAGAGGGACTCTTCCTTCCTGAGCTGCCCAAACTCTTACCTGAATTCTCCCTGGAGCAATACTGTTGTGCATCACCCTTCACACGTACCAAAATGCCCATTCAGGGGTTCCCTGAGCCTACCTTGAAGCTCTCCAAAATGTATCCTCAGTACCTCAATCAAAAGAAAAACATAGTTTTGATATACTACCTGTAGGTGTGCCGCCTGACATGGCATTAACATTCATAGACAGTTGATGCAATCTCAGTGATGCAAACTCAACGTGACTTGTTGCAACAGTGTCACAGTGGTCTCTCTGTACACTACCTTGGCCTCTTCCTCTCCCAACCTGTCTATGAGCTCAAAGGATGGCCCTGTTTCTTCCCCTTTATCTGTTTATCCAGAAAATAGCTGCTCTTCCCCTCTGTCACATCATCACAGCTACAGTCACAACAGCACCCTAACCCAAAGACAGCCCGAAAGGATCACCAAACAAGCCCAAAATTCCAGTGCAGTGCATTTAATAATAGTCATACCTGTCAACAGCACTCCATCAGACCTCAGTGCACTCATGGTACCTGCATATTGAGGGGTTTTACTCTTCAAGAGCTTCTTCTAAAACCCCTTCTGCAGTAATCATAGCTCTTCTAATTTGGGGACTTAAAACCCTAATTCAAAGCAGAACAAAGGACACAAATTTTTCACTCTGACATTTCATGTTTCTCAAACATTTCCAAGCCTGCTGGTGAATGGCCTCAAACAAAACAGGTACAAATGAGTGCATCAGTGTTTGTAAAAGTATGTTTTGGGGAGAAACCAGGAGGTGGGCTTATACTTAGTCCTTTTACAGACTCCAGAAATGACACTAATTCAAATCAAATGGTCTGACTTTGACACTTACAGCATCAAACGACTCACAAAAGCCTTCCTAGATACTAAACACTGGGTATATTCTTCATAGGGAATATGAGCAGCAGAGCAGATTTTCCAGTGAAAACGTTTTCTCCTGTTATCTTTCCTCCTCTCAGAATTGTAACGAGTGCATGGAAATTACAAGCTGCTATAAAAATTATAGAGACTAAAACTACCGTTTTATCCTGCATTAGAACAATTTTAACATTGTTAGAGAAATACATCTCTGCAATTTTAAAATTATTTGCGTCATGACAGAAAGACTCACAACTGCAATATTTATCTTTCAGATTCATCTTAGGATGTTCCTCAAGACTTGTGAGATGCCACATTATATAGTATTTGGAGGGGACCAGAGAAAGTCACTTTGACAAGTAATGCAAGTAAATTGGAGCCATTGATTATGGAGGATTTAATTTTATCTATTCTGTATCCATGGTACAACAAATAAAAAAAGACCTCAGTGGTCACTGTAGGACTGCAACAACTTCTACAGAAATGCAATTTATAGTTGCGTATTTTTAACAGCAAGTTTTGGCATCCATTTGATTAAATTCTGCTTTCCAGTGCACTTCATAAGGATGCTAATTCTCTAGAGATTTCTATAGGCATGCTAGGTAAAGAGGAGTCTATCGAGTCATAGCTGTGGTTGTTAGTACAAGAAGCTGTCTCCTTTGAAGAGAAATAAAATTCATAAGCATGCATGCATATATTTTAATATTGCCAAGATACATATTGGCAGAGCAATAAATAGTAAGAAGATTTATTACCCACTCTATTTCCCAATGTATACAAATGCAAGTAATACTCATGAAGCATAACATCTTTCAGGAATGTGTTTGAACTGCATGGCTTGAGCAAACCTTATTTATTTGGGGTTCTCAGAGAATTTGAGGTTGATGCATTCTCTAAATTTCAACAAGTTGTCCCATTGCTTTCCCTGCCTGCCTGATGGGGAAGGCAAAGGACTTCCTCTAAGGGACCCAAAGTCATCTCCTGACTGGAGGCCACCCACTTCTTTAAATAAACATGTTAAAAAAACAAAATAACTTTTTCTTACCTGCTCCTTTTTGGTATCTTTCTGCTTCAGCTCTCAGATTATCATCATTTTTATAAGGACTATCTCACTACCAATCATCTTCTTAGAGCAGCTGGGAAAATAAGTTTCATCCTTCCTGGTAGGAATTTTGGGGGTGTCCACTCAGGACAGATCCTTGCTATACAAATCTGTAGCCACAACCTTACTTCAGGTAAAAGAAGCCTCATTAAATTGTACAAGACAGAGTCTAGTTTTGCTGTGTTTTATCCTTGGCTGCAGAGCTGGGAAAAGGACAAAACCTGTCACCACATAACCTGTTAGGAGAAACTCCTTGGAGCTGATAAAATCCAGCTTTAACATTGTCAAAGGTGGAGCATTTGGTGACTGAGGCTATCTCCACACTGTGACTGAATGCACAAATCAGGTCATGCAGGCAGTGCTGTGCTACCTTGCTTTTATGCTGAACACAATGGCAAGTTTGCCTTGTTCCAATCTGCCTTGTTCTAGCCCAGATACTGAAAAGTATGAGTAAAATCCTAACATGTTCATCTTCGTGACAAAACCCCATTCATATCAATTGGACCAGGATTTCTTCCATGCAGCTATAGGTGTACCTGCCATCTCTGTAAAAACTTCGCTGACTGTTTGTCTCCAGACTGAATCTGGTTTCTAGGATCTACAGAGTTTATTGCTTCATTGGGGTTTTAAGTCAATTTTTTTGTGAGAAAGTATTGACAAAAATATCTAGTCATATAACTCTTTTAATTCGCAGATTTCAAATTAACTAAGGAGTTCAGTAAGCTTGTACCCACCTTTCTGATAGGGACCCAGAGGCACACAGGCAAGGGATTTGCTATTCGAGACAGCGGAAGGGACAGTGGTAAGACTAGGGGTAGAGCATGGAGTTTTGAAGCTGCACCCCAAAACCTCGGTCATCAGGTCACAGTATTCTTCAGGTGAGTATATTTTTCTTGCTGTCATAACCATTAGTCCTAGAATGAAACTAGAATCAGTCCCCCCTAAAGAATAGAAATGGAGATAATAAACCTTAGCATTTATCGTTTCAATTGTCACTACCTGAACCAGTGGGGTTTTTTTAATACTGACCAACGATCAAATTCCAATTCTTACACTGGAATTAAAATCAAAACAAGACACATTAAAAAAAAAAAAAAAAAAACAAAAAACAACCTACAATAAACCTAAAGCAAATGAAAAGAACAGATTAAATATAGCTTGTGCCTATGCTGATTTTCAGAAATAGGTTAATAAACACTGCTTAGATGAAAGGAGCCTCAAGCGTTAAAGAAAGAAATCAGAAGGTCTCACTTAAGTGATTTTTTGGCAGGAATCAAATTAACGAATATAATATGGATTGCTGACAAGGTGCTTGATCATTCTCTGCAGTAAGGATTTTTTTATGTATATATTATATTTATTTTTATATATATATGCATGAGTTTGTGTGTGAGTTGATTCCATTAACACTTCATTTGATATTGATAAATGGCATTTTTATTTAAAAGGAAAATATTAAGAAGCCCTGATTTGCAAGAGCAAGTTGGACTATATGACATTATTATGTCCTACTGCATTTTCTTCTCCTTTAAAAAACACAAGCCTTCAATTAAGGACTTTGCTAGTACAAAAGAATGCAAACATTTTATTTAGTCCATAGACAATTTTCCTCTAATTCAATCTGCAAATAACACAAAGTATTTTTTTGTAAGAGCATGGAGGATAAAATAAAAAGGGAGACATAAAAAGAGAGTTAATGAGATCATGGAACTCTTTCTTAAGCACTACAACATCTTAATTTCTGGTAAATTCAAGCAACCTCCATCTGGGGGCTGATTCTGTCAGTCTGTATCTATGTCTGTCTGCCTTTATCCATCTCTCTAGGCATTCATTGCTGTGGCTTCAGAGCACCACTGAAGGAAACGGGAGCTCTGCATGAAGCGTAGCTGCAGAATCCAGCCCCTATTTGACAATGATTGGGTCTGACATTGACAAGCACTTACACCCCATTCTCTGGCTCTTTTTGTTTGGCTTTAGATACACGTGTCGTCTGGCAAAAGTTAAAAATAAAACATTTAGGGCTATGCTGTGGTCAGTTTTTATGTGCCTCCGCAGTGTGAGGGGGAGGAAGGGGAGGGTGGAGGCAGCCGTGTGTCAGCGTTCTGCACCACTCGCATCAAGGTCAGCCAGAACTGCTGCGAGAGCAAAGTCAGTGCCACCCAGAGCACGTGGCTTGCTGTAAAAGATGTTTTCCTCTTAGAAGTAATCACCTGAAAGTCCAGAGGGTCTAAGAGATGCTCTGGCATTGCCCCCACTGATCCAGGCAGCAGATTTAGCTGGCCACACCCCGATGCAACCAGCTCCTGAGCCTCAGGGCTCTGAAAATTTTCCATCAAAACTTTCATGGGAAGTATCTGATTTCCTTGAAAATGTCAGCATGTTTTTATTTCATTTTGCTAGACAAATTAAATATGGAAAATGGAAACGATATTAACAGAAATCCAGAAACCCCAATGGCTGGGGGAGGGGACAGCATTCATTTTGTCAATGAGAAGGCACTATTTTCAGCTGAACATTTTGGAATGAAATAATGATGGTCTGACTACGCAAAAGAGTAACTGGAGAAACCCACCTCTTATTTATGAGCAGCTCCATTTTAGATCTTTATACAGCAAAGTTGCCCATTTCTCAATACCAAAGGGGTGGGTATAGGCAAAACATTTCTCCCTCCCTTGATTTCCTAAGGCTGGAGAATCTCCTTGCCACCCCATCTGTCAAAACTGCAGAAGTGTCATAACCCTGCTCTGGATGAGTGGTGCTGGGAGCTCATCCGAGGGGACTTCAGGGTTAAAGGCTGAAATGGATTTATATGAATGTGGGACCAGAATGAATGAGAGGATGATGGGACAGAGCCCACTGGTTGTGGAGTCCAGTCTGCTGCTACAGCACGCAGACATACTGCTGAATCCCTCAGACTTAGACCCATCTCCATTACAGAATTAGTCACAGGGGTTCTCCCCAATACTACTGTGGAAGGCTTTTCCAGGAACTCCTGTCTTTCATTAGAACCCCTCTTCTAAAATACCAGGTAACTTACTGATGGCTAGCTTGCAGAGGTTTTTTTTTATGTAACAATACTGTCAAAGCTTAAAAAAACCCTCTTCACTCCTACCATGTTTATGGATGATTCTTTGCAGCCTTTAGTATGCTAAAGCACAATCCGTATTCCCCCATCAAACCATTCACCTTTCCTGATCCAACTTTAGGTTGAATTTCTTTCTTTCAGACACAGGTGGTTACAACTGGTCACCACATTCCTAAAAAAGCCTTACTAAAGCCTTCTAAAGGGCATTAATTTTTTCCTGTCATCTCGACTGGAAATGCTTCTTTTGATATAGTGCCAAATATATGCCCAATTCTTCTGTATCAGTCCAACTGACAAGCCTTACCTTATATTAGAAGGTGTCATTAGTTCCCAGCCACCTGACCTTGCTACTTCAACTGTTGAATGTAATCTCATTTATATCTCCCCAGTCCCTGAGGATATTCTGTTTTTCTGTATGCTGTGAGCCTCTCTGCTATTGACAATCCCTCCCACCTTCAGACATCAGCACATTGCTCTAGCAGGTTCTTATTCTTTTTGTCCCTGGTTGACTAATGAAAATATTAAGTGCTATTGGTCCCCAGACTGTGCCTTCAAGAACTCCAGCTCTAGCTCCCTCTAACCTGGTATTTTCTCTTTCAGTATCATCTGTTATTATCTCCTTTAGCCCGTTTCTACTTATTTTACAATTCTGGCTCTAATCTTCATCTTTTCCAGTCAAGCAATTCTCCATGTAGCTCTGTGTCAGATGCTTCTCTCCTAGTGTATATACATCATAGCTACTGCCATTTTCTTTGTCTAAAAAGATCAGGATAATCTAAAGAAAGATTATCAAGTTAATCTAGTAAATCTGCTTTCAGTAAACCTATTCTGTGTGTTATCCTACTTCTTCCATTTGCTATGCTCTCTATTACTTTTCTTTCCAAAAGCACTTTAATGCCTTGCATACTACTGATGTTATGCTAATATGCCCACATTTATCTAGATCACAGGGTTTTTCCTATCTTTAAATATAAGAATCATGTCTGAAATTTCTTATACCACTCCTACTTTAACAGTCCTAAATATCCTTCAAGTTGAAATGCAGTTTCAAATGCCAATTCCTTCAGACTACCGTGATGCAGATCCCCTGAAACAGCACTCCTTAAATTTTACTTCTACCTCAAAAAGCATCATTTCCAACCTCCCAAATGCACTCCCATAAAGACAGTTCTCTCCCATCCAAGTTCAGAACCACTGTCCAAATTGAACAGTGAAAGCACAAAATCATCTCATTTTTGGAAATCATCTATGCCAACCTTAAACCCATCCTCCCTTAAGCCAACCTCACTGTTATTTTCCTTGCTGTCAGGCAATTTTGATGGATAAAAAACTCTACTGTTTGTTTTAACTGCTTTTGCAAGTTCTAAGCCACCTTCAGTTCTCATTTTACCTCCATGGTTTCAAATCTTAGGCTTCCTCTTGATCACTCTGTTTCCATTGCTGGAAGACTTCACCATCCTGAAACTTCAGAATTTCCTCTCAGTAAAAATACCTGCAATAGGACAACATTGGGAACATTTATTCTAAAGCACTACCAAAATTTGTTATTATCCTTTATACAGTGTAAGACAATTTCTTTGTATTTATTGACTTCAATAGTGTCATATTTGAAAAGCATTGCTTCACAGATTCAGCATAGCAGATTTACTGAAGCCTAACTTGCATGTCTGATTGGAAAGCGAACTTCTAACCCTGTAAGAAGTTGGAATCACGGGTTCTGCATGGCCCACCCGTTATGCATACTGATCGGGCTAAAATGTAACCATGTGAAGCTTAGCTGCAGCTGGAAATGTCCCTCAGTCAAAACAAAGCTCCTGGATCTGGATTTAATCTTTCTCTGACTCTGTATCAAGTTTGCAAGTCAAAAGAGGGTTTTTCTAATCATCACCTTTGAAAGCTCACTTTCAGATCCACAGTCAAACTCTGCCTTTATTTCCTCGTCCCTAATCACCAGCACCAGACTGCATAATTAGCAAGTGAATGACAATTCAGGACCCACTGCAAAGCTCAGAGTGTGAGTTCATTTGATGATCAGGCCTTTTAATTGAAACTGCAAAAGGGATACAGTAACCCATCCACTTCTCCACAGCAATTTTGACTTTGTAGCACTCCGAGCTTAAAAGTATATTGTGGGGTCAAATGGAGGTTTTGTTGACCTAAGGAAAACCAACTCTAGAATATACACTCATCCAAGTCAAACCAGGGGGCTCCACATTTGCATAGCCCCTGCTCTGAATATGGTCATCCCTAGCAAGGTGCAGAGTTCTGAGCTTTACAGGTTTTTGGAGCGGAAATGCCTGTGTAAGGTACAAAAACCACCCTGTTGTTTCTGCTGCACAGTTTAACCTCCAAAGCAACCCTGTGAATTCCCATCTTATTTATATCAAACCCACAGCTAGACAAAAAAAAATCCAAGTGGTCTCAGCTACAGTAGAGATCTTGTTTCATAGAAAAACAGATGTATTTCCAATATAGCTGTTTGTAATATCAATCCAGTCTATTCCTAAAATTAGGTATGTTAGATATGCCCTGGGATGATGTATCATTTGCCACTCGTTCTTCTGGACTATATATGCAAAAAACCCACCTTATTGCATCTCTGCTGGAAGGTAAAGCAATTGGTCTTAAGCCTACGCTTAAATGCAAATCTACCACTGAACTCTACCATATGTTAAGCACACAAGTAAACGCTGTGACAAAGCAGGGTCTGAACATCCAAAGTGCTATGTAAAAGGTAAAACAATGCCTACACAACAAAACTAGCATGGCTGTTGTGGTCAGTGGGGTTACAGACTATGTTGAACAGCTGTGAAGATTACCTCCCCCAGTAGATACTATGTGAGTACTGGTGTCAGAATAAAATCACATTTGGGTATAATTAAATTATTTCAGTGTAGCATTTTCATATTAATATAGTACACTGGAATACCTGTGCAATTCGATTTCTTACATATATAGGAGACCTGATTGTAACAGTTAGTACCTTATGGAAGAAAGTGTCATACCCTGGTTTCATATAAAGAAATTGAAACATACAAGATCAATGATTTATCTAATGACAGGATCAAGATAGAGCTGCCAAGTCAAAACTGAATTCTCATTTTAAAACTAAACAAAATCCTACCCTGCTTGGTAATTCAGAGTATAGTTTCTCTGTGCAATAGGAATTAACTTATTAAACATGGCTCCAATCTTAAGTTCAAGAATCTTTCTACAGTACACAGCTATGTCCCACAGTTGGTACCACTGTATCATGGCTTAACCCCAGCTAAGCACCATGCAGCTTAACTAAGCACCATGCAGCTGCTTGCTCACTCCCACCCACACAAGGAATGGGAGGAGAATTGAACAAAGGTAAAATTTGGGGGTTGAGATAAGAACAATTTAATAATTGAAATAAAATAACAACAACAATTGTAATGAAATTGTAATGGAATTGTAATGAAAAGGAGGGAGAAGAGGGAGAGGAATAAAATCGAAAGGCAAGGGCGGAAAAAGAAATCAAATGATGCACAATACAATTGCCCAGCCAGCCCCGGAACAGCGAGCAGCCCACCCTGGCCAGCTCCCCCCAGTTTATATACTCAGTGGACATTCTATGGTACGGGATACCCCTTCAGCTAACTGGGGTCAGATGTCCTGGCTGTGTCCCCTCCCAATTTCTTGTGCCACTCTGACCTCCTCACTGGCAGGGTCTGAGAAACTGAAAAGTCCTTGACTTAGTATAAACATTACTTGGCAACAACTGAAAACATCAGTGTGTTATCAACATTATTCTTATATTAAATCCAAAACACAGCATCCTACCAGCTACTGAAAAGAAAATTAACTCTATCCTAGCCAAAACCAGGACACACTTGAAAAGGCTGTTCTTGTTTTAACATCTAGAAAAGGTTATTAATGTCCTGTACCTC
Organism: Microhierax caerulescens; assembly: GCA_035590215.1. NCBI lineage: Eukaryota > Metazoa > Chordata > Aves > Falconiformes > Falconidae > Microhierax > Microhierax caerulescens. The sequence continues at coordinate 27,801,495 of JAVJGJ010000030.1, forward strand.
TGGTCCTGTGATATTGATTTGCTGCCCCAGTTAATGGGAATATTTTACTAAAGGTAAGTGGCTTATTTCTATCTCTTTTTTTATTGAATTGTCCTCTAGGTGAAGAAATATGGCTCTTCTAAACTGAGAATTACCTTGTTTCCATTAACAAGATGGCAAAAAAATAAACAGTATTTCATGTTTTGACATTTCAAGTAAACCTTTCCGGTTTTGTTCATTGGCACAGAAAAAAGAATCTTTATCCAGACAACCACAAATCAGCATATAATAAATGGATAATATTTTTTAAATACAAAATAATGCTTGGATAACATGACTTGTAGCAGTAACTTCTATCTGAATTTTGCTTTGATTCTTCTGTTTCATTTAGAATTCCCAGCCCTTCATTATTAAATTATAGCCTACAAACTATTAAAATTTACCAATTAGAACTGACAGATACTTTTTCAGAGTGGAGATTTAAGTGTTGATTTATTACAAAAAATATTCACATCCCTACCCTTCACACACAGTCAGCATCTGCCTGGCTTACTCAGACTAGCTGCTGAATTCACCAGCCCATGCTCTCCCATGACTGCGGATACTGTGAGGTGTCAGTGTAATGCACTTGTCAAAAAGACAAATACAACTTCAGGATGTCTCCAGGAAGGTATTTCCAAATGCAAAAAACTTACACCACTCCACAAGGAACTTGTTCCACTTCCTCTGAAACAGTCTGAATAATTCTGCTCTTCAGTTTCAAGAATGAAAAACTCAAAGAGGTACTAAGAAGGACAACTGAGACAGGAGGGATGAGGGGTGAAAGCAAGATGAAGAGGGAAAATTACTGCAGTCAATGAACATTTTAACATGAGAAACACCTTAGAGAAAAAAAAAAATCTCTGCTATAGGTGATTGCTGACACTAAAGCAAAAAATATAAATAGGATAAATTTGGGCTAGAAATTTAAGTTTCTAATCATAAGAGCAAAGGTGTTCTAGAACAGGCTTCCAGTAAGAGTAGTGCAGAAAACAAATCCAATTGCCTGTAAAATGGAGCTTAGTAAAAATGTACCAGATTATATGACTTAAGCACCAGTAACAACAGGGGATTGGACTTCCTGCTTGTTTCCATTGTGAATTAACAATGCAACAATCAGACTATTATTTGAACTATATTATCAGTAACTATGTGTAATTTTACATGGTTTGTGTATTGCTAGAACTGAGGTACTCTTTCAAACTCCCCAAAGTAAATGCAGTGAGTACAAAAGCAGCTAACAATCTGGTGAGTTTTAAAATGTGGTTGAAGTGGAATCTGTTAAAGAGGAGTGAGGTAGGAAGTGACTGAACCACAGCCCAGTCCAGGTCCAAGCTACAGCAGGTCCAAGCTTGTCTGGGAAAGCAAAGGATGTCAACCACAGCAAAGCAAAATTCCAAGATGTCTCCTAGTTTAAAGAGAGCAAAGAAAGCTATCATCACATGTAATCAAGAAGGAAGACGGAGGGCCTTCCAGAGTAACTATCACAGAACTGGGCCGAGAAAGAGGGAGGTCCTGGTCACGAAACACCCATTTGCAGGTGGAGCCTGCTAGTAAAGTCAGGTACCCAAGAGGGAGAAAGTGCGATAAAGGAATTTTGAAATAAGGTTTGCTCCTACAAATGAGCATGGGTTTGCAGTCTGAAGGAGGATGGAAGAGCTTTAACATCTAGATCATTACTTGTAGCTCTGTGTGGTCGCTATGTGTCTTGGATATCAGTACTGTCACCTAAACACACGTGTGGCTTTGTAGCATAAGCATGTGATAACTGAAAATGAATTGGCACCTGTATTTATCTTCTAAATTTACAGCTGAGTGTTTTGAAATCCTGAGAGTGGCCCATAAAAACCCTTTTAGTTCTAGCTCTATTTCTATGATGTTTCTTTTAAAATGTTCTCAAATCTAGCAGCAAGTAATTAAAGACATTTCAATACAATTTAACAGCTGGTTGCATTCATCTATATTCCCACCCACAGCCTACTTAGTGTATTAAATAAGAATTTATAAGTACTTTTAAAAATAAAATTTGTAAGCACAAGGTGACCCAACTCAATATTCCTTTCAGTGTGACACAGAAGGCTAAAACTACCTAAATACTACGTTCAAAACAGAGATGGAAAAGGCACTGGTTCGTTCACCCATTGTGTAGGTATTGAAAATAAGAAAGTTTGTCACTGAGGTCATATTGTTTTTCAGCCACAGTAATTGTGATAGCAGGATAATCAGAGGGGTTGTATTGGTGCAACAACCTCATGGTAGTGATCAGCATTGGTCGCCACTGTTGTTCACTGAAAAGTCAAAAGTGCATTAGAAAGCAGATGCTTCTGGCTCCTCATTCCTTATGCTTATGATCAATCTTCATGTCCATCCTGGTATCAAAGTAAGTGAGTCAGTTTTTAAGTCTTTCACATATCCATAGCATTTTGTTTTGCCTAGAAATTTAATTCTGTTGTCAGCCACTGTGTTTAGTGTAAATGGAAAAGCCACTTTCTAGAGGAAGGTCACTTCTGCAGACATTTCGATGACGGAGATAAAAGCTTTCTTGTTTCAGACTGGTATTACGGTCCACCATGATGCCCAACAACTACAGTCAGAGCAACCTTCTAGGTCAGCCAAGTCTTGGCAAAATTGTCAGCTATAAGTTTGTTCTTCATGAATTATTTTGAGAAAAGCAATTAGGACAAAAGAAAATCCATATATAAAACCTTCCTCTTATGCTAGGCATGAAATTTGTAACTAAAAGTGACAATCCTCATACTCCACAAATTGTGCACAGAAGTAATAAATCCAGTATTAAATAATAAGTTCACTGTGCCTTTGGCTATACAACGATTTCATCTGGCTTTCTTTTCTGTATTATAACCAGTCACTGATACATATTCTTCATATCCATAATGATAGCAGGGAGTTAAATTTAGGAAATATAAGGAGTAATTCTTCATTATACGTTTTTGACCAGAAGAACACCGTAAGGGAACATATCTTGTATTTCATTGTGACAATGTTTTCCTATCATTTCACTCAAATTATCATTCATGTACAGTATTTATTTTTAATTTAAAATTAAAACACTGAATAATTAAGTACCATAGAGAATACTAATGTGTGGAACAAAGTGGGACAAATAGACTCTGTCTACAAGATTTCTATGATCCTCTCGCCATTAACATAAGCATGAGTTCTGCTGGGTATTTACATATTAGATTTGGCAAGCAATAATACAATGAGAAGTAATTTCTGCATTAATATTTTTTCTTTCAAATAAGACAAGCTCTTGAACTTGTCAAACATAAATGCAAAATTATGAAAAACAATCTTAACCAAAAACTCTTGTTATTAAAATGCATGGCAACTAATTATTGATCTGATGCTATTCTGCATAAAGAAGACATGCTTGACTGAACAGAAATATTTTAAAATCATTAATATACATGTGTTTATTTTACTGAGTCTAAATTGGAAGTGGTAGATTATTCTTATTGTCTAACGAATTAGGAAGTGTGACAATACTGCTGTACAGTGCTGATGTATGATATCTTTCTCCTTATACTTACTAATTTCTGTCAAATTAAAACTAAAAAACTACTGGAAACCTTGAACAGCCTTAATATGAAAATCAAATGTGAACTGGTATTAGAAAAGCCATAGTACCTTAGATTGCTCCAGGCAAACACACAGAGATACAATACTAAACACTGTCTTTGTATAAGAAAGGAAAGGAAAAAATCTCTTATGGGACGTGCTGCCAGTTGAAGCTGAAGCCCTGTCAAAACTGCAGTTCTTCTGTGGGAACATGGTGAAATCGAAAATCTTTGTGCAGCTGGGGTTTCTCTTCCCTTCAGTTTTCCACTTAAAACAAAAACCTAAGTGAAATTCAGTTCACTGCAGATTTGCCAATGCATCATTTCACTCTAAGGACAGATTAATAATTTCTGAACTTATTTCAACTGAATTTCATGGCCAAGATATCCTGTAATTTTACACCTCCCCACAATGACCTTTATACTGTACTTATTTTACAAAATATCACTGGTAACATTTTTTCCATTCCAACAAGCTTCAGGATACATATATCTTGATATTACTTTGGAATTACTATGGTGTGGAGTGCTCCGTAAATAATCAATGACATGTAGCTCATTCACTGTAAAATTCTGAAGAGCATAGTACTGAAGACTGTTCATTTTTAATGCATTTTGTACAAGTCAAAGTTAACCTTTATGGAAGGTACAAGCTCATTTTGGCAAATCCCTAAATGAGCCATATTAATCTAACTCTGGATAATCACAAATATATATTGTAACAATAGCAACATAGCTGCTGCATAACGTGATTTTCCCCCAGAAAGTGCTGTGACAGAACAACTCAACTCTATAGCCTGAACAACCCAAAGTTCTTTGATAATTTCTCTAAAAGCAGGCTCTGACAATCATAGCATCCTTTGCACGTTTCCTTTCAGTTATTCATGGAGGTGAAGTAGTAAATGTTGCTCTCACAGCTGAAAGTTTTTATAAGTTTATATCCCAGTGCTAGAACACACAATGCACCCAAATGGTATGTGATGCAACCAGAGACATCAAGTAGTTAAATGCCCCAGTCTTCTCTCCCAGAGAAAATTAATGATAACGGCATCGACACATTGCCTGCATATAGATACGTTATCTGAAAGAGCATTATTACATTACCAAAAAAAAAAAAGATTTCAACATTTAGACTCCTGGATGCCACTGATTTCAGGAAGAACTGGTTAGTTCTATTATTGCATTGCTGCAGACAATTAGGAAAGTTAGGACCATTAGTTCTTCTACAAGGTAGGTAAAATATATTCTTAGTTATGCTGGTAATCCAGAGGCCAGCTAGGTAAAGAAACCTCTACCATCTCCATGAGCACTTGACTTCCAAACCTTCCCTTTGCCAGCATACAACGCTGCTCTGGAGAAGAGGAGCAATGAGTACCCTACAGAAAACATACCGTTTATGCGAGTCATTAATTCTCGTTTTAACACCGCGTTTGGGGAGGTGTTTATAGATCTAGACCAGGCTTCTCTTTGCAGATCAGGCCTTTACCTATTCTGTAATACTGTAACCTATTCTCTGGTCCTTTGTGCTCTGTCAGTGTTGGATGTGTGATGTGCTACTGTGATCCACTGCTCCTCACCAAGTTTACTAGTGCCATAAGCCCTCCTGGCAGGGGCAAATCGCTCTTGAGTTGCACTTGCTGTTCTTCTACTGAGGTGGTTTATTGCTTTTGTAGATATTGATCTGCTTTTGGAGTGGTTGGAACCAAACATCTCTTTTCATGAAAGTGTCCAGGAGAGGAATTTCTGCAGGAATGAAAAACTCCAAAACTCTTCTCTGACAAACTTCCCCTAAGCCATGCTTTTCAGAAGCAAAGGAATGATACATATGGAACACGCTACCAATAAAGACTGGAACAGCAATAGTTCCTTACTATAAAACCCTATGAAAAGGGATATTCAGAGGTCTAAGCCAGTATCTTTACAGCCTGGAGCCTCTAGGTTTTCTCTGGGACCAGTATCTCCCACCTGCTCTCTGATAGTAGAGCTCTATTAGAGTACAGGTGAGACAGGCAGTACAGCGATTTTGTTATTTTAGTGAAGTCACTTTGCCATATCAAACAAACACATTTCCCTGAAAACTGCTCACTAGATCTGAGCACAATTCTCTAAATTTAATTTTAACAAGAGACTCAATACAGTAGGAAACATCAACCATTTTGAAAAGAATTGCTTCATTTCATTTACCCAACAAGACTGTACTAAGATATTCCCCCTGTTTACTCAGCAGAATATGCTTTTGCTTTTGCCAAACACGGTTAATTCAAACAGCATCAAAACTCCTTGCAAATAAGAATAATACAAAATAATCAGTAAAAGAAAGCTGATGCAAACACAACACCCCAGCCCTCAGCATTTGGGTAAACAAGCATCCAACTCTTTGTTCCATTTCTCCCTTGGACAGTTATTATTTCACCTTTATTCCCTGCCACTGCTAGATGAGAAAAGCAAGTATTTTATTTGTGTTGTGGTAGTACATAAGAGCTCATTTCATAAATGGACCCCCCATGTTATGTGTTATATAAACCTTGCAGTAATACAACATTACTGCTACCAACAAACACAGTTAAAATTTTAACAATTGGTCTCACATTGATCTATTCCTTCATCTCAACCTTTCCCATCACTGAAGACTGACTAGGATATAAACATGTAAAAGCAGAAATAAAGATTTTTAATACATCAGATGTCTACGAATTAAGAGTAGCTTGGAGGAAGTCAATAGAGCTGTACTGTTTTACAACAGCTAGATATGCGTCTCCCATGGCATACTGGTCCCATATGTACATTTGGGGAGAAAAATCACTACTAAAAAAATTCAACAGTACTTTTATAATGTTTTACATGAATCCCCAAGAGCAGCAGCTCAATAAATATTTTGAACCTTTACTGTAAGAACATAATGAATTGTGAAAATTGTGGTCTTCTTTTGATGTAGTAAGCTGAAAGCTCTTAGTGAATCCAATTTATAATGAATTCTTTCAGATACTGACGAAAATGGTTCACTTACTAAGGAACTTAGCTTGATTTTGAAATTAATGTAGTAATTTAAAACTACTTTGGTAAAAAAGGTTTAATGACAGCTGAAACCTGAAAAGGATAAAAGATGGAGGCTCAATGAATAAAGCATTTGCTACTCCTGCTCTCCAGGATTAGCTGATGGCTAACACGAGTGCTGTTTTCCAGGACTATCAGTTATTATCACATAACAAATTGTTCTATTTCTTCATATGGTGGACAGACACTACATGAGAACTCCCAAGTAAACTCTGGCTGCATTGAAACCGGTAGCAAGAGCTACATTATTTCCTATGGTCTCAGCTTGCTTCTAACCATCATCTAACTTTAATGATAAAAACTGAGCAACAGAAATTGCAGTAAACTGTGGACCACCAGTTCTCTGTCATTTTGTATCCTGGAGTCACACAAAGCTACAGTATTCACGCTTGATGTCTAAAATTATCATTGTTAAGGACACATTCCTGATATAATGTAAGAGATGAACACAAGCGAAAGGATTGTTTTCAGAAGCTTGGAATCGGTCATCAGTGAAAAACTGTTCACATGATCAAAAACAGTCTAATCTTATTTTCTCAACACATTAGGATATGATTCATTATCTAATCTTATTTACATGATGGGCATCCAAGTCATTCTCTTACTCTTTTTTTTTAATCTTTAAATCCCAGCTAAATGGATTACGGCAGTACAATTCGTGTTTGGAAATCCTACCTCTGATTGCCTTCTGGGCAAAAGTAAATACCATCATACGTATGCATTCTAAATACTGGAGTCAAATCCTCATCTGGGGTAAATAAGCATGGCTTGGTCAGATGTATAGTGAGTTGCATCCATTTTTTAAGTTTACATCTATTGCAATATTGGCTAATATTGTAGGCAGAGAGAATTTCAGGACTCCTCAGGTATTTTCTACCACTTGAATATGGTTGAGCACGATATTGCATCAATTGGTCCATAACTATTAAACATCTATAACTATTAAATTTGCATTAAAAATAGCTCTCAATGACACCATTCTGGTATCCAGGTAGAAATAAAAGCAGTATGTGCAGTCTGAAGAGCGTAAAGGAGTAGAGAAAGACCTTAGATAGACAATACAGAACTTTACATGTACCTCTCCCCTACTTTTTTAAAGTGACTAAATTATCCAAACAAGCTGGACCATTTCAAGGCAAAAGGCATATTTTTTCATTAAAATCTTAGTAGTAGTATTGTCCTCAGAGCACCAGAATACAGTATCTAGTTGCAATAGAAATCTTCTGGGAATTTCGGCCCACGTTTTTAGCTCTCGTAAATCCTCTTAGTACCATTCTGGCTGCACTTATTTCTAAGGATTCATGGGAAATCTGGATGTCACATTCTTCTTACCAATAAGTGCAGAAGGCAAACTAGTGTGTGGCTGCTCCAGAAACTGTCTCTGTCCTTCCCTCCAGCGTATTTAAAACCAGTCAGGGTTAATGAACAAATCTTAGGATATGGTCATTAGAACTTATGCCTAGTTCTTGCACAAAAGCATTGCCTTGCTTCCGGTAAAACAGGATTAAGAAGGGCTTGTCATTTGAGACCTTTATTTTGTTATATGGTCTCTCTGACCATGGTATCCAGTATATTCAGCATTTACAGAGAACTTTTCATCAGTGAGAAACTGAGGCAAAGATAAATTACATTACTTGCCCTGAAACTGAACTCAAATTTCCTAAATTCCAACCTGACAACTTAACTACTGGAATAATCTGTCACTAAAATAGTAAGAAATTTACAAGAAAATTGTATTTGTTTCTGTTGCTTTACTCTGTTATTAAAAATGTTCAAGACTGATCCAAAGTGTCTTGATTTATGATAAGGTTCGTAATTCTACATTGGTCTAAATATAAGGTTGCATGAAATCCTAGGAAGATTATATGACAAAATATTTGAGGAAAAAAAATAAATCTTGGTTTTGTCCAGAAAAAGGATCATACATATTTTCTTGAACAGAATTTGCTTTCAAACTACTCATGGATTGATGGGTTGGGCTGGAGGGCGGTGGTGTTTGTTTGTCATGGAAGTATTTTCTTTTGGATTTTTTTAGGAAAAAAATGAGTTTGCAAATCTGAGAAAATCAGACCAGCAATTTAATCAGGATTTTTAACATTCACTATATCCCTGCTGTGCTATCCTCAGACTGTCCCTTTTAAGATTTTTCTCTACATTTATTAAATAATACAAATGACACTAAAATAGGGCTGGTCATTGAAATTCTGAAGGATATAGTGCTATCAAAACTGTTCTGTAAACAGCTAACGGAAACGTGAACGGCATAAAGAAAATATGAACTGTAAAGCTGAAGAAAAAAGACAAATTAAAATGAAATCATCCAGGTTTTCAAAAAAAAAAAAAATCACTGTTTAGTGCCTGTATCCTCACTTCATATTGCAACATCCTCTTCTTCTTTCCTCTTCACAGAAAACTAGTATATACACAGTAAATAATGCTGACATTAACAAAGAGATGTACTAAAACTAAAAAGAGATGAGCTGGTCACGAAGTAGTTAACACGAGAGAGGAAAAAGCCCTGGGTATATTTGACCAATACAGCTCATGCACTCTCAGTTCAACAGGCAGCAGCAGTGAAGAAGGTTAGTGAGATGCTAGTATACATTAAGAAAAAGGTATATCAGTAACAAAACAAATAAAATTACATTTTTATTTTATAAGACTCTGTGGTGCTCGACAAAATTTGGAATATAATGTCAGTTTTCAATCGTGAGAGTGGAAGACAGATCTAAATAAAATGGAGAAAGTACAGCAGAGGGCAACCAAAATGATTAATGTACTGGCGAAGGCCAACACAGTAGCTGAGAGAATGATGAAATGGGAATTATTTAGCCTTAAGGAAAGGTGATTAGGAGGTGAACTGACTGAAATATTTAAAACACCTATGGGTTATTATAAAATTAAGCTTGAAGAACAGTTTGAAGTTTCTTGACAGACCAGAAGTAAGGGGTGCAGGATTAAATACACTATTCTCACAGGTCACTGCAGTACAAAAGTTAGCTACAAGAGATGCCTGCATTTGGGAACTGTAGTGCAGTCCTTGTGCTACAACAGATAGTTACAGAGTATTTGAATACACTGACATAACTGGTGAGAGCTGAAGGTTCAATCAACTACAGCATCAGTGGGTAGAGGCTGCTCAATCCAGATCATATCCATTGGAAATGGGGCTGTCTGTCTCTTTTCATACCTACGTAGCAGCTAAACAACTGGTTCCCAAATGGACCAGCTAGCTCCCTGCCAAGAGGACCGATTCATGAAGTAACATGTTCAGCATCATCTTTGGATGTCATGCTCTGAACTTGAGGGTGGGATTAATCCCACCTAGCTTTAGCCATCTAAGGTAGGGCAAGGCACAAACTTTCAGCTAGTCACTTCAGCTCCCACTGCTGTCACTGGAGAGAGGAAGAGATGCTGCCAATGCAGTGGTTCATGCCCATTCTAAGGCATGTGCCTAAAATGGCTAAAACTCATTGCTCCCTGGAGGTGCCTTTCTCTTCCCATTGTCTCTACTGGCAGCCTCATATCTAACTAGGCTTGAATCCCAGTGCTAGGTACCTTTTTGACAACCATTACCATGATGCCTCTGAGTTACAAAATGAGTCCTGGAGTCCACGAGCATACAGAAAAAATAGAAACTACAGAGAAATGAAGGCTAGATTTTAGACCAGGTAGATGGCATTGAAGACAAGATTTAAGTCCCCAGGGTAAAGTGAGGGAGATGATGAGGAAAGGCAAAGAGTTCAGGCTCACTTATAGTCATTCAGGAACCTGGGAGTTAAGCAAAAATTTTTGATGAACAAACAGTTCGGTTTGTCACTGATGGATGAAGGCTCTGCGTCTGCATGGAGACAGTCCTGACATGGTACTTGAACAATACACACTAAAACAAATAAACTGTACCTGAACAAAGAAAGAAGAGGCTCCAGTGGCTATTAACAGTGAAATACGACGGGGTTAATTAGCAAATACTAATTGTAGGACTGGATATACAGTGGAATGGAAACACCAGATTTCAGGTGAAAGTAGGTGATAGCAAAACACTATTAATCTGAAAATGTATAATGAGGAAAACAAAATAAGAGAAAATGAAAAGGCTGATTGTTCCTTCCAGCAAGAAAAAGTTATTATCAATAAAAAAATTAAGTGAAGCCTATTTTTTCTGTACTGAAACAAATTTTATACAGTCTGTATACTGCTTGAAATACATTTTTTGCATTAAAAAGCCTAAAAGTGAACAATATTAATTTTCCAAAATACTATAGACTTGAGTAAATCATGGAAATTCAGTAAAGTAGCAAAAGACTGTAAAAATGGATTTCACAACAGTGACATAAGCAGGATGGAGAAGGGGAACACAGATGGGAAGAACTAGAGATGTATAACTAGATGTCTAGAACAGAAGATAAATATGTAAATAGATCTGCAGATTTAAAAAAAGTATTAAACAGGATGATCAAGTTTTACACCTTCAAAACTACTTTGACATTAAGTGCAAAAAATTAATAGTAAAAACATATTTTCTGCTGAACTCACTCTTTCAGAACCTATTGGGTTTATACATCATCTGCATGAGAGGCAAGAAGACCATAATTCTCTGGGACTTTGTTTCAAAAAAATTAACTAGGCTGATCAATAAAATACAAATTAGTGCACAATTAGAATTCAGTGATCACACCATTAGATCTGAAATATTTGTAAGGAAAAGGTAGTACCATCATGTATCATTCATATTACAGACAGACTTAAAGAACACAGACCAAATTTTAAAAAGTCTTGAATAAAGTATCTGACAGAGATTATGGTGTTCTGGTAAATATTTAAGAACAGATAAAGCTGATAAAATCAAAATTAATTCCATCAGAGCCTGCCAGATTGCAGCTGAAGAGTTTGGAAGCTGAATACATTTTTGCTGAAGCATAAAATCACAGATAAACAGGAGTAGCCACAAATACTGGAAAAAACATTAACATTAGTGTCTGCGCCATACCCAATCTACTGATTCTTTTTAGGGGTAATATAAAATGGTTTGATTTTACTGGATGGAAACATAAATTGAATGTGAAGAGAAAATGCAGATATTGGGACTGTTTACATTAAAAAAGATTAAGAGCAGTTATGATAAAAGTCAAAAAAGCAGCTTAACAACCCTACTCAGTTCTTTTTGAATATGTTTGTCCTTCCATAAGTACAAAGAAGACACAATGAGACTGAATGGCTGCAAAATGAAAAACATTAAGTTGATAATTTTGCTTTCTTTGGTACTGCTACCTAACCAAGACTCTGAAGATAAACTGCGGTAAATAGACAGTATGTACAAGGTGATAGCAGTAGATTTCTTTTTTTCTTTTTTTTTTCTTAATGGTTTTGAAGCACCTTGCTTCAGAGCCTGCACCAACATTCACCTAGCAGGATTGGTAGGAAAGCATGACTGGCCACAGTTATCCCATAGCTCCAGGACAACTGCACATTTATCTGCAGGAACCGGCACAGATTGTTGTTAGAGGCAGGAATGGACAATCCAAATCCACGTATGAGCCAAACTGGGCAGTTCCTGGTTTTCTCCGTTGTGTGTGTTTTTAGAAGAGAATAAAGGACAGTTTAAAGAGGAATACAAGAATCCTTCCACACTGTAAATACTAAAATTGCACAAGTGTGCTTTTACAATATATATTTACAATATATATTTTACAATATATATTTAAGAAACACTTGGTGTTTGTTGTGGAAATATAATTATTATGAACTTAAATACCTCTAGATAGAAGGACATGACTCCTATCCTTACTTTCACCTTCCTATCAGATAAGAAGGATGATTATCTGTCTCCTATTAATAGCTCCAGAAAAAATGGCAGCATGTTTCTGCTCACACTCTGACAGGGCACACTTGGCTGCTTGAAAAAATAGTTGTTGCCAAATGTGCTCTGAGTAAAGCTAAGGCTGGTCTTCAAAAACTGGTAGTCCAAGTGCAAGATATAAAACAAGCCCTTGGAAATATGTAAGGAGAGGCTGAAAATTATTTTATAAAAAATGTAGTCCGAGTGTGTTAGATATCTGCAAACAGCAGAAGCTAATGATGGAACTCTTCAAACACAAAAAGGCTCAAGGTTGGGTGGCCCCTGGGAGAGCCTCTCTCTTTCATCTTTCATAGGACCAAACCTGAACAAAGTGTTGATTTAGTACAAGCTTCCTATTCCCCAGCCCAACTGCTCCATGCCTTCTGGATAAGCATGCAAGGGGAGGGTCAAGAACCCAAGACATCACATGAAATGCTGTTGTGGCTTACAAGGTTGTGCATGCTCATTTCAGAAACACAGTGATGCAGGGAGGGGTAAAAGGCCTTTGGGTCCATGGTTGAATATGCTTTATGTCATATGCTACAGGCACAAGCTCATCCTTAGTCATTCATATCTGTGACATCACCTTGC
>JAVJGJ010000030.1:27814620-27833243 GCA_035590215.1 Microhierax caerulescens
TGTCAGGTCTGAGAGAACATGCTGTGGCTGGTTAAAGTATAAAAGGGGAAATAAGGTTTTGGGATTCTCCTCCCTCCTATGTCATTAACCTACAGCATGATGGGAAGCATGCCAGCTAAACACTCTGTGCCTCAGTTTCCCACTCACAAAAAAGAATAGTAAAGCATTCCTATCATGTAGAGTAGGATAACCCTCACCATTACAGCCTAGGGAGTGCTTTGACATCTCAAGTAAACACAGCTGAACTGTACAGTATTATCAATCTTACATGCAGCAAGGAGGAATTTTGGCTGTTACAAGGCCCTAACCTTTTCCTCCTGCGTTCCCTTCCACTCAGAATGCCCCAAACACATGCCGAGGAAATCGCACCGTGATGGCAGCTGAGGAAGGGCCAGTGGGTACTGAAGTGTGGCTTTGTCAGTTTAATAAACTGCTGCTCTTGCAAAAATGGCTGCAGTCTCTAAACTTAACCCCTGAGAACTTCAATTATTTTATCTACCAATCTTTTGGATTACTGACACCCTCCAAGGGAAAAGCTGTTGTCTTAGATTAACCAAAGCAGCTACAATGCTGTCTTCCTTAGAGACGGAGGATGACTTAGCTGTCTTATCCTTGGAAAATCTATATAATCCGAAGATTAATCCAGAAGACCCTGATCTTTTTGCAGCAAAAAGCCATTGCTAACAAACTGCTTTCTCTCTTGCAAAGCTAGCTGTTCACTTTCTCTTTCAGCCTAAAGTAAAAAAGGCTGTAATTGTCCTAATAAAAGCATTTTAATGTCATGGATAGCAACTGTCATAATACAATTTTTTCCTAGATAAAATTTATCCAGAGAGTGAAACGGTTTCTACACTCCTTACTATGAAAAGTGAGTTAATAGCTATCAGTTAAATAAAAGCACCAAGGAAACTAGAGAAACAGCTTTCTCTTGGATCTCCTACAGGTATCTTAGGCTACAAAATGCTTGGTACCACATGTGTGTTGATTTTAAAATCATTGTGGGATACAAAATAATGCACATCGTGTCTCTGAGCTGCTTCATTAGCCTGATTTACCTCCAAGGTTCCTGTTGCAGGCAAGTCTGCTAGTCTTGCATACAAAGAATCAGCGACAGTACTCTGCAGCTTAAACTGAGTCTTTTGTCCTCCCAGTAAGAGAGAATAAAGAGTACAAAACAAAAACAAACCTTCCCTGCAAAAGTAGCCTGTCATATTAGCAGGGCACTTCAAATACAAAGATCTCCAAATTCTCACTTTTTCTCTATTTTAGAGACAGAGAAGAAAAACCTCCTGTAGCAACAAAACACAGTCCTTGACATACCACTTTTAAAATAACTAATCGATCAATCTCTCTCTCCTCTGTCCATCTTTTAAGAGAAAAGATAGAATGTCATTTGAAAAGAAACGTCCAAGAAAGCTCACCTGTGTGACAAAGCAGAAGCCAAACCTAAAGCAAAGACTAAGAGCTGAAAATGTGCCTGTTCTTCCAAACAAGGCAGCAAGGGAGGCAGAGTCCCGGAGCAGGGTGTGAGAGCTTTACAGGTTGCTCATAGGTCCACTGTAAATGAAGTCACATAAGTTATCTCACCTGCTCTTACTAGCGATTGTGGGACATTTTAGAGTGAGACCTTTTGAAACATACATAAAATACAGCAGATCATCTCTTCTCCTGAGGGCAGCTGTAGCATGAAACTGAAGGTGGCCTCACAGTTGGCAGAAACTGGGTAGGGCTTTCTGTTTACATTTATTTGTATACAGACACTGGTTTGTTTGCTGCTTTTTCTAAATTACTGCCCTCTGCATTTTCTTCATTTTACATGCACTGCAGTTAAATCACTTTTTCTGATAAATACAGAAACTTGATTACTTGAAAAAATCCTTCCATGTCAATTCTGCAGTTCGTATTCATGCTGAGATTGTATCTAATTTTTAAAATCTTCACACTTGTGCCCTGCCATCATGTGTAATCTTTTATGCATGGCTACCTCCACTGCTGCTGAAGCAGTTGCTATGCGACAGATGAACCTGCTCCGTGGGGCCCTGACATTAGTAAAAGCAAATTGACCACAGGAGCACTAATCTAGCATGAAAAGCAGTTGGTGCCGTGCATTTCCTAGAGAAGGATTACCTAATCAACAAGCAAAACCTCTTCTTAAACGTGAGCTGAATTACCTGGGTCTGGATTTCCGTTTCACACCTTTTTCCTACACCAAATCATCCTGGAGTGAAGTCTGTGAAGGTGCATTACTCAAGAGGAACAGGGACTCACCTCAGACCAGATCCTTCAGCTCTCACCCTGGCTTGCTTGCAAATTTGTCATCTCGGCTGATTATTGCTCTAACTTGTTTCTCCAAGGTTACCAAAATCTGGTAATGAAGACAAATGGAGACAAAAGATGGTCAGACAACAGTGAATGTCACCCTTTTACCACCTGACTGATAAAACATATGAACTTTAAGTGTCAAAATAGGATTAGATGTGAAAGTGGTCAACTAATCCACATGGAAACTGGGATATAATGCCTTCCGCTCAAAAAGCGCCACAGCATACATTTCTTGGAGAAAGAAAACTCTCAGGGGAGTTACACTTTGCCAGCCAGATCACTACTAACATCATTATTAGTGATTTAACCCTGCAAGTACTGGGCAATTTGCTTTGAATCCATCACCAGACATATGATTATATTATAGAATATGAGTCCTGACTCACATAAAGGTTCAGCTGACCTCTATCTTGGATGTTTCTCAGGAGGATAAGGCTGATAATCTACTGTTTTCTCCTAGAGGTAGAAAGGCTTTTCAACCCTTATCTTGTCACAGGTGAATAGAGTTGCTAGATAAAAGGGGGACATTCACTGTTGCCTGACAATCCTTTGTCTTTATTTGTCTCCACTACCATTTTTTGGTAACCTTGGAGAAACAAAAAGAACATTTTTGAAGTGGCAAGGATATATTTATAATGTGAAACATTTTCAGGAGAATTGCAGGTGCTATAGTGTTGGAGGATTCAAATTTGCCCCATCAAGGGTGTCTTACAACTTCACTATATCCTAGTGAGGCTGGATTTATTGCATAAAAGACAGCCTTCCCCTTCCCTCCTGTTTTGTATTGTGAAAAAAATCTAAGCCCAGTGTGCAATGTCAGAATACTTTGCACCCAGATAATACACAAATGGCATCTCAGGTCTAATACCTCAGAGTACTACATCCAAGGTTAAAGCCGTATCTTGGTAGCACTTTGACTACAGCCCAGTTTGTGCAAAGGGCTCAACATGCTTAGCTCTCAATGTAGATAAGGTGGCTCAAATTTCTCAGGAGATATTTCGAACAGAATAGGATAATAATTTGATGGCATCTTCATGGGGATAATACTGAAAACTGATGCATCATAAAGCTTATAAAACTATCTCAGATAGGAAAACAGAAGTTACTTCTTATAAAATCTTAATCTCTTCCTTAACTCCTCATTTGTCTCAGCTTCTGAACAATAGCAACCACAACGGAACTTGCTGTCCTTATAATAATCATTTCATTTAGCTCATCAAATGAGTATTATTTCTGGTGCTGCTGCTGTTTATGACTAAACTCTTGTTAAGACACACAGTACAAGGGTTACTGACTATTCACTGAGCGACGCGAAGGGACTTGGTGGTACAACTTCCATTAACCTTAATAGGATCCACACAGCTAAATCCCCACCCTGAATATTTAACTTCCACTGTCTCTGTCTCTTCTAGTCTGTATAAATTGCCATAAAGAGTGAAATAAACAATACTGCCTTTGGTGTAGTGCTTAAGCATACAGAGCATATATTCAGCATACCTTCACGCTGATCTCAGATGGGTCCTGGTCCCCAGCCTGATCATTGCTCCATGTGCATCAGCACAACAGTGACTCACCTTGTAAGCCTTGCCCTACACATGCATACAAAGTCCTTCGTATCAGCCAAGCTTCATTCTTTGCAATGTTATACTAACAGCATTTTGTGCAGGATTATCTACTGCCACAGATAAGGAGTTATCATGTTCCATACTTGTAGAACTTTTATTCAGACCCATCACAAATAAATCAAATTCAGATGTAGGACCAGTGAGAACCTGAGAGGTAGGAGTTCAGTTCATACTCATACAAGAGAGATTTAGTTTGTACTGAACCACTGCTCTAGCGCAGATCTCAGGGCATCAGCAGACATCAGCCAGTGGCAACATTATGCATTGGGTAATGATTATGCATTCAACGAATCTTTTAGAATCTCACACTGTACTTTTTTGCCATATACATTGACTGTGAAGCAGTCTCTGTACCACAGAACCACAATCTGGTGATTGGAACTTGGTCTATAAAACACCCTATACTTTTAGGCAAATCTTTACTTCCCATGTCCAGGCTTCACAGAGATCACCATGTGCTATGAATTAGTAGCCACATCAGAGTTCTCACCCAGCAGTGGCTGCACACCTGTAGCTGGTAATATTGTGGTTGTCCCCTATGCGTGCAGATGCATGTTTAAAAGGTACAGGTGTGCAGTGCCCTTTTTTACCCCCTCAAGCGCCAGTCTGTGTAAATCAGGCACTGGCTTCCATTGGCCTCCTGTAACTGGAACAGGAGAAACTTGGATTCTCTTTCCAACTTTGTCCCCTGCCTACTCTGCAGCTACATCTGTCTTTTCACTCCTCAACGTCTGCTGGTTAAAATGTTTCTCTAATCAATGAGATACCTTCTTTCTAGGCTACACTGAGGTATAAAAGATGTTAAGAAGGAGTTTGGTGTTTCTTGGGTTTAGTTGAAAAAAACAAATGGATACATTAGACCCCACTATCCATCCCAGGATACCCTGTGAATTCTTGGCCCCAAGGAATTCACTGAACATTCTGGCACTCAGGGGGGATGTGGATCTACCCAGGATATGTGACAACTTTTGCACAACTCTTGCCTCCAAGTAGACTATTTTATCCAGCAAAGGTCCAAATGCAAGGTACAGAACTAGTGGGTCAGCGAATCCATGCAGCTTCAGTTGTTGGCCCCTACATCCTTTAACTTGCTGATGAAGGCAGCAAACATCTGCTAAGAACCAGATTCAATACTCTTCATGTAAGGCCACTGCAAAACTGCTCCTCTGCCAGTTAGAGATCCTACTGTTTTCATGACCAATTTAGAGGACACTTATTCTTGTCCCAGATTTAACTAGTTCTTCTCTTTCTCCATTCTTCACTCACCCTTCCCATTGCATATGTGCATGTAATTTGGCCTTTTATCTTTATAAAAAGAGAAATTATATCCATTCAGTCTTGACTTGAGTAGGTTCAGCAAGCTTTTAGGATGTGCTACAACCCAAGGAGAAAAGCTGTGCAAGCTGGACTCCACAGGAGCCAGTTCTAAAAAGCTGTGAATTGTACTTCAGCACAGCATTCCACCTGAGCGAAGAAGTGCTGCTGCATTGCAGGGTACCTCAGCTGAGGTTCAGGGCTACACTGATGCTGCTATTTCCACATCTGAGTGCCCCATCTGGATGTAGTAGCTTGGGCAGGTGCTGGCTCAAGGCTTTCTTTGCTGTACTTCAATACACAGAATAGATAAGTCCCCACTTGTCAGGCAAGCTCTCCAGTTCCCCCTTGTCACTCCACCGTCCTTTCCAGCACCTGTTTCAGCTTGACTTTGTTTTCCTTGAAGGTAAGTGATGAGAATTATATAGATGAGGTTGTTCAAAACTCATCAGTGTTTTGTACAAAGGTCTTAATACTTCCCTCTTTCTCCTGGAAATACCTGTCTTAATGGATCCTGTGATCACATATGGGGCTTCTGCCCATCCATGTTAATTTATTCTCTCCTATTGGTCATCAGAGCATTTTCTGCCCTAACAGCCACTTCTTATTTTGGAGCACTGACACAAATCATCATTAAGCAGGGCAATGTTCAAACCCTCAAGGGCTACAATTAGGTTTCGGGGTTCCATGTGGGAGGACTGCACCAGAATACTATAATCCTTTCTTTATTCTTTAATGATCATTACACTCTCAATGTATTAATAAAACTCATTTGCTATCCTTCTGGATATGCAAGGCAAGTAATTAAAACAGAAATTAAGAAGCTCTTGTTGTATGTAATAACAACAAGGGTCCAAATTCAGCTTTCAGCAAAGCTCCAACAGCTTGATTATGTGCCCAAAAAAAAGTCAATGGAAAATATCATAGAACTATAGAATCACAGAGTCATAGAATGGTTTGGGTTGGAAGGGACCTTAAAGATCATGTAGTTGCAGCCCCCCTGCCATGGGCAGGGACACCATCCGCCAGACCAGGTTGCTCCAAGCCCCATCCAACCTGGCCTTGAACACTTCCAGGGATGGGGCACTGACAGCTTCACTGGGCAACCTGTGCCAGTGTCTCACCGTCCTCACAGTAAAGAATTTCTTCCCAATATCTCATCTAAATTGAACATCTTTCAGTCTGAAGCCATTCCTCCTTGTCATATGGCTACAGGCCCTTATAAAATGTCCCTCTCCAGGTTTCTTGTAAGCCCCCTTTAGGTATTGGAAGGCTGTAGAAGGTGTCCCTGGAGCCTCCTCTGCTCCAGGCTGAACAACCCCAGCTCTCAGCCTGGCTGCACAGGAGAGCTGCTCCAGCCCTCTGACCATCTTCGCGGCCCTCCTCTGGACTCACTCCAACAGGTCCGTGTCCCTCTTATGTTGGGGGCCCCAGAACCGAACACAGCACTCCAGATAGGGTCTCATGACAGTGGAGTAGAGGGGAGGAACCACCACACTTGTTGTGATGCAGCCCAGGATACAGTTGCCTTGCTGTGATGCAAATGCATATTGTTGGGTCATGTTGAGCTTCTCGTCCACCAGCACCCCCAAGTCCTTCTCCTCAGGGGTCCTCTCAATCCTTTCTCCACCCAGCCTGTGTTTGTGCTTGGGATTGCCCCAATCCATGTGCAGGACCTTGTACTTGGCCTTGTTGAACTTCATGAGGTTCGCAAGGGCCCACCTCTCAAGCCTGTCAAGATCCCTCCGGATGGCATCCCTTCCCTCCAGCATGTCAACCACACTACACAGACTGACGTGAATTATTTCACCTGGACTCTGAATGCTTGTGTGAGTTACCTGGTTCTTGCTCTGGTTCTCACTTAGAGATGGGAATGGAAATTTTGAGAAGGCATCCCAAGGTGTATGCAATTTCCTTTTTTTATATAGAATTAAAACAATTACCACATATACTACATGCATTTTATGGTAAAATATTTCCTATTTCAGTATTTATGACCTTCTCTCTTCAACTTCGGCATCTTTTAAGAGTTACATTTCTATCCCTTACTAGATGACCCACCAAGGACTGGGAGCAAGGCTGGGAACAGAAATGTATGAACCTCAAACTCAGAGCTGGGAGGAGAGAAGGATATAAAAAAATCTGAAGCCCAAACTTCTGTTTCATTTGATGAAAACTAATTATAAAATCAGAATGCATTACCATAATTGTTTATATCTGTGTTTTAAGGAATTTGCTGTCTTCTGAATCTAATAAATGAAGGAACTGAAGCTTGACTGCTACAACAGTTTTTAATCTGTTTGGAAATTAGTCCGAACAATGAAGAAATGCTTTCCAGTACTACAAGAAAATGTTACAGTAAGGAAAAAAAAATGGAATGGAAGAAGCCTTTTTAAAAAAAAAGCCAAAGAAACAAACAAAATTGCTTAATTATTAATTGGGGATAATTAGGGGCAGAATATGCCTGCCTCCTGGAGTGCAGGATGGGAAACAAGGACGTATGAAGTACAGCCCTTGGCTCTCTGACGCTACACATTCCCAGCAGATGCCATATATTGCTCCCCAAGGAAGCTGGAAGCAGGGGCCCTTGTGCACTGGCTGAGAGAGGCTGGCAAGTTACAGACAGGGCATAACGATCCCACCCCTCACAAGTATTTTAGCTCCACGTTCTCCCTGAGGTTCAGCAGCAAATGAATATGGTACACTCTTGGTGAGCTAAATGTGAAATACCTGTCAAATATCACCATCTCTGTGGTTTTATCCCTCTCAGCAAGGTAGTCTTCAAGCATCTGCTCATACCTCTGCAGCTGAGGCAGATTAATTTAAAGGATAAAACACCAGATAAAGAATAATTGCTTAAGAGCAGCCAAAGCAGACAGAAGTTCAGTATAACTATGTTTAGTATTAGCACAGATCCTTCATCCTGTTCTTGGCCATAAAAGGGAAATTAGCCTTTTTCCCATATATCTCACTTCTACAGCTGTTCACCTCATCACATTGTGCATACAGTTGTTAGAGATGCCTAAGATTAAACAAGTTTTTGGCAAAGATTGCAAGATAGGCAGTTTTTCTGTCAGATGAAGACAACACTGTAGGAGGTTAATTTCAGGCACACCCAATGAGAGCAGTAACAGCACAAAGGCCAACTAAAAGACCCTAAAAGCAACAGCACTTTTGAAATTCATCTCAACCCAATTTTTCACAGACATGGTCAAGAGGCGTTCATTTACTTCCTGGAGAGAACATGTTTCTATCACCTGAGCTCAGCTAATTTCTGTAGTCCAGGTTCAGTAAAGTCTTCAAGATCTGAATGAACATAGAGAGTAAATAAATGGTGCTTTTATCCTATTCATGACTTTCCAGGTGCACATACAAATGCAGCAGTGAGGAGGAGCAAAACAGTTGGTAACTGTTGTTACCTGTATTACACCTGTACTATGCATCAAAACACAACCTTGGGTCCAATCTTTCAAAACACCAAAGCAAGCACAGCTTTCAGCATGAGTAAGCCTGCTAATTTCATGGTACATCTCATCTGCCTAAAGCTGAGTGTCACTGATCCCATGCATGGATGCTATGGCTCTCAGTCCAATATTTAGCACCCACTTAATTTTGCATGGAATAGTAAACTCAGTAACACTGCACTGTAATATCACAGGGACTTAGAAGTGCTGCAGAAACACTCTGAACAGAAGCAGTATCTCTGACTCAGAAACAAATCCTCTGACATTTTGTCTGTAGAAGCCAGCTAAAAATATCCTTTTAATCGTGATTTGGCCAAAATAATCTTTTCCAAGGGTAAAGCAGCGAGTGTCCAAACCTTGCTGTAGAATGAATATGCAAAAAAGTCCAATCATTCAGCCCAGCTGAGGAAGCAGTGCTTGCTAAAAGCAGAGGTCAGCTATTTATCCACAAGGCAAGATACAGGGGTGTGAATTAGACAGTATAAAATTCTCTCCCCCATTTCTTTTTGAGGATGAAAGTAGCATTTGTGGCTTGCTGAAAAAAAAAAATGAAACTTGCTAGAGGACATTCTGTTTCTCATATAGCTTGCATGCATCTCCTACATGTTCCTGAAATTTCCGTGGCAATAGGTGTTTGTTGTACTGCTGTATGGAATCTCAAATATTTTTATGATAGCATCTCCTCTGATGTCTCATTACTCTTAAAAACAAAGTTGTGTTAGAAACGTTTGATTTCTTTCCTTTTTGTTTCAATATTTGAAAAGGCAACTGCTAGAGATTCATTATGGTTTTTAAATACTTCACTCCTAAATAATACAGCATCATGTGCCTCTCAGATGGAGATCATGCTTTGGCTGTATGCTTAACTGAGCTGCTTTCCTTGGGAAAATGTCACAGCCGGGATATGACCTGCTTCTAAACTTTGATTTCATTTCTGAAAGACAGAACTCCACCATAACTTGTTAGCCCTTTCGAAAGGAATTACGTGTTACTGGCTCAGGCCAAGCACGACTTCAGCCCTCAATAATAATAATGAGTTGTGAAAGGACTTCATAACTGGATGTGTGAGGTAAAGAATATTTGAAGAGCAAAGGTTGACAATGTTCTTGGGGATAATGGCAGTATTTCAGGGGAATCTTTCTAAGCAGCATGTATGAGAGGAATTTGTCCTCTACAGACCTCGCTGCCAGCTTTCTTGCTGTCAGCACACAGTTTAGTTTCCCAGCCATTATCCAAACAAGTATTTCTTCTTCAAACCTTTTGGAACCATTGACTTTTTGAAAACACAGACTCCCAGGAGTAGTTTAGCACATCAAATAAAGTAATTAAATATAATAAAATAAACTGTGAGGGTAACAAAGCCAGAGATTGATTTGTAACAATGCAAACCTTGCTATTTAAGAAGTGCTACAGATTTTGTTGTACATTATTCCTGCTAGGACAAGTACATTATAAGTAATCACGATGTTGCTGCCTCAGAGAATGCGATTTCAGCTGTTTCCTGCTCAATATAGTGAATATCCAAAACATAGTGGAAAAAATTTCTACCAGAAATTTCTCAACTTTCCTAAATCTCTTCCAGGTGCTCTGCATAGCTGCTCACACAGTTTATTCTGCCTGCACTGATCAACTGTTTGTTGTTGCTACAACAGGAAGCACTTGTGTGAGGATGCAAACATCCTGGCAATACCTTGTGCATGGGAAGAAGTACTCTTTTGACCTCTTTCAATCCTCTCAATTTTTGTATTCTTCTCATCAAAAGATTTGTATGCTGAAATCATCATGGCCAAACTCAACGTTCTTGCATTTGAATCATATTTATACATCAGCTTTCCTTCCTCCCCCCATATTCTTTTGTACCTCTTCCTGTGCCTGTAAATGCCCAGAAAAAGCTGTAGAGTATATCCTTTTGGGTCCCAATTAAGATTCTGAACTGCTGTTCTCTGTATGATAACAACCTGAAGTGCTGACAACACGCTACCTGTCAACAGGCAAATGAAGGCCAACCATCTGTTCTACTATAAATTGTCTCCATTACTCTCAACTTGAAAATCTGCTTTAAAGACTCCCCAATTATCTAGTAACCTGAGCCAAATGATGCAATGTTATTTTAACTAAAATCGTCATTGTGTACAAGAAAAATAAACATAAAAAGCTCTGAACAAAGAAACATTCTTGAAAAGCTGTTTTATATCTGATTTTGTGCATACGGCTCTGATGTGTGTGCTGGAGCAGCTCAGAATAGCAGAAGCAAAGAGTATCAGATTACTGCTGGTTGAAAACCTGAATTTCAATTGACAGAGAGCGGCTATATGCTCCTGCTCAGGAGCCTTTTGTCTCAAAACGCTGTAATTACAAACCTTCTGCAAATAACTAGAGCTCCCCTGGCTGCACAGTAGCCAGTATAGCCAGGCGCCTGACACTGCCCCAAGATGCTGCCTGCCCCTGGGGGCTGCAGGCTCAGTAGTGTAGCTCCATGCAGAAGTGCACCTGAGTAGCACAGGCTCATGAGTAATGTCATTAGCTCGTCAGTGCAAGTTCAGAGGCGAGATACCAACGGAAAAGTCCTGAAACAGGTTTGATTTTGGCATTGATTTAGTTTAGTTGAGCTTGCATCTATTTCCAGGATTTTTACATCCAGAACTAGAGATCAGCAAAACCAGGCACTAAAGGAAGGGTTCAGCTGTTGCCCAAGTCTCTGGTTTCCCATTCCTTATTCCTTAATCTTCAAGCCCTTGTATTACTTGCTGGTTTTTCTCTTTTGTGCATTCCCTGCTTTCCATCTCACTGCACTATAGGCTTGCAACAACTTTACAAGTAATGGAATTGCAACCTTCTCATTTCCTCCTACACACAGAGGAAAACACGACCTGGCTTGCCTAGTATGCCAGAGACAGTAAGCGAGCATAGCTTCTACCTGTGCATCATAAACTGCACAGAGCTGCAACTGGTGATGTTCACGGACCAGTTTGCCTATGGTACGCTATCCCAGATCCCTTCAGAAGAGCAATGGTACCAAAACCCAATTTTATTACCTTATTAAAGTCTGCTGGGGAAGGCCAAAAAAACCAAGAAATGGTGAGTTTCAGCCAGTTTTCCATACATCACCGACAACTGTATGGAGTGTGTAAAATAGGCCACAGAATCAGAATTTATTATGGATATAAATGAACACATACACAGTGGGGCTGATAATCTAGCCCAGACTTTCCCTGTTCAGTAACCAAAACTTGTATCAGCAGCTGGTTCAAGCCAGCAGGCCAGTCTTAAAAGCTACTCTGAGAAGGATTAATCTACTGAACATATCCCCAGACCACTACATGCAATAGCGCTCAGGATTTTGAACACAGCACTCATTACATCTGTATTGTAGTCATAGAGATGGAAAGCTAAGTAGTGTAAGTCTCTTCCTATAGTGGAAATATATTTAAAATTTATCTATACCTTTTAATGCCAAAAGAGTACAGATAGCAAACGTATCATTGACTGAAGGGAAAGTAGTAGAAATGTATATGGGCTTAGCTTTGCAGATGCAAGAATTAGGATACAATATTCCTCTGGAAAACATGCATGCGCCTTCAGAATGACCTTCAGGTGCAGGTGGTAAATAAAAGTTTCAAAGATAGCAAAGACCAAAATCTAAAATAGGGAGACATAAGGGTGTAAATGTTTTTGTTACTGTGATGACTTTTACAAAGCCATTCACCTGCATAATGCCTTATTGATAAGACAATAGTTGCAATTTGCCATACTTAAATGACACAGAAACACTCTGAAAACCTCTGTAAAACACTTAGCACCTAAACAAAAGTACTTGATCCTAGGCTAGGGGCCCAGCAAAATTAAGCAACTGTTTTGAATACAGTTTTGTGTACAGGAATAACAGTTTGTGCTCTGTGGTACTTGCTACTGAAGTTAAACACAAGGAAGTCAGTGAGGAAGAATAAGATTGAGCACAGTTGTGCTCATTATGAAATGCATTTTTGTATTTCCTCTTTCATACAAAAGGAAGGAATTTATGGATGGTACTAGATATTTCCAAGAAACTCAAACGAAGCAAAGGTAAAAGTTGGTTTAATGAATCAGAATTTTATCAGTGTGACCACTATAATATATGTAAATGAGGAAGATCATTGCCCTTCAACACAAGTAAGTTGCAGCCTTCAACAGTGGTAGAAATTTGCACTTGGCATGACCCTTGAGACACTGTTTTCAGTTTATGGACTTTAAAATGTTCCTCCTACGAATTTCTGAGTAAAGGAAAGCCTTCCTCCTACTATGATTACTAAATTACTGTGGGTGTTGCTGGCTGGCTAGCCTGATGGGAATGTTTGTTTCTGGTTAGGTTTGTCATTCTCCTTTCTGAAACCTGTAGCCAAGATTTTTATCCAGTAAAATTCTGCTTACCTTTGCACTAGCAGCACTATGCAACTGTCTGCATTTGCCACTGACATCTGCAACTTCCTACTGGTGTAAACAGCCATAGAAATCCACACACACACCCCTCTCCTTAGACAAGTATTTAAAAATAATAAAACACAGAACTGTCTGCAATTCTGCCAGCTTCTTATATAATCTGAAAAAATGCAGATTGCTTAAATGCAATTGCCCACTCTAGCAGCTACAGCCAGTATAAACTTCATATTACCCAATGCAACATAGAATCTAACTGCACATACTTCTGCTTCTAACCACCTCCCTGTAGTCAGGAAATCCTAAATTGGGTGGTCAAAGTTGATAATAGTTCATTAAGTAGGTGACTCACTCAAGAGCTGGGCTACCTCCAAATAAACTTTGTTATTAACTTGAACCAAAATGAAACACTATCATGCTGCATTAAATTTTGATTGTCTGGACCAAGTCTGGAGAAAATACAGGAAATATATTTTATTACATTTGTACTACATCTTCTAAGGTATTACATCTACTACTACTAAGTCATGGCATGTGAAGAGCATCATTTCTCACTGCTTCAAACAAAAGTAAGGCTAAATCATGAACCAAATCTAACCCAGGTTAGATCTCACATCCAGACACCCAGAACTCTATGCTATTTCACATCTACATTGAATACTGCCATCTCTAGTCACCAGCTATTTGGAGATCTGGGGCAGGGGGAGGATCTCCAAGGATATGAGTCTAAACAAACAAAGCCAAGAATTTGTTTGCATGACATAATTGCTTACTCTGTGAACTACAACTACCTTGTTTCTTGTTGCTCCAGACAGGAACAGTTCACAAAGAACCTGGGTATCACCTCCTAAACAAACATGTCACAACAACATTCCAGCAAAAAGTGAAATACATCATGTATAAATACCTATTAATTGATGTAACATACAATAAGGGGAGAAGGAAATGTATATTCAACTATGTGACAGGTATTTCAAAGCACCACATAATTAGCTTTGTTTAGTTATTTTAATTTTGTTTTTATTGGCAAGATGCAGTATGAAAAAATCTACTAATTAGATAGGAAGTTCCCCTGAAGACATCTATCAACTGTTTCTATTAATACAAGCAACTGTGAGTAAGTAGGTAGGAAAGAAAAACACTCAGAAATAACTTTTAGTTAATTAAATTGAGGTCTGGATGCAAAAAAATTTTCCCCCATCAACAAATATTCAGTCATATTTCCCAGAAAATTGGCTAAAAAGTTTTTTTAGAGTGAAAGATAATCCTAAAGCTGAGGATCATATCAGACTTCTAACTTCCATCTACTTAATTTTTCTTAACTTCAACACAGTAACACTAAGTATATTATTATCTCTATAGATTGCTGAACTCCATGGAGAAATCCACTGTCACTACTAGTAAGAAGTGTGTATACATGGTTATAGGCATTACAAGTGTGTAGGATGGTAGAGCTTTTTTAACACTTGCACTCAGAGTAATAATACAGAGTATGGAAATGTCACCAGCCACTGAGTCTGACTTCTCCCAGACAGAAAACTAGGCTATTTGTTTTCTTCCCTCAACTAACAAAATTTAAAAGACCTTTTCTGATACTCAGGCTGGCCAGCTAGCAATTTGTCACGTTGCCATCCAGGTTTCTATGCTGCAGGCCCAGCTGTCAGCCAATTGAGGTTAAATGGCATAGGAATGCATTAAGAGCCTCTAAGGAAAGATTTAGATTTGATGGGGTTTAGTAATACATACCCATAACTTGATAACGAAGGCAGTGTCCTCTGGTCCTAATGATGCTGTAGGATAGCAGGGAAGGAAGCAGGGCAATAGCATACGACTTCAAACAGACATTTGCTCAATACTGTCTTTGCTCTGTTCTGCCTACGCAGCCCAGAAAGGGCAGAAAAGAGCCGCATCCCCTTCACTGCAAAGGCTGGAGCTGGAGCAATCCTCAGTGGCCCTTTAAATGGAGTCTATGTAGATGTGTGGCATTGCATTAGCATCATAATTAGAGTGCACACTGTAATAGTGCTAATAAACTTAGCTGGGATGCTTACCTGTATGTGCTAGATGTAGAAATCTGGCTGGGCTTGGAGGGAGCAGACAACACGGACAATCATCTGGCAAGAGAAGACGTAACACAGACAAACACCTAAACAGCAGAGATGGTCTTGGATCCCAAGAGTCCATATAGCCTTGTGGCTGGCCTCTGGGTGAGCAGGCAGCCTAACATGGAGTCCAGACAAATATGAAAGTCTGAGGGAGTGTCTCCTTCGAACATGGTGTGGGGACTCCTGCAAGGCAGGCAGAGTGCCAGCTGCCATGGGAAGGGAAGGATGCAGAGACAGTTACAGGAGATTGGCAAGGCAAGGTCTCTTAAAGAAGAATCAGACACTGTTCTCCCTACAGACCTAGTACTGAAAGGGATAGGTGAATGTCCAAGATTGAAAAGAAACACTACTTTAATTCCTGATGTACACATACATAATGCAGACAAAAGTAAAGTAACAGCTGAACAGTGAATTTGCTAAACAGATATAGCACACAGCGCTCTGTGTAGCATTTCTCCACATCTATAAAATAACTAGATCTCATGCTTATTTTGCTTCCTTTATATCTAAATTCATATTCTTTACCACCTGCGTGCTCAGAATGGAATAAATAATGATTACCACTGTGATAGAGAACTACTGCTAAAATCCCAGTAAGTCATCAAATGGTTGTTACGTACAAAGATAATGCAGTCAATAGTGGGGCTTTTTCAGCAGGGTTAGACAGCAACACTATATGTGCATGTTTTATTAGTTACAAAAATGGGTATTTCAGTATAAGCACCACATGTAGATCAAACTGACAGACTCCTTTGGGATTAAGCCCCATCACCTTCTGAATGCAAGACAAGCATAAAACCACCGCAGCAACGGGGAAAAAAAATCAGCTTGAAAATAATTAAACAGCAAGGCAGCCACCCATAATGATATTCAGCAGAACACATTAGGGACAGTTTGCTGGGAATGCACAAGAGCACTCCAGTTGTTTAATTAACATTGAAACGGCGGTTCCACAAGAACTAAAAATCCTGTTAATTTATGTGTCTCTTAATGATGCTCATTTAAATACTGTCAACTTTTCTCCACTTTAATATTCATGATTTCTAGTCATTAAAACACCAGGCTCAGCTTGTGGATTCACCGAGAAACACAAATTGTTTGATGATGATGTCAGTTCTTAAAAAGTTTTTTACCCCTTAAAGTGTAAATCTCTCAGTGCTCATCACTGGGGTCATTGTAGTCTGGTCTATAAATAACATTTTTATCATTCATATAATACAATAAACTACAATGTTCTCTCTCACCTTCAAAGATGAGCCTTGCTTGCATAGTCAGGATTTATTTATGTAAAGGTAGTTATCTTTTTATGACAGCATCTCAGCTGGTTAATATAATAGCTTTATATATTGTGATACTGGGCTCAAGTCCCACTTTAGATTATAAAAACTATTTTCATCCAGGGCAGGAAACATTACATTAAAAATAATTTTAGTGCTGAAATGACACTTGCAGCTGAATACTAAAAAGACACTGCCAATGTAGGTGGAAGTCAAATCTTGACCTCCCCAGGATTTGGATACGCATGGTCTGAATGAACACTTGCTTCCATGAAACTTTTGTTTGCCCTGTCCTTTCCCTGTTCAGATAGTCTCTGATGCTGTCTTTTTGTCAGAAACTATATTGAAGCCTCCTGTGAATGGGACTTGTTCAGAAAAATATTATATATTAATCTTATACTGTCAGATTAAAACCCTAAACTTTTTAATAGATTAAAAAATACTGCTTAATTATACAGTTAAACTTTAATCTTTATCATGAGAATCTGGTTTTCAAGGAAGAGCTGAACATTTTCAGCAAAGGCGGGGAGCAGGACATTTGGGACAGGACAAATATGGACAACTAAAGATGGTCATTTAAATGATCTTCCTTTACAAGTGCATTTCTTCCTGTTATTTTTCTTCTAAGTTCCAGACCATAGCATCTTCTTGATTGCTTCTTTTGTTGATGCCTTTTTTCCTAGGCAAGATATATTATTAACTCTTCTTTTTAATATCTAAACAATGGGAAGTCTCGCTTATTAGATATTTTACTGTTTTTTCTAAGTGGATTGCAAAAAATATTAATAAAGGGCACAGATTCAGGCTTAAAAGAGGTTATATACAGAGGACAACTGAAATCCTGTTAGAACTCTAGTTCCCACTGCATACCTTTAAGACTTAGCTGAGTTCTCTGTCTTAGGCGTTTTTTTATTATTCCTGTCAGATTTCCAGTACACATTGAAATGCAACAGTGCCATATAATTTTTCTGAAAGACAGTTTGTTTGGCATTTTAGACAGACATCCAACACAACAAAATTGTACTTTATTATACAGAGAGAAAAATAGTCTGTGAACCAGGCAACACAGAACTTACACTACCCGATTAGTAGAAAAGCCAATATTTATCACCTACTTCTGCTCATTTTATTCTTTACATTTTATTCTTTCCCTGTTGTTTCATATTTACAATCTGCACTTCATAACTAAATAGCTTAATGTGGTTTACCTCAGAAAAAAAACAGTTATAACTAGACAGTCTAGACATAATCTTAATTACCAAAATGCTATCCCATATCTGAAATGCTTTTATGCAGTTACTGTTGTTATTTTGTTCCAGAAGTGTTTCAATTAAGCAAGTAATCTGTATTAACTTATTCTGTATGCATCTTAATGTAATATACCTTATTTTCAGCATCATTCATCCCTGCAGAGATCTTTCCATTTATTTTAGTAGTCTAAATGTTCTTTTTTCAGCCAATGTTTTTTTTTTCATTATACCTCACGAAGGCCTAATTATTAAACACACTTTCTTGGGACCATAATTTTGGAATATAGCCCAATACATAGTTCTGTCATGAAATATACGCCCATCTCTATTCTGCTTTAATCTGTAACAGATTCTCTCCAGTAAAAATGCATTATAGCTCCAGACTGATCTATGAATGATCTATGTAATTCAAATATACCTATTGTTTTTCATGCTGATCACAGGGAGAAAAAATTACTTATTAACATCTCGATTTTCTTGGGTGAAAAAAATTTGAATCACTGGAAAAGGATGCAGGTCTTAAGGCAAAATATATTAATTCTATCTACTGAAACATCCATCTGTTTACATCACTACAGATAAATTTGATAACATAAACCTAACAGGGTAACTTATACAGCTCTTCTGTTCTGGTATTTATACCTACATATCCAACACTTTTGACATTGCTTTCAGTAGGCAGTTATCTTCTTTTGAAACTTAGTCATTGTCTGTAAACTGGTTCCCAAATGAAAGCTTCCATTACATTAAATTGGTATTTTGCATAGCCAGCATGAAGTAATCAGCATATAATGTCTATTCCCAGTACATTTATTTACTAAACTTCTTCAGTGTCCCTAATCTTTGGCACTAA
>JAVJGJ010000030.1:27833272-27859369 GCA_035590215.1 Microhierax caerulescens
ACAGTCTTGTCTTGTTCCTTGTTTTTGAAGCACTTGAACCCAATGCATGAGGAAAGTCGTTTCACATGCTAATTCAATTCAGAAAGCATTTTTCATATTTCTCCAAAATCCCAATTAGACACAGGGATTCTACCAAGAAAAACACTTTCTCTGTACCTATACATTGAGAATAAGCCTCTTTTTTAGACTCTATGATGTGCTAAATGTCACAGAGGAATTTCTTGTACTCACCTAAGGGACTTCTTTTTCTAAAACACAGTTTGGTTTGCATCAGCATAAGTTTTCTTGTCTCTCAACTCCACCAGGACTTAGCAGAAAATACTGCTTTCTGTTGACTCGGGAGGAGGTTGATTTGATTCATCTTTATTTGGACAGAGTTTCAAAACTATTTGTAACTGTGGAAAGTTGTCTGCTAGTTATTCAGTTTCCAGCCAGAGAAGAACCCTCCTGAAGAAGGAAGATAGTTGAGTCCCAAACATTTCAGAGAGACATCCAGAGGGCACATGACTCTTCCCTGTGTTTAATGATAAAATCATCATTTCTATGCCTATGTCACCAGTCTTTGTACTCCCATTACACAGCCAGATATTTTGGAACACTGCAATATATCAGCAAACCTTCCATGTTTGCATATTTATTAACATGCATTTTTTCAGAGATGCAACACTTGCATTTTATGAATCCCTTTATTTTGCTTGACTTTGTTCCTGAGCACTCCTCCTTGTTCTTACAGCTATCTCAGATAATCTATTAAAATTAAGTCTGACTGCTGATGTGTCTAACTTCTTTTCCATTGGGAATGGAAAAAAAAAATGCCAAAGACCACTTGTTTGCAAACAGAAGATCTTTCTGGGTTTTGGCTCTTTGTTTATGTCAGCAGTAGCTCTACCTGAGAATGGACATTTCACTTTTTTCCTTTCATGAAAGTCTATCTCATTGCTCCTGCAAAGTGCAAACTTGTTGCTGTAAATCTACAAGTTTGTGTCTATGTCAAGTTTTTCCTAAATTCACTGCGCAAACTAATATATATCCCTTTATAACTGCTTTAAAGGCCTCCCCACTAGGATTCTGAAGATAAACTCTGTAAGGGGTTGCCCAGCATATGATTATTGTGTGATTTTCTGTTCTATTCACGCTTTCCTTCAGTGCTACTTAATCTCCACCTTCTGACACGGACTTTATTTTTATGAATACCAGTGCTGAGTGAGAGATACTGTTGTTATAATTCTAAAATTGAGAATTTCACATAATGGACTTATTGATATAAAAATTAAATCACCTGGAATATGTGTTTTGAGAGACTCAGAGAAATAAAGTATATTCACTTAAAACATAGAAATCTTCCAATATCCATCAACTTTGCATTTTATAAACTGATTCCAACATTTAAGCTTTTTCAGTGAAGCTGCTGGGATACTTGTCCATGTACCCTGCCTTGGGCTGATGAGACAACCATTACCTGTGAATCCAAGGGCTGTTGCAATCACCAATCAAACACTAAAAGTGGCACGATCCTCACCATTTCAGTAAAAACTTTGTATGGGTAAACATTAGTGGCAAAGTCATCTTCCTTCTAGATCTGGTTTGATCCACTGCTTGTGTAGGCATTAATAAACACATCGGTTTTAATAGGAGCAAAAGACTCCTCCTGCAGAGAGCTCCCAATGGCCTTTTGGAGTCATTAATTGTTTTCCTTCACATGAGTTTCCTGACAAATCACTAGCCACATTTCCCTTTTTTATTGTTTTTTTGTTTTGTGGTTTGGTCTGGTTTGGTTTTAGTTTTTTTAATAAAGGGTATCTTTTAATAGCCTGCTTTTGCTGCATATTTAAAATCTGCTGTGCCAATTTCTTTATTCGCTCTCTCCACACTTAAAATTAATATTAAGCTTTATCTCTATTTAGTAGTATCTCCCCCTTATCCTTGGGGGGGGGGGGTTTGTATCTCCATACCTGCTAATCAGACTTCTGATTATATTCAACATCATACCCAATTACAGCATAACTTTAAACTATACATTGGAACTATGCTATATTTTTGCTTTGTACTATATTTTCTGGTATCCATATTAGTAATTGCAAACTTTTTTAACATTAACTCTTGTAGTTGTTACTTGTTATTTGTTGGAAATTTGTTTCTTAAACTGTATCTTTATAATTTTAGCACAAAACTCATTATATACATTTTTTGCCATCAAGGCAGTATTTTTTCACAGTACAAGCGCAGTGTTTTATTACATTCAAAAGGCATCCCAATTCCCTTTCTCTTATAGTTAATGAGCCCTCAGGTGAAATACACTTAACTTGAGTCTAATCAGTGCCTATTTGTTCTTGCTTCCAGCAATGAGGTCAGGAACTTCTGGACTTCCCCTGGCAGTCAGAAAGCATAGGTTTGACTTACCTGATACATATTTAGGGTTGTTGAGAACTCTGGAGCATAGTCCTCCTATGGAGATGTTTGCAGATTTGTGTTAATAAAGTCCCTTTGGTTATGCTCCACTGTTGTCTCTTTTGATGTCCAGAAAACTAATCACTATAATAACTCTACTATGCCTGCATGACTTCATTTATTGCATCCTGATATCCTGATCCTTTTTGAATTTTATTTGGCTATATCAGTGCAAAGCTTTAGGCATATGTGTGTCAAGTGGCAAACCAGCTGTATGCCTATGGCCACTCTATCAAACACTAATATTGTCCTTACACCCCTATTTTTCAATTCTAAGCATTAGGTCATAGACTTCCTCTTTCTTGTTCTCTCTCTGTCCCCATGACTTGCATAACTGGTTTTACATCGGCCCACTTTCAATTGGAGATCTTGAAGGTATCCCTTGGTACCACTGTCAAGTGGAACTCACAGAGTTCGCTGACTGCAGACCTCAAAAAACTCCTTAAATACAAAAGTGCCAGAGTTTGGAATGTTTCCACTGGCACTGCATATTGCCTAGTTTAAGTTACCTCCCATTACTATGTCTGTTGTTTTAACTCTCTTTAGCCCATGTACAGAAAACCCAGGCATCTCCCTTTTGAACTCTATTCCCAGAGCTAAGAATCTGATTTTAATTAGTGCAACACTAAGCACCAAGAACCCTAGTCCCTTTTGGGACCTATCTCATAAGTCTGGCACATTATTGTCCTCAACTCCTGAATCTGTTTCCAGACACCCTAAGACCCATTTATTTCCTACTCCAGACATACAGCTAGTCACAAAGCATACCTCTGCCTAGTTCAACTGGAGACACCTAGGCCTGTGGAAAGAATTGTCACAGCAGCATTATAAATTTAAGTTTCTTTCACAAAATATCCAGAAAGAAGAGTCCTCTTTTCTTTAAAACAGTAATTAAATAACCATATCTCCTTCCTTTTAACAGCCTATCAAGGGGACATTTAAACAGGGCAAGGAAAAATCTCACTCCACCATAGCATAAGATAATGACATATTGTTTGGCCTAGGGAGAGAATGGTCCTACAGTATAGTGATTAAGGTATCCATTCAGAAAAATTATTTCAGTTACTGCATGAGTAAACATTTAAGTCAAAATTCAGCAAAGTGCTAAAGCACATTTGAATCACACAGACTTTAAAATCAAAAAGTGTGGTGCACATTCTTGTCTGCAGTTGAACATTCTGTAATTCTTGGCATGTTCATTTTAGTTTGTTTTAGTGGGTCAGAAACATAGGAAAAGACGAAGTAAACCTAAAAAGATATGGTACAGAATAGATTGGCAGTTGGTCGGGGGTTTTTATCCAAGTAAAAATCAAAGTTTCTAGAATCATAGGCATGAAGCTAAGGAGAGCACAGGCTTTCATCTTCTGGACCAGTAATCAACTTCACTAGGATTTACTTGCAAGAATTTGATCAGCAAGGACTTAACGGACTTCACGTATTGCTCCATACTGGAGTTTTGTGTCCATCCTATTACAATTCTAAGCATGTTTTGACTAAAAACAAGTTTAGAATTAATTCATAACTATTTGTATAAAATGTCATACAAGAAGTCTCAGTACAGTCTCCTCCACTCTGTGTGACGAACTGGACTCTCACGTTTTCAGGAGTTATGTTGCTCCTGCTGACAGCCAGTCAATGCCAAGAAACTGCCTGTCAAGAAAATTTCTGTGCAGATACAGTGAAGATTCAGAGATCAGATTTTATAAGGTTTTTGCCATCTCCCTCCTGCCCTTCATGAAGCAGCAATGTTCTTTTAGAAAGAAAGATTTGAGTGAGAGGTACTGCCTTGCAGCAGAACACCTGGATAGTCGTAATCTAAAATATTCCCCTGATATCAAGGCATGGCCAGACACAGGAGGAATGTCAGAGTGTTTAAATAACCATTCCAGACAAGAATCTGCAAATTACCTGAAAATGGTAATACTTCCTAAAGGAAGATCAACAGCATAGCAATTTACAAACACATTTCATTGCAGTTACTTATTTAGAAAAATTAAAGTAAAATGTTTACCCTTCTAATTGACCATAGGGAACAAAATGTTTTGTGAATGTAAATTACAACTGTGATTAAAATATAAGCTTCACTTTCTTAATATTCATAGTGATGTCTGTTACAAGCAGCATTAACATAAATTCATATATTTTCTTATCTCTCCAAAACCACAATTTTATTAAAACAAGAAGTTTATTATTTATTATTATCTTGGTGGGAGTTAGAGTTTATGCTTCCATAAAAAATCTAAAATGTCACATTTTCTTAATCCCATATTTGCCAGGTTGCCTTGTGGTTCGTTTATTTGTTAAATGTATTAACCTACTCCAGCCATTATGCACTTTATATACTGTGGACTAATTGGTATTCATGCATAGGGAGTATTTTCTCATAGCAGTGAAGTGATACGGTGAAGTTTATAACCAAATGATAGTTTAGTGCACTTGGTTTTTGAGTTCAAATACTAAAAAAGGCCAAGTTAAAAAATGTTGTAAGAAATATTAAGGGAATATTTATAAAGCATTTTTTTCTGTTCTCTGAAAAGACAAGGAAAAGAACATGAGAGTAAAGCACTGCTGATCAAACCAGTCATTCAAGAACTACATAATCCTGTCTCTAGCCATGTGTATGCAAACAGTTTAACCCTTCCTTGAACTCCCTGTAACTCCTTAAAACAGCTTAAAACAACTTCTATTCACAAGTAACACTGCCTAGCTCACTTAAGACGACTCCAGCTTGTATCCCTTGCCCCTGGAAGGCTGCTCAAGGAAAAGTCCTGATTCTGAATAGACAGCAAACCAAAAACAGCCAAGGCTCAAGTTCTCCACAAGAGCAATCTCTTATTACAGCGGTTTTATATGAAAGTGTTTTCAAGCAGCAGTTCCTAGTAGTCCTTGCCCAAACCTGTGACTTTGACCAGCACAGGCAGTGAGTTAAACACTTCAATACACTAGGAGATCCAACTTACTTTCTTCTATGAATATACTTCTTGTCTGGGCCCTGGCAACATCGGCAGGCAGCAGGAGCTGTCAGTGGCAAACAGTCTCACTTCAAAAGAACAATACCTGCACTCAAGCCCCTGAAGTCACTTTATTTTGATCCTACCTTGTGCCCTGGTAAGTTGTTCATAAGACTGTCCAGCCTCAACTCTTCTGCTACCAAAGGAGTTGCCTTGCCCAAAGAACAAAACCTTACCACCCCCTTCAAACATGTTAGATATGGCATTGTGTGGTGGCTTGTGGCAACCGCCCTCCCTCCTGCCAGCCTGACCATTTGAGTAAAAAGTAAATGTGTTTGAAATGCCAAGATGAAGTCCACTGACTTTTGAACCACCTTCTCAGTAGAAAGGAGAGGGTTTCCATTAAGGGACAGGTCACCTTTCTTTCTGGTGTCAAGTGATGAGTTTCCTGAGTGTATCCATACTGACATTTGCTGTTATACTCATAGAAAGCAGAAACACAGAGAGTCATAAATTGCCTGTTGGCTGAGTTCAGTTTTGCTCCTTGTCAGCTGCGTGGCTTTAGCTGGTAGAAATTGCTACCAAAGGCTTTTGAACAAATATTAAACATCAAGTTTCCTGGTGTATAAATAAACTTTGTGATTATAAGGAAAATCTTACACATTCACTACTGCTTTAAAGACAGCTTCACTAAAATTTGGGAATGAAAAGTTGTCTTCCTGCTTTTGTTAGCATGATAGAGCATGTAGTGATACCCACTGTACTGTGTACACTGTCCTCTACAAGGAACAGATGAATAATGGTGTTTAAACTATCATCATACATAAAAGCCTTAATTACTAACTAACATTACATTGTATTTTTGCCATACAAGCACAGAACAAAGAACATCTCGGACTTTATAGTCTCTCTGTTCTACAAATGCTGAACCTGTCACAGAAAAGCAGAGAGAAGTATTTAAAGTTAAAAGTGATATATTTATTTTTACATTGAATCAGTTATGCATAAAATGCTGATCTTAAAAATAAAATATTAACGCATTAGCTGTCTTCTTTTTGTTTTTCCTTTGGCTTGAAAGTGGAGCTGATTAGACAGGTTCACCTTTGTTTGTACAGAGGTTCCAGTCAATACCACTTTCAGGTTTTCACAAACCAAAATGATGTCTGACATGTCCTTTTTTATAAGGGAATCTTTCCACATCTCAGTGATTCCACAGAGACTTAAACAAAAGCCAACAATCACAGTAACGTTACTTTCATTTTAAGTCTGTTAAGTACTTTATTAAAAACAATGTCGCATCTAGAGTTTAAGCAAAGGTGAATGCTTTTGAAATCTGAGGGTTCACCTGATTTCTAGGCCATGTTCTGAGCCTAGAAAGGAGAATATATGTAACCCTTTTCCTAGATTTGCAAGAAAAATCCCACAAAAATGGTGTCACTTTGTGCTACAGACTTAATTACTCCTCATCACCACTAACAGAAGTAGGGATGTTTCTCCATGTGACAGGCCTTGCAGTACAAAATAAATAACTTTTTTTTTAAAAAGAGGACTGGAACAAGCCACAGGTAGATTTTAGAGGTACTATGCATGAAGAAAAACATTGGTTTTGACCAAGATGAGACGTTTCATTTAAAACCAACATAGTCATCTGATTCACAACTGACTAGAAGTTTTGCACCTGAAATCCATTAACTGAAAGAATTATAACTCAGAGCCTCAAAACTGTTGAGCCACCTAACTCCCACAGAAATATAGGCATCTAAATACCTATAAGGGTGATGGCCTTATCACCTTTTAGTAAGGGAAAGGTTCATAAGGCTGCTACAGGTTAAGAACAACCAGAAGTTGCAGAAACCAAAGTCAGCTAATTAACTGCTGTTTCCTGCAGATATATTAGTATTCCTCACACCTTTGCTCCCTGATCTGCTCCAGTTGGTAGTTCCAATCATCAGGGCACTCACACTAAGGCTACATTAGCAAAAGGCAGCTTGCAGGTGAGTCTGGGATTCTGGACTCATTCAGGAGCATTAACATGCCCTGTCTGTCCTATTTACATATATCAGAAGTGCAGGAGCCCAACTTCTTCCAAGCATATAATCTTTGCAGTCAAAACTGCAGAAAGGTCTGCAGTATAACTCCATGATTTTCCAGATGAGCCAGTGCAGGGATCGAGGCCACTTGCCTTTCACCAGAGGTTGTGCCTGTGCTTTGCACGGCTGAGATTTGCCTTGTACGACTTTAGGAAGTCATCCATTCCTTCATACAGGGAGGACCTAATTTATCTTTGTACTTCTCCTGCGCCTCGAGTTAAAAGACAGACACATTCATAATGCATGGCTTTGTGATGTGTGCTCATGACAGCTACAATCTGTGAAGCAGGCACCAAAACTCCTTGAGAAAAGCACTTGCTGAGAGTTAAGTCCATAGCCAGTCAGACCTAACATCCCTCTCCCTCACTCTATACATTGCAGTGGTGAGGGTGCTCTTTTCTACCCTCTATCCCATAGGTTTCACTGCTTACAAACTTCTGCATCTGCATATTGACAAGTGGTATACAAACGTACATCTGTCCCCAGTTTATCACTTCTTACCCTCTGAAATTTCATTTTTACTTTAAATATATGTCTAAACAAGGGAGATTTGGAAAACTTCCCATCATCTTCAGAGTCAGTGAAAAATTTAACTGGCAACTACATTATAAATGCATTTAATCCATTAGTCTATCTCATGTAACTGAGATTAATAAATGCAAGGCTTAGATTTGTTCCTTTAGTATCTAGCAGTACATGTTTTCTGACGAGTCATCTTGCTTTTCTGATTGCTCTCATTACAGGCTCAGGAAAGAGCACAAGTCACTTTTTAAAATGTATCCACTTCCTGACACTCATTTCAGAATAGCCAGAACAGCAATCCTCTCGTTTTAGCAAGTGGTGGCTCTCCTGAAATGCAACATCACCAGCTGGCTCAGGAATGTGCATTATAAACCCCCTCTTCTCTTGCCTCAAAGGTGCTGTAGGATGAAAACATAGCTGTCCACTCACCTGGTAGAGGTGCTCTAATGGGATCATTTCAGGTGGTCTATGTTCCTTACTGGCTCTGCGTCCCTTTTTGGTCTGCTTAGAGGTTACAGCTGTGGTTAAAACCTTGAACAGGATATGGCTGAAGTCAATAGCAGATTTTACTGTAATACAGTAATGGTCCATATAATGAGGCTCAGGCTGGAAAATTTCCAGTGAAGACCTGTGCCTGAGGAATTCTGTAACTCTGGTTTAAAAAAATGGGGGGGCAAGGGGGTGTTATACTTAAGTTTTTCATGACAATGTAAAATATTTCTTTTAACTTACACATTTCCTTACTGGCAATGGCTATGGAATTTATCACTAATGTCATTCATGGAGGCAAAGGCTGTAAACAACCCACCTAAGAACATGACTTTAAAAAAGAAAATGTGAAACCCTTTTGGGTAGAAGAGATGTCCTTCTGGACTATGTACATGACACTCCAGTGTTAAAATTAGGGGCTGTATTTGAAATGCATTTCTTGCAGACCTTTCTCCTTCTCTTTGCCAAGGCTTTCAGAGAGGGTTTTATTTTTTCCTCTATGATACCCTTAGGAAATACCTCTCATGTTGGGTCAGCATCTTGAGCTGTCTACAGCATTTTCAAGACCAGCTTCCAAGGTTTTGCCCTCTGAGAAAACAGTAGAAAGGATAGCATGATGTGAACATACATTAGCTGGCCACAGCCTCCCTGCTCCTAGCGCACAGCATAGCTCCACACTGCCGGGCCAGCTCCCTTCATGGAGCTGCCCTTCATGAGGAACACAAAAACTCACTGCAGTACAAGTGATGCACCACAGCCTGGCTCCCCTGACCAAATTAATACAATTACTATATTAATTAAAAATTGCTGCCCAAACACAGTGCCTCAGAGCTATAGTTCCTTTCACATTTCCCCCAAATGTTTCTTTATTGCTGGCCCATACCAATTTAAGCTCCAGGTTGCTATTAAACAGCACAAACTGGGAAGAGGTTTCAGCCAGTGTCCCCTCTAATCCTCTGAGATTGGTCTGAACAGTCCATGTTATGCCCAGATGCTGGTGTATGAATACTCCCTGTGGAGGTATAAGAGAAGTTCTAGAAGTTCTAGTAGAAAGGTTATATCCCTTGACCAGGGATATAGGCTGAGCTAACAATGTTGCCCTTAGTCTTTAGGAAATACAGGTGAGATCTTTCTCACTTTCTGTCACTACCTTTTCATTAGCTTTTTCATTAGTGAGATCTCCTGAGGACTGTTTGTAATGACTCCCCTCAACAAATGAGTCCATGACTTGGTCACCCCTAAGTGATCTGTGAAAGAAATGAAAAACCAAACAAAACAAACGCTTTCCATGATGTACCTCACCCACTAAGCAACCCTGCACAGGGATGGACAATTTCCTTCCTGATGTCCACAAATGATCAGCTTATGCCTTGAAGCACTGGGCTGGATTCAATTACACTAATCATTATTTCAGTTCATGTAACTCCAGACTACCAGTGATACCCAATGACTCTGGCACACTGGGAATTCAATCAAACATTTATACTAAGAGGGACTATTTACTTCAGCCCCTAGAGGTACCACTTTAAAAAATTTCCCTGAATATCACTGAAATTAATATTAAGACTTTATACCCTCATGTATTTTTGAGGATTTATATATGTTGAGATATCATTTTTCCTACCACTTATCCTCTTACATACTCCCACAATATCTCATCTGTGGCATTTTCCCAGATGGGGCCCACAGCAACGTTCTTGTAGCTTTTGGCTCACTTAACATTCTCACTTAACAAAATCCTTGATTTGACGAGGTCTTCTCTGCTACAACGCCCAGCTCTATGGAGTGCCAAACATGGCCTTTTGCTGACACACATCCCTGTTTGCTGCATTACATCCTCTGTGCACAGCACACCCCAAATGCAGCCATGGGTCTAATTCTCTGCTGTCCCACGGTCTCCTGAGCAAAAGGAAGAGGCGGGTGTACCCACGCAAGCCACTGTCAGAGAAACAGCAGAAATTTGGCATTCTGCATCTGTGTAGGCAACAAGACAAAGTGAAAGGCAGCGGATAACTGAGCTCTTTATTGCTTCCCTACCATAATTTTCCCTTTTTCAAAGCCGTTCCAAATGGAACGACAGGGCTGACAGCCTGTGCACTGGCTTCGATGGGCTCTGCCTTAGATTTCTATTTCTGGGTGTGAAGACCTAATTTTCAGAGGCAGATAATTTTTGAAACTGAGCCTATATCCCTTTCACTGCTCTTGAATTTACATGCAATTTTTCAAACAATTAAAACATGCATATTGTCATCACAAGGCCAAAACATCTCTTCATCTCCTCTTCATATTCTTTTTCCGCACCACACAGGTTTTCAACAAGTGAATTTGGCACTGAACAAAGCTTTCTTGCCACTTATGACTGAATGGGGCTTCCTTCAGTCACCCTGGAAATTTTCACGTGACATTTCATCTGATTTCATCTT
The DNA here is from genome assembly GCA_035590215.1 of Microhierax caerulescens. NCBI lineage: Eukaryota > Metazoa > Chordata > Aves > Falconiformes > Falconidae > Microhierax > Microhierax caerulescens. Next base: position 27,844,196 of record JAVJGJ010000030.1, read on the forward strand.
TGTGTACTCAAGCACAGCCTTGCATTTTCTCCTTCAGTTTCTTCATCCCACCATTACCAACTCTTCTTCCTTAACAGCTCCTTAATTTGTACAGGCTCTTCTATTTAAGCCATATTCTTATTTATCTCTGAATTGAGTGCTAGTCAATCAAATCTGTGACATACAGATTTTTTTATAGGTGTCTCGCAAGCTCTCAATGTTTCTTATATTGCTCAAGTCAGCAAACAGGGCAAAACACCTGCCAATTATTTCCTTGAACTAAGCCAGCTTTCCTAAGTCAATCAGTGTGTTCCCATCCAGATATGTAATCATCCTCTCCTTATCTCAACCTGCCAATTCATGCTGCACTTCTGGCAGACCAAATTGATATTTAGATTCTATTGAGCATCTCTTCACACAATTGTTTGCACACAGGTGTGCCATGAGGTTCTCTTCACTTGTTACAAACATGTCAGGAACCTCAGCCACGTCTTATCCAGAACTTTCGCACAGCAGAGGTAACAAATCATCTGCCGCTCTCCCAGGAGGAACTACAAAAAAATGACCACAATGGGCAAATGTGTATTCTATACTGTCACAGACCCCATAAACTCTGTAGCATAAGAGTATTTTAAATAGTGTTTTTTCAGAAAAATAAAAAAGCAGGAAGAAAGATTGGGCAGCAGGAGAATGAGCTCAAATTTTAGAAAATCACAAATAATTTTCTGCATATTAGACGATGTTCCTCTTACACTGAATCCAACTGATTTTTCTAGGAAATGTCAAATATAAGTGATTGCCATGTGTTCCCTGAAAATTGATACTATACTTAGGAACATAAGAATTAAAAAAAAATAATAATCTGCTAATTAATTAAGAGTTTTCGCTGCCAATTACTACAGCTGAGTACCTACAAAAATCTTCTAGGATTCTTTATTAAACATAAATACATATATATAAAAAACAATAAGAATCCTAAATAATATTAGAATTTTGCAATGTAAGTAAACTAGGAGTTCTCAGATGTGCAAAGTAGCTGTTTGGTCCCAGACGTTATCTCAAAAGAAACAACATTTCATACAGTTTATTCAAGACAAAGCTGGCTTCTCCATCCTGAAAATTTTCTTGCAAGTCTATCTTCCATCTGTGCCTTGGCTTTGTCCTACAAATCATAGGCAGTACAAGGCACCGAACTTCAAAACTGCAGTGTATTCTTATTTAGATGCTACATGTCTAGTAGAGCAGCCCTTCCCTGTCCTTCAGTGATGCTATGTGCAGTGCCAGTACAGAAATGGATCACAGAGGATACTATCTAGAGATAGTATCTAGTGCATTGGCACCCACTTTACCAACAGGTATTTAGAGTTTTTACAGAATACAACACTAAACATCTAGTTCAGACTTTCTTCTTTATGAGATGAACACACTGCCTGGGAGAGTTACAGCCAAGTTACTCAAAGCAGGGTCATAGCTGCAACTGACTATCCTGCATAGATGATGTCCCAGCAGATCTATGGTATAGCCTGTACAGCTCACATATTGTCAAAATTCAACCTCTTCCCATCTTTTTATTTCATTAAAAATTACTGCAAAAACACTTGTCCAGACACTGTTTTCCAAATGTGGCTATTCTTAGATCCTGGCAAAGGCATATAACCTTTACATGTCTCTGGTTAGGGTGGGATGTGTTTACCCACTGAAAGATGTCTTGAATCCTTCTGGATTTCCACTGTGAAGTGAGCTATTCCAGAGGAGGTTGCCATACGCTCTTCTGGAGATGCTTATGTTTCAGTGGTGACTGATGTAGAAAGGTCAGATCCCGAGGGTATGTAACCAGACTACATGCAAACAAGCTCCGTGACCTCAATAGGTATTTGCATAAAGAAAAATTCTCCCATGGACAAGCAAAGCCATTTGAAATATGCACCATGATACTTGTGTTCACCTTCTACATACAGAGCACCATTATTCTGACAGGAGTATAGTTCTACAAAAATCAAACATGCTGGCTCTGTGCCACAACATTCTGTTTCAAAGATCTCTGCAAAAAAGTAAGCTTATGCCTTTGGTTACCGCATGGCCACATCTGAGATAATGCAGCTGCCTCTCCAGTATTTAGAGCAGGATATTCTGTACAGTAACTCTGACAACAGTTGTTAACCTTTTGGAATGCCCAGTAACACCATATCATGTAGCAACTGTACTACTTACTACTAAGAAAACATCAAGAGTCTCACGCGCTGATTACTGCCTAACATTTCTTTGTCAAACACTTAATGAAGCACATATTGGGTCTGCTGATCTGACTGTCAATTTATTCTAAATGAATCCACATGCCAAAGGATTTAGGTGCCAAAAGCTGGAAGAGCTTTCGAACTGATTTTTTTTTTTAGCCCTGACCATGATATCTGCACAACAATATGCCATCTGAAGTAATAGTTGCTTGAAAACTCAAAATACCAGGTAGTTCAAGATCATAAATTTCTGTGACTTCCCCTGAAATCATTCTTTGGCTCAACCACAACACGCAGAAATTACAAGCCTACTGATCTCTTTTTATATTACAGAGCAGAGGTATTAATTTTGTGTTGTAAGCATAACCTGTGACCAGTGTGGGAAAATGGTAATTATATTATTTGCTTGGGTTTGTTTTGCTTCTGTCCCTGTTTTGCACAGCCCACGTGCAGCTGAACTAGCAAAGCTTAAGAAAGAGTCAGGGCCCCAAATGAACATCACAGACCAAAAAAGGTTGTGTATCTTTGGCAGCAGATCTATTTCAGGACCTTCCCAATCCACTCCTGATCTTACACTCTTCTAGCTACTCAGTTATGTGGCACACCAGACCTGCCTCACTGACCTCTCTCTAACTGAAGGACAGTCATGGGGGAGAGGGCACCAAAGGGCATGAATGAACAAAGGCTGCCAGGAACGTGGGAGGCCAAGCTTTCTTAAAACAGAAATTAAAAGATAAACTAATTATCAAGTGTGAAATTGATAAATGATAAAGCAGATATCATTTAACAGTCCTAGTGTTCAGCACAGATATTGTGTATGCATGTACAAAGTGCTGCTGCTGGGCTTTCTACTGCTGCTCCTGGCTTCTCAGATCATTTCTGCTGTAAGCAAGGGCAAGGCATTTATCCCAGCCACTGGCTTTTCTTTTCTCATCGATTAAGGGAAACAAGATCAGCCACCCCAATCTGGCCTTTAAAGCAGAACTGCCCATCACTCAGAGCCTCCAGAATCATAGAACAAAGGTTCTTTAAAGTCTTCTCTGATGCAACCAGGAAGAAATTTGTATACCAGTGTGAAGATATGGGGTGAAACTGGGATCTCCAAGTACCTTAAATGATCATGGCAACTCCACTCTTAAGAAGGCTGTCAGAGGGCCTGGCTCAACCAGACATTATGCAGTTGTGGATGAAAGATCTCCCTCTGTGCTACATCAGCAGCTGCCAAACAGAGTGGACTGCAAGGTGTTTTCACAGACCAAACACTGGAGAAGTCGACATTGCATGGATCAAGGGTGCATGATAAAGGAATCCTTCCAAAAACGCAGTAAATACCTGCTCAAATGACAGCGAAACCCCAGCTGCATGTTTAACAAAAGCCCATAGTTATTCTAAATCTTTGTTAAAGTCCTTCAGGGAAAGAATGGCCCCTCTGTAGTACTTAGGACCAGTCATCAGAATGAACCTGATAACTCAGACTCATAAAGGCATGGATGTAATAAACACAAAATAAAAAGGTTGCAAACTCAAATTAAAAAAAAAAATCAAAAGGGAGACTCAATTATAAGACAAACCTACCAAAGTAACACTAAAAGACTCATTTAAACTGAGTGAAATCAGGAAAACTCCAAAGTTGGGTGGAAGCATTATCTTTCACTTATTCTCTTGTACCTGTGCATCACAGATAATAGAGCCTTCTCTTAGACAAGACTTTGAACAGTGGGTGACCTTATGTACCAAGTGTGCTGCAATAACTATGTGCAGCAGGGGTGAATTGAAGATGACATTTCATCCTTTAACTGAATTTCCCACATTTCTTCAATTTACGCCAGACCCTTTACGTTATTTCAACTTCTCTTTTCTATGACAGCATACAAAGCTAGAGGTTCAGAAACTCTTATTCATACACACACACATAACATACACACATCAATCAATTATTGTATTACAAAATTATCTGCACAATCTCTTATTAAATATTTGTATTCAGAAGGACTTACAAGAACTGCTCTTTTCCATGCAGGGCCCCTTTGCAGCCCCTGACAAAGGAATCCTGGCAGCAAATAAGCAGACCAAACACCTGGACTGGGCGAACATTGCTCCATTAAGAAGAGTCAATACTTTTGTAAATTCAGCGAGTGATTGCAAGTCACTTCACTTATAAATAGCTTTTGGGGGGGATTTTTTTTTTTACATTTTTAATGCAGTTTTCTGAATAGCTCTGTTCAACAAATATACAGAAAATATTGGCTGAATTGTATATGAACCCTGGTGTAGTTATGAGACTGACTTTCTCTAAGTATGAATAATAACAAAAGGAAAAATAGAAAGACTTACTTTACAGATAACTGCTGCAGGAAAAAAACTAATTTTTATAGAAATGGTTCAGCACTGTTAGCATGTTTGCACTGTATACACCTTGGCTGCACATCAGTTGTTATTGGGTAGCAGAAGCTGCATCCATCTGTAACTTTCATTAAAATAGAATGCCACTGCATAATTATATTTGGATTTTTAATTTTTTTTTCCACAGGATACCAGTATATCTTTCTTTCTCTGCTGGAATACACACAATATGTGAAATCTGCATTTACAGCTAAAAAATGGGTGCACAGCATCAAAGTATAGCATGGAAATTAAGCACGATAAAAACAGAACAGGAAGAAACCGAAACATCAAATGGCTCTTACTTGATATGTCTGCACTCATAACATCTCCAAATTAAAAAAAAAAAGAAGACTAAAGAGCCATGTCTGTTTCAGAAAAATATACATATCAGATATTTCCACATTAAAACTATGTACATATCTATTTCCAAAGCAAACATGGATAATTCTGTCTTCTCCTTGTCACACAGAACACAGACTTCTCTAGAATGGCTGTAAGTGAACAATTCAGAATAAGCTCTCTACTTCAGGTAGTGCCTAGTTACTAAAAGAATTGCCTTGATGTCTTAGCCTTGATGACCGAGGAGTAGCAGGCAGACAATACTTCACATTTAGAGCTTCAGTCACTCTTGGAGCTGGCTCAGTTTCAAGGAATAATTCTGATTCTCAGCAAGTTTAACGTATTTGCATGCAAGAAATAATTTACTCTGTTGCACCCCCTAGTGGGATTATTTTATAGTAATCAGATTCTCCCGATTTTGTTATTTTTCCATTCATAGTACACGTTAACTAAGAAGAGTCACAAAAGGATGTACTTGGGTTCCCAAATTAATTTGCTTCAAGGCTAACTGACATTTCTCTTTTTTGTTGGTGGTTTTCAATGAGGTATAGTAAGGCACTAAGCACTCTGTGCTACATACATGTCTGAAACAATCATCCATTTCCATTTCTGGTTTTCAAGCTAGGTTCTACTTTCAGTATAAACCCAGAGTAGAAAGATTTTCCATCCCAAGAAAAAATTACTCATTCTTTTTTTAAGGTCAAGCCATATGTGTAATAAGGAGAGATCCAAAGAGAGGGGGAGAAAATGTGGGTTTTGTGCATTATTAATGCTAGCTATCTTAAATGTGTTCAGTAAGTTTTTGCAAATTGGCAAATGGCAAAAAGTCACTGTATTATTAACATCATTATTTGACTTCATGTCCATGGTGTTCCTACCTCAAAAAACTTGCCCTGGAAAAAAATCAGACCCATAATAAATGAAGCAAAAGGTGAAGGAACAGAATTACCAGAACTCAAATCCTGGAAAGATCTAATTTACCTAATTTTGGCTCTTGGGCTTATCGTGTTCTCATTGCAACGAGTTATTTGTCAGTCACATTAGAAGAAGCCAGGCACGGCTCACAGATTCAGTGTGACCACTGCTAACACTTCATACAAACCACGTACATAAAGCATTTGGGAAAATAGGCCCAAGTGTTGTGTTCAGATCAGCCACACCTTGACAAGATACAGATAACAACAGCTGGGAGCTTCATTCTTGCTCCAGCTTCCTCATGGCAGACACAGGAGTAGAGAGGCATAAACACATCCTCAAACCCCCAGATCTGGCCACTCTCCCAGCACTGAAGCAGCAGAGGAGAACAGGCAACTTTCCGTTCACAGAAGATACCTGCCCTGCCTAGACAATATGTTAAGGGCAGACTAGAGAGCTGGTGTGAGTGACTACAGGTACCACAGGCCTGCTGGAAAGGCATTCCCCCATTCCCAAAGGCTGGAAGTTCTGTTCAGTCCTGCTAAAGTGCTCACCCTCTAAGGTTTTTAAATACACGTAACAAAGATGTGCAGATGATCCCAAATTGCTTTCCTCACTGCATTATGATTTAAAATATCAAGGCACTTCCAGCAAGTCCTGACATCAGATGGCAAGAAGGAGCAAACAAAGAGGTCTAGATTATCTTTTGTGCTTAGATGTAGTTTATAACAGAGTATAAAGGAAATCAATATTGTCATCATAAATCTTGCTTACTCTCCTTATAGGGGTGATCTGACTTCCATGTGAAAATGCCAAAATAAAAGCATTTTGCTCTCCATGAGACTTTGGTTCAATCAGGCATAATACAGCACAAACAACCGTAATGTAAATAAATGCATTGAGAATGTGAACGTCCACAGGAGACAGGACTTTTAGAATCCTCTTACTTCCACCAGGAATATGTTACTACTGCCTAAGCAGACACAGAAGCACTTTCTGGTTGTGGCTCACCAGAATGAGCACAGGCTTCGTAATCTGATGAGCAGTGATTTTCTCTCATTCATTAACACTCAAAATGGTTTCTTTCTACTTCCTTGTGTCCCCTTAAATGGGTGACCGAAACATAAACAAGAAAGACCATCCGTATTAGTCAGAGAAAGCTGACTCTGGCTCACTGCCTGTGCAACTATGATAATAAGCCATTCTTAAAGCATTATCAATGTAAGCCGCCTTGGAATCCATGCGTGCTTTGGAAGACATGAATCTGTTCTGGCGAACCCTTGTGACACAGCTATTGCTCTTCTGCTTCCCTGGGGCTGACACAGATCACATCAAATCTGTTATGACCAAAGAGAACACAAATAACTTTTGTAATTTTAACTATAGATGTGTTAATGAAACTACATTTATGCGCTTCAGATTAAAAAAGAAACATCGCTAACAAATAAGCCAAGAAGGTCATTACCATTCCACATTAATGAATTACCAATAAATTATTTTGAGGAAATTGCTTCATTGTGAAACCAGGACACTGGAAAGAACAATATTATGTATATAAAATTAAATTCTAGCAAATCTATCTGACAGACAATAAACCCAGAAAGTATATATTTCCAATAATGGGCATTTACAATTCATAATAATTTTATCTGGGTATATATCTGAAATAAGAAGAAAACATAAGTGAAGATTTTGTAGGGAAACATTGATAACAGAGGTAACAGGATGAAAAGAATAAAAATAAAATTGCTTCCAGTAACCTGGTGGCAAAAACTAAAACACTGTGTCATCAATATCCATGACATCTGTGAACAGAGTCACCACAATGCTAAAAAAATCATATTTCATTTCCTCTATTAAGGTAAGCCCTATGAACTGGCACCTCAGTCTCTCATTATAATGCCAACAGGTGAAATTCATAGGACAAGAACTGTGTGTTACTACTTATGTCCTACTTAAGCCTACATTTACTTGTCGTGTGTACTATAATCTGTTACACATAAATGTTTCTTTAGAACATCAGTATTTTGTTAAACATGATTTTGATCCAAATCTTAAAACGCATTTTATGATTTCAGTGATGGGCATGTAAAAGTGAAACCTTACAATACCATAAATTTGAATTTAATTTTCCATACAGAGGAATTCCTTTTAATTTTCATGTTCCTTATTTCCTTAGACTCATGCTGACATTAAAACCTGTATAAACTGAGTGTAAAACACGATCAAATCACAATTCCCCAATCACATCAGCAGTGGTATTTTGCACCCACTTGGCACAGATGCAATTTATTATATGAGATTAAACACACTGGTGAGTCAGGCCTTCTGTATTTAAAAAAATAGCACACACTTTCACTTACAGATACCATCACTAGATCTAGGCACGGATAGAATTAACATTTTGAGCTCATCTTAAATTCTCACGGATTCCTGTAACTATTACCAAGTAATCATGTGGCTGGAAGGCACCGTTTAGGAGCAAAGCAAGAATAACTAAGTTGTTATAAATCAGGCTAGAAATGCACAGGCATGGCTGTGTCACAAAGATGTCACAGTGCATAGCTGTTATAGATCTCATTTTTGAAAACACTAAATACATGCAAAATGTAATGGGGAAATATTCAAAAAGTCATGATGGTGTAACAACATAACTCCATAAGGAAATACTGTAACCCCAAGTTTTAATGTCTCTTAAAGACTGCTGATTCAAAGGGGAAAACAAGCTGATTTTCCAGCTCGGAAAAAGACACTTCATAAAAAGGCTCCCTATGTAACATAAATGTTGTCTGCAATGTGGAAACTGTATAGTAGAAAAATAAATTATCAGCAAATTAATTGGACATAAATAGAATACTCGTGTGTTTGGCGTTAGCTGTCAGCAACTCAGCACTCAGAACTGATCATGGGTGTTGTTTTATTCAATCAAATAAGACCCTTTGTATTATATAGTGTTCTATATTCTGTAACTAGAACTATTATAATTTGAGCTGAAGCAGTTATCTTTACTACCTTGTGAATACAATCTGAAAGAGTTACAGAAAATGCTGATATACTTAGGATGACCTTCTTTGGTTCAGTGGTGTTACAGGCATACATTTTTTTTCTTTTTTTGTTACTAGGAAGGAGAAAATTACATTGGGCTAAAATGAATACTAATGAAACTCCTTAGTTAGCTTTCTTTGTGATAAGAATAAAAAATTGGAGCTATGTTCCTCTAGAATCTCAAGCAATTTTTGTCCTTTATTCTGATAGAAAGATTACTGACAGTACAGAAGGAGAGCAAAGTAATTTCATAAAATATCTGCATTTTTAAGAATGCTTTTGTTGCAAAAATGTTGGTGTGCAATTTCTTCAATCTACTTTTAAGGCTGTAAAGAAAAAGTACCTATTTGTTCTGCACTGCAACAATGCCAGCTGCATTCAATCAACTAAAAAGCTGCAAGCCATAAACCTTCCTCCACAGCTATAGAAGAAAAAAAGGCAGGGCCATAAAAATTCATCAGGATAATGTAGAGATGAGGCGTGTTTGAATCACCATCCCTGCAATCAACCAATCACTCATCCTGTGGCATTTACAGCACATCTCATTCCCCTGTTCCTTAAGGACAATTGATTTTCCTGATTCCATTAGCATAACGGCAAGGAAAATGACTGCAGTGCAATATTTCTGGAAACTTCCAACAAGTATGCTGTGTGCTGGAGTGTGACCATAATAATAAGCTACCTAGCTAGCAACTGCGTGTGCTTCTGCTGCTGCTGCTATGGTATCGCATCCGAGGGAAAAGGACACAGACTAAGCAATTTTGGGTTCACACACAGGAAAAAAAAAAAAAATATTTTCACAGAATATAAACCAAAAACTCACTTAAGCAAATAAACATAATTTCAAGGCGGACTGATCAGTAGGCAACATCTAGCAGGCCTTGAGCATTATTGTGTTATGGTTAATAATTCCATTTTCTGAAACATTAGTAATACTTCTGCATTCCTCGATGGCTTTTATACTCCTATTTTTGCTTAGGTTTAAAACAGAAGAAAATGAAACTTTAATACCACAGTTTTGTTAGAAATATACAAGAAGAATGCATCAGTGGATTCCCCAAAGAATTTACAACCATTCGCAGCATTACAGTCATCAGCACTAAGCAGGCGTCTCCACATTTTTCAGTTTTCTCTTTAAGTTCAATGATAATATCCACACTAGCTTAAATTATTCAAGATGATGAAACTTTATTGGTGAACATGCACTGCCTAAATTTAAAACTGTACATTATTATCTTCCCTTGTAAATGTATTTTAAGGATATGTTAAGCTTTTTGAAGTGTAATTCAGAGACTACTGTATCTCAAACAACATAAAATACTTTTCATCTTGTGAAGGATCCTTTAGACTTCTAAGGTCCTATCTGTTGTACATTTTTAAGTCCCTTTATAGTTTCAAACCCAGTGGGTTACACATCTTAAATTCAATCCCTAAATTGAATTCAAAGTTGATAGGAGCCTGCCTGCAGAACTAAGAAAAGTCTTTCTATTATAAGTACCAAAAGTCAACATTTTTAACCCCCCATTGACATGCTTTTTTTCTTATACTTTATCCCTAGAAATATTCCAGTATTACTCATAAGAGGAAAAGAAAGATATACTTAATTTCAATTGCATCCTATGACATGACTATCAGCATGGCCCAGATTCTTACAAGAATTTTTACTATTATTATTTTACATCCTATAACCTCTATTCATAAATATGGATCCTTTCTTCCTAAGCACCATAGAAACTAAATCACTACAGAGAACTTGAAACTCTCATACAAAAAAAAAAGGATTGTAATAAATATAAACAGAAGAAGATGGAGAATTGTTGGCTCACAACACTACAAGTGTCCCAGTACAGCAGCAGCCACACTGGTGGGAATGACTTCTTATCAGAAGTGTTTTAAAGTGATAGGTAGATGGAAAGGGACAAAGTGCGGAGTAGGTGGCAAGATTCAGTGGAAACAGCAGCTGAATTTTTACTTGTAAATTGTAACATTGAAGGATAACTTTAGTCACACAATCACCTAAAAGCACCATGACTACTTACAGGCACAAAACTACTTTGGGTATTCCAGTGGAGCACGCCACAGCCTGCAAAGTTGACTGCATGCAGCAGAACAGAGTGCACAGAGGCCTCATCCTGACACCCAGCAATGTGCCAGGACTGGGAACATGCAAAGGAAATGCAGCCAGTAAAGCAGTTACACAGCATACTGCAACATCTCACTGTGAAAGCCAAGTGGTTCACCGGGATCAGACAACAAGCAACTGATAGCCCACCTCATGCCTTGGTAGGACTGAACTCAATGACAAACATCCAGTAGTGATTCCCCTGTAAATCAGCACCAATATAAAGTGATCAACAGAAATGTCAGCTTCTGCTCAAAAGCACCCCATTATCCAAGTGCCAGGCAGAGCGTCCATTCAAGTGCCCTAGGGGCCATGTCATGGACCCTCAGAGAATGAGTCTGGGACAAAAAGGAAAGGGGTCTGGCATACCCCATGTCTTGGGACTGGACCCTTGTCCCGCGATCCTGATGATAGCTACTTCTGAATTGCTCTGCTTCAATCCCTGTCCAAAACTCCAGCAAAACCAATGTGGGCTAACAAACCTGCCCCTGAAGCTCAGCATGCTGCACACGTGTTTCCTACTTGACTGACTTCCACCCTCTGATTAGCTCAGGCAAAGTAAGCACTATTTTGGATATGCTTAAAACAATTAGCTTTCAAGAAAGACTTTTGTCATCAATTCTGTCTATCTTACAAAGTTAGAAATTCCCTTGATACACTGTCCATGTCACTATGCTAAATAATAGCAACTATTCTTAATTAAAAATGATCAGTGGGTGTAGCTTTCCATCTTCACAGCAGTCCACAAAGAACCATAGTATGAGTATCACAATGAGAGAAACGAGTAAATTTAATCTCTCTGAGTGCCTGGCTTCCTACAGACCCTGATATACACATCTTAAAAAGTCAGTGTCTCCAAAAACCAAGGGTTTGGTTTCATTGATTGCAATGTGCTATTTTGCCCACCCAGGTTAGCCCATCTTGGCCCTGGGTGTAGGGGTTTCATTTCTCTTGTTTACATCTCAGCCTAATGTTTTACATATTGCTTTAAATCTGTCAGGAACCAAAGCATTTTGCAAGCTGAACGCAAATGTCAAATAACCTTTTCAACAGAAGTAAAATGGTCTGAGAGACAGGTCATGGGCTCCTATTCCCAGCAGCTCTGAGCTCATCACCCCTAGCTGACAGTTACTTAATGTACAGATTTAGGCAAATGACCTAGCTTCCCTCTGCCTCAATCTGCTCATGTATATAATGAGAATAATGATATACCCTTGCTTTTCAGAAGCTTTATCAATGATTAGTTGATATTTGGGCAGCAGTGTGACACCATGGTCTGTCTCTTTTAAGAGATCATCTAGGGCAGAAGGAGAGGGTCCATCCACTCAGTTTCTTTGACATGCACTTCTGAAAAACAAGGTACTAAATAACTGCTGAGCACCACTGAAACTGCCATTCCAGAGTCTGTTTAACAGAGAACAGCAAAATACCTGCTTAATAGAAAAAGAAAATTAAAAACACGGGATCTGAATCTGTCACCCACTGTCAATTTACCCCACAAAAACAGCCCAAGCTCACTGGCATCAGTACTATGCAATGCTCCCAGTGACCATCAGTACAGGCCTTCCCTGGCCATGCTCTGCAATTACAGTGACATCAGGGACAACCCTATAGCCAGGATAATGAGGATTCATCCACTTCAAGAGGATGATCAGGGGCATGGAATCAGCACAGCACCTTTACATATACTCTTCCCCTAAAGTAGATTCAGCCTGCTAAAATGGATGAGGAAGTTCTTGTTCTCTAGCTGCAAAGGTCTGTTGGCAGCCTGCATAATTTAGGGCTGCCTGGCCAGATGTTACATAGGAGACAACACCATGTGATCCCTTGAGGGGGCAGAGCACCACGAAAGCAGCTTAAAGCCATCCTTTTAACATCCTCTTGATTTATGATGTGCACTTGTTGATTAGCACCCAGGATCAGGGCCACAAGCACAAGGCAGACTCACTGATTTAAAATTTAGACATCCCAAACACAAATTATATTAAAAATAGAAGCAGGTCAACATAAAAAGGAAAGAGTATTTTGTGGGGTTTTATAGTTGGTCAGGAACTCAGCTTTATAGCTCCTCTGCAAAACAGCACTATCAGCAAAGGCACCCTACAGTGTGAGGGCATCAGCTCTAAACTAACTCAGAGGGAAATGCAAATCTATTAAGTCAACAACAGTTGTCTCTGACCTATTTAGTCTTTATCTGCCCACAAGCTTATTCTGATTTACTTAAAGCAGTTTATCTAGGATGAGCTAAGCCCCTGTTACTAATTGGCAAGCACCTTGTTTCACTTAGGCCTAAATGTCTTAAACTGAGCTAAAAAAATCTAGTTTAGAAAGATCAAAGTGTCTACACAGCTATTCACATTGCTTTAACTAAGGTCTTTTAAAATTGAATCTTAAAGTCATCTACATTAATTGAATCCTTTTAATTAAGGTGCATGCTTGAGCCAAAGATATTGTCTGTTTGCATGCTGACCAAAGACCTGGTTAACTGTCATGATCCAAAGACAATCCATTGGGCAAAGGACACCTCGCATCCCAAATGTTTCTTTTCTGTTTTGCTTCCAGGCACCAGAACCATAAAGCCTTCAGGTCCACTGAAGTGTGCTGAACCTTGATCCTAGAAGTGCTGTCACACAGAGTGAAAATGAGGTACATGAGAGCATGAATAATATATATCACATTGCACTACATAGCTCCATGGCATGCAAATGTCAAGAACTGGATCGTCAGCACAATATTCAGTCCAGTTCACAGGCTGAATATAGTATTAGGTGCTGTTGTGTGGTTTTTTTAATTCAATATCAAAAATGTCCCTCAGGCAAGCTAAGAGTTAAGGTCAAAATAGTAGGAAATACCCACTACCTACAAGAGCCAAACTAGGGTCAGTGCTAGCTGGGTCAAGGAATCCCAGCTCCAGTATAAAGCCATCTGTCTCACCAAGACTGATGTTGAGCAGACAAGTAGATTTGCTTCTTCCTTTCTGACTCCTCACTCATATTCCCCAAAGCTGCCGTTAACAGCGCCACAGAGTTCTGCATTGGCTTTTCTGCTATGTACCAGCCACTCCTAGACCCTTTCAAATCCCTCAGCAACTGCACTCCTGCCCACATGAGGGTTCAGGGTAGGGAGATAAAGAGCAGAGCAGACAATTTTCTGGAAAAAAACAGAGAAGGGGCAGAGAGGTTCCACATTTTACTGTTGCTTGTTTCTCCGATCTGATTTCTTCCAACTCCCAGCACATTTTGTTTCTCATCCCTGTAACCATTACTTACTCCTTGCTCATATTGACTACTCCAAACTTGTAGGAAAAGCTGACTTTAGAGACAAACAATGTTAATCCCCATACCATGAGAGGTCCCAAATCATACAGCTACAGAAGCCACAACATGATAGAGTAAGGAAAAAGGACCCACATCTCAGCCCTTGACCCCTTTAAGTTTAATGCTGCATCTGGTTGCAGGAAAAGGCCTTTTTTCTTTGTCACCTCTCAGTCACTCTGTGAACAGCTATTCTTATTTCTTCTTTCATTGGGCATGCTCCTAAAAAACAGGTTCATATGCACACTGTTATTGTGCAGCACCAGCATCCATCATCTCCTTGCAGCTGTAGAACCAGATTCCATATTCAGGGACAAATTCTGCCTGCTCCTCTGTGAGCACCAAGGGAATCCAGAAAAAAAGCCAGCCAGTGGGGGTCCTTTGTACAAATAGGACATGATTTGTAAAGGAACAGGGCAAACTCACTAGTCTGCAGCCCTCCATCACATGCCATATAAGACAGCAGGGCTTGTAAGGTCAGTGTAGAAAGAGGCCAGGAGAGACACACTGTTGAGATGACCAGGAGTCCATCACCTTCTTCCTTGACTTAGACAAAACTTTTCCATTTAGAAGGTGTCTATCCCTGAGGAATAGACACATTCTTCAAGAAAAGGCCTCCTGTTTTCCATTTGTAATGTGCATTTTAACAGCTTTAAATTGCTCTACACATTAGTCAGGTGCATAATTAATAAATAATAATAACTTGATGCCGGTTCCATCTGGCATTCACAGAAGAGCTTAGCCCTCAGTGTGGTTTGGTAATGCTCTTAGCACTTACCAGTCAGACACCATCAGGCCACTCTACGGCTGGTGGTAAGAGACAGTCGGGGCAGCGGGGGGC
>JAVJGJ010000030.1:27859469-27884502 GCA_035590215.1 Microhierax caerulescens
CGGGGGGGGTGGGGTGGGTGGGGGGGTATTCAGAAGGCTGCTAGATTTATTTAGTATCATATAAAAGCCCTTAGAAAAAAAATTCTTCCTTTCTTTTAACCGCTTGCCAAGAAATCACTTGGGGGAATGTGGAAAATGCTCTTTAAAAGGCTATTAAATGTTACTGTTAAAAGAAAAAGGTGCCCATAATGTAATGCCTTCCCCAGAGCAGTTCTTTCCTCTGCCCAGAACAGCATCTCAGCTTTCTGTTTGTTTTGCACTACCAAACTGAAGTTGACACTGTGGCTCCTGATGAATTGGTGCTTGATGTCACTGCCAATGCTAACAGTTCTCCAAAAGGAGACTATTTGGTTTTATAATTGCAGCAGCAGCTACATCAGGCACTCACAAAAAAAAAAAAAATCTAAAAAACTACCCTTTTCATTATCTCCAAGGAAGACAACTCCATTCTTCCTTCAAGTATTTGGGTGAGAAACTTGTTTAAATAACACCAAACTCATGTTCATTTATCACTGCATGTACAAGGAAAGTGATCATACTACCTCTAGGGAAGGGCTCACCCTGTGAAGATGGAAGTTTGCAAGAATGGTTCTTCATACTGGTCAGGGCTGCCCAAGGTCATAAGCATTACAGGCTACTACAGACCAAAGCTTCAAAGCAAGCCTCCAGTATTACTTTTAACCATTGCTTCCTTCCATCATCATGTCTGGTGAAATCTGAGTCTGATCTGAGCCTTGTATTCCTGGCCAAATCTGTTGAGTAAGCTGTATACCAAGATTATTCAAACTACTATAAGCACTGCTAAGCTCACCAGTAAGAAAGCAAGCCTGGAATCTGTAACATTTCAAAGCTTTGGGCACCTGCTATGTATGTGCATAAGCATGCAAATAGTACATATATACCTACACAAAGGCTAGAAAA
Organism: Microhierax caerulescens; assembly: GCA_035590215.1. Classification (NCBI taxonomy): domain Eukaryota; kingdom Metazoa; phylum Chordata; class Aves; order Falconiformes; family Falconidae; genus Microhierax; species Microhierax caerulescens. The sequence goes on from JAVJGJ010000030.1 coordinate 27,860,391, forward strand.
GTTTTTTTCTTCCCAGCCCCAGAACTCAGCAGTTGGTGAACTGGCACCAGCACTAATGCTTGACTCAGATTGGATCTGATTTTATTATACTGGTTTTAAACAGATCAGAAACTATAATAAAAAATCCAGAAGGCCCTAATTTCAGGTCCTTGGCGCTGAATTAACAACAGGCAGATCTTTTTCAGCACCAGTGTTGCTGTCTTACTGACAGAAAAGTGAGAAGGAACTGATTTTTCAATTATTTGGTTTCAAAAGCCTAGTAATATTTAAGTCGGCACTTGCCGTACATACAGCCCCCAGGTGACATCACAGCTTTGAGGTTCAATGTTGAACGTGAAGTTATTACAGTGGGTGGGGAAGAGGGAAGCAGTCATTTTAAAAATCAGACTGACAGCCAGCTCTCTGAATGGCAGTTACCAGCAGCTGTCCTGGCTTTGAACTGTAACAGTTTTATTTTAAAAAGTTAGATCAGGACTATAAACTCCCCATCCCACTTTAAGCTTTTTCAATAAAAATTCAAAGTGAAGAGTTGTCATAGCCCTGAGTAAAAGCAATCGAAAGAGCTACAGTTGGCTACAAGTCTGAAGAAAGGAAATTTTCTTGTTAAACTTCTAGCAGCAGTGGGAAGAAAATTAGAAAAAGGGAAGATTAAAAAAAAAAACAGAAAACATGGAGTGGGCAAAGGGTCAAGAAGAAAAGGAGAGGGACTAGTTCAGTTGTTGTTGTTAGAGGACATAGTTACCAGCACATTGAGTACCACATGTGTACACAGTAATACCACTACCATCAGTACGCTCAAGTGAGCAAATTCTGGCAGCCCTTGTACCATCCAAGGGTGTAAACAGACTGTCCCAATTCCAGTGCCATGAGAAAAACACAGAGAAACCCTCTATCAACATCGCCACTGGGATGCCAGCTAAAGGAAGAAATTCCAGCCTGAACTCAGAAATCAGTCTTGCTTTTTCCTCTCCCACCCCTCACAGTGGCTCATACAACACAGAGCAGTGTGAGTGATCTGTGCTGTGCACTGCAGATACCTGTAGGACTGGATGGAATTACCTGTTCTGGGAGTGGTAATGTGGGCATGTGGAGTATGAACGGGTATAACATCTTCACTGTGAAATACTGTATGTTAAAAAAAAAGAGAAATAATGAAACCCTAGGGTTATCTCTTTAACAACTCTTATTTTTTATTTGAAAAACTTAATCGGGAATTTTTATTACTCCCCAATAGTGTTTTAAAATAAAAACCAATCCCTTCCAAGTTGCCTTGGGCATACACTGCTAAAACTTGCAGATGGAAGGCATTCTTGCAGACAGTGCCTCCTAATCCTGTCAGGAGTTGGAGTGGGGGCAAGGAATCCTCCAGGGTAAAATAACGGGAGCAGAGGTCCTGTAGGACAAGAAGATGATGAATTCCAAGGGAACCAGAAGGGCAAAACATCAGAGGAAGAGATTCTGGGTTAAGGAAGCAGAACAGCAGTGGAGGGGAAAGTCTTATGGGAAAACAGAATAGCAAGAGAGGTGAGGCATAGCAGAGGAAAATGCAGAGTGGCAGAGCCATAGGGCCAAATCTGTAGATAGCTCTTGAAATGCTAGAACCAAAATTGCCGTAAAAGAGGAATAACATAAATGCAGCGAATCTGAGGGAAGGTTATATCTAATAAATTACAATATGAAGTTTACAATCAGAAAAGAATTCTAAGACAGGTTTTTCCATATGTCAGAACGACAGTACCATCACAAACTACTTGATAGATTCACTCTTGGTGTTGAGAGTCACAGTCTACTGTGTCTAGGTATCCTCCAGTGTCTATATATCGTATTCACCAGGTTCTTGCACTATGCCCACCACTGGTACCTGGGCCACCACAAGTCAGAACTAAACTGAACAGGATCAGAGCAGCCAAAGTTCACATTTCACTTCCCTATTTTCACCTACTCAATTTTCACAAACTTTCCTCTTTTGAGCTGTTTTTTTCTAAAGTTTGTCTCTACATAAAGGTCACTGGTTTTGGAAGCTTCAGCAGAAATAACTCAAATTCTTCTAAGAAAAGGCAGAGAGAAAGGTATATATGTATCTAAAGGAAGAAAAAAAAATCCAGCCTTTAGGGTTTTTTAAACAGATGTGGAAGCAAACAAATAACCAAAGATGAATTCTGAACTGAAACTAACTTTGCTAGAGAAAAGTGTCTTTAACTATTCAGGCCAACATTGGCTTTGATTTGACCAAGTCAAACTATTACAAAACATGTTTAGTCTGACTCTACTAACCCTTTAAAACTAGGTGTTAAGGCAGAATCCATTTTAACACAACTGGCTAACTTAGGATAGCAGCCAAAGAGTGACATATGTCATCAACCTGAAACAGCTCTAAATTAGCTGACGTTAATATTGCTGACAGTGAAGCCTCAGCAGCAAAGGGTGCAGTACATGACTGACAATCCACTTGATTCCTTGGATGGGTTTCACAAGTCATGCCAAGGTCTGCACTGCCACTGGTAATGTTGTTGTAGGCCTAAACTAATGAACTCCTAGCTGAAGATCTGTAGTGACAGTACAGACATGGAGTTTGTGATTGAGCAAAAAGTACACCAGCTGCACTGGCAGGTTCACTACAGGGCAGAGTTAAGGTTAGCCGTGTAGCCCAGCTCTTGAGCTTTGAGACTGACTCTTGGTTCTGTCTCTGACTTGACTTTGAATTCAAGTTAAAGATTACATGTGCAGTGATCTTTTGACTTTGTAGTTTTGTACAGTGTTAAACAATGAGTTCAAAAGGTAAATTCTCCATTTGTACCATACGTATGAATATATAAATGGTTATGTATCTAGGTACAGACCTAGATATGAGGCTAAGGAAGACATCAGCACATTATAGCTGATTATAGATAATTGCTGTTCATTTACTGATCCTTACCCCCAACAGAACTGTGTAAGTTAATGAGCTCTAAAATATGAGTTTCAAAAAAACTTTCATTTCAATAATACTATACACCCTCAGGCTCCTATTAAACTTTTTTGCAACAATAACACCATTCAAACTAACATTTATATGTGAATTACAGTGATACTGCACCACAGGAAAATGCAGAGAAAATTAAATAGAAAAGACAGAACAATTTTTGGTCCACTAGTTATCTTAGCCCCATTCAAATTAATAGGCAGCAGTTCCTGGGGATAGGTGAATGGCCTCCAATAAAAACAGAACCTACCTGGCCTTCTACCATATACCTGAAAGGAACAGCTGGAAAACAGAAATATCACAGGATTTATTTCTCAAAATTTCTGCCCTGCTCAAAATGTAGCAAGCATTAGCCTTCTTGAGTGACTTTCTATGAGATTATTAATCTCATCACACTCCTAAAGAGATACACACTCGCACACACTTACTCACTGCTCATCAACAGGATTTGCACCAGAGATCCCCAAGGCTGGTCTTGACCCAAGCAGTAGAGGCTCATTCACTAAACTCTGCAGTTTCCAGCTTCACTCTCACTTGCACTGAAGCCAGCCCCACTGTTGCTACCAACACTGTGCAGATATCTCCCTTAGGAAAACCCACACAGAATAATCTGATTTACAAATTTATGCCCAATGCAGATAGGTGAAACTTGCCCTCCCAGCTCAAACAGAGTGCTTTTTAAAACTTCTCTAGCAACTTGAACAAGTTAGCTAATGCTTAACAAAAGTCAAAAAGGTCACTGGAAATCAGTCAGAAGAAATAGGTGGCAGGCACTTCTGCAATTCTGGTAAGGCCACTACTGACATGCTAACACCTTTCAAAATGTGGCTGTAGAGCACCTCAGAAAACCTACCTTTCACATTTTCTACATCATTAAAGCACACATTGGTTTGGATACTTATCCAGAAAAGCTACAATCAAACAATATCAGTTTCATGAGCAAAGAAGGCTAAAAACCACAACAGTGGATCCTTATGTACCTCAGCTTCACAAAGTTTGAATCCTGATCCCAGTCCCAATGCCATCTGAATTCACCTCTACATATCAACATCTGTGCTGGAGCTTTTGCTGAAGCCTCATACCACATAAAACTGTAAGCAGAATCCAAGATTTCCAAAGGCAACGAGAGTAAGCCAAGATTGCATAAGGAACTGAGATCTGGCCACTAATTTGTGCCTTGAATTTTAAACCTTCAGATTTCAGGTCTGTGTTTTGTCTCTGACCCTGTGAGGAGTTCTGTGTGGTGACAGGAATTTGAGCTGTCTGGTGCTCATCACAGGACCTGGGTATTTCCTTCCCATTTTGATAATTTGGCCTTGGATCTCTCTGATTCATAGAATTAAGTAAATGAGACTGAAGTGAGTTTTTAAAAAGCTCTGTTATTTCTGTCTAAGCTAATTGTGTAATCCAGTTCTGCGCAATAACAATCACATACGTTTTCTGTACTAGGTTCAGTCTTATACACAAAACCTTTTCGACACAGTTCTTTTAATATCCCTGTGCCTACACAATTCCAGTGCAATCCAACAGAGTGGGCTGGCCAACTCACAACTGGTGGCTGTTGATTTTTTTGTTTGTTTATTTGCAGATCATCAAGAGCATGTGAAGAGTGGGTATGTGTGAAAAGAACTGCAGACTGAGCAGCTTAAAATTGGATTGCTTGAGCAAAAAACCACTCTTTTCCTATTCAGAATTATTCAGGACTAAATCCTGACCTCAAGGTAAAGCAGAGAAAACTGAATTGAAGAGGAGGGGATCTTCAGCTGGTTGTAGGCGCAGGTTCTCCTTTCCCAAGCCAAAGGGCACCAGAAGCATTGTTCTGCACTGCAGCCCTATAGCTGTTGGGGTATCCTTTGTATCTGCAATATCTGTAATCAGTCTAATACCCACCTACTAAATTCCTTGACCACCCTCTATTTCACCAAATGTAGTAAGGACTGTGCTGAAGTACAGCTCTGCAGGAAACACTGCAAGACATCTATCAGGGAAACATCTCTACAGTTGACAGCCCCAGGCAGCTGATCCTGGTCTAGTTCTGCTGGCTTCTGCAAACCTGGGGATTTGAAAGCCTCTCATCTAATGCTTACCTGGAATAATGGGTAGTCAGAGAAGTACTGTAGCTTGGAAAGAAAAACTGTAAAGATTTTAAATGCTCTTTCTTCCCAGCAAAGACCTCTATTAGCTTTGCAACAAATGAATATTATGTTATCTCAGAAAACGATTACAAGCAAAGAATCTCAAAGTTGAAACAAGAAGGCATTTTTGGCTTAGAAGTCCTGACCAGCCTCACTGAGCTTCACCTCCACTGCCAGATGAAACACAGCACTGAAAGCCCACTGGGCACAAGGTAGAAAATCTGAACATCTCCTATCCACTGTGTAGGCAGTAGAGCAACCCAGAAGAAGCTAGTGTGGAGGAAGAGCTGGAGAGTGTGTGCCAGAAGACTGGCAGTTTCACTCCAGCCCTGAAGCTCAGCTGTCTCAGGCCAGTCACTCTGGTGATATGGTGAAGAACTTAGTCCAACAGTACCACAGTGAACAAGTTCAAGCTGTTCTCCTCTCCTCCAACGGGTCCTGGAGCTGGAGCTAAGGCAGCTTCTTTAGTGCAAGTGCAAAGATTTACCGTGTGGACAGTGGGTAAGGCTTGAAAGTGGGCATCAACTACAATTCACTGGGTGCCTGAGGGACTCTGTCTCAGTGAAAGCACATTAATACAATTCTAAAGTGCAGAAGTGCTCTAACAGTGCTCTTTAATCAGGTTGAGATGACCTATCAGAAAATGTAAAATGACTGTGGATAAATGGTCCATATGCTGAATACCAAGGCATTTAATGAAAAATTTCCCTTAATAGAAAAATTTGCCATGCTTAATACTTTTTCATTGACTACTTTTTTACAATTGTACCCATTTAATAGCAATTGTCATTAAGTTATTTTCTACGTAACATCAACTGAAAATCATTTATTTCCTCCTCCAAACAGCAATTAATGCCAATTATTTTACACAGCACCATGGACTGCTAGAGATTTTTCAATTTTCCACTCAGCTTCTTTATATAATGTTTTTTTGTTTAGTTTTGTAATTTTCAACTATTTGAAACAAGAGGCTGAAGTGGTGATTTCATCTTTTTTGGCAAAAGATAGTTGAAAAGGCCCAACTATTAAAGCAGCAGGAACTACATAAACAAAAGAATAAGGATACATCATTGTCTTCCTGACTTTGATTTTAACTTAGGGAATGTCAATATTCCTAAGAGAAAATCCAAGACAAGCCTGTATTGTACTGAAATGGACATACAGCTTTTTTATGCTACATATACAAGCTTCTTGCATTGTACTTTTCCTGAGACAAGGTGGCAGATTTGAGACCCCAGGATTGCTTTCTCTCTTGATAGCTGTAAATGCTACACCTTGAAGACTGCTTGATTATGGGATCAAGGTCACAGCTCTGATGTGCAGTGACAACTTGATCCAAAGACTGATGCCAGAAAGAGTTAATTCTTTGCTTTGACTTAGCTCTGGTCTAACTTGCTCAAGACTGAAGGACCAGCGCCATCTGAAAATGTTCTGAATGTTTACTTTTTTCAATAAAATGGATTTTATTATTGTGGTTAATGGAAAGGAACTTCTGGGGTTTTGAACATTTACACATGCTAAGCTTTCATTTTGCAAATGAAAATGAAGACATGTTCTTTTTTTTTTAATCAACCTTTTAGAGAAAAAAATGTATTTTCCGGATTTGTTGCAGATGTTTTTTGTGAATTCCTTTTCACAATGTTTAGTGGTTGCTGACACTTTATGATCATTAGCTCTATCTACCCTGATCTACTGTTGTGTCCTCTTAAGTTTGCCAGACTTACACAAGAACCAGAAGAAAATACTACATACAATGTCTTATGCAGCAGGGCCTTTGAACTAAACACTTTCTCCCTACACCTCATATTGCTTGCAGAATTTCACTCTCAGTCACTAAAATAATAGAAAATCTTGCTTCAGAAAGTTTTTTTTTAATCAAATAAAATGATAGACCCATTTTTTATTCTTGTGGCTAAAGTCCAAAAACACACATTCTGTCAATGGTGTTGAATTTAGCATTTTTGTGATAAAGCTCTTTGAGCTTCTTTTCAAATAAATATGTACAGCTTTAAATGAATAAATCATGCAAATACATGTTAATGTATACATAAATTAACACAACATAATAAGGAAAACTAAGAAACAAGATTACAAATTTTCTGCACCTCCAAAATATGAGAGTGATATTTGCTTTAGAAAGAACAAACTCATTTAGAGGAAAAGCTTATATAGATCCAAACAAACCCAAATCACCAATGAAAGCTAATTTTATGTTCAGCAAAGAAGGAAGATGTGCTTCCCACTACAACACACAAAATCCAATTAAATTAGGCAAACGTAAAAACACAAAAACAAAATTTAATTTAGAAAATAAAACCTCAGAGTTGAATTCTGTTGTCCATTCCATGTTCATAACCCTCATGAAATGAGTTAGAGATTCTGGGGAACAGTATTGTGCATATGAAGAACGGGAGCAGTCAACAGGAGAATCTGCCTCAAAGATTCAAGTTTTCAGATAAACTTTTCAAGCAAAGTGTGTATTTTCTTTTCCCCATCTCACTATTTGCATTTCTCTTTTTCAATCTAATGTTTTCAAATTAAGACAAAAAATAGCATTTGGGGAATACTGCTCAAAAGACATCATCTCAACATGCATGCTTCATACATATGCCCTATGCAATGGGATGAATTTTCCAAAGCACTCCCCCTCTGCATAAATCTGTTCCCACTAAAGTAAAAGACACATTTCAGCAGTTACAGAATTATTCATTGCTGAGTGCTTTTGAAAATCCTGAAAAATACTGCCCCATACTTTGTTACCACTTATACCAGCAAGCTGCTGTTACTATGAGGACCATAAATCTGTGGTTTGCAAGGTTACAAAGAACTTCTCTCATTGTCTAACAGCCACAGACAGTAGTTTTCTATGGTAAACCCAAACTCCAGTACAATACTGCCAAGTTTTAAAGAAAAACATCTTCTGATAGGTAGTCTATAATGCTACTTACTACCACATATTCAGGGGTTAGTTTATTAGTATCAAGCATATTTTGACAAATGATACTCAGTTAGCAAAGACTAGGTTTCTGCTGAATTCTGCTTTCTGTTCACAAGACTCAAACTGTATAATAAAGGCACCTCACTGCTCAGAAACGTTCAACAGGAACATTTGCTTAAATCAGCTTTCACCCTGAACAGCCTTCTTGAGCAGAAAATTCTGCCTAAGACTCCCTGATAGTCATTTGAAGACAGAAGGTTTTATCATAGGCAAGCAGAGTATAAAGTAAGGACACCTATCTTACGTATCTCAACTGTCTAATGCATTTGCCAGACCGTTATCACTGCACCTAGATGCCACAACTGACTCCATTTACTAGTCAGTTTTGATACATGGACTCATAACATGATTCTTCACATTACCACTTTAAATATCTGATTGCTTATCTGGAATGACAGCCCTGTTAGAACCAATTCATTCTTCATACTATCCTGGACCTTGGCCCTTTACTTAAGCTACAGTGAAGGAGAACAGATTTTTGTTTGCAGCAGTCTTATGCCCGCTGGTACGCTACCCTTGCCGATGTGTCAGCCTTTACATAGATGCATATTTCAGCACCCAAATACAGTGGCAAAACTCGCACTATATGAAATGCTAATTGTTCAGATTTTGGTCTCTTGACACAGTGGTTAAAATACAAGCACAGACAAGAACATCCTTCTGCTCTGTCCACTGAATCATCCAGCTTCTAACCATTGCTTCTGGTGTCCGAGGCTACTATTGACATGTCAGAAATGTTAAGATATATTTCTCCTTAAGTATAAACAATATGCCAATATGCAACTTCCTGACACTTCAGTACTGAACTGTCAACAAAAATATCAGTACAATAAAGCTGCAAAGTTAACAACCCATTCTGTGATTTCTGGGGATGTCAGTAGTTATTATAAATGACTTTCCAGTTAATTACCTGTTCTGAAAATTAAGGAGACTGGGGGTTCACAGCTGCTCCAATGAGTAGCTTCAGTGCCTGCCTCATCCCATTGAGTATGATAAATAATATATTCTCTACCACCCAGACTGCCAGACAGTGGCTGTGTCAAACCCCTCAGAGAGCACACTTTGTCTGCCATGTGTTATAGGCAACATTTATGACAAAAGTAGAAATTAGATGGTGGTTAATCTTGCTTCTCTGTGTCCCATGTGGGGCAGAAGCACAGTTGTAGTGTGGCTTGCTGGATGACAGTCAGAAAAAATGACCTCAGCGGATTGTGTGTACATCAGGATATAGCACAAAGAATGGGCTTAGGAAATTATTTTTGGTGAATTGGGCAATGAGGTAGTCTCTTAAAAGAAAAACAAGGTGACAGAAGAGCAAATTTTATTTCCCCTTGAAAAAAAAAAGCAAGCTTTACATTACAGTTAGATCACAGTGAAGAAGAATGAAATCATACTGCTCTGGGGTTTTTAATTTGCTTCTTATTGCTGCTTAGACTATTTAGCTTGCAGATCATAATAAACTCTGTTATAATGACAGCAGCAGAAGATGGATCCAGCTTATAAAAATACTACTAAAGTAATAGCAGTAAGTTCTGCATTGTAGTTCCTGTGAAATGCAAAAGGAATGATTCTCATTTCACTTACATAGGTATAAACAAGGTAAATTCAATACACAGAAGACTGAAAAATTAATGCAAGTGAGATCAGAATTGGACTTACATGTAGGCTGTCATCACACCATAACAACACAGGACACAAATCAAAGTTTTGCCTGAAGAGAAATTCTGAGGTAGTCCACAGTAAGTCTTATCTGCTTCTAAATGGATTTGATTCAGCTCACAAAGTAACCTAAAGTCAACCCCCAGCTGTGATTTCCCTCTGAACATTTTTTTAAATATATAATTACAGCATGAAGATCATAAGAGGTAGCATGAGTTAAAAGAATCATAATTTCTTAAAGAAATTCACTGGCTACAGTTACAGATTCCTTCAAAGCACAAGGAGAGATAATACTGGTATTAATTCATTCCTCAACATCTCCTGTCCAACCTACCTCATGCCAAAAAGCAGTACTACTCATGACTAGTGGTGTCATTTATCATTTAGACTCCTGCTTCCAACAAAATCTGGTGTTTGCATCGAGGAGCTGGGAGCTGTGGATACACTTCATATTAGAAGTGTCCCAACTTCTATGTTTCTACCCACTGTTGTCACATTTTACTGAAGCAAATGAACACATTGATGGGCCTGAACACCACAAAGAGCATTCTGTGCATAACGTTCTGTATAAGACTGAATTAAGTGTACAATGATGCATGGGCTGAGAGGTATTAACTCCTCTTGGGAGTTTCTGAGAAGTCCTGGGAATTCTTTTAGGAGCAGGAGAGTTTTCACTTTACTTTGATGAATCTTTTCTTTCTTCCCTGATTTTAATGAAATGCAGGAACTTTAACTCCTAAAAGTTGATAACAGCTGGCATCCTTTTGCTTTCACGCTTCACATCTTTTCATTCTTAAGAGCCTTGCCAATCTTGTTTTGACCCTTCAACTCTATACTTCCTTCTGTCTGTTGATGCGGTGAATGGTTTACCACCACAGAAGAACAGACATCTAAGAGATCATTTGCCGTATAACAAACTTTGAAACTTAACATTTCTTTCCAATTCTGTATAGAATACAGTTATTTCCCAAACATACAACTTCATATTGACTAGGCTGGAATAAACAAACCAGCCTCCTGTACTCTCCTGTGAAGATTTTCAAAGGCTCTCCAGCACTCAAATCAGGAATCACATTGATTTTCAGTAACTCCTTACTCATAATTCCTCTAAAGCATTTCAGAAAACCTCCTGCCTCAAGACTCAGAGAACATATGTAGTGCAGTGTTAGGGACATGAAATTGGAGATGATGTTGAAAAATTTTAATATTTGCTATACCAACAGCATGCTGACATAAATACCCAACATAAATTTCTCTGTAGAAAGATACAGGCTTACAGGGCTATAGCTTTGCTAAAATGCCCTGCTCGTTACCATGAAATCTATTGATATATTTTCATTAAGTAGAGCTGTCTTTGCCTTCACTGGAAAGATCCAGAAATCATAAAATTTTTTTCCTTTAATTTCACAATACAAGGCCTTTAGCTAGGATGACAATTTTGGTCTGTAAGACCGTAAATATTTGTCTATTCAAAGGCAGCATTTATCTTACAAAGGCACACATACCAGTTTTGCTTCTGACAAGTTCCTTGTTTATTTATTACTCTAATAACAAATAGACTGTCATCCCTGCTGGGCCTCAAAGATGAACTAAATCTGCTGACACAACTGATTGGGAATGGCTGCAAATTATTTTATTAAAAACTGTGCAATAGCAGATTCATGGTGGGGAGAATGTTTAAATCATAATTCTGTTAGTGGCCTATATATTCCATAGTTAACAGCATTCAAAGAAACTAGAAGCACTTTTGTAACCCTCATGTTTATACTGCAGCATTTGATTTTCATTTTGTCCAAACAGGAGAGAAGCAGTGAAGGGGAGACAGATTTCTTTTGTGCCGAGTGCTCTGTGTGCACACACACCAAGAGCAAAGCACAGCATCTTAATTAGATGGGTCCAGAGGCTCCAGCAGACAAGGGAGAGTGACAGTCACTGGACATGCTTGATAGCTCTCTCTAAAGCAGTGCAGAGACTTTCTGGGAAAAGCAAGACAGATCCATACATCTCCAATTTTGGAGAGCTGAACCAGCCATAACATGACAGGAAAGGACTACAAGTAGGTGAGTAAAAGATCCTCTGCGCAGTGGTTTATAACAGTGCTAGGACACATTATGCCTTACCAGGTCACCAGCAGTGCTGGCCTCAAGTCTATTCATCCTCTCGGACAGAGCGGACACTGGGGAGTAACCACATCCCTGACAGTGCTACCCAGCTCCAGAGCCACGGGTCTGAGGCAGGGCAACCAGCAGAGACCTACGCCACTACTTACTGAGTAACAAGGCCCTGGCAATTACATACCAACAAATATAAGAAAAATTACCATGTAATAGTTCTACTTAGCAGTATCATTTAAAGAGACTTCAAATGCTGAACACAGATGTTTGTATATATGAACAGTAAGTTCTTAAGAAGCACTTCTTGGCACTCATTGTCTCAACTTCTTCCAAGGCTTAATGCCTTCTAGGCTGTTACAAAGGTCTTACCGTGGATGAGCTTTTGGAGCAATGGAGATTTAGGAGAGGTGCAAGACGAAGAGAACACATTAGGAACACATCAATTTAACTCGGCCCTTTTGTAAATCTCCTTGTCCTGCACCTGTCACTGCAGTTCACAAAGCTGTCCACTAGAATTTCCACATAATGCCACAGGAGCTACACAATGCTCAGTCTCTTGGTCCATCCAAAGGGGCATATCCCTAGCTGGGCTGCACACCTCTTCTAATAAGCTTAACTCACAGGTCCTCCACACCAAAAAATTTTGAGACTGGCAACAAGACTTTTTTGAGACTTCTTCAATGAGAAGAGTACATGCGAAGGCCACAAGATTCTTGCACACCTGGATGGATTATCCATCCTGGAGGAACAAAATGTCATATAAAGGCTGCTCTGCTGCTTAACTCCAGCTGGGGGGAGGAAGGGAGAGATGCACCACACTGCGCCTTGCAAGGGTGGCTGCCTGAATCAAAACTGGGAACATTACCAGCAAATACCTGTGCAGAACAAGAGCAAAGCAAGGAGAGGATTGTGCATCAGAAGGGTATCTCTGACCAGAGAGGTTTACTGGGATAAACCATTCACAATCAAGGAGAAGCTTAAAGGCACAAATAATCATTAACTTCACTGAAAACGCTTTTATAGTCATTTGTGTACTTGGAGGGAACTCAGCTGGAAATCTCTGTGTCACCGTCTTTCTCAAATTTATAGTGATACCAGTGGTACTCAAACCTCATGGTGGCCTGTGCATAGAGGGGAATTACGTGATACTGACCTCTTGGTCACCTTTTCCTCCCTGTATTTATTGGCTTCGATGCTGGACAGATTCTCAACCTGCACTCTTTACTGTAACAGATGTTATAGTCACTTGGTCATGTGGTTTGAGGCATTTCCAAGGAAACCTCTCAGCAATTATTTCTGGAGATGGAAAGCAGTCTTTTAGCATGTCTTAGTATCTATTCCACATACTTTATATTATAACAATTTATTCTGCAATGTGATTACATGTTGGCATAGACTCTGATTAGGGCTTTAAACAGGAACTAACAGCAGTTATGTTGAATATGTTTTTCATCTGATGATGCACAATACCATTGATTGGATGTAGATTATATTCAGCATTAACTCCAGCTATATAAAAATATCACAAAGGAAAGTCTATCTCATGGCACAGAATACTCTTTAATTGCATGGATGATCAGTATATGTTGTGACTTCTGCCTTTTTTAAAAGCCCTGTACACAAGAAAAGTCATGCCTGTTAGAGAAACATTAATCCAAGTAATTATCAAGCATTGTTTACTTTTCCTCATAAATTCTGTGGTTTCTTCATTTTCACCCAGGCTGTATCATAAAGCTGAAGTGATGGGGGGTGGGGAAAGCTGGATATGTCACTGTCCAAAGATAAAAGTTTAAAGTTCATCATTTTAGGATTCAGGAAGTATATTAACTGTTTCTTGCTGACTACAGATGCATTGCAAATCTCTATTTTTTTTTTTTCATAATACCCCTTGAACCTCATATCTTCACTGCACTTTATACTTTTGCCATCCTACCATCTCAGAACATCTTTAACAGATCTGTACCCCTTGGAGACGAGAAAAGTACTAAGTGTCCAATTTATTTGCCCCTACCATGGAACTTGCTGCAAAACAGAACTGAATAAGGACAGGTCTCTAAGTTAACTTCTTTATCATTGGAAACAACTGCTGTTGGCTTTCAGAGCTCAGATAGGAGGCTGGGAAGGTATGTTTCAAATTCTCAGTCCAGATTTGATAGGATGTACGTGACAAAAAAAGTGAAGAAACTAACAGTGATGTCACTACAGATTTAAGAAAGACAAATTTAAGTGATGCAGAGATTTCCAACTAAGTTCTCTGCATACCCAAAAGGAAGAAAATGCTGAAAAGGTAAGTATTAAAAAGTAGGGTCAAATTCAGTCCTTCATCAGCATCCTCAAAGACAATAAGGATTTGCAGCTGTGGAGTGAAGGTAGTGGAATCACGCTATGTCTTTGGGAAGCTCTTGGACCAGCTTCTGCTTCCTTTATTCCCCTATCGGACAATTTACTCTTCATACATTTGAGTGAAAATGAAGGAGGCAAAAAGTTAGAAGGAGAGGTAGGGAAGAGCTCACCTAGTAGGGACAGCACTTAGTGAGGAGACACAGGGAGCACATGGATCAATTTTGTGAGAAATACAGAGTTTCTGTTTCCACTGCAATTTACCTACAGCCAGTGATGAAGCCTGCATCTTCCCTCAAGCCAGGTCTAGGACAGAAACTAGTACCTGTGCTGTGTCATATGTAATGTCACTTAAGTCTTTCTTTTCCTTTTTTTTTTTTTTTTTTTTTTTAACATTTTTGAGTAATTTAAATTTCTAATATATTCTTGCCTTATATTGCCACATCTGTAATTTTGCTAATTATATTGTGAGTCGTGTTTACCAGGAGGGCTATATCAACAAACCTTTTTACTTTAATTTAGGTCTTACAAAACACAAGTTAGGGAACACATCTTTGGTAGATGGAAAATAATGAAAATAATGATTATCAATTCCTTTAGAGAATACTCCCATGTTACTAAGTCATGTTACCTTCTGCAAGTAGAATCAGTTTCAGACAGTTGTAGGAATCAAAACTAAAATAATTTTAAATGCATTTAAATAGGCACCATCCCACCTAAAACAGACACGGCCATGAATAACTACAATGGTAAACAATACATGCATACATAGACATACATATATTTTGTATATACAAAATCATGCATACAGCACTCATTTAACTGTGAGATAATACCTGTATATTTTATCAACAAGGTTCACTGCCCTCTGTTGAGCAGACACCTACTGGTTTGCTAATTGTAACTTCCTTTGCTAAAAAACATGACTCCTCACACTTACTGCTTCAAGGTCTGCTCAAAATAGCAGAAATTCCTTACCTCCACTTTGTCCCCATTTTTAATCTTGTTCACATTATTTGGTTATCAATTACATAAACATTCCCCTAAGAACCTGCATACCAGCAAAAAGTGACTCAAGTGCACTAGCAAGAAAGCAGACATGAGGCAGCACCCCTGGTATACTTACCAGTTCAGAGCCAAAGGAAGTCTTACAACCACTTAGATGACAACTGGTTCTTTAGCTTTGGTTTTGCTTGGATGCTAAGATCATTAACTTCATTTCACATAAAACCAAACTGACCGATTGTTTTGATAATAATATAAATGTGACACTGATCAAGTACCGTAACAAAAAATGTACATTAAAAGCATAGGTTAGCTTAAAACAGATACTTCTTAACTAAAATGTCTTCCTTTGCATTGGATTTAAAGGGGCTGCAAGCAAAGAAGGGTTTGACATCATAGCCTTGTGTTTTACCAAATGTTACTGCTTATTGCTTTACTCCACCTGGCTGTAAAAGTTCAGATCAAGCCAGGCAAGGGGGCGGGGCTTTTATAAAAAAAAAAGTTTATGTCTTATGAGAAAGTTTCTTTTCATCCTCAGCTCCTGTAAAATACTGGTGGTGTTATTTTTTCACTTATAAGGAGAAGTTCCCTCCTTACAATTACACACAGTGAAAAGACAGCAAAATCACACAAATAAATGGGTGGAGAAAAGGAAGGAGGAGAAGATACAGTTATAGTATTGGAAAACAATTCTGCCCATATACAGGAGGCTACAGGTAAGCCAGGTTTTAAGTGAAGTCTATTTAGGTCATGATTTCTGCAGAGAAAATTATCAAATGAATATGCAGCAACAGAACAAGAGGAGGGAGTCCAAGCCTTTCCAAAACTATACCTAATGTATTAGAAAAACTAATGGTTGGTGAACAGTTAGCTGAAAGGAAGACAGAACCTTTTCAGACAAAGTTTAATGCTGAAGCATTAGAGATAAAGGTTTCAATTTTCATTGGTGGCATTGTGTCCACTCATAGTAACATGGTCAATGGACCAGAAGGGAATTATTTCATTGAGTTTTAACACAAGGCAGAGAAATACCTTTGAAATTTTTATATGCATCTCATCCAAGGTAATAAAAAAGCAAAAATGCAGTAGAAGAACAGAAGAACTTGATGTACCTATCAAGAATAGCTCAAGTGGGTTATTATGGATAGGGTTCTACAAGGATTTTAACCATCACAGACAGTAAGCATGGATAGACAATTGCAGAAACATGCAGACACCACCAGGACACTATTATTAAGAGTAGGAGGAAAGAGACTGATACAATACCCACCACAGAAGAAATAAAAGCACCATCAAAATACCATGAGAAGCTGCACTTACTCTGTTGATACAAGCCCTTGTTTAGACACTGAAAGCTGCCGCTTCCCTGACAGCAGAATGCATCCCTAATCATAAAGCAGGCTACACTGGCAGGTTTTCAAGTGACAACTGAGAGTACTAATCTACAGAAGTAAGGAGGTCAAAAGTCAGTGAATTTTTTGCATACTTTAGTTCTTTGGATGTTTGTATGTTTTATTTTGCCTATTTGAACTATAATAAGCACACAGAAGGCCACCTAAAATGATCCTCAGTACTACACTGACCCACAGTTTTTTAAAAAATTATGACTTTATATTGACAATATTCAGAGCAGAGCAGATCACCAAAGACCACATGATCTCTCTGCTTCTTACAGTCACAACACTTAAAGGAAGTCATTTTTTTTCCTAATAAAAACTTATCTAATAACTCTGGCTGCAATATATCACCTTATTATTTATGTATCATGCCTAATACCATAGTGCTTTGGGGCCCTGTTCATGATAGCCCTAATCATCCACTGTGACAAGCAGGCTTCTGTTTGGACTTGGATTTATTGCTGTAGTTTGTTGCTTACCTAAAGATTAAATTGCCCTCCTGTTTAAATAAGAGGCCTTAAATTCACGCTCCATATTGTAGTAGAGAGCTAACTGTTGGATCTGTTGCTCTTTGACACCTTCTCTTCATTTATCAGCCACAGACTTGGAATTTAACCATGTCAATTTTCTACTTGTTCTTTCCTGGTCCTTAGGAGAGGTTTCTTCAACTGCCTGCATGATCAAAACTTCAATAAAGACTCTGGATAATTTATATGCAAAATTCTAATAGCTATCACATGTCCTGAGGTTCATCTGTTGAAACACGTATACCACAAAGAATCATCAGTCCATAGAGTATGAAGGTAGACACTCATGGCTAAATTATGTACTGTATAGTTCATACAGTCTGGAAAATAATCTGTGTGACAGGACACAAGAATAGAGACATGAATACCATTTCACAAATGGTACAGATTACACTGAATTAGAGTCACATACCAAACTCAGAAGAACTTTAGAAAGCTGCAAGAGAAAAAAGTCTGATGCGTGAATTAATCATCTGACCTCTGCTTTGAATATGTCATATCCCAGGCATTTCATTTTATTAAAAGACGGTATAATCATTAATATAATCACAAATGCAATGTTTAAGAAAATTTAATTTGAACCTGTGTACTTAGGTCACACATCAAGTAACTCAGTTTTACTCTCTGCTTAATGTGATTCATATACAAAACTGTTACACAAAAACATAAAGCATGGAGGAACAAACTCTGTTCCAAAGGGACAACAACTTTTCAACTAAAGCATTTAAACCAAAATGGGTGGGGTCACTAATCACAACACAATGCCAAGTTACTTAATTAGACATAGAAATGCTGAGATTTTGTAGGACTAGATTATGGCATGCATGACGAAATTGTGTCACTCTGGTAGCAACACTGGAAGCAGTAAGCCTTTTTTAAAACAGTTAATTGCTTGTACTGAGATACCTTTGAAAGCATATACTTGGAAATAATAGAAACTCCGACTTTGTTGCTGACTTTCCCGATGAGCTAAATAGTTTTGCCATATGTGTACTCGGATGACCATTCACGCACATTTACAATCAGTTAAAGTATCTTCACCATTTTAGTGTAATAAGTATCAGCCTATGTAGTACAAGACAGCAGGCACTGTAGGAATATATTATGCTGGATGAATAAGACTAATATTAATAATGGGCTTTAGCACTAATAGTTTTCCTCTCCTTACCTGCATGACCACTTCTTTAAATATTTTTGTTTAGAGACATTGCTTATACAAAGTTCATTTGTGCCTGTCTCAAAGATTTGCATTGCATTCTGAAAATTCTCTATACTCAGCATTTTGTATTTATAAACACACTTCACAAAGCTTTTGTTAAAGATCACCTGCACCTATTACAAGTCTGTAGGAGCACACTGTTTATGAACTTAAAATAACCGGGACACACCAGGGTGGTTTCCAGTTGAACAGCATATGGTAGCTACCTGGATATACTGCGGTGCTATGGATCATTTGCTACAATTAATAGAGGTAGCCAAAGTAAGGAAAGTGCAATTAGTATAAATATGTCTTTTAAGGTTTTGCCCCAAATTGGATCGAAATGAAGATTTGAGACATTCAAAAAAAAATTGTATTTTGAAAGGACTGAAATACGACATTTCCCAGATTAACTGGGAAACATCCTTAGGAATAGGCAACATGAAAGGAACAAGAATGGCCTTTGGTCCTGTTCCGTGTCATTCTGCTCAGTGCTTTCATAGCCTTCTGCTTTAGGACAGGTTGTCTGGGATTCTAGAGAGCCCCAAGCCATCTCTTTCTTTGCTTGGCCCCAAAGTAAAATTCAAGGTGAAGTCATCCATATGAAAAATGCCCTATATGCCCTCCAACTGCAAACTCAAAGCACCTCAAAGGACTCCAGGACCCAAGTCGCAGGTCATACCTCCAGCAGGCTGCCTTCCTAAGCAGAGCTGTCACACTCTCTGCTGTGGGGCTAGACTGGGGATTAACTAAAGGTCCCCATGACGTTCACATGCCTGACGTTGCAGGAGGGCACCTGGAAGCCCTGCAAGGCTACACTAGAGCTGCAGGCCCTGAAAACACAAGCATCTCTAACCTTGCAACAGCCCTACTGTGTGGGGACTGCTTAGATCAATCCCAATGTGGGCTGCTCAGGTCAACCCCAAAAGCTGTAGCCATATTCCCAGAGTACATGACTCCAGGACAAGTCAAGAATTAAAGCACAGATTTATAAGCTTTGAATGCCTGTTCTGCATAAGGGAGTCCATGAACCTTAAGAGACCCTGCTCCAAGCTGCAGCTGCCATGGCTTTCACAGCTTCAGAGCAGCAAGCCTGGAGCTGCAGATCCTGAAAGCAGCTTCCAAGACCTGGGCAGCTCACTCCTCATATACCAAATACAACATATTTGCATTAGGCATGGCTGCTGGGCCACTTCACCTGAGAGCTGTACAGAGAATGGTGGGGAATTTTCTCCCCCTCACTTTTTCAGCCTTGAGTAAGAAGACAAGCTTGTTCAGGCAGCAAACATGATTCCCCAGTCCTCTGTGAGTAAACATTTTCAAAATAGGGAACTAAATGCCTACTTTACGACTTTAATGTTCAAACATCATGATGAAAAATAGAAGCAACGTTACCTCCTGCAGAGGCAAGACAGAAATAAATCAGGGGAGTAATTTACTTCAAAGGTCTCTATGTTTACCTCTCCCTGTCTTGTAACTGGGACACCAATCTTACTGACTGAAACCAAGAATGTAGTCAAGGGAAAAATACCCCCAAAGTGCCTGAAATAGTCTAAATGAATGTAGAGTCTGATGGGTTTAGAATTGGTTCTGACAGTTTTGTATTACATGACAGTTTTAGATGTTAATTTTCAATTTTGTTTGCATTTCTTGTCACAGTTTAGGACCAAATTCTCCCTAAGCCAGACCCTTATTGGCAGCTTGCCTCTGATCTGTTGGAAACCAATGACAACTGGTGCTGGACAGGATGTTTCCCTCTTCCATGAAAAGGCACAACTTAGAGCACAGCACTTGCTACAGACCCAGATGGCACACTTTATGCCAAAATTTCTAGATAATCTGTACCAGGGAAGAGAGCAGTCACAATATAGCATGTGGATCTGTGAGCTACATTTGGGTAGCTGACTGCACTTGTTCTGTCACTTGCCCTTCCTGAGTCCTGTAGTGATTCATGCAAACTGCTGTTTTGCCTTACCCAAAAAGCAAAAGGCTATTTTAAGTTGTTACATTTATTTCAGATTAAGAAAACAATAAATCAAGAGAGAGTCAAAGGGGTTTTGTAAGTGAACACTCAATTGCCATGTTGTGCTGGTTTCAGCTGGGATAGAGTTAATTCTCTTAATAGCTGTTACAATGGTGTATTTTGAATTTAGTATGAAAATAATGCTGAACACACTTTTGGTTGTTGCTAAGTAATGCTTACTCTAAATCAAGGATTTTTCAAGTTTCCCGTGCTCTGCCAGTGAGCAGGCGCACAAGCAGCCAGGAGGGAGCACAGTCAGGACAGCTGACCCAAAGTAGCCAAAGGGATATTCCATACCATAGGACGTCATGCTGAGTATATAAACTGGGGGGAGCTGGCTGGGAGCTGTGATTGCTGCTTGGGGACTGGCTAGGAATCAGTCAGCAGGTGGTGAGCAACTGTATTGTGCATCACTTGGGTTTTCTTCCTTTGGGTTTTACTACTCTCCCCTCCTTTTCACTACGGTTGTTATTACCTTTATTACTTTTTCTTTTATTTCAATTATTATATTGTTCTTATCTCAACCCACAAGTTTTACCTTTTTTTCTGATTCTCTTCCCTACCCTGCTGGGGGCAGGGAGGGGAGTGAGCAAGTGGCTGTGTGGTACTTAGTTGCCACCTGGGGTTAAACCATGATACATGTAAGAGAAAAAGACAGACAACTCTAAAATGCAATAAAAAGGACTTACAGAGATTGCCTGTTGCTTGTTAAGCACAGCAAATTGTAACAGTTTTCTTTTCTCAAAATACATGATTTTTCAACAATGAAGTTTGATAAAATCCTAAAACATCCAGAAGTGTTCTGCCTGCTTTCCCTGCTTATGTCCACCATACACAATTATTGTCTGGCTCTGCAAGACAACGTTTAAAGATTTAAAAGAGCAGTGCACAGAAAAATGAGACTTAAGAATGACATCATCAAACACACCACAAAATGAGGCAGAAATACTAAAGGATTCCCTGGAGCAACCACAAGTCCTGCTGAAAATGCTCCTGCTGGGGGTCCCTAATTAATGTACCCATTTTCCACCTG
Organism: Microhierax caerulescens; assembly: GCA_035590215.1. NCBI lineage: Eukaryota > Metazoa > Chordata > Aves > Falconiformes > Falconidae > Microhierax > Microhierax caerulescens. The sequence continues at coordinate 27,881,782 of JAVJGJ010000030.1, forward strand.
TCACACAGCAGAATTAAACTCACTGCATCTCTGCTTTAATTCTCCACTTAATCAATAATTCAGATAACAGATCCAAAGTCCTGTAGATTCTCTGTATTGATCTTCTCCCACCCTCAATTTGCCAGTTGTCTCCACTAACTTTGAGCAGTATTTTACTGAAAGTCCATTTCATTTAAAATGTAATCACTTTGCCGATGCTGAACCGCTTGCTGGTTTCATTAGTCTTCAGAAAACTTTCCCAAAATATGGAGGCGTGTAAACACATTGAGTATCACTTAGAAACAGAAATCAGCATTCAGTTTGATTTCTTCTCTGCCAATAAAATCTGGCCTATGCAGATACATAGACAAAAATTCTACACTTTTCCAAGTTCACTAGAATTAGGCTAAAACTTTTTTCTCTTTTTTTTTTTTTTCTTCCTCCATTACAACTTAAAACATTTGTTGCAGACTGGAAAAAAAGTTTTACTTATTTATAATGTTTTAATAGAAAAGGTTTGTAACCAAAAGGCAAATAAAAAAAAAATTCTACCCTTATTCTACCGAGACAGCCTCTATCTCTTCCAGCACCGTAAAGATAGATCTCCAAGTCTCATGAGGTTTCACGGTAATTAATGCAAACCATTTAAATCTGATTCTGAAACCTGAATGGACTAAACAATGGAAGGCAAATTACTTTTTGCTGTTTTACATCTTTTCAATTCCTCAGCAAGGGTCAGAGCTGACACAGGGAAGATTAAATAGCATACAGCACAAAACGACCCTTATCACTCCCTTTCTGGAAAATTTGTTTTCTATGTATGTAAAAGGTATATAATGCTCTTGACTAAGAAGATACATGGGCATCATTACTATGTTTATACCGAGTGAATAGAAATAGATCAGGAGATGCTCAGTTATTGGCAGAGAGATAGCAGAAGAAAGTTATTAAAATACAGAGAAAGTACTGTTAGTAGCATCCAATGCAAGACAGATCCCTGCATTGTTTTTCTGAAGATAAAATTCACTGAAAAAAAACTTGGAAAAGAAAGTTTCTGATAGCAGTAAAGTCAGGCATCAGTTAGGATACTAAGCCAGCTGTATTCAGTTTCTAAAGCTTAAAGTCTGACTAAGGCAGTGGCATAGTGATGCATTTTCCAGAAAAAGCAGTGTCCAGCACGGGGCCTTTTCTGCATGTCTGTGGTGGGGAAAAGGCTAATATGGGAAGACTGAAAATTCTACTATTGGGTCATTCCCCTTTCATTCCCCCAGCAAGGGCAAAGAGATTTTTGATCTGTGTACTAGCTTTGAAGTATTACTGGTAATAATTTTTTGCCTTAGTGTACCCGGTTAGTACATCACCAGTGGTCTATTACCTTAGAAGAAACATGGGAATAACTCCAAGCACTTCTATAAAAAAGTGGAAGAGATTTAGAAAGGCTTAATAACCTGGTCAAAGCTCATCCAGCTGGCCTGACTGCCAGTTGTACCCAAGACTTTATGAATACTTAAAAAACCAGTGGATAGCGGTACAGGAATCATATCAACCACTGATTCGTTTCTGCTTTGAAATACTTAGGTAAGTTAAGAGTCTCCAAATTTAGGTCTTCTGATGTCCTAGGCTGCTTTAAAACTGTATTAGAAGTGATTTTAGAGCCATTAATGGGTTAGCTTTGGAAATTTATGATAGACTTGCATTAGAAGAAAGGACTAGATTTTTATTATATTTTCCATTATTTGAAAAGCAGTTAGAAAATTATTCATTTCCTGGGAAAAAAAAATCTGGAATTAAATAATCAAACATATTATAAATGGCTGCAAGATAATAAGGAAATGGGTTACACCCAACAAAGATTTTGTCAGGAAGTAGCCTTGCCAAGAAAACATCATTTATTTGTTAATGAGGTAATAGCCTTTGTGGATAAGGAAGGAACAGTTAACATTGTACTTTGAATCTAATAATGTTTGCCATAAGATCTTATATGATAGTCTAACAAAGGGCTAGGGAAACATGTCATAAATGAAACTGCTGCAGGTTAGATACACAACCATTAGGATCATCGTCATACTTGAAGAGAAATTATGTGTAGTTTTTCCATACTCAGGCAAATTCACTGCATAGTTTCCGCAAAGGATTTGTCCTGAGTGTTGCTCTGCTCAATTCTCTAATGGTACAATCACAGGACATGTAGCTATCACCCTCAGATGACAAGAAACTTGGATGACTGCCAGTTTATTGGAAAACAGGAACAGATTTCAAAATGATTGTGACAAACTGGAGAAACATTCAGAAAAATGGGATGAATAGTGTGAGATACTGTACCTAGGAATAACCACGTGTAGACATACACAGTATAAAATCACTGGTTAGTTAAGAGAAGTTAAGCCCTATCTCAGAAAATAGTCAGAGATCAAAATTATTTAAGAGCTGAAGATGGATGAACAGTACCATGCTGCTCCAAAAAAGTCAGTTATTGCATAGGAACATATAAAATCAAGCCTGTAAAGACCATCCCACAATCATTCCACTCTCTCAGATGGTATACTGTCACCATCTGCTTCAGAAAGCAGCAGACAGGAATCCATAGCAGAGCCCACTGGGTCACAATGTCAAAGAGCAGACTCAAAAATGTGACCAGTTAAAAAAAGATTGAAAGAATTCTGATTGTTTGAAGCTGAAGAAGAGATACCTGAGAAGGGATGAAAGTACTTAAAAGACATTTCGGGGGGGGGGGGGGGGGGG
>JAVJGJ010000030.1:27884885-27906701 GCA_035590215.1 Microhierax caerulescens
CCCCCCCCCCCCCCCCCCCCCCCCCCCCCCCCCCCCCCCCCCCCCCCCCCCCCCCCCCCCCCCCCCCAAGAAAGAAATTATGCAAACAGGAAAGAAACAATTTACGCGCCGCATGCCTAAGAACAGAACAAGACACACTCAGCTAACGCAGTAAGAAGTAGTCAAATTAGACCAAGAGAAAACACACTAGCAAAAAGGGCAACAGAAAGGGCAATGCAGCACTGAAATATGGTTCTTAGGGCAGGATGTGAAGACTTTAAGAACAGGCTTGACAAAGCCTGCCAACAGTGAGGGGATGGAGCTGAGGGTAGGCTGAAACCTATCCCAACTTCCCTGCTGCGCTGCTGGGGAAACACAGTTACATCTCAGCCTGACATCATGCAGCCAAGAGAAATGGACACCCACATATAATATTCATACTGCCCATACAACATTTGCTCAAGATCTCCCTGCCCAGCAACAGAAAGATTTTTATGAAATACATTAGTGGTCTTTCCCTGCCTTGCAAACTTATGCCTTCCTGAATTTGGAAAACGTGGTTTTACATTGGAATTTCTGAGTCAGTGAGTAATTCAAGCTCAACTATCAATGAGACAATAACAAAAGTGGATGGGATTATTGCTCGTAGATACGTAGCTATGCACAAACTACAGGACCTAGGAGCCCATCCCAGTTTCTTAGTCCAACTCATTATTTCATTCACACCCTGACTCAATGCAAACCAGAGGACAAATACTACTTCCTCACCTTATGCATGCTGCAGTCTCCATGGGGAAGGAATACAGGCGTACAAGCCAGGGAGAAACTGCGTTGCCATCCTAGCAACAGGCTAAACAGGTAGATAGCCAATATATAACAAACAATGCCTGAGTTTTCAAACTCAGATCACTGTCCAGGATCAGGCTATGACATTTTTGCAGAAGCCTCTGGACCTGGCTTTTGGATCCCCCATTTTGTTGCAGTAACCATCTTAAAGTATTGCTCAGATGGTCTCCACACCCAAGGTCTCAGTGATTAGCTACAACAAACCTAAATCAATCAGTAGTTTGATTCCATGCAGTTGCCACTACAGGGAAAAAGAAGGAAGGAAGGAAGAAAAGAAGGATGAAATAACAGACAGCTAACTCAGTAACTGTGCTGTTCTAGTCATTTTCTGTAGGTTCAGTGCTAAATGACTTGGTCTGGAGGAGAACTTATTTCACTAAGCTGAAACATACCCACTTCTGTTTTGTGGTCTAGGAGACACTAAAAAAACCCTACCCTGACAGTATTTATTAGCAATGAGACACATAGCACTAGTGGGGGAGAAGTCCTGCAGAAGCTATGTCTATTCTGCAGCTGGACTGAAGAAAAAAGCATTTCACTCACAAAAATTGTCAGTCATTTACTATTCAAACAGAAAAATCTCATAATATATTAACTATATTTGTAAAGCCTGCAAAGTTGCAGTTGCATTGATTTATATCAGCAAATCCACTGTTTAAGTCATTTATTCAAATGCTGCGAGAACACTTCATTCTTTATAAGAAATGCACAGGATGTGACAAATACTTAAAATTTCTCAGTTCCTGTCAAACAACTGACTTATCTTTTAGACCCACTAAAAATGCTACAGTAGGATTCATGCAGCCTACTTTGTAATACCCGTTTAGTAAGGCATTTTGGATAGGTGAACAGAGGAATCCATGGAGGTGCTGAATCAACAGTCCTTGACAATGCAATGATGTTACCTCATGTGGCACACTACAGACTGCAGTACCATAGACTTCCCTCAAGATCCTGCCTGTATTATACTAAATGCCTGTTTGTGCAAGAGGAGCTCATTCTTAACAGCATCCATATTAAGACTAAAAAGTTTGTTTTGTCCTGATTAGATTTTTGTCATGTAACCATTTATTATTGAATATAAGGACCAAAAAAATTTCACAGTGCAAGTCTTCTTAGACTGTAGTCTATCCTGCAATAATGCAAGACTCCCAACGACATTCTAGTTGCAGACTATATCAACAAGCCTTGAAAACAATACCTTCAAGCACTGGTAGCAATAAGTTCTTTCTATTTCAATAAAACCTTTCTATCTCAAGATCCTAAAGAGCTTTTTAAATATTAATCAAGCCTCTAAGCAGCCCTGGAGATGCTAAAGCACTGCAGTCAATGATCAATTAAACCATACACAGTTTATCCAGTTTATAGATAATGCATGGCACAAGTGCAGAAATACCCAAATTTGCTCTGCACAGAGCCAGCCCTCCTAAATGGATGGGAGCCACTTCACCATCTGAAACATCATCCTCTTTAGTGTGTCCCACGATAACTGTACTATCCAGGTTTGTCCATTTATCCTAGGCATCCAAACCGCTATTAAAGGACAAGCGACTACTACTTTGGTTTTATCATAGATGAGTTAGTGAAGTACAGGGAGATAAATGATTTGCCCAAGGTCACACAACAGGCCTGTAGCAGAGAATAAGGTATTGCTCAGTATTCCTGTTTCTTCTCAATAATCCAAATAGTCCTTCTTTCCCTCTCTCTCTCTCTTTTTTTTTTTTTTTTTTTTTTTTAAAAACATTTCTTTTTCAGCATAGTCCAGAGGGTATTGAATCAGTCTGAATGATGTTCTATCCTGGCAACACAGGGATTTTTTTTTTTTAATAGCTTTGACGTATGCAATGAGTAAAACATTCTGTACTTGTAGCATTATTTATCCTCTAGCTTTAACTGCAGTGTTCAAAAACTAACACCGACTGCACCTTTCAGAGCACATGCAAGGGTAGCATGTTATTTGTCAAAGCTCACAAAGGCATTGCTGATATTGCAAGCTTTGTTCACGAGACAGAACGCTCTTCCCCCTTTTATGCTGCAAATTTCTGGGCAATGTCAATACCAGTTTAAGAGGTCTCCCACTCTCTGGGCTCCTTCTGTCATGTGTTGACATCTTCTAGGAATCAGCAGATTTTATGCCTCTATTCAATTCACTTGACCTGCCTCTAAATATGTTCCCAGCATCTGAAAAGCCATTCCCCACACAAACATATGATGAAGTCCAGATCAATAACACAGGATAAAACCAAACAAGCTAACTAAGGCAAGTCTAAAGTCTTAAGAGCTATCCACAGATGCTGCTATCTGGACTGTTCAATATGATGTTCTGAATTGCACACAGCAGGATTTCATTTGCTACAAATAGCTTTGCACCAGCAGCATCTTCAATAATTTTATCATGCAGCGTTCCCTAGATAGAGCAATATTTCATTTAATAAACAGCAAATTAAAATAGCAAATATAGTGAAAGACAAAGCATGAATAGATTTGCTTCAGAGTTTTAAACAGAACATTGATTTTTTTTAATTTTATTTTTTAGTATTTCTGTAGTTGCTCATAAGGTCACCTTCATGACAATTCCAACAGGGGTTTATCTTGTAGTGCTCACTCTGACATACAGCCTGATGATTTATTATTGCTTAGTTCTTGATACTGTTCACTGCACAATCCAATCTAAGAGAGACACATATTTCTCAATTCAGGGACTTCTTTTATTTTATGAAAAATCAGCATGGTGCTTTGTGGTAAAAACTAGACTTGGCATTTGATCTTAATTTTTTTAAGTATTTCTTTCTATTCTGTGTTTCTCTACTGTATCTTTGATGTATGCCAGGATGATTTTTGTGTTCTTTTCTTTTGCTGTTCTTCTCTCACCCTCTTTTATTGTGACTACACCCAAAAGAAAAATGTGCCACAGTGGCAGTTTTTTCCAGTCACTCTTACCTAGATTTCCGTTTCATAGTAGTAGGTGACATGGTGATAGATTTCATAGGTTTTCTCTCCTCATTTGGGAGAAGGAATATAATTATGCAAAGGAGGGTTAGACGGACAGTAGAAATATATCACTATTAACCCACCAGAACACATGCAGATTCACTGTGGTTATGTGCTTAGAGAGGAAAAAACCCCTTCATATGCTAGACAAGGTTTTTTTTCTCCCTTTGTATTAATATCAATTCAAGGGTAAGTCAACAATTCTCATCATGTCATTCCTGTGTCTATGGTCTTATGGTATGGTGCTATTTAAACTCTGCTCAGCTGCAAAGCTGTCTCCAGTATTCCCATAGACTGCCTAAGCCATTTGGTATCATTAACCCTCATGGACCAGGCTGCCCGCTATTCAGCTACATTCCTTTAAGTCTGCCAGTCATTAGCTGGTACGTTAAGTAGCTAATGGTGCTCTCACAATATCTGCTGCATCATGCAGGTGCAACAGAATAAACATTTTTTTCCACTGATGCTTTGTCCTAAATCATTAAGAACCCCAATCCTGCAAAGATTTATGTATGTGAATAAGTTTACTCACATGAGCAATCCTGTTTCAACCCTCTTAAGCACATGCTTGTAGGATCAGAGTCTCGATCATCAAACTCACTATCAGTTATGCAGCTAAAAGCCTGTTTAAGGAAATGTAAAACAGCATCAGAAAATACCAAAAAGCACTTTCTGCTCTGTATTTCTTTTTATGGAGAAATATTTACAGAAGTCTTTTTTTCAAGAACAAAGATTAATAGTCACATTATTATAGCACATCACTGCTATTCTATGACCTCATTACTTTCCCACTAATTGATCAGTATATAAAAAATACATATCAAGGCCGTATGAATATTCCCCAACCAACTGGCTGCTGGTAAAGGAGATTAACTTAGGATATGTAAATTATTAAAGCCATAAACTGCTTCTGGAGCTTCCTCACTCTCCTGGGTCAGGCTGGGGAATCAGCTGTCTGTCCCTGGTGGGGCTGAGCTAGAGCAAGGTTAAGTAAGCAACCTTCGTCGCTGTTTCTGCATCTATTAGGCACCTTTGCTGACTCTCTGGCGCCAAGAAATCAGGCACCACCCTCAACACTCAGAGAAGCACAGGAGGTTGCAAATGGTAAATTTAATACCACGACAGGAGGTGCCATTTACAGTCCCAAAGGATAAGTTTCCCCCTCTTCTCTTTCATGCTCATATAAACAAATTGAGGCTGATGCGATTTTGAATCCTGTTGTCCTATTTTATTTTTAAATATGTAATTTCTTCTTTATTTTAGCATCTATGCAAGATAAAATTAAAGGATTTTTGTACACGACTGATGGCTCAACTGCAATGAGGATTTGTACTTTATGAAATCATTAAAGCAGTGACGAATACAAGAAAAAAAATAGCAAAAATTTGGGACTTATTAGTAACAAACAACTTAAAAGAAAGGGCAATTAAGTTGCCTGCACAACCAAGCATTACACAGTGTAGTCCTTGTCTTAGTTTAAAAGAAAAGCAAAATTTATCTCAGAAAAGACTATCAAATATTTGTATAATGTTTGCCTGTTTTGCTATACCTATTGTGACATACCTTGGCTTCTTTCGTTCTTAGAACGATGTGTTAAAAAGGTTAAAATAATGTCTTTTCTTTTTTTTTTAAGTGACATATTACTAGGCACTGTTTGTAAGAATAAAATATCTAGTAAAAACTGCTGCCTTTTCAATTCAAGCCATTCCACATTTATGGTGCTAGAACAATGCAAGAAGGCACCTTTTGTATGATCAGAAATGAAAAAAAAATTAGTATTTACAGTCCACATTGAAAAGAAATTGCAAATCAATATTTTTACAGAGGCTGTTTAAGATTAATATAAATTGGAAAAGTGCAAGGCAGGGAAAATACACAGATTCTAACACCAGATACAGAGAACAAAACCGATCACATCTGAGGAAGACTGACACATTTTCATAGATTTTTGGGGATCCAGGGACCACATCCACTCCTCAGTCCAGTTTCCCACATAATGTTGGCCAGAGAATTTCACTCAGTGACTTCTGAATCATGCCCGGTCATGTGATGTTGGGCTATATCATCACTTTTAGAATGATAGCAATGCTAGCTTTATCTGATTAGAGAATGTATTTTATTTCCAGGCAAACTCTTGTCATCATCCAGTTACTCTCACTGTTAAAATAAATCAGGCAGCAGAGGCAAAAGAAGAGCCCTGGCAGCTCTAAGTGACAGCATAGATGGCAGAAATGGGAAAGGAGAGAGATGGAAGAAAACAGGCCAAAAATGCATGTAGAATTAGTACACCAGAGGACTGGGCCAGCACATTAGCAGGAAACATCAAGTATTTCTCTTGTCAGCATAAATATGTGAGCCATTTCAGTCATAAATTACATGGTCCGTGACAGGCCACAGGGTCCTAGCTTCTGTTCCGTATTGTATTACAGCACATCCATTAGCATTGAGTTAGATTTATCAGCGAAACTGTTAAGCCTACAAGATGAGACAGACCATCTGACCGCTGCTACTGTGGAAGAGAGAAAATGCAACCTGGTGTGGTTTCAGTGTAGTATCTTACAAAAAGCAGACTCAGGGCTGTGCTCTTAAGATACAGGCATTCAAACAGTAAATAATTGAATACAACATCGATTCAAATAAGGAAGAAGGGAGAATCTAAGGACACAAGAAATGTTTAGCTCTCATAGCTTGCCGACAGACTTCCCAGCGGAGGCAAGGGGAACAGTAAAGGCATACAACCTTCCAGTCAGCTCAGTGTTGCACAGCACACATACCTTGGGCACAGGCTATGATGACAGGCTTCTAGCTAGCTGTACAGCCTTACTAACTTCACCTGACTCCATCTACACTTTAGCCATGTCAAGCTCTGCTTTTATGCATGAAAGGCAAATTTAACCCTTATTTTTTTTCCTTTTTGCTCACAGTTAAAATGCAAGATTCATCACTGTTTCCCTATTAGTGTAAGCAAAGAAGGCCTGCATTTGACTGTCTGTGACATATCACAAAAACATGGAACGTTCATTAAAAATTTATGGAAACATCAAACATTCTGTTTTACTTTCAATTTTGCCACATAATCCAAATAAAACAGTGATTTAGCCATATCTGTTAAAGTTATTTGTCACTGCTGAGTCCTTCCTGTATCACTACTGACACACCAACATGTAAGCTAGTAAAGTCATTCTCCATGGGGTCTGTCTCTTTTGGGAGAGTTTTAAGCACACTCCTGCAGGAATCTGTAGCTACCACTTAAGACTGGGCTCTATATTATTTAAGCTTTCCATTAAAAAAATGAAAAGAACTCTTAAGTAATGCATTAGTGTTATTCTTATCTAAAGAAAGCTTGTGGGACTAAGTGAAAAGATAAAGGAAATAACAGAGACATGTGGCAGTGCTAATGTTAATATTTGATTAGAAATATTCCAAACAAGATGTCAAGACAAATTCAGTTCTTGTTATCAACACACACCCAGCTCATCGAAGCTGAAGTAGTATATTCAGAAATACAGTTTAGGAGTAATACAAAAATAGTTTATTATTCATAAAATGAAGACACAGTCTAAAAAAAACAAACAAACAAAACAACCCCCTAACCCTTCTAATGTAATGCTCAGAATTAATTAGCAAGGACAAGAACTACTGGAATCAAATTTGTACCTGTTCTTCCATTATTACATGTTGCTTAATTTAGAACAACACTGTGTGCAACATGAAGCCACTTGACTTTGCCTTCCCAAAGTCTTAAATTAAATAATTAAAGTGTCTGAAGTCCTCATACTTAACACATTTTCAATTCTCTCTTTGACCACAGTCGCCACAGGCATAATCTCCTGAAATTTAAGTGGTACGACAGCGCTGTTCTCTGCTACATCACGTCAGCTTGCTCCTGTTTTCCTATAGTTTTATGTATTTATTTGTTAATTGTAATTGTTTCTGTACAGGACTTGTCTATTGCAGTAGAGAAGAAAACAGAATCTGAAAAAATAACCTGCCTCAGGTTGTAAGTCACCATGATGGTGTCAATATTGCCATTGTTGACAATGACATGCAAGGAGAAAATGGAGAAAGAAAGGCATACAATTAAGTTTAAGCTGATGGCATGATACCCAGAAGCAATTGTCAGAGAGAGAAACAAGAAGATGGAATTGGATGCAGACCAGTCAGAAGCAGAGAAATAGAGCTGCGTCTCATTTGTGTAAAGAAAGCAGGTGAAATTATTCAACTGGAGGAGAGCATTCAGAGAGAAAGCAGACAAAAAAAAAAAAAAAAAAAAAAAAGGTGGTAAAATAATTCAAAAAGAAAAACAAGAAGAAGAGGAAACTAAAGAAGAAAAAAGTTGCTAAGTAGGGTCAGGAAAAACAAACATTAATAAATACAAAAAAAAAAAACCATAATAAATACGTAACAAATACATATATACTGCCAAGGATAGTTGTGATGTTGAGAAGAGTTAAGAACTATGCAGAAAGATCAGGAAGGCATGGAAGTCTGACCAAGAAGTGGTTGCTTGAGACCTCAGTAAAAGTCCACCAGAACTCAACCCTGAGTCAGTATGTAACTGCAGAGAGAAAAAATTTAGAAAGAGTTCCTAGCTCTGCCATGGCCTTCTCAAAAGATACCTTAGTGGGAGTTAGGTCAGTGGGTATATTGGAGGATTCACCCGTTCTCTCTGTGAACTCCCCAGTTACACAACTGAAATAGTAATTTTCCCCTGCGTGGTAGCTTTGCACAAATTAGGAGAGGAGGCGGTGAATAATGAAGCCATATAAAGATCTGTGAAAGCATTTCAAGAAGAGAGAATGGTCAAGGGTACTTTTCTTAATGATGGGTACAGAAGTCAGAGGCATCCAAAGACCAGGAAGAAGGGGAAGGAAAGATACAGCCAAGGCAGAGGGGCTAGAGAGAATCCTCAGGAGCATCTAGCACAGACAAGGATCATTGGTGGTTTAAATAAGTCATGTTACTATGCATCTGTTAGGATTATCTACGTAGTCCCCCTTTTATCATCCTCTCCCCTTATATATATATATATATAGGTATATATTTCCTGTGCTTTTTAAGATATCTTCCATTAAAATCACTATAACTGTAATTTCAGGTATTTGCCCTTATTTCAAGATGTCTGCATGCCTTCTTCTTTAATTGCTTTATCAAAGATGTTTCTCAGCAGAGTCTTAAGGCAAAAAGAGAGAGATCAAAGTGGGAATCAAATGCCACTATAACCAATAAAGCTTAATTAGACAATATCCGTTATCTTATGATCCACGAGGTTGCCTGTAATAATTCAGTCAGTGAAACAAAGTGCACATTAGATTATTTCTTTCCATGAGAAAGCAACCTTTCATAATGTTTAAACAGTATTATGGCTCAACACTAATAAATTAATACAAGACTCACAAATATAGCTGTGCAAGAATCCAAAATGTAAGCCACTGAATGGTTTGTGATGTATGTGCTACAGCTTGCCTCAAAGCAGGACTAGCCTTTCTTCAAAAAGAAAGAAAGAAAAAGAAAACAAAAACAAAACAAACACACAACAAAAAAAAGACCTTGGTTTTGCTGAGGAAAATCATTGACAAGATTTTGTGGGGAAAAGATAGATTGGTGAAACACAAATGCTTTTTATATTAAGACATGTCAAGTTACATCAGGCATAGTTTTGGACTATGCAACTGTATTTTGTCTCAGGCATTTGCTAAGCTTAACAGGCTGAAATAGACAACAGTAGAGTTGTTAAGATTTATTCATTATTTTCTCCAAAATGTGTGTGTTTGTTTTTTTGTGAGCAAAGGGATGATTTTTCCATCCTGAGAAACAGTGAAAAAGACAGTATTTTTCAGTGCAAGCTAGGAGATGGAAATTAATGAAAGATACTTGTAAATCATTCATCAGCCTTGGCAGTGCCAGGCATTTTACATTTCAATACCTCCATGGTTATAAGAACAGCATAAGGTAAGTTTATAGAAGCCAGACTATTTCCTCATCAAATGTATCACGGATTTACTGAGAGAAGGATATTCATCCCTTCCATCTCCTGATTAGCAAAGATCCAACCATTGTAGCAGCTCTCCTCTGAAATGTTTCTGGCATGCTGACAGACCTTTTTTTCCAACACTATTGCATCCTAATGAGCAAGACTCCCACCTGCTGTAAGCACTGTTTCTCTCACTTACCAAGCAAGGTTTTGTGCACATGTACATGGCTCTTCTGAGAATAAATTGTGAACACTGTGTTTTCCATGTACAAGTACTTCATTTTTGAGGCACTGCATCTCCTCAGTGGAGACATTCAGCTTCTTCCTAAGGCAGCAGGCTACTAGTTGTCACATTATGTTTCAATCTTAGATGACAGCACATTTTTCAAGTGTCCCTGCATTTACCTTAAAGTTTCCTCTCTTGACAAAGTTGCTCCTAAACAAGCATGAAAATGTCAGCTAAGGGATGATCCCTTCTTTCAAAAGCCCTTACTAGGTCTTTGTTTTCTCTGATCTTTTTCCCTTTTTCTTCTCAGGGCGGGGACGTGTAAGTTGGCCCCACCAGCCTGGTATATGCTGTCCTTCACATCTTGATTGAGTATGCTCCTTCTCCCTGCTTGCTTTCCTTCATGCTTCTCTGCTTATTTAATAAAGAAACTGTGCCCTAACCCTACAGATCTTATTTATGTTTGAACATAGAAAACTCAAAAGAAAAGGGATAGCAGTCAAACTGAATAGAAGGCACTTCTCATCATGCCCTTAAACAAGATGGATTTAGGACTCTGGCAAAGACACCAAGAATATTACTTCAAAGCAAAAACCCTCAAATAACAAAATCCTATTCAGTTTGTGGTGACTTCACCTCACTGACCGACTGCTAGATATTTACTATTACACCAGGAAGATGATGAGAGACAACTACGAGATCCTGAGACACAGGTCTGGCTGATTAACTACAGCTGTGTCCAGCTTTAAACCAGAAGTTATTACACTTTCAGATGTATAACAGTACAGTATGTGTTTCAAAAACAAAACACTGTTACAATTCAATCATCATGTAGGTTATGCACTTGAAGCCTAAGCAGACATTCACTTTAAAGTCTCTCTCCAACTCAGCTATATACTTTTAATTCCACTGCCACTGTTTTTTTTCTGGGCCAGCAGAGGTATCACTTACCCAAGGACTATGTTTCTGAAGTGCTGATGTAGTTATAAATATGAAATATAGCAAACGTGCTGCAAACATCAACCCACACCTGTTGAAACATCAAAAAAGGGAAAGACCTCCTCAGTATTCTTTCCCAAACTCTCCCATTTGGGAAACAGATTCATCAGAAACATAGCTACAGGTGACACCTCAGGACATACAGTTCATCTTCTTCAAACTTGGGTAAAACATACAAATTCTCTAAAATTAGGGCTCAAGATTGGCTCAAAGTTTGGCTAGGGCTCAAAGTATTTTGGAGAATAGTTTTCATAGGTTTGCCACATTATGTTTTTGTTATTTTTTCCTGCAGCCATGTTAAGCAGAGTACCTTTTTCCTATTGATTACCATTACTACTGCTGATAGTTCCTGTAAGGGAAGTCACAGAGTGTGGTATAGGCATCATTTCTATACAATAACCTTAAAAGTTATCTTTTAAGAGTGCTAAGGACATGCCCTATGGATACTGGTACCTGCAAAAAGATTGGGATGTGATATGGAAAAGGAATGTGAAAGACCATTTCATAAAACCTGATGCCACTTGCCAATATCAACATTTAGAAAGTGTAAAATAAATTTAAAAAAAAAAAAATCTATTTTGGTAGAAGTACAACAAAAATGTGAAGAAGCAGAAACACTTCTCATTTGGCTAGAAGTGGTGTATTAGAAGTCTGAGGACTCACTTATCTTAGTTACAGCATATTCCATAAACATGATTGTGCCCTAATGATACCACTGTCCTTTAGCAAAGCCCTAGGGCCACACAAAGTATTCAATGCCGTGGACAGCAGCTAATGTTTTGCACACTGCCTAAGGCCTAAATAGGCCTTTCATATACAGGCCAGATGTTCACTCCTTCTTAGGCCAGCTTAAGGCTAGAACAAACCTTTTCAACCAGGGTTTATCAGAGTTTCTAAATTACATACTGGGAAGAAATTTAATTGGTTTAATTAAGAAAGTTTATTTCATGGTAATTCAGCTTTGTTATGCTGCAAGACTTAATGTGTCCTCTGGTAGGAGTGATTTGTTATAAATATTCATAGCAACCCTCTTCCCACCCAAGTCAAAAAAAAACAACACCACCATACTATTAAAGTATATAGTTGCAGATTAAAAAAAAAAATTTCAAAAGTCTAACATAACTGATCAAATCTCCTCACAGTAGCATCTTATTTAAGTCAGGATACTTGCCATTTCTTTGTACAGTTCACACAGTGCTCACAAATTCTCTCCACTTTCAACAGGAATGTCAAAGGCAACAAGGTGACATCTTGGCTGCTTTCTGCCCATGAAGTCTTAAAGTTACCTCTCTCAACCAATCGCTGTGGGTTGGTTTTTTTCCAAAGTAACATAAGAAACAAACCATTTTAATTATTATTATTATTCACAACAAATACCTTAAAGCTGATTGAATGTGTTTTGAAGTGGGCCCTGCTTGATTGTGATGCTTAACAACACATGTTACTGCGCCACACACCCAGGGTTAGAAAAGCACTGTAAACTAGAGGCCATTCTACCTGTTAAGGTCATGATTTAATCCTTCACACTTAACAGACACCATGACTTAGCTAAAAATCCAAGTTCACAGGCATCAGTCACTACCATAATAGGCCTGCAGGTCAGGCAAGACAACAGGAGGAAAACTAATGTTGATTCAGTTAGGTTCTTCTGAGACACGGGCATCCTTCACACTGTTCTTTTTTTGCCCCTCATCGCTAATCATTACCAAAGTGAGGAAACTGTGAGGGAAGTTCATATGTTGAATGTATAGCTCTCCAGTTGCAGCACAGATCTATACAGATCAATAGCGGGTTGATTCTTTCAGCAGCAAATTTAGCACAGGCAAACGGTGCCCACTGACAGCACTGATGTCCTCTGCTCGTAACAGGAACTGCACTGGGAGACTAGAACAATTGCTGCCCATCTTGTCTTACCACTGTATCCCCAAGCCTACCCAAACTGTAGGCATCAGACAATAGTTTTGCCCTGTAAATCAGAATTAGAGAGAAGCGTGCAAGAATGTACACCAGCTATCATAGGACAAATCTCTCAACCTTTATCATCATTGTCAGATTTTGTGTTAGACTAATCCACAAAACCTACATGCAGGATTCTGTCTCCAATTTGCTAGCTGCTGTTAAGGTAGTAACAGACTTCCGAGAAGAACAGGTAATCTAGAAACCACAAGAAAAAGTAGGAAGGAAGAGGCATGCCAGAGTGTTATACACTGAAGAGGGTAAATATTTTTAATCAGAACAAACCAAAGTGCTCAGCTTTTCTTATTATGTTTCACTCTATTTACTAGTGGGTTTCTTCATAAAAAAAAAAAAACAGCCAAGTATTACTCAAGACTTTCCAAAAACCTTATGTGCCAGTCTCAGCATGACTCTGAAAGTCATTTATTCTGTGGGTCTCAGTTTGGCCCTGAGATAGAGGGAGGGTTTTTCTCCACACATATTACGCAGATTTGCATGATTTCCTCAAGGCTTATAAAAACTGCAGCTCTCAGATATGACAAATAACAGGTATCTTTTCAAATATTTCTTTTCAAATAGTTTTACATTTCTGGGAAGTTAAGCAAGAAAAAAATACCAGGATTATTCACTAGGATCTACAGTGATAACTGAAGTTAGGAGTTACACTGAACAAACAAAAACAGAAAAAAATCTTTGTGCTCCCAAGTAAGTTTTGGCTTGTATGATTTGTGGCAGCCCAGGCACAAGCCTCAATTCTGCATCTGAGGCGGGGGTTGATGTAGCATCAGACGACATGAAAAGACCCTTTTGCACTATTTTAATTTATTCTAATCTGCTTTCTCATATTAAAAAAAAATAATCAGATCTGTAGGAAAAAAAAAGATCTGTAGGAATTACAGCACAAGTATCTACAAAAGGGTTATTTTTAAGCATCCATCTTTATAGGAAAGGCCCTGGGCCAGCCTCACTCATATGTATGGCCAAAAGAGACTCAGAATGAAGCCCAAGAACAATTGTATTTTAAAGGATGTGTGCATTTCTTTTCTTCTCTGTTAATGTTATACTGTGCAGAACAGTTTATAACCCAGTCCCTAGAAAAGCTGCAATGCTTTCAGGAATTCATGCCAAAAACAAAGAAAAGAAAAAAAGAAAAACAACCTCAACCAACCAAACAAAAAAAAAAACCCACCCAACCGCCACTCTTTAGCAGGCAGGTCAACTTTTTCTTAGCTGGTTAAATTAGGAAAATGATGAGTCTTCCCTAGGTTACTAAAAAACATAAATGAAATATCTTGACAATAACTCTCTGCCAAATCTTAGCAAGAAAAACAAATCCATTTACAAAAAGACTGGATTGATACACGTAGTATTTTATTTTCAGTTCCCATGGCTATATGGGTATTTTAGGCAACAAGAAGGTGGAATTAATATCCTTTAATACTGCAAGGGACACATTTCAGAATAAGCAGTATTATCCATCTATTCCTTTTATATCAAAAGAAAAAGGATTTAAAAAAAAAAAAAACACAAAACTGAATCTTATTGTCAGGGACTGGAAGAATCAGGAATATGCAGCTGACACTGCCACTAGGGAACAAACAGTCTACCTTCTTAGCTAGCCTACCAGCATTTCGAAGTTAGGTAAGTGCTATGAAGGTTAGAAAAGTGTAGTTTCCTTCTACAAACAAAATGTGCCAGGCTGTCATAGCATTACAGACAATAGAAGGCTGTGTGACTACTTACTCTTTATCTGATCTTCTCCAGTTCATGACAGCTCTTTCTCTCAAGTTTACTATATCCACATTGCCGTAATGGCTTATGACAATGCAGTAATCCATGACTACCTGCATAGATGCACATTTATTCCTTCTGTTGACAGAAACTGAATTCATTTTGCAGAATCTACAGTATAGCTCCCTACAACTTGAGCTCGTGGAGAACTGTCAAACTACAGTGAATTGAGTAGTTTTAAGAACAAGCCATTGGAAAGAGATACGTGACAAAAGCATCCCAAATTCAAATATCATCTTTCCAAAGAAAGAAAAGAAAAAAGCAAAGGGAAAAGGAAAAAAAAAAGTGTTGACTCAAAGAGCATCATCTGACATATGGATGCCAAAAAACACAATGTCCGCCTGAGCTCCCAGAGTCAATTTCTGTATTTGAATGTAATTTTTTAAATTGTTTATGTTTTCAACACTCCAAGAAACGGAACTATAAGGAGAATCTAGTTGCTAGAAATCTCATATTTTTGGAGAGATGAGAAATCCACTGAAAGGACTATAATAAAGGAAGCATGGGGATGGAAAAAAGCAGAAAACTGGAACACAAAACTACAGGACCATTATATGAATTTAAAAAATGGTATAATGGACAGAGGCAGAGCTAGCAGAGATGACAGGAGAAGTAAGAGGTTTAAACATCAGTATGACATGCAGAGAAGAAAAGCCCATCAGGAGCAAAGTATTCCAGATGATGGAGAAGATCATTGCTGCCATGAATTTTTTAATACATCAGAGAGAAATGAGCGACATGCCAAAACAGCCAGAAATAAAAACTCACAGAAGTCTAGCCAAAGACCAGTACATGCCACCAAGAAAAACAGCTGGGCTGCAGAAATCTTAGCATTTATTTTAGACAAACTTAGCTGTTTTTCAATAATATTCACTTGGACACATATAGCTTAATTTACTTAATTCACCTCTCCCACCCTCAGTTAAGTCACTGTATTAAAAATTTACTTTTAATACTTTCTATTCTTCTAGAGTGTATAACTTCCTTATGAATCACTGCAAGATTGCTATACATTACCTCTAATTCACCTGCAGATTTATCTAGGAACAAGAAGATCATTTAAATGAAGTCATTTTAACATTTTCCTACATTTCTATTCCTACACTACTATTGCTTTCAGTGGAATTTGGTATAACATATAGTTTTGGCTATGCATTCTGTCACTCTGAGTACAGACACACCATTCAACCACAAATTATCTCTGCTTCTCATTACTAATATTCATTCACTGCATGCATTCCATGAAGGAACTACACCTTAAAGCAACATCAGTTCCCTGTGAAATTGGAAACTGAAGACTGTTTCATTAGCCACTTTTTTATTTGATGCCAACAGTGCATGGGGTTTAGACTTAAGTTCATAACCTGTTCATAAGCAGTATTTTTTCAGTTCACTTGCTACCATGGAAAAAAACCAAACCAATTAAGAATGCTAAAATTGCCATTTCATTTTCACTAAGAAAAGAAAGAGATTCTGATAAACTGACAATAAAGAAAAAATATTTCACTACAGGAATTATCCAGTTTGACTAGATAGGTCATTTCATTAACTAAAAAGCAACAACATCTCTAATCAGTCTTTCTCACCTGTAAATTACCGGCTTTATCTCTTCAAATCTTTAATTCACTGTTGCTTTTCTTCCCATTTGCTACCAGTTACTGCCTTTTAAAGACCACCATCGACCACAACAAAAGCAGTTTTAAAGCGGGGGGGGGGAGTTCATTTTGGAATAAACCGCACTTGGACCATTTTCCCCATTTTTCTCCCACTGCCATATTTTACCACAAATTTGCTCTAAACTATTGTGACAAAATTCATTCATAACACAGACTAGTGTTGTGGGAAACTGTCTCTAGGTCAGGTAAAACTCATCCAGCGGTCTCGCCACCAAGCATGAAGAACAACATGAGAAACTTTTCACTATGTGGAGAGCAAAATGAACAGAGTCCCAAGGGAGCTTGCTGCATGAAATGGTGCAAAGAGGTGGAGGGGAAAAAAAACGGACACATCAACAACGAGAGCACAATGCCCAGAAAAAAACATTAAGAATGAATACACGTATCTATGTATATGTGTATGCATATTTTGGTGAATGAATATACATGCATACCTATATACATATAGATAAAAGACAAACAGGCAAGTTAAAGTTGCTCCCATGAAGTCTAAACTTACAGGACTGATAACTCATGCAGACACTGACCCTGACAGCACTAGGAAACTGGTATCAAATACCAGGCATAGGTCACCACTGTCATCTCTTCAGATATGTTTCTATCTTGTTAGTTGTCTCAAAGGAAATTAAGATTGGTAAAGTTAAAGCTGAAAGCAGGAACTTATCAGTTGAGGTTCCTGTCTATGAAATTCCATGTGTTCAACAGAGCCACTTCTTTGACTGTTTTCAAAGCTCAGACTGAGACTTTTCTATTGAAAGGTTTCATATTTGACTATTTTACCTGCCCTCTTTTACCTACTCTTTTTGGCAATTTGTCCCTTATTCTCCTTGCTAAGGCTGCTCTCACTGAAGCACTGAGTCCTCCTCTTTTCTGAGGTTTTACTTTTATATCTGTGCAGTGCCTCAGATACAGACAACCACCCCTCTAGACAACAGCAGAATAAGGAACTTAAAACTTTCACCAAGAAAATATCCCACAGAAGATTCCAGCAGAACACAGACATTATAAGATACCCCAATTATCCTTTAATAACATTTAGAAAGTAATCCAGAAACAAATCAGAGTCACACAATTACAATATTGGTAAGTCCAGCCTCATGCCATCAGAGATACTAACCATCACTCTCAAATTACTGTCAAGGATTCACTTCTGCTTATGCTCACTGTAGAAAGCAACTAAGTCTGCTGGTACCCCACCCTCTGATTCTGAACAACTTGCTCCAGCAAAACTTCCACCAGAAGCCTCAGCATCCTCCTCTGGGTACAAGCAGCACAATCAAGCAATGAGGAAAAAGGTAAATTTCTCTAGAAAGGCAAAAAAAGTCTTTTTTCCACTCAGAAACTACTTAGGCACAGGATCACTATAATTTACTTCATCATTGCAACTGATTTCTGTATATGAGTAAATGTAATTTTCAACTTTTCAAAGTACTATAGAAAGAACATGTCACTTACTTGATTTATGTAGTACCTTTAAAAGGCCAAAAGTGGGTGTGTGGACCAATGATCTACATTGAAATTAAAGGAGATTTGGGCAAGCAAATTTCCCTGAGTTAACTTGTGCCCATGATTTTTATTTCATGCAATGAAATCACTACCTGTCCCAGAAGAGTTAGGTACTCGTAAATAGCACCCTCATTGCACAGATCCTAGCATGCTCCTGAAGTGACTTGAATATTCCAGTCCCATTCCCAGGTCCTATTCTCCTACTTCTTCCAGAAGCATCAGTATACTGATCAGTTTAATCACTGACACAATAGATCATACATGGGGTGCAGTCCATCATGTGGGAATGGGTTTAAAAAAATTTTATTTCACCTATCAGGGGTCATTTCCTAAGGCTAGAAAGCTGCTGAAACACTCTCTTGGCAGATCAAAAGTCTATTTACCCTTCAGCAAGGAATCATTTTTCTCTGTTCTCTCATCTCTTCAATATTATATAACTGATACTATGCAACAGTTTTTGCAGGTCTTACCATTGGCTCAGCTTTCTCGTAGATATAATGAAATCCAGGAAATGTGTATTTTCTTTCTGCTTTAGTCTCACCAGCATTTGAATGGAAGATCATATGTAGATCATATGAAATCAAAAGTTTCTGTAATATTATCTCATATGTACATACATTAGCATTCTTTCTAAGTAGTACTAGTAAGCTATCTTCAAGTAGGCTACCATGCCTTGTTAGTAATGCACCTTTTAATCTGTCAAGGTTTTCATTTGCTCTGTTCTGTGAACGGCAGGGATTTTTCCCCTAGCTTGAAGTACTTTTTACCAATATCCAAGCAATAATTAAAATTAAAGCCTAACAATTATATATATTATATATAGATATATATAAAAAATACATAATACCACCTAGCATTTGTTTCAGAAATTTTTCCACATAATTCAAATGTGTCAAGACACTGAGTAATCATTATTAACTGCAGTTTATAACAGATAGAAAAAAATATAACTTATAGAGAACTGAAGCATTCTGTCACATGCCAGACAGCCTGCCAAAGGCACAATGAGGAATAAAACACTGAATTCCAGTCTCCAAGATCAATCTATGGTGATATTGTAAATGGTCATTTGCCTACACAAACTATGAGAAAAAGCTACATGTATCGGTTTGTTAGAGGAAGCACTAGATGATTTGGTTTCTTTTGTGGCTAACTTACTAGGATCTTCAACAAATAAGTGTTACATGCCATGGTTTCTCAGTTTGTAAAATGTGGTTATCTATATCCACTCCCATGCATTTTTACCATAGGACTGAAACTGGTGGTTTTTCTTGGATTTTTGTATAGTACATCATGTTAGCTTTATATTTCTTTTGACTACAGTGTGAAACTGTTTAATTCACATGGGATCTAACAGGATGTGAGATACTGAGCTGAATTATCTTTCAAATATCATTCAGTATTACAAACAGCAGCACCAGGCTGCTAAAAATTATTACATTAAACAATGTCAATGAAAAATAAGGAGTCAGTTTGTCTTCTTGCTTGGATGCAGTAATAATTGACTCAGTGTAATGACACCTGACATTACAGGTCAAATTGAAAACAAATTTGCTGATGGAGCCATAATTTGCAGGAGATTTAAAACAAATTTTAAAACTTCAGTTGCGTAAACACTTTAAATCACATGGAGGAAGAAGCAAATTTTTAAGTCATTAATAAATATCATCTGGTAGAAACGTGTCTTCTCTACTTCTGTACTTCAAACAGAACTTTCAAAAGGTACCTGCTCCTCTGAATAAATGAATTTTATTTCATGGTCATGGCAGCTATCAGGCATATCATTATATCATTCTCACCTTCTCTTTCCATTGTTCCAGTGAAACAGATTAAATCAGAGAGACTGCTACCAAGATAAAACCCCTTCACACAGGAAACAGGTAAAATACCAACTTTTTCTGCCATTACCAGACTTGCAGTGAAAACCTGTAATACAACTAGTAAGCCACTTAAGTGGCATATTCCTCCCCCGGCTTTAAGTGGAACAGTTTGTTTCAAGTGTGAAAGGACTGAGCACACAGTTCCACTTGTTCTGTTCCCAGTTCTGTCACTGTCTGTACGAGTTATGTGACCTTGTCCTTTGTCCTTAATATTCAGTCGTCTTTATCCTCATTTACAGATCCATGTTAGCAATGTACAGCAAACTTATATAGATTACAGCTGATTTCCAGGCACAATGTGAATTATCATTCACTTAGTAATTTTTATATAATTTTATATATTATTTAATATATTATTTAAAAGCAGAAAAAATATTTTAGTGTTCCATCCAACAGCGAAACAGATAAAAATATGACACAGGAAAGCACAAGTTTGGGGCTTTTGGTCCTACTCTAGAGGCAAATCAAAGAAGAATTTCCAGATTACAATGTGGTCTCTCATAGACTCCTGTTAGGTTTCTTTTTTGTTTTTTTTTAAAATGTCTTCTGTGTGATATCAGAAAACTCAATGTCACACTGTAATTTGGTTTCTGTTCGCTTCCTTTATTTTAGAATATTTTATACACACTATTCAGAGATAGCTTGTTTAATTTCCTGCTTGTTGTCAAATTCTGTTTGGTACATTCATAAAAAGCAGTGTCACTTTTGGGGAAAACTAAAAAAAACCCACACACACTAAACGCACAGACTTCTTACCCTGTGTTTTTGTTTTACTTAGATCTTGGTATCTTGCTTAGGACTCTGGACTGATCCCATCAGTCATCAGTCCTAAAAACTAGAAGCAGTTTTCTATAAACAGATTTGAAATCTCATTACTTTGTTTAATAGATATCTACTTTAGTAGTACTACAGTCAAGAAGAAATTTTTCTGTAGAAAAATTTTTTCTGTATTGCTGTATTTTTGTCTCATACTGTTTACAATAATTTAGTTTACTGTGTGATTTAGCACCCAGACTGATGCCTTCTACGCTTCTCATTTGTTGAAAAGTACTATGATTTTACATTTTGCAGTAGATTCACTCTCTCAAGCTCTCTTGTACTTTCTGAATTTTCTTAAACATCATGGAAAGAATGAAACCTAGGCTCTGACATCCATCCTACTGAAAAATCTAGCCTAAGCTGCTTTTCAGTAGAACCATAGGGAGATTGTCTGCCAGTCAAGCAGAAGTATATTATTCAGAGTATATTTGTATCCATTTCCAAAAAGCAGCTTGCAAATATGTCCAACTGCAATAAATTTCTTGTGCTCCAATGTATTTATGGAAGTGGGTAATCAGCACTCAACTTTAAACGAGCTCTTTTTAATTTCATGTCTTCCCCAATTTCATTCCAGCCTGTGCCAAAGAGGGAGCTACCCTAAACAGCATCATTTTGTCATGCTGCAGCTGCCAGCAACTCAGTGGTTTAAAAAACTTGCAGATGGGGGGCAGGAGAGGAATAGTATACACACGCTTGCTTGGGTTTTGGTTTTTTTTAAAGTCTGTATTTTAAAATACCACAGGGAATGCATTAAAATTACAGAAATAATAAAAAGATTAGAAGATATGCTTAGACTAGCTAAAGTTGCCCTTGCTCCTTCTCCCATCACACTCATTTTCTTTCAGTACCCTACAACCAAAAAATAAGGCTTCGCCTTCCTCAAATGGGCAGAACCGAGTTCACTGGAAGCAGCTGGAGACTGGAGACTGACAGGAACTGGAGCCAGTTAACACACTTGAAACCCTCTCCCTCTAAATTTCATGTCCTGGCCAGCTTCATAGTAGAAAAGCCCTGCCCTCCGCAGATGGAGAGCTCTTGAGGCACAGCAAAATGCAATAGCTCTGCTACACACAATAGCCAGCAAACATACAGAAATAAGGTCTGTATTAGTTTTCTTCCTATGGATTCATAAAAGGGATGTATAGAAAGGCAACCACAAAAGCCTTGGGAGAG
>JAVJGJ010000030.1:27916607-27953957 GCA_035590215.1 Microhierax caerulescens
CCAGGTAAAAGTAACCTACATTTAGCCCTATCTGTTGATATTGCAGAAGTGGTAAAAAGAGGCATTGTGGTAAGGATCATACCTGGTATGTTCACAATAGTTTTATCTTGGGATGAACTTTAATAATGGCATGAAACTGTCTAATATGTATTATAATGAGAGGAAATCACAGAAAGATATTTAAATATGCCTCTGTATGTGTGTAGATCAAGCACCACTCAATTTTTATCATGGTATATGTCAACTACTACCTCCTAAGAGGTATTCAGTGGTGAACAGCATGAGATCTGCATTCCCAGCTCTAACCATAAAAACAGAAATTTTACTATCAATGAAGTAAAAGCTCAGTTTTCCTGGGTGTCTCTGACAGAAAACTCTTAAGGTGCTTAGGTAACTGCACCTTTTAAGCCCTTTTTGCAAAGACTTGCTTGGATTACAGTCCCAAAATTTTGCTTTGATTTTAGAAAATCACCAATCATCAGTATGGCTATTTCTAATAACAGGATTGTATTAAAATATTTGCTTAAAACTTTTTGCCACTGACAACATATAACTGGAAAGTATCCTTGTCTGTCATTGCTCTGTCTAGCAGAGAAATACTTTCTTTGCATGCTAACCAGCTATCTCTACAAGGGGCTTGTTATAAATACGCAACATTTCTATCCTATGTTCTTCCTATGTTGCAAGTATGCAAAGACAACTAACTTTCCTCACACAAGTAGTTCCAAAAGTCAAACCAGGCTATTCATTAAATATATATACTGTGCATCTAAAGCTTGTAGGACTGAAAAGCTGATCTAGAACACTGACAGAAATAGCATGCATTTCTTCTGGTTTTAAATACAATAAAACAAATAACTGATGACAAATTATTCAGCTATGTTATATATGGCTTTTCAAAAACAAACAAAAAAAAAAAGATTTCAATGACATATCCATTACTAAGATTTTTATAATGGTATGAAAATTTTGGCTAGCAACATATTTCCAAAAAGTAAAGGAACAAAAAACCCTCACTGAGAGTACCTGACAGTCTTAATTAAACTTGACCTTGAAAGCTGTACGAAAAATACACTGCTGAGAAACCACTTCATCAAGAGAGAAGTGGATTTGGTATTTTACACACCTACTCAGATGACCAGATTCTTTACGCACTCTTCATAGTAATTGCAAACTATTCTGCTATCAAGAGCCTACATAAGCCAAAAGTCTGATGCCTCTTTTTTGGTTGGTTTTTTGGTTTGTTTTTTTTTGGGGGGGGGTGACGATATGTTTTAGACATTTTCTTTGCATTAGCTGCATGCCATCTTGTTGTAGATATCGCAACTTAAGAGAGTGTGACCTGAAAAGGTATGCTAACAATAACAGTACATTATTTAGCTGCACTGTCACCACCAAAGCCATTGTAATAAAAGTCTGAAACATTTAGACCCATCAATACAGGCAGAATGGAGCTCTCTACCTACCAGCTCTGAGCCTATTCAAAGGTTAGGCTCAATTTAGTGGCAGTTCAAACTCATTTAAAATCCCATTCACAAATTGAGTTTGCTGCCCTTGCCGCTGGGGTAGCTAAACAAGGAGAAAGATAAGATCAGAGCAGCACTTCAGCTACCTTAACTCACTTTTGAATGAACATCTATATTCTTATGCATACAAACTGTGTCAACTCCTGTAAATGTTTTTTTAATACTGAGAATCTGCACAAGACCAGGATAGATTTCTATTTTCAGCTAGGATCTTGTCCCACTGTGAAACTGAATGCAAGACTTCAATTACAGAAGTGTTGGGTCCCTCCAAAAACCTCACTCTGGTGTTCTATATCCTCACATGCTAAGAAAAATAATCTACTGTTATTTTTTTGTTTCTTTCTTCTTGCTTTGCATTCCCAAGAGCACAAATTCTTGCTAGCAAATGCCTAGGCAAGGCAGTGCCAAAGCTTTAAGTTGTTCTCTCTCTTTAAAACTGAAGTACTGGAGCAAGAGGCATCATTAGCATAAGTGGAAGAGTCAACAACTTAAAGTGGTTTAAAAACCTTATAAGTTTACCAAAAAATATTTCACAGAGAAATGAAAAAGGCACATAAAATACAGAAAGCCATAACAATGTCTGCCAAAATCTAGATGCAAATATATTTAGGATTGGTTCCACTTTATGTTTGTTTTAGTTCCGCTATAATGCTTATATTTGCCTCGAGCTGACTCACACTGCTTCTGAAAAGAAACAAAGTTTAACATCTCAATTGAAGAGTGCAATCTGCCCAGAGACTGCATCTCCACAGCTTTTACTGACCAAGGAAAATTATCTGATATATAAAATGCCTGACATCTCTAAGAGCTTCTCCACAGGCCCAAATGCCTTGCCTAGGCTGATTAGCTGTAGCGGAGAATTCTGCAGAAATGTTTAGTAAGCTTATTAGTCCCTGAATATTAACATGGGGGGAAGGCACATGACCATATTGACATGGCAATTGGATCCTTCATGTAAAATATTGTTCAGTAAAAAGATGACAGCAGAGTGCTTTATTGTTATTTGCTTCTGTCACCAGCCTTAGCTCAATTCAAAGTTTATTAAACAGGAGTCATAAATTTAATAAACTCATAAAATGCAACTATTTTACACATTTCCTTGAAAGAGTGTATCTTCTCAAGAGGAGGTATAGGCAGGCTGCACTAGTTCACTGTAAAGCCTGGCTCACTCTAAAGGTTTTTACCTGGGAAAAAAATTTTGTACAGAAATTAGTAAGAAAAATATTCAAAATGAGAACAAAACAAATAAACAAAAAAATCATCTAGTTTAAGGTCTAAAATAAAGCCTAGTCAGATCAAGTACTCTCCTACAATTTAGTTAGTGATCTCAGCAAGACTGAGAGCCAGGCTCAGCTGTGTATGTCACGTCCTATCAGAAACGCTCCTGGTCTCTGTCACTTCTTTTCAAGTTCACAGAAACCAGCACCCTCCCCAGTGTTCAGCTCTTCGCTGTGGGCGCCCAGACTCACTCACACATTAAAGCAGTCAGAGGCTGTGTCTTAAACTGCTACATTGTCAGGCCAGGTGGGAAGGCCTGTTCTATAGAAAGGTTCCAAAAGTAACATGAGGCTCTTTCACAGGCCCCAAATCTTTGCTTGTTTTTGTCAAAAAAAGGTATGGGACTACTCAGACTTATATGACAACATCTGAAGGTACAGATGGGTGCATCTATTTGTCTGTCATTACCACTCCAAGGTTTCTTCTCCTGCTGAGGATCCCATTAAGATGTAAATCTTCCCCATTCTCATCTGACACCTTAATTTTTCAAAATAATTTAGGATCCCTTTTTCTCACCTGCAGGGTAACTCTCTTCCTTTTAAATGTTAATTAGGCATTTGGTGGCTTAGCCTAAAGTGTTAAATGCAGAACCATTTATCAGTTTCCTGCACCTCCCTTCAATCATCATTTTAGAGAAGGCCCAACTGTCTTATGTTCTCCTCCATGGACAGTTGTAATCAATAACCAAGGATATTAAGGGGAGTTTGGTGCTTTTTGGAGATGGACTGCACAATTTCACTTCTGGGTTTACCATTCATAGTCATAACGAAAAAACTTGGATTCTACACTACTCTTGTAAAACTGCAGCAGTCATGAAGCTCCACATCCAAGCAAGTACCACCTCCTGCACACCAGGTTATCAGGTATTCTTTGCATACCCTTGGTGACATCTTGGCTTGACTGCTTAGCAAATTCCCATCAACTTTGACAGAGTCAGGATTTTGTCCTGCATGTTTTGCACATTGCCTATAATATGGCAATGACCCATACAGCTTAAGAGTTAGAATAGTTCCATTTAATATATTAATGTATATTTACTATGTTTACACTTTGAACTAAGAGATGCTAGGAGCTCTTATAATATCATAAAATCTGACAGCTTGAATTTGAGCAGTGATAAGCCTACAGATAACTCTGCTGAAAAGCCTTGAGTAAGGTTTCCTTCAGCTTCAGAAGTTTTACTGCATCACAAGAAGATTAGGACAGCACAACACTAGCTAACCAAAGTCAGTGCCATCCAGCTGCTCCTGCCTGGCAGGGGCTCAACTGTAGAAAACAGTATAAATTGAACAGGAAAACTAATGTTTGTTCTGTCAGCTGCACCTGCCTATCAAATCAGGCTGCCCATTAGAGGTTATTTTCCAAAATCTCTTAACCTAATAAACCAAACAGACACAATGATATTTATGCTGCTATGAAATACTGCAGCCTGTCAGTGCTGGAATACTTAACGATCAAATCTACCAGTTAGCTCTCATCTCCAGAGGATTTTAACTCATGACAGAAGTGAATTGGAAAGGCAGATGTTTTCACGGCAGTTTTCAGACAGAACAGATCCCACATCAGAGCACAGGGTTTGAAAATAGCATTCCTTCTCTCCCAGTTACATAAAAATTAAGTGTCTCCATTAAGTGTTTACAAACCCCGTGATTGAACAGGCACAGAGCAATAGGTTAAAATAAACAAAGCCATGGGTTTGTGCAATTTAGTATCAGTGTACACACACACAGAGAACAGGTTTGTTTTAGTCTATTACACAAAATAACTGCCTCAGATGCTGTTACGGGCACTCATCTCTGACATGGGACGTTTAATTCCCCATCAGAATCAATTAACTCATGGTTGAGACTACAACTGTAGGGAATACTAATTAATAACTATTAATTAGTCAATTAAAGGTTGGGACAGCCTGTCAGCCTCTGTCTCAGGTGAGTGTTATACAATACAAGGCTCACTGGAACAACCAGTTTGAAACTAAGCACATTTTCCTTTTGAGGAAAGTAATTAATCTGCTGCTTATAATTCTGCTCAGTTTCTTCATTAAAAGCAGCATTTGTCCCCCTCAGCTGCAGACTCTGCCCAGCAGATAACCTTCCTTGCTGTGCTCACCTGCATCACAACACCTCAGGATGCACAACTGTGGTCATGGTCCATTGCGTCTTCATTAGATTCTGCAACAAGGGGAACTACGGCTTAACCAGCTCCTGCAACTAAACGCTGGGCTGTAATGCCGTGGTGCTACCAGAAACCTACTACAGGCTGAAAGGAGGGCATTGCTGCACAAGGAGACTGGTTTATGTGTTTGCTAGCTTGAAAGGGGAATCTGCTTCACCTCCAAGAACCAGCTGACAGCTCAGGAATTCCAGCTGCAAAACAGGAGGCTGGAAAGCTCCAAGCCCCAGGGTGAGGCCACCAGCACTTGGAGCTTCTTCTAAAAGCATAAGCCACTTTTCAGAAAGCTGGAGGGATGATTTCTGCATAGCCTTGCTCACTGAGCTGCTGCAGACCTGTGGAGAAACAAGAAGGGCTCTCTGGACAAGGATATTAAAACAGCTTAAAATAGCAATATAAAGGAAAGTAGTACAAGGACAGAAGCACAAAGATAGCCAAGGTTTACAAATAACTTGGGCAGGAGGGGAGCTGAACTAAAAAAACCCACAACTCAAGAGCATATTCTCCACATTTTTTCCTATATGAGGTTTCATTAAAGCAGCCTTGAAAACAGTCTGTATAAAATCCAGTTGGAAAATTAATTAATAATAAGCAACTACCATACACTGCTCCTGCAGAACAATGTGTGTATGTTATGTAGAGAAGTTAAAGAATATAAACTAATGAGTTCTATTAATTCTTTAAGAGGACATAATAAATTCACTGGAGGAAGCCATGCCGAGTAGGTAAAGAGGCTGAAACCCCTGACCCTGAATCAATCCACATAAACACACACTGCACCACTGCACAGTTATGCAATTACAGCACAGAGAAAGAAGCAGATCCCAAAAACACTCAAACTATAACAGCATTTATGAAGTCTTCCTCCTTTACAAAGGTACTTGTGCTGTTCCTGCCAGTGAAAACAAGCAAGGAAAAGGCAACCCTAATCTATTTCTTTCTGTGTAAAGCAGACAAACTGACTTTAAAGTATTTTTTGCTGTGCATTATTTGTCTGCCCAACTTTAACAATACAAAAAGAATTGCCAAGTTGCATATGCTACACAATTCTCTGGGACCCTTCCATATAATTCCTCCATGATCCTGATCAACTCTGACATCTAAGTGATAAGCACATGTTCCCGGTCCTTCATTGTTCAGGTTCGGGACCTTCTGTCAGAATCGTATCAAAGGTTTCTTCCCAGAAGCACATAATCTCCAAGGGCACACCATGATGGCTTCAAAATGCTCACTCTCCATTTAGTTTAACAAAAAATCACACCTTCCCAAAGTCAGTAACTTTGAGAATTTCAGACATACATAAGTGTGGGACCCAACAGATCAGGAACTTTGCAATTATCTATCACAGCAAAACGGGTCATGGTTATTTGGATACAAAATAGCTAGGACTTCTCAAGATTTCTGGAAGTAATAAAAGCCTTTATTTAAAGCACAGAAGCAAAAGAACAAAAGGAAGAGGAAATTAAGTAAATCTTGCACCACTGAGCTGGCACAGACCACTAGATCAATGCCAGCACGCTGCTCTGCTGTATGGGAGCTCTGCATTCTGATCACTAGCAGTCTGCATGCAAATGCATCACTAAAGGAAGAACAAAGAACAAAGAGAGAAAGCAAATACAAATGCATACGCACAATCATTCAATTTGGGTTTATTCATAAGAGGAATTTCATTCCTTGCTTCCTCCTCTGAAAGGTTGTTTCCAATGTGATGGCTCTTTCTGCATTTGCAATATGCAAATTTCAATGATCCAGAATTACACATTCTCATACATGCAGCAAGGATGCTGTAGCCACCTTTACTTAGAAACAACAAAAATGAATTCTATTAGGTCAAAGGCATGACTTTTCTCTAAACATGCGTTCAAAAAAACCCAGCTTCTAATAGTAAGCTTTTCTCTTGTCAGCATCACAGTATGCACAGGTGCCTAGGCTGGGGTGGATGGGAAGTATTACACGTTTTTGTAAAATTTTTGAAGCACTGAAGGATTCCTGCCTCTATTATCATTAATAGCTGGGCTTTCTGGTATTCCCTGATGTCTGCTAGTCTTTCTCAATCACTCCATCAAAGGCCACAGAGCTTGATTTCTGAACAAGTTGACAGCTTTTAACAGTATCTCCATGATAACAATATTTTTTAAATTAATAACATTACAGAGCAGATTTTTAAAGGTTTTCCAGCACCAAAAAGAGTAGTTAAGCATGCAGTGGAATTTTCAAAAGCATCAGGGAATCCAATTTCTATTACATTCAGACATTGTTTTATGTTTCATAAAGCTACATAAGTGTTGCTCAAGTAACTTACAGACAGGAATGAACTGGACCCTAGTCAAAAAAACAGCAGTACAGTTCATTTACTCCCGAAAATGACTTTCAGGCCAGATCATAGCTTTCCATGAGGTTGAAAGTAATGCAGATTACTAGATGAAGCACACCCCAGGTCTATGCAGTATCTGTGCTCTACTCCAGGTTAGCCACCAACTGGGAAAAGAGTTTTGGAACTCTTAAGCCACAACCTCCCAGCTTAATATTTTGGGTTTTCTTTTTCTTCCATGTCTACTCACAGAAATATCTTTGCAAGAAAAGTCTTCCTTGCTACACAAACATAGCACATGGTACTAGCACAGCATCAGCTCCTCTCACAGAGGCAATTAATACAAATCCTTTGGACACAGAGGCAATAACGCAAGGATCCACAGTGCATGCTCTGGATAACACATGGGGAATCCCTCTCCATGGGGCTAGAAATGAAACTAACTGAAAGCAAATGTTTACTAAGGAGTCTAAAACAAAGTCTGCGATTAAAGTTATCCCAAGTAATCAGACACATTCTCTCCAATCATCAAACTACTGCCCAGATTATCCTCGACATGTGAAAAGATTGAAAGTTTTGTTTATTAATTTACTTCTTTAATAACTGACTGTGTGATGCCCCATTTGTTATATATTTCTCCCTCACACTGTTCCAAGACCAAATAGAAGTTTTAATATTGTTTATGTTACTATCATTTGAAAATTAATAGCTTTTCATATATCTTTTGACTTCCTAGTGGCTACAAGGAAAAAAAAACCTTAAATATATTCAAGGCTAAGTGTCATTTAAACTGCCTCTGATATACATGTATTATAGTAAATTACCATAAACATGCTATGCAGTGATGGATACAAATGCCCAAAGAGAAAACCCATGTAAACAAGGTAAGTAAAACTGTCTTATACATATTTAAGGGATCCATAAATGAGAGCTAGTCATAAACTTGACAAAGGTAATAGAAGATATATGTTAAACTTCATTGCTATAAAATTCAGGTTAAAAAGGTGATATAAATATTTTAGTCTTTTATCTAAGACTCTATCATTAAAGATTTAGTCCCTCTTCAACTGCTTTGGCAGGGCTGGAAGGGTTTTTTTTCTTTTCACCTTTTTTTTTTGTGCACTTTTGCACTTTCTAACTAAAAACAGCTGGGTTTAGTTCTGCTTGCTTCTTCCCATGTTTCTTAGCTTGTTAATTGTTGATGTGTTATATGCAGGTATATATGCCATGTACCCACAAAGTTACTAACAGATAGCTGCCAGTTCTCTGATGAAAAGGCTTACAAACACAGGGGTCAATTTTCTGCTAATTAGAAATCCATGTTAGTGCCATTATACTTGAGACCTACAGGCCACTTCTGCAATGGCAAGGTGATTTACTTCTCATCCCAGAGTGGCCTTTCCCCTGTTGCTTGAAGACCTGAGCAACCTGCTATAGCTGACCCTGCTCTGTGCAGGGGCCCTGGACTAGGAGATCTCCAGAGCTGCGAGCACCTACAGCTGCTCAGCAATCCCTATTCCAGAGTTCTTCTTATCAGCCAGCAGAGTCACTGGGCGACCTCCCAGCACTGCTCCACTCCCAGCCCTCCTGAGCATCAGTTGACCCTCCAGGTTCAGCTGCTTGTCTGAATCCTCCTTGACCCTTCAGTCACTTCTCCAGCCCTATCATTCTCCCATGCTCAGCAACTGTAATTAAAATACCACAGCCTACAGAAGGACAGTGGGACCTCTTCCTAGACCACAGATGTTGCAATTATAGACATGCAACACAACATGCCCTCCTCCCTACTGTCCCCTACCTTCTGCAAGGTTACTAGCTTCAGAAGCACTCCTTCTAACCAAGCACAAGGACAACACAATGAGGAATAGTTCTGTTGCCAAAAGACTGTGATTTTGTCATGGCTTTGTGGCATTTGGTGCTTTTCCTAAATTCCCAAGTATTCAAAAACAGTATTTGCATGGGAATCTTACCACATTCAATTTCTAGTTCCCAGGGGTGCAAAGGTGGGTTAAAATATTTAGCAGAAAGATAGAAAGGATGCATTAAGGGTCAGAAAAATATCTAAAAATTATTTTTCAAGAAGGAAAAGATAAAAGAAAAACCCTAAATAAACCACTTATATTCTTAAAGTGAACTTCAAAAATCACAGCATGGCTTCTAACCTTTTACAAGTTAGGCATACCAGCCAGCACTGGATACGAATGCAGATCCTTATTGTGGGCAGGAACGCTCAACATTCTGATTCAGAAACACAGCTGCCACTGTTTTACACCAACATCTGCCCCAGCATGATTTAGTGACAGGTATTTATCCTTGTATGAATAAATATGTCCCCCCAAGGTGCATAACTTCCATGTGTAACATGGAAATAGCTGTTAATACTCATTACATGTACACTTAAACATCATGTAGCTGTTGATCTTGGGTTTAGTTTCCAGCAATCACCTTTAAAAAAGAAAGAAAAGTGAGGTTGATTTATTGCATCTAAAAGTTTAGGATAGATCTTTATATTCTACTGTTCATACAAACAAAATTCCCCTGGAACATTGCAAGAGCATGTTGGTATTTAGGGCCCTGCTCTTTTGCTCCATCCCTCAGTGATTTCCTCATCAAGTCAGCTCAATTTTCAAGTGTTTTCCCTCTCATCCCCAACACCTACTCCTAATAATTGCCTAACTCTGAAAGCCAAGCAAGGTCTACTCTGACTTACATATTGGTAGCAGTAAACTGTGAAATGAGAGGTTATTTGATAAGCCATCAGTGACAGTCTGGACTGTCACTACAGCCCTGGCAGAAGTAATATAATAACACTGATTTAGCCAGCTAGCTAACAAAATGTAACACTGAGTATACCCAGGTAGCAGATATCTATAAAGTAAAAAAAAATGCCATTCATGAGCAATTGCTTTTGAGTCAGGAACCACAGGAAAAGATGCTAACATTCAAAAATATTCTGAAATATTTTGCCAATAAAGTTTCTAGTGTTTATTTTAGAATGTATACTTGAGGGTAATTTTTTCACCTTTTCTTCTGTTTTGAGCTTTTCTTACTTAATTTGAGCAAAGAGAGGCCAGAACAAAGATCCTTGATCCAAATCTTGCCACATTTTCTGTTCTTCAAATATCAACATCACATTGTGCCTGTGATCCATCTTCTCCTCAGTGACTGTCTTGTAGTTTCCTGCAGTTCCTCTCTGAGCCTGTTTGCCAGTCTGTTTATTTTCTCTTCATCAAATTTTTGGGGAAGAGGCCATTTCATTTTCAATCAAGTCTCTCTTCCATCAATTCTTATTCTGTATTTTTCCCTTTTGCCTTCACACAGCACTACACACATTTTCTTCTCCATTAAGTTAACTCACAATTCATCAAGATTGTACACTCCAGAGCCAAACAGATACGGAGCTGTTTTAGAAGAAAAGGCAGGGATTGCTCCAGCTCGCTAATAAAGAATATCAATCTTGCTCCCTTTCAAATAAAACATGTTGTAAGCCTCTCTTAAGTCACACTAATGAAATTATTTTGCCAAGTTTATCCCTAGCATGACTCCCAGACCAAAAAGTGAGGGAAGAGAAGGGTACAGCATTGAGGATAATGAACCTATATTTTTAGTTAATGGGTATTGCATATTAGAACTAAGAACCTTTTTGGGCTAGGAATAGGATAATAACATGCACTTCTGTACTTCAAGCAGTAGGCCAAGACATATATATGGGATATATATAATGGTTCTGCAGTATTTTTATAATGTCTGCATGGAGAAGAACTCTTACCTGACTACAGCTATGAAAATCTTGAGGAGGGGTTAGGGATTTTGTTCCATTATTGAGGAGACATAGTTAACTCAAACATGCTTCTTCAGAATTTCTCTTGCATTTCCCCAAAGTAACCACCACTGACACTTAACACAAAGTACTTGCCTACCTGGATGGTTCTCTAACCTCACATGGCAACTCAAGAAGTACAGTTTCCACTAAGAACCATACATGCTCCCTGTACACATGGAGGAAAAGAGACCCTATAAACTGCCTCAGGAAATTAGGACTTAATTTCCAAGGATAGAAAAGGAGCTGTTGCACACAGCTGAGGACGACATTTTTGAAGTAACTTCACTTTCCTGGTAACATCACTTCAGGGACTTAAGATCCATTCCTCCCCCCACCCTACCCTCCCAGCGAAATTCTACTTTTCCAGTTTCATCTTTATCTCCTCCCCGCACCAGCACGTAGCAAGCATGTATAGAGTCTGATGTCAACTGTGTACCCCATGACTCACTCTGCAGTCTCTGTACATTATTTTCCTTACATTTCTCAAGACTGCAGAAGGAACTGCACAAGAGCTTTTCCCCCTTTCCAGCTGTAAGGGTTGCTCAGCACAGGCCTGCCAAAGCCAGCATGCATCCTTTGCATCTCTTACCAAATTCTGTAGAATGCCACACCAGGGCTCTGTCAAAGGGCTCAAGAGCAAAAGCAACATGCAGAACTGAATTAACTCACCATATAACACACTATTATCTTGAATTCATCCAGTCCTCAGTTCCCAAGTTACAGGTGCGTTATTTTAAGCAAGAAGGATGCAACCACTGCAGCCTTACCTGGTGTTTTCCCTCATCTCCAGCTAACCTTCCATACCATTAAGGTAGTCCCAATTACTGCTTTTAATACCTTATTCTCCCTTATTCCCATAAGAGATCTCATTTGCCTTCATCCTGAAATAAGAGACATGTTATCACAAATTACAATTTCTCTGTCTCTCCTGGGGAATATATTTTATATCTTCCTCCTTTTCTGCAGGTCAACAGGACAGATCTTTAAGAATGACTGAAAACGGAGAAAAGCTGGTCTACGTGAACTATAACTTGACTGGGAAAAAAAGTAAAAAAGTAGGATGAGAAAAAAGGCCAGGTAACCATCAGAGTAGGGGAACTTAGCATCCACAAGGTCACAACTGTCATAAAGATCAACTTATCCTGATGGGACAATGGAAATAGCACTTCTTTCTTTGATAAGCACAGAACGTGAGCTGTGATGATGATACAAGTTGTTGTGGTTGGGTTGTTTTTCTTTAAATGATGAATGAACTCCTTACTTGTTTTCTCTCTTCTGCTAGTTTTGCAAGGAGACTGTACTATGGCAGGGAATAATTGAATTGTAAAGACAGAGGCACAGATGGATAACAACTCTCTGTTACTTGTTCCTGAAACTTCCTAAATGAAATTCACATAAAAATGTGAAAATCTGTGAAGCATCATTAATTTCAAGGGATCAGAGTAAGATTTTAAGCAGGAACTATGAAATAGTTTCTGTGTGTACTCCTCTGATGTCTTTCCTATTTCATCTAATTAACAATAAAACAGATGTCCCGTGACAAAATCAGCTTTTTCATCCAATAACACTCTGACAATCTAAAAATGGCAATCCCTTCACATATGAAAGTTAAATGTTACTGAAGATATTTGATACAATTTAGAGTTAAAAGCCAAGTGAATATTAACATTGGCTAACTAGCTACAGGGGTGCAAAAAGCCTACTGCCTGCTCTTCAAAGGCAGAGATCTCTAGTGCAGTGATTTTTGGACTAACCCTGTTCACAGGTCTTAGAAATGTAACCTTACAACACTCAAGAAAGTTAAATTGGTAAGTTACAAAACTAAAATACTCAAAGCTCTTGTTATAAAGGCTCATATTCTGAAGTAAAAGTGGTCTGTATTTGCTGCTGCTCATTCATAAGAGCCAGGAATAAAGAAGACTAAACTTCAACTCAGAAAAATAAACCAGTAATATAATAGCAAAGAGGACCTGATCTCCTTTCCCTGACTACATAAACACAGGAAAACTCACAGTATTGGTATACACTCACAATATGTGGCTCAAATATTTCAGCATCATGAACACTCACTCTTAATTACTCATTGGCAGTCTGTATCTACTGCTAATTTACCACCTGCCTACCTCTAGATGGTGTAAAATAGTTTACCTGTTGGTCAGCATCAAAGGCAGGCTGTTATCAGGGCAGGGAATTCTCCATTTGTTTATGTTATTGTTAGGACTCACACATGGAAAAAGGTGGTCAAGACTGCTTCAGGTGGAAATGCTTATTTTAGAAATATTCACAACCTTCCGTTTAAGAATGCCTCCTCCTCATATGTCTCCTCAAAGAAAATGAAGTTATTTTTGATAGTCAAAAGATACCCTTTAGTACAATACCATTATTCTGAAGATACTACAACTCTTTATGAAATGTGATATACAGTACTCTGAATGACTCTGGAGAAGTTAATTATAGTTGCAATCATGTGTCTTTCCCAATTTATGTAGCTGTGTGATTGACAGAAACTCCCAAAGCAGAATTCAATTAAGTATAATTTTGATTCTCATAAGACACGTCTGCCTTTGTTGTAACACCAAAATCAGTTCTGAAACACAGATAAAATAGATATTAAATAATGTAATCTGCAGCTGCTCAGATAGAATAAATGCCACTAATAATAATGCTGCCACTGTTACCCTCTTCAGGCTTCAGAATAATTTTTCTCCAAAACCTGAAATATAAATACCTCAAGTTATAGGATACTATAGGGCAGATTGTCAAGGTTTTTAGGTACCTGAAAGTGCAAAGACTCCCAGGGATTTTCAGAAACATCAGGAGGCCTACTCCCACTGAATCAAGAGAAGTTGCAAACTAATCCTCAGAGTATCAGAGCTATGAACACATATTGTGGTGGCATCACCTTCAGCAAATTATAATGTCTGTGACACATCATCTATATAAAAAAAGTGCTTTGATAACACTAAATACAGGGATAATGACACAGCAATGCACTGGTCTGTGGGAATCACCATTGCCATCCAAAAACCTTGAGAACTTCTGTATAGTCATAGTAGTACTTATTTAATTAGTTAAATACCATCCAAGATTTGATCAATTCACCCACTCTTAATCTTTCTTGCCATACCATACCATTTAAGCAGTATCTGATTCTTCCACACCATCCATATCTGCCAATGCTTTTTGCCTCCCAGTCTCAGCACACTGAGGAATAAGATAAAAGAGCCCCTGAGTTTGTCCCCTGTGAAGTAGCCTCTGGAAGACTGGAGTCAGGAACAAATGCCAAGTGCCCACCTCATGCCAGACAGAGGACTGTTTCCCACTACCTGTCTGTTGTATCTACCTGCTCCCTCTGGTTTAATGGTTGGTGCCAAAGACCCCAGCAGCCACTGTAATCACACTAATAAATAGCATTTTAGAAGTACAGAGACAGTTTTGCTTCTCTCAAGCTCTTTCCTTCTGCTCTTTTTATGGAGAATATAGTCAACGAAGGATAAAATTCCCACAGGTATCATTACAGACTCAGTCACTACAGGAACAGAATAGCCACCAAGCAAAACATTGCAAGTAAAGGGGAAAATTTCTGAAATTCAGATTGGGTTCTGCGTCACAAATGCCCCCAAAGCATATTTAGATGATGGCCTCCTTCCCTAACATGCTATTTACAGTTAAAACAAAACCCAGCCACAGAAGGTACACCTTCCCCTGGATTGCACACATCTGGTGTGTACATCGGGGGAAGACACTGTCAGAGAAACCTGACGGCAAGCAAAGCTGAGCGTACAGGAAAAGAACGGGTCTCAAAATAAGACACCATCTGACATGTGAAGGTTACAAGGACACAGAATTGCTGTTTCATTGAAGACGAGGAACAATGGGTGACGGCTTCAAACACAGTCTCTGCTGCGCTCTAGTGGCCTGACTCTCGCTCCGCTGAGCACAACGGGTTGCTGCAAAGTGGAAGTCTGTCTCTCGGTAGCATCTCGGCCTCACTTCAGAAGTTAGATTATTAAATATTAGCTTAGAAATGTGTAGGCTACTCTTACTCTATTTCCATGGCCCTTTGATTTAGGGAATCTTGTATCTTTTTTCCTACTTTGTACTATTTACCATCAATTAGAGCAATGCTAAAACTTCTTTATAGGTCACTAGACTCTTGAAGGAGACTGTTAGCAGACATTTCCAGTGTATGTATCACAGGGCTAACGAGGCTTTTTCGATGTTACTGCAATAGAAGTGAATCCACCCCAGGCCCATCCTAAGAGGAGGGCAGGGAGGGGGGGGCAGAACACACCACGCACACCTGGAACCCAAGTGTTCCATTCATTCCAAAGCTGATTTTGGTCTTCAAACTTTCATTGCGATCAAACCTTTTTTTTTAGTTCCTGGAATGGTCCAAATCAACCATTGGCTTTGCTAATGAGTAGAACACAGCAGGATGAGCGTATCACATGACACTGCCTTACAGGTCTACACAAAACAAATCTTAAGTCCACTTGTGCTGTAATCACAGCAGCGGAAATCAGACTTGGAGGGTGGTTTTCAATGTCCCAAAGTACAGGCTCATTCTTGTCCACCCTTTGGCTTGTGTTCCTGGATTAGGATCAAAGGAGAAAAAGCAGATATTCTATGCAAGAAGCTTGTGCAAGGTCACCACAATATTTATTTTATCATTGTACATATACACCCACCTTGATTGCAGTATGCCTTAGGCCTGCACCACCTTCAGTGGGTAGCATACCATTTTATTCCTTAAACAAAAAAAAAAAACAAAAAAAAAAAGCTAGAAAGTGATTCACATGATAAATTCACTTTTCTATTCACTTACCCACCTACATTCTATATTTCTCATCACCCTGGCAAATTTAAAGTATTTCACAAAATCCCATGAAAGCATAACTGGGGTGCCAAGTAAACACATTGGCACAGAAGCGTAGCTCAGCACACTCATGAATGGGCAAAAAGCCACTACTAGTCACAACAGACAAGTTTGGCACTGGAAAGGGTCTCTATTTTTAGCCCAGTTTCCTAAGGAAATGTAGTTTATGTGGTAGTACTATGTGCAAATGTTGGGTGTCTGTCATCTACACTACTATCACTACTCTGCCTAAATAGCCAATTGTAGCCTAGGTCTCATAAACTGTGGAAATGCATATAGAAAATCTGGTAAGAAGAGTCCCTGGAAGTACTCGTTCTGGCTGCAAAGCTTCCAACCAACATCAAGGCTAGAGGCTTCATTGCCAACCCCTCATTTGCTCTGTGTTACGATAACTAAGTGCAGTCAATACAGCTTCCAGCAAGAATCTGCTCACTGCATGCTTCAGTCTACAAACCATATTGGTACAGAATATTTTTTTTTAATCAGGAAGAATCAAACTTACTAGTTTGCTTAGTGACCCCATTATGCTGCGAATACAAGGAGTAAGACGCATGC
The DNA here is from genome assembly GCA_035590215.1 of Microhierax caerulescens. NCBI lineage: Eukaryota > Metazoa > Chordata > Aves > Falconiformes > Falconidae > Microhierax > Microhierax caerulescens. The sequence goes on from JAVJGJ010000030.1 coordinate 27,933,152, forward strand.
TCCACCTCAAAGCAAGTGGAGAGAGAAAGCAAAGCAGTCAGCAAAAAAATCAAACAGGATATGGCAAGAGGGGGTGGAAAGGGGCCAGGTATTGCCAGTAGCTACCCAGGGGTAGGCAGGAATCCTGTATCAGCCTGGGTATATGTTAGCCTAGATATTGCACAGACCCACAGAAACAGTCCCATCCACAAAGTGCTGTGGATTTAGTGACACGGAAAGTGGGAGACAAGGGAGAGAATGTGTGACTTGCTCTTGAGTATAAAGCTGAGATGGGATCTGAGGTCATCAGATGATTGAGAGTCAATTTAACATTTGTGGCATATTTGTTTTTACCTAAATTAAATAAGGACTTTTGAAAACTGCAGAAATAGGCCTTTTTATTTATTTAAATTGCCTTTCATACTGTGTTAATAAAAGTATTGCATGACATTCTCAGCTGCTGTTCCCTTAGTAGCTGGAGTTTTTTCCCCTCTGTCAATTTCTAGTGCTGACATTTTACTTTTTTTTAATCTTTGGGCTCAAGACAAATTTTTTTTCACCCTGATTTCCTTACAAATATTTGGGGTTTGCTCCTGCATCCCTTGAAGCCAGTGAAAGTCCTGAAAGAGCAAGGAATGCAGAACCAAACCACAGAGTAATTTACATTTTCTATTTTATTTGCTTTTAAAGTCCCTGAAGAGACATATCACTGTTTATTACTACAATAAAACATTTCTAATTCACTCAAGTGAGTTAATGACTGAGAAACCTCCTGAATATTACTGAACTGGCAAAATATAAATTATTAGTGTATTATTTTCTAAAAAGCAAAGCTTTTTTCTTGTTAAGTACACCTGTATTTGATTACTTGTTACAGTGGCTTACTGCTGAATAGTAAAGCTTCTGTAGTGCACTTGAAACCTCAACAACGTGCAAGTCTGCAAAAATCTACAACTTTTCAACCTGAAAAACACAGGAAGATGCCATCATTTTGGGGCACGTATGAGTTGTCAAAATTACCACAACTGAGATTAACAAAATCCCACTAACAGTTTTCCCTTTTTGATTGTATTTCAAACAGCTCAGTCAACAGCAGCTATTCATCAAAGCCCTGACTTCAAGCACATGTCTATGAGAAGATTTATCCTTGTCGTGTCAGTTTTATTTACCTGTTACATATGGTCATAGTATCAAATTATGAGTTGACTTAGGAACTGTTGTTAATTTTTCCTAGCCCATGACCTACTCAGCACAATGGACCCTTATTGCTGCAGGTGCACCTGGCTGCTCCACTAACACAAATAAAGAGTCCATTAATTTCAGTGCAGTTACTACTCGTTTACAGTAACATGGAGGAGAATCACATGCAGGGTGCCAGGACTCTGCTGGCTCCACACAAATCGTGGTAAGAAACAGGAACACCTGAAGCACCAGACCAGTTTTGACCACAGAGTGGCAGCAAAATCAAGACACTGCTCAAACAAGTCCCCTAACAAACGTATCACAGGCGCAAACTTCCACTAGCTCTTGTTTGGGGAAAGAGGGGAGGGAGAGAGTCCTATAAAAACACATTTGATAAGATACATAGCTGATAGCTGTAGAGAATTTCCCAAAGTTTAAGCCCTCAATTCACAACTTCCAGCTTGAGGCATGAAACTTGGGGATATTTCATTTTGCTGTAATAACCCAGGTTATGTTTTGAACCTAACTGACAGCTGTGCCAAAGAACAAGCTCTGCCACTGACTGCTTCCGAAGAGCTCCAGAGAAAGGGAGAAGAAAATAAAATTAGTTTCCTTACCCCACAAACTGCGCTAAACACAGCGGGAAGCAAATCCCATCAGCATTGTGCTGGAAGCCTTCAAGAAACATTCTGGAGCAAATGGTTCCAACCCAGTTAATTGCACAAGGCTCTTGCAGTTTAATGGGAATTTTGCTCAGTCAACAGAAGTAATTAATAAATAAATAATAACAACAAGAACAAGCGGAGGTCTCCATCAGCTTCGCACTTGCATGAGTAATTCACAAACAACGGTCTCTGTGTCCAAACGTTTCTATTTTTGCCATCCACAGCCAGCGGGATGACAAACCACCTTGCAATCACAAAGGTGCAAGGTCAGCCCTGTCTCACTCCTAGCTGTCATCAGAAGAGGATAAGCACAGGACCTCCTCCCTACCATCAGACAGATAGCCCTCCACAATGGAGTGATATCCCATGACAGTCTGGGGTCTCTATGCAAAGATCTTAACCCAAGGCAGCAGCACATCACAGCCACTGTACAACAGCAAAAGTTAACATAGCTTAGACCCTGCAGGTCCCCTATCCAGGCTGCATGGCCCATACTACATAGCATCCACTTGTCAAAACATCCAGCGAAAGACTCTTACAGTATTCAAATGGAGCAAACGAGGCAGCATGGGAAAACAAACACCAGATGGAATGGAGGAGCAGGGTGGGGAAGAAGAAAAAAGCTCTGTGGTCTGCAGACTCCATAAAGCCTCTTTGAAGAACTAGCTTAATGGCAGGGCTTGGAAGGAGGGGCAAGATAAGAGATGGGGAGTTTTCCCTCTTGTTCCAGAGCCCTGCTGGGACCCTGCTCCAAAGCCAGCACTGCCCATCTCTGCACACTCATACTGAGCTGTTCTAACTCCCACCAGGACAGACACTGGGGCTAACAGCTTGGAGGGATCGAAAGAGCCTAGCCTAAGAAACAGGCACAGAGCAGGCAACACTGCACATAAGCCAGCAGGGAACAGCTTCCACAGCACTTAGGAAAGAAAATTATGGTTTCTGGAGCTTCACTGCACAAGAGGGCAAAACACTGTAAATTGATTAGCTGCCCACCTGTAAACCAAGCACACTGCTGCAGCCAGGTGTGAGGCAGGAAACACTAAAGCATTGTCTAAGGGCAAAGTGAACCATCCACAGCATTAGACAGGCTTGTCAGGGGATGAATGCATGCAGACTTAGAGGAGGAGAGCAGCATGTATGCAGCATGCACATTTTTCAGCTGGCTGTGACTATTTAACTGAACAGAGAGTCATCTGCCTTAATCATTACTATTAAATTTATTATTCATTAACCACATGAATTATTTACATTTAAAACTGTGGGTCCTGCAAACCAGTGTGAAACACTGCCTGCTTTCAGTTTCTGATAGTTGGCAAGAGCCTGTCTTCTGGTACTGCCAACCCAGACTTCTAAGCCACAAGTCAGATCTGCTCTTAGACAGCTTTAAACAAACCATTTTAATAGCTAATGTTGTTCCCTTCGTTTTATCAAGCCTTTATGGTTGACTACTTCATTTTTTTTTCTTCTTCAACCAAATGGTTGAGAGTTTGCTTAAAAGCAAAATCTGAAGTTCTCATGGAATACCAGGACTCCAAGAGTCAGATCTTACCAAAACCCTTTCAGTACCACAAGATACGTGGGAAGTCATTCACTTCGGCGAGCATTCATAGCTCATGTTTGCTAGATGCAGTAATTGTTCTTGTTTCTCCCTTTCAAACACTAACTAGCCACTTTACAGGAGGAAAGTTTGGGCTGACAAGGACACAGTACTTCATCTCTACCCCAGCTAACTCCCTCTGAGCCTGCCGGAGCTCTTTGACAGAACAGGAAGCTTAGCCAAAGCTAAGTTTGTCCAAGCTGGTCCTCAGCCCCAAAGCTTCCCCTGTGAACGGTGTCTAGCTGCGCACAGGCTGTACCTCTGTGTGAAACCACTGAACTAAATTCCAACAGGTATACATGGCATAGGAGAATAATATCTGTTCTCCAGAGAAACCCCATTTTCTTCTTTGCCCTCCCCTTACAGCATTGCTGTTAGCAGCAAGACCTTTTATCTTTATTCTAGACCAACTCTTAGAGAAGGAAAAAGCACAGGTCCAGGAAAACCTGATTCCATTCTGTGCTCCCGGTGAGCACGGCTTCCCTGCTCACTGAAACGTAAAATCAGGTGCCCAAACCACAGCAAAATTTTCTTCTGCATTTGCTTGCAAGAGGGACACCTCTTAACCTCTGCACTTCCACTACCAACATCTGAACAAGAGCTCAGCAGGTACCTTTGAAGGTTTTGACACGATTGTTAAAACAAAGAGGATTAGGAGAAACTACAATTACTACAAACCCAATCTCCTGCATTCACCTAATCATCTCTTTTAGTCACTCTCAGGAGAGAGGATGCTTCCTGACCCCTTTCAAGCATCCTGCACTGCTACTTGGTAACTAAATCTCAGGAAAAAACATACTGAAGAAACAGTGCCCAGAAAGATTTTTTTTTTTTTCCAAAGGGATTTTTTTTCCCCAAAGGCAGTTTCGTAGAAGACACTTTGAAAAGTGTATTGCATGCAGTATGCAGGAATCTGCTACCTAACCTACAGAAAAGGGCTGAAAGTTTAAGAGCCAGAGCAGAGGACAATTACTGAAGAGATTCTGTTGAAGACAGATGTGCCAATTAAAGTACAAAGTAGGAGAAAACAGTATTGCTATAGAAGGACAAAAAATAAATCTAAATACTTTCTTTTGGTGAGATTATGAGCTGTTCATTAAAAGTTTTCTGTTCAAAACATGACATACAGCCTTCTGGCTTCATGACAATGATATTTTACAAAATACTAAACACTGGATAACAACTGTAATATTTTTAAAAAGATCTGAACTACAATGCTCAGATCCAAACTCCTCAAAAATTCTGGGATTTTGGTTTCCTTGGACCTCCCTCCTATAGAAATGTGAAATACCTAATGAAATTTTAAAGGTGGCTTATAAGAAAGATGGGGACAGACTTTTTAATAGAGCTTGTAGCAAAAGGATAAGGTGTAATGGTTTTAAACTAAAAGAGGGTAGATTCAAATGAGACATAAGGAAGGGGGTTTTTTACACTGAGGGTGGTGAACCACTGGAACAAGTTGCCCAGCAAGATGGTAGGTGCCCCATCCCTGGAAACATTCAAAGTCCAGCTGGATGGGGCTTTGAGTGGCCTGATCTAGTGGAAGGTGTCCCTGCTCATTGCAGGAGGGTTGGACAATATAACCTTTAAAGGTCTCTTCCAACCCAAACTATTCTATGATTCTACAAAATTTTTTTCTTTAATTTCAGCCTTAATTTTTTAGATGGCATTTTCTGAGAATGCAGTTTCCTACTTCTGCAATTCTTTCATAAAGGGTGAAAAGAAGAAAGGTATTTGTTAAAACGATACAGAAAATTACTTTTCAAAACTATAATAACAATTGAAAGAAAAAAATGTGATTTCAGATTACCTTCAACTTTGACTTAATTCAAAACAGATAACCTGAAGGAATCAGGTATGTCCAATAACTTTATACTGTTGATGGCCACATGACTTCTTCCAGTTGTTGGTAGATAACTGAGACATGTATTACATGGCCCACCAAAAGTGTTATTTTTCCTCAGTGATGAATTATTCCCCTAAAGAGGTCAGCTTTCATTTTGACAGAGTTCCAATTAATAAAATTAAATTCAGTATGTATTACGTGCATCCATTTTGCAATTCCTTATTTATACACTGGAGTACACTTCTGGAAGGATAAGGAACCCATTGCCTTATACTCTTATAAATCTGCTTGGTCATCAAGAAAAAGTTGGATGAAGGATGCAAGAAAACTGAGAACAGCGACTTTTATTGTATGGTTCTCAGGTCTTCAATGAGGTCGGTAAAATAACATAAAATGTCCTAGGAGAGCTTAAAAATAAATAAATAAACCACACACACACTTTTTCCCAGCTATATTTTTCTTAACTAAAACTACTTTCCTCTTGACTAGCAATTCTACCATGCTAAAATGACTACAATATCAGTCTTTCCATGTTCAAGCAACATATTTACTATGCTAGTACTCACTTGCTTTTCAATATCAATATAAAACAGATTTAAAGCAACATGAGTTCTAACTTGTTATTGCTGTATTTCTAGTGAATGCTTGGAGCTGTCCAAGGCACACAGAAAAAACAGTTTATATCTTCAAAGATATGGGAAATGGGTCAGTATGAAAGTCACTGAGATGATTCACATATATAAAATAACACAGACAGGAGTTCACAAGCTCAGGTCCAGCACACTACCATTAGTATTTCAAGTTTAAAATCAGATTTCAAATTCAAAGCCATATGGTCTACTACCTGATTTCATATCTTACCTTTGCAGTGTAGATTTCAGAGCTAGTTCACATGTTGAATTTGGTCTTAATGTCACATTCTACTCTCATATGTATATTATCTTTCTAATCTACACAAAACAAACTTCATCTCAAAACATCCATTTCTCATTGATCACCTGAGAATATTTGCCATAATCAGCACCCCTGCTAAATTATCCTCCACCTTAAATCAGCACATGGTCAGCATGTCTGACATGATGCAGAGTGAACTGCTGTTTTAGAAAATACAATTGGTAAACTACAAATGGCAAATGAATTCACAAGGGCAAGACAGATATATGGAAATCTGTGAATACACTGACATATATATGTATGTATACATACACATACACAGAGACTACTGTCACTGAATTCAGCCAGGACTATTCACACATGGTTGCAAGAACCTGTGAATTTACTGTTTGGTTACAGAGTCTCTCAAAAATATATTGCATGAATAAACTGGCAATATCCCATACTGATTTCAGCATTTTTCACAACAAAACACAAAAATTAAAAGAAAAATTAGCAGTGAAATTTAACATGATAGAGTTAAGTGCCTGTTACCAGGCCTGCCTTATCACAGATTCCATAGGTGTGCCTGACTGCTTAAAAGTATTAAGTCAACAGTATGCCAACAGCAACCCAAACCCTCAGATAAAAAGATTTTCACACCTTGTTTTCACCAGCTCCTCTGTGTCTGGTCCAGGCAATGTCCACTGTTCCAGCTGCTGTCAAACACTCCCAGTGCAATTCTACAGCACTGTGGAGAAATCATAGAAACATTTAAGTTGGAAAAGACCTTTAAAATCATTAAGTCCAACCATTAACCTAATACTCCCAAGTCCACCACTAAACCATGACCCTAAGTACCACATCTACATGTCTTTTAAATGCCTCCAGGGTTGGTGACACCATCACTTCCCTGGGCAGCCTGTTCCAGTGCTTGACAACCCTCTCAGTGAAGAAATTTTTTCTAATATCCACCTACAATTCCCCTGGTGCAACCTGAGGCTGTTTCCTATTGTCCTATCACTTGTTGCTTGGGAGAAGAGACTGACCCCCACCTTGCTACAACCTCCTTTCATGCACATATTTAACCAAAATTGCTTCACAGAAGCTAGAAGTGAAGCAACACATGAACATAAATCAAACACTTTTGAGGAGAGAGGGTGGGTCCTTCAGGCTGCAAAGGCTAGATTAGTACCGATGGAAATTTCTCTTTGGGGCAAGAGGCCCTGTGAGGGAGCTGGAGGCCCAGGGCCTCCTCATTGCCATCTTGTCTCACTCAGGACATGGGGAGAGGCCAAATGAAGCCCCTACCTCAGCCATGGCACTACAGTCAGTCCTTCAAGAGATTGAGCAGGGGAAGCAGGTATAGCTAAGCCTTGGGACCAGGGGATGAGTTGCTGGATCAGGAAGGAGGCACAGGGACACTGCTAGGACACCTATGGCCACCCCTCATATATCCATATCCAAAGGGGATACTAGTCAGGTGCAGCCAAGCAGGCTTTTACTGCAAGCACAGAATCAAGGCAAGGAGGAGAAACAGCCTCCGGTCACCAGAAAAAAATCCCTTAAGAGACAGACGGAGACTAACCTGTCATCCAGGTGTTTGGACGGTCCTGCCACGGGAGCTGCTGGCTGCACCTGGCCCCAAAGCCATCTCAGCCTGCTAAGGAGAGGCAGGAGCCCACCCTGCCTGACATGGCCACCAGCCGAGGCCACTGCCCTGCCTCAGGCGGGCTTCGGCTCCAGATCCCACGGGGAGTGCCACGGGTTGCTTTGGTCGTTTGAGGTTTTTTTAAATGCTGGTAGAGCTTCAAGGCTTGGCCTTCATCTTCTCCAAAAAACACAGCTCCTCCCAAGAGGAACTCTGAGTGACCACACACCCCGCACTCCGTGAGCGACCGACCGCCATTTTCCTTCCCGCCCTTTCTCCAGAGGCGAGTGCTGCCGCCCCCGCGCGCTGCCGCCCCCGCGCCGCAGCTTCGCGCTCCGCCCGCCTCACCGCGGCTCTGAGCAAACCCGCGCCCTTCCCTTGTGCTCCGGCGAGGTGGTAATGCAGCCCCTCAACTCCGCGGTGAGAAGTGCAGAATGTTGGAATTAACGGCGTTCTGATGAACAAACAAAACCAAAAAGCCGATTAAGTATCTTAAGAAGAGATTGAATGAAATTTACTATCAGTATTTCACATAAAGGAAACAAAAATACTGAAGTGCCTAGACCTGAGGAGAAAAGTAGAGGTAACTGAACATTATTATTACTATTCTGTAATGTCTAAGCATTTAATAGTGCTTTCCTTTTTCAGGGGATTCTTGTTTCCTACTTGTAGGTAAACTTTTTTGTGAGCGATTTTGTTATGTGATAACATGGCCATAGAATAGCCACAGTGCCGAGAAGCGGAGCTGAGAAGTGGGCCAAAGGGATCTAAAAGTTAATTTCTTTAGACATAGAATAAAAGTCTATAATGGTAAAGCATGAGTTATGTGGGTTAATTAAATAATAATAATAATAATAATAATATGCTGCGGGGCTTTTTGCCATCTTCAAAAGTAGCCTGTACTTCACAAGCAATTAATTGCATTTCAAAGTAAGAAAGAAATATTGTGTTGAAAATTTCCCAGTAATTTTATCAGTCTCAATCCAGGAAGACAGAATTTCAGCCTTTCCCCTCCCTCCTTCTCAATGTTTAGGAATATAGTATAAAACTGCAAAACAGCCACCAGGCTATAAACACCAGTGGTCTCCTAACCGTAACCCCTCAAAGTGCTGCCAGACATTTCACTGGGCCATCAAGTCTCCTGCAAGTTCAAGTGTTACGTTAGGCAGCATTGAGAATTTAGTAATATTTGAAAGACTCAGGCTAGGCCTAAATTTAGGACCCTGTTCCCATTTAAAAAAGAAACAAAAATATTAAGAAGATTAAATGCTTGTTGATTTAATTGTATAGGATGTGACTGAAATTATTGGACACGTATTGTCACCTTACAGTTGGCATTCACATCATTGCCTTTTGTATTTCCACCATGCTTCAACATGGGGGTTGCTTGTTTGGTTTTGATTTTATCTTAAGTCAGGTTTCTCTCTCACTTTCACCTACTCATAAAATATTGAGCCATCACATACTTTCCCTCCTGCTGTCATGCACAGGATTGTTTGGATGAGACAGCAATTGCTCTACATTCTCTTGCCACAAACCAAAATCCACCTTCAATTTTAAGTTGCGTTACAAAAGAAAAAAATCCTACTTAAACCTCAGTGGCATGTGATGGCCCCATATCCTTACTTTCTTACTTGCCTTTTGTGATAGTTCTGTAGTGTTGCCAGCACCAGAGAGATAAACAATGAATCTCGTGTTCCCGCTTTCTTTGAGTACTCTCTCATTTCCTTCAGACTACAAAACCAAGATAGGTAGGTTTGCTAGACTGCCAACAGGATTTTTCCCCCTTCCAACAATGTGAATGTCTTTATTGTTCAATAAATGCTGTTCTGCAAATACTAGCCAATGTTATTTCTGCAGCATTAATATTAGAAGCCTGCAGGATTCTGCAGATTATGTAAAAAATTATTTTGTATTTGTGTACTCCACCACTCCATCCTTTTAAGTCTATTGATTTAGTAAAACGAGCCACCTAAAATTATTCTTTTTTTGGTTTGGGGTTTTTTTTTTGTTTCAATCACAATGAGGTATGCCTTTAGGAATAGCCATTTTCACTGCAAGTTCTCTAGGCAGAGAAGAACTCATAATTCATTGTCTGCCTAAGAGCTCTCTGCGGAGAAGATTTTTACTTCTTTATCTTGTTTGCTCTGTTGGTTGATTGGCATGTATCTCTGTATATAACTATATCTATGGCACAATGTTATAATAGCAAGGAAAACAAAATTACTACCTCTGCCTGACATTTCATCAGCAATACTTGGGAAATACTGTCCCTGAAAAACACAGAACAGGGGGTTACAATTAACACTAAGAAGTGTTAATTAGGTAGAGCTAGAATGATTTATTATAAAGCAGAGGGTATTTTACTTTTCCATGTCTCACAACAGTATAGCTTCCTGAGCGAAGTCAGGTGCTCTGCTCATGTAGCTGAAAGTGAGGAAATACATAACCCCTTGTTGCTATACTTTATTGCTGAACAAGTACTTATTAACAGGCGTATTCTTTGGCACATATTAGTATATATTCAGGACATAGGGTCTCTTTTGCCGTTGTTAGAGCTCTGCTCTAAACTCTGAGGAATTTGACACATTTTAATGAATGAAGACAGAGTCCAGGAGAGCTTTCCTGCAACAGAAATTGCATGCTTAATTAGGACCCTTATTAAAAATAAATGCTCAAGTAGTACAAAAGTCTACAGTCCAAGCCTTATGGCTCATACTGAAACTAGAGACAGTCAATATTAGAAGTCACTTCTAAAAAAAATTATAAATTATTTTGAGTAGCTCAAGGTCACACGGTATTGGTAAATCAGCAGCAGAATTTAGTACACAAACCAAATCTTCCGAGACCCATGTGCAGTTTTCACTCCAAAACCTCACAGCTTCCTTCATTTACAAGGTCCCAGTGCTCCTCTGCAACAGCAATATCTCATTCTTATTCCATGAGAATAATTCAGTGACAGTTAAACAAACCAACCTGCAAAGATAAGGGATAATTGTACCTTTCAAAATGCTTGATATAAGAAGTTAATATGCTTTACTTTAAGTGTACCACACTCAGCTGGAGCATCAGCTTTCATACCTACTACACTCAGCTGAAGCACCATACCTATTTCAAGAATCATTTCATTTTCAGATTAATCTCAGAACAGATCAGGAGCTCACACCCACCAAGCACCAGCAGCATGTTGCTACCACAGGAAGCACTTTGGTGCTGTGCATCCTGCTTTAAGACAATATTCTGTGCTTGGGTCTATGAAGAAAAAAAGGCAGCTCTTGCCCAGGTGAGTCCAGAATCTGCGTGTAATATCCGAGAGCTCCACTTACACCAGAAATTAAACTGAGAGGAAAAGAGACTAAGTCATTGTCATTTGAAGCTGGTGGCATATTACCACCAGCCAGAGTGATATACACTAATAAAATATTGTCATTGTTATTCTTGTTCATAAAGCCTTAATAAGCTTTAAGGAAAATAGCTACAACATATTCTTTCCAAAAACGAGGAGGAATACTCAGAAACCAAAGAGCAAAACAGTCCAAAAAGTCATCTGTATGCAGAATTTTAAAAAAAAAGAAAAAAAGGGTGCACAACAGAAGTCCAGGGGAGTAAAACTGCAAATATTTCACGTTTACCATGCTCAGAGTTGAGGATCTATCTAAAAAAAAAAACAAACCAAAAAAAACCACCACCACAAAAAATATGCTCTTAAGGATAAAATTTTCATACACATTTGATTTCTGTTATAACAAAGTTAATCCTTGGATTAGGGGAGCATGAGTTTCAATTAAGGTTGAAAAAAAGAGATTCATGATACCATAAATGTGCAAAACAATAGAGACAGTCAACAAAGATGCCTCTGTGCAAAACATTTACTGAAAGTCACTAACAGGATCCTTTTTGCTGTTGCATTTTGGATGCCAGATGGCTGGAGGGAGTTCCAGCAGGCAATTTCTTAATGAGAGCACCTCTGCCCAATATCATCGACATCCATCAGATGCAGCAGCTACCCTGCTGAGGCATCCGAGAAACCCAGACATTTTACCAATGACTTTTTACAGTTTATGGAACATCATTTGCTGTTGTTCAGTCTAATCAAAGCTAACTTTCCTTAGACATTTCAATGACAATGAATAAAATAGTAACACAGGAGGTAAGGGTCCTAGGATAGTCTTAGCTCCCCAGTTGGCCCTGCCTTTAAGAGCAAACCTACCGCTCAGCACCTCCGTCACCACAGACTTCTAGCTTAATAGAGCCATTTCCTACTTGAGAGCCAAGTACACCATTTTTGCCAACCTTGCTTTACAGCTAGAAGAAATCCTGCTAGCCAAGCATGCTGACATTCTCATCTTACACAGGTTTGAAGCTCTTTCCAGATCAAAGATGTACATACCCTTGCTTGCCAAGATAAAGCAAGTTCTCCCCTCAGTGGCTAGGGTATTACACACTGAAAAATAGCTGAGCCCTCTCCCAGGAGTGAAATTAGGAAGCCAGAGTGAAAGATGCATGGGATCCCAGTGGGCCAGTTAGCATACATTTCAGCCTGGCATCAGAATCCATAGGCACTTTCATGTAACACTTAGGAAATAACTCAATAACGGTTATAAACATACCGCAATGCCTTTGCCAGCTTATTCAAGTGTCTGTCAAAGGTGTGGGGTACATCCTGAATATTTTGACACCATTACACTCCCAGTAAATTAGGGCTGGGTTAACTAATTTGCCTGGTGTACTTTGGGCAACAGATTATATTTGTAAGACGTGATGGATGAATGTTCCCCCAAATCCAGCAAGTCTTATACTACTACTCACACTTACGTTCTAAGATATTTTCCAGTGGATCTGAAAAAGGAAATTCAACTAGTGTTTTGGGATCCTTTTCACTCATTGAAGAGAAAAAAGCTATAACGTAATTCTTGTAGAGAAGAGAGACCTTGAAAACCCCTCTCTAATCCCTGCTGGTCTAGGTGAAGCTTTCATGAAGAAGGGTACAGATTTTAGTGAGGGGCTGGAGCCATGTTTTGCCTGCCAAATCTACTGGAGCATTTTCCCACTCTTGGCCCCACTGCATCAGAATTATTTTCTCTGTGTCAGAGTAAAGCTTTATAATGTGGATTAAAAGAATGATTAGAGAAATTAAATGTAATTCATCCCTCTAAGCAGGAAAAAGCCAGCCATCTCATAACCTCATTCTAGCACACCAGACTGAGTACTGCCATTTTAGTCACCTTCTGTGTGCCTTATCAGTTGCCATTTACTCCTAATGAACAGGTCCTTAATTAGATTCTCCTAACCAGTATAAGATACCTGACTCTCTCCTTACAAAGCAAAAGTTCTTTAAATTATAATCTCTGCTATTTGCCCCATTCATTTGGCCGTAAACATCTATGGCTAACCTTTCAAGCAGGAGATTTAGAAAACTGAGGAAACCCATAGGTTCTACCCTAGGTAAACCATGGTCTTCCTTCCTCAAACTATGACAGGTAATCAATATCCTGTATCCCACTTACAAGAAAGTGAGGTAACATTCAGATACCTTTGTTCCCTGTAAAGCTGTGTCATCAGTAAGTCCCTACTGCACAAATCCAAGCTCATTTTATCTGTCTTCCCACGCTGCTGTTGCTACTTGTGGTTAGCAGCTCATGGTCTCTGGATCCAGCTCCCTTTAGCAGGGGTCATACCCTCTTCCCTCCACTGACTTGGGGTCCTGCTGACTTTTACGCCTTTTTCTGGGTCTGCTGAATGGTTTACAAGGACCCTGCCTTGTTGGCCCTGCTCCCATCTTGTTGAACCTCTGTGAACCTCTCCTATATTCTGGTCCAGGGCTAGTACCCCATTTCACTTCCAAACATCTGATTTTAGAAACAACCTCAGCATTTTAAGGCCAGCCAGTCTTGTTAAATCTCTCTGTAAACATAAACCCCAAACAGATCTTTTAAAAAGCCTGTGTAATTCATGCTTTCCATCTGCCTGTCAGACCACATGAAACAGATCCACTGTTTCTGGTTTCCTTTCCATTTCCCTCTTACCCCCAGGAGCCTGCCCTGCTGTCACAAACATACTCAAATTCGCACAGATCCTGCCCATCTAGTATATTTGCCCAGTTAAATGGTCAACTACTTTCTGAAGACATGCATAACAGTTTTGTAATTATTAATGGGCTATGAGACTTGGAGTAACCTTGTTTTGATGGGTTTCTACATATTTTTCTGAAATTAATCTGTGCTTTTTTTACCCAGTCGTTTTGTAATCATTCACATATTGGTGGAAAAAAAATTTACTATGCAGAAACAACCTTTAGCATGACTCTTACAAGCTTTACAGCACATTAATAAGATCCAAAACAAGAAAGGAGGGAATATAAGACAGAAAAAAAATTATCCAAACCCATGCTAGCTACAAGTATACTCACACTGAGAGCATGCCAAAGGGTCCATCCTTATCCTTCACAGATCTGCATTACAGACTTCATTTAGGCAGAGCTACCGTGTGAAGTTAGGAATCAGAATGTATCCCATATATGTTTTACAGAAAATGAATCCACAAGTCAGTATGACAAGATTTTGCTCTTCCAGACCATTAAAACCAGGTTGTCAGGAAGCAATGTTTTTCCCCCTGCAGTTTAGAGTTTGCAAGGAGTTAAGATAAAATCTAAGATAAGACTTTAGCTCCCACATACAGGTAAATCCTGTACATTCCAAACAGAATTATACCCTGGGCAGTTGTCTCATCATGCCCTTGTCCACATCTGCCAAATCCACACCTGGAGTGAAGACGAACACACATTTATGCTAGCATTTGGATACAGCAGGCCTCAGACTTCACTATGGTTCAAAATGGTTAGTAAATGGCCCGTTGCAGTTAAGGCTATTAGTAGTATCTTCTTGGCTTTAAGTATTTACATCTCTTTTGATGTACTTGCTCCCACATGAACTATAAAAACACCCATCGCCATTTTACACTGATAGGCACTCACTCAGGCCTTGGCCTGTATTATGGTGCGTACATAATTGAATCTCCTGACCTCTGTACAGGACTGGATGTTACTATATCTGAAATTAAGAGCTTCTCCTATTCCCTAGAAAATGTAAATCCTGCCACATAGTACCACTTTAGCCTGGCAGGGTATCAACAAGTCTTAAAGGCTCCCACAAGGAAAGGCACAATATAATACAATCTAAGGAGCTGCCTTTTATACTTCCCATGAATATGGCTGTCCTTCAAAAGCAACACCCAGCCAGTAACACAACATTTTCATTACACTCTTGTAATACAGGCACTAAGATCTTATTTCAGTGATTCTTAAGTATTTCCACAGCTCTGACTACTGCATCTGAGTTCTCCATTAGCTCCCACAAACAAGGCTCCATTAGCCCTTTGTCCTGCTCTTCTGTGCTGGAATTCACCCCTTCCCATGTCTTCCCCACTTCTCCCAATTTCAGCATTATCCAACACTGGACTTCCTTGCAGACTATCCTCCCCTCTCTGTCACCTTGCATCTGCGTTAGCCGGGGTGAGCCAGCTCCTTCCCTCCTTCCCCCCCCCCCCCCTTTAACCTCTTCCAACCCCGGCCCAATCCTCCCCGCATCAGCACCACACCCTCCTGTCCCACCGCCCTCAATAATTTCCACCTAACCCAGTAGCCAGCCCTACAATTTAACGGGGAATTCAAGGCCACGGCCGGTTACCCAGTTCCCGGGGCTCCGCCGGGACAACCCCGGCAGCAGGTCGCAGCAGGCAGCTGCCGCCACCCCGGCAGCACACTGGGCGTCGTGAGTGGGGAGCATCTCTGCCACTGACCGCGGGGGTCCCTAATAACATGGAAATGAGAGGTCCTGGCTGAAAAGAAATAGTTCCTAGATTAAAACTTCTATTAAAATTAACTTTTTTTTTTTTCCCCAAACGCCCCCAAGACGCTCATTCTGGAGATAAAACGCAAAGCATCACGGTGTAATTTTAGGGGTTTTTTTCGTGGGTTTTTTATTTCCGTTTTTCGCACTTAACGCCCAACAGAGAGTTTTCTTCCCCCCCCCCCCCAATAAAAAGGCAGAAGAAAATAAAAGGAAAAGTGGAAAGGAACGGCAACAGGGCGAAATTAATTTTTACAGCTGAATTTCAGTATTTCTGTTGAAACCGGGGAGATAGAAATGGCTATGGATTTTCACGCGCCTTAATTGACGCTAAAAAGCAGCAGAAAACAGCAAACCAGCCCGTTTCGCTCCCGACGTAACTATCCGTAGCCCCTCCGGTCCCATCTGCTAAGCCCCACGCACGGCGCGGTTCCGCGGGTGGGCGGCGGGGGCCGGCAGCCAAGGCGCGGGCGAGCGGCGCCGCCGGGGCTCCCGGGAAGCGGCCGCGCTGGGCCGGCTCGTCCCACGGAGCTGCTCCTCCTCGTTTTTTCCACCTGCTTAATCACATTTAAATATATTAAATACTTTCCTATTGTTGTCCTGGCATAGAAGTAATTGCTGCAGTTGCCATGGGGATGTTATGACAACACAGGGGGGATGCCCGCATGATTAGAGGAGGCAGAGGTGTCCCCTCGCCCGGAGGACGTGGAAAGCTGGCGTGCCTGACACCAGTGCCCTGGGAACGCTGCGCTCCCACCCATGAAATCACCTCGGGAGAGCGAGATACCTGGGCTCGCACCCGCCGCCGGGGACAACGACGAAGAGATGTCAGAGGGCGGTGGGATGGGTCAAAGCCACTCTCACCCCAACGATGCCACCGCGGGCCCGGCTGCACCGGCAGCAGCTGTGTTTGCTCAGCGCCCGGGACGGCGGCGGCGGCACCGGCACAAAGGCCGCGCCGCCCCGCCCCGGTGAGCTGCACCCGGGGCCGCCCCGCCGCGTCCGGACCGGCCCTGCCCTCCTTCTCCTCTTCCTCCTCCTCCTTCTTCTCCTCCTCCTGTCAGGGGCTGCGGGGTGGTTTCCAGGCCGGGAAACGGGGCGTCGAGCCCCGCGACAGCGGCGGTGGCGGGGTCTGGAGCCCTCCCGGGTACTGCGGGTCTCGCTCCTCGGCCTCTAGCCAAGCATCGCCGTCCCCGCCGGCGGGGCCCCGGGGACAGGCTGCCCGGGGGACAGCGTGGGAGCGGTACCGCCACCCTTCCCGGCCGCGGCGAGGGGCCGTGCGGGGCCCCGGCAGCCAGCGGGCCGCACGCCGGGGCTGCTGCGGAGCAAAAGGCAGAGCCGCAGCCGGAGGGGAGACGACCTCGCCCCGAGCCTCCTTTATGTAGCAGCAAGTCGGGTTTGCGGGGGGCGCGCGGAGGGCGGAGGGGGTGGGCGAGAGGCGGCTCTGGAGAAGCGTGGGGAGGCTGGCGGAGCTTGCCCACCTCGGACTTGAAAATAAAACAACCAGCCTGTAAAAAAAGACACACAGCGACACCCCCCCACCCCCCCTCGGCGGCCCCGCTGAGCGCGGTGGCTGGGCGGCCGGCCCCGAGCCAGCGCCGGCTTCACGCCTTGCCGGGCTGCGCAGGCAGCCTCGCAGCGAGCGGGGCGCGGGGAGGTTCATTTTAGGTGAAGGAATGTCATTTCGCTACTAAATGGTTAGTCTAATTTGATCTTTATTATGCTGTGGATTAGGGCTGATTCATATTAAACACTAGTGCAGTTAATATAACTGCGGAACGTGTCCCACTGTATGTACAGCAGCCGCTGTTACAGCCCCGCCGCTTCCTGCGATCCACGGATTAAGATTTAATTAACAGGGAAGTTTGCTAGCGCTCGCCCGCAGCCTCCTTGCTTTACAAATAATTTATACTCGGATCCGCGGATTTTTATTCAAGTGACAGCATTTTATTTTACTCTAAAAGGGACCTGAATATTTTATGTTCTGCCAGAGGCTTCTGTATACGAACCTCTCCGAGGCAGCTTCAAACCCAGGGGATTTTTTAATTTTTTTTTTTTTTTAATCTACGGGAATTACCTCAATAGGGACAATGTATCAGATTTTCTCTTTCCTCCTCCTCCCCCCAGTTTAACAGCCTAAACTACCCATATGAGAGTTAATCGTCGTGATCCCCATTGTCGGTTGTATAAATCCAAGCTCAAGCCAACCTCCAAGACACGGCAACAATTCTGATAAATTGTCCTGCTCGCCTAACTACACAAGAATGGCTTTTATAATTAAAAGGGGAGCTGAGTTAAATCAACAGCTCCTAAGCCCTTCTCAACAGGGCTAGAATGGGAGAAATGTGGCGACCTGATTTCTTTAAGTAGCAGCTCTTTGTAGCTCATTCACGATCCCAGATATGGAAACCCATCCTTGCACAAAGTCAGCTGCCAACGAAAAAAAAAAAAAACCCAAAGAAAAAAGTTTATTCAGATGCTCAAAGTCCATCTTTTTTTTTTTTTTTCTCCAGTCTAACATAACCCTGGCACTTTATAACCAAACAGACAACTCCTTTTCCAATTAAAGTGGAATTAGGAAACTCAATCAAATTAGCTCACTATTAAAGCCCTTCTTTATTAAACCGTTTTATTGTAGTAATATTAAGTTTCACCCGCTCTTGGAAAACGAGACTTTAAAAAGTTTTCCTTGTGATATTGTTTTGGCTTCTCCCAGGATGGATCAGGGTCAAAAGTATTTACCTAGGTGTAATCTGTAATATTTATTTTTTTAAAGAAAATCTTAAAATTGTAACCAGCTTGATTAATTGCATGAGAGAGGGAAGAATTGCATTTTACTTGCTCCCATCCTTTGATTTTACCCAGGGGCTTCCTTCAATAGCTACAGCGGGATGCGTCTCCTCCCAGAGCCACCAGTATATTAACTGGTTGGTAGGAGCCGGGCTGTCAGCTCCGAGCCAATGTTTACACAGTTATATTTGAAGTGAGAAAGTAAACAGTCCAGCTGTGCCACGGAGTGGTTCGGTGGGATTAGGTTTCCATACCAACCAACTTTGTGGGCTTTTACAGTCTTAATTCAACCATGCACTCAACTTGTTCTTTGTGAGTAATAGTTTTCCTGGGCCAAACGCTCCCAGGACTGGTAAGAAAGTCACGCTCCGGCCTTCGGAAGGATTGCTTCTCTGGATGCTGCCCCTCCAACTCATCACAATAAATAAATAGAGGGAGGATCACTCTTCTTACTTTTTGATCTTTAAGAATAGTCGGACACCCTTACCAAGAAAAAAAAGAAGGGGAGGGGGGAAGAAAACCCAAAATAAACAAAAAAAATTAACAAAAGAAAAGAAAAAAACCATCAACCTACCCCTGTAGCCTTCACTCTTGAAATGAGGGAAAGATTTGGAAGGATACACAGCTTGAAAACTAAACCAGCAAAATCTTCCCTGCACATAACCCCACACTGAGGTATTGTCTTAACTCACTCACTCAAGCCGCAAACACGTTCTTACATTCTGAAAAACGTTCTTATATACCCCTTTGCTTATCTTAATATAGAAACAATTAAAACTCACACTCAAATTTCAGATGTGAGGGAAAGAGTACCTCTCCGCTGCTACACAACCCGCAGTCGGCCAGGCGGGCATCTGCTTTAACCACGCTCTTCTCTGCGACAATGCCAGATCTCCTAAATGTGACAAAAACCGGCAAGAAAAAAAAAATCCTGCTTTACACCTCTTGATTTTCACCACCCCCACCCCGTGTGTAAATGATAAAAGACCAGAACCAGAAATAACATATTTGACAATTTCCCATGATAAGGAAATTTCTCTGGCTTGTATGCTTCATTTTTATTCATAAAGTTTCCCAATAATATCTGGTTTGACCATGATAAAAATGTAATAAACATGTTTGTACTAATTGCATAAACTCCTTTAAATATTGACTGTACTTGTCAAATGAATTTCCCAAAACACACTTCCATCGTCTCATAAAATACCACTTGCCATTTATAAGACCGATCTCTTTTTTTTTTTTTTTAATAGAAAATAACATTTATTTCTATGAAATGGAAACACAGAATTACCTGTTAGAAACAGCAAGAAGTTTGCTACATCGGAACAAGAAAGCAATTTTCTTGCAGATCACAAATGAAGGAGGCTTATTAAACCATCATACACCATTGGCGCCAGGGTCCTACGGACAGTTACAAATATATCTACTTTCCAAATGTTATATACAGATCGTAACATTTCTGGGGGCAGGAAGGAAAAGGCTTTAAATTTGACAATATGCTTAATCTATACGCCTGGTAAGTATTACAATGAGCTGTCTAACCTTTAGCTTAACGTTAATACCAAGTTCACCTACGAGTTACATTAATAACTTAGATTTCCATTTTATAACATTATACACTTGCTAGTATACATATATATATATGTATGTGTGTGGGAAAGAGCACGTGTGTGCACACCCCCCCGCAACGCACCAAGGATATCCATGCTTATGGCCATAAGCAACAAAGAGCGACTCATGTCTGGACAATGAAAGTGCACCTTTATCACCGTTTTAATACACCTACGTCTGTCCGCACCAGGCTCCGCACACAACCACCGCCTGCACAGGGGAGAGGGTGGAGGGGAAAGCCCCCTGCGCCCCTCCACCCGTGCCTACCTAGCTACCCTGCACAGCTGAGCTTTAGGAAGCCGCCCCCCCACTATTGCTTCTCGGGGGTGTTGTTGACCATGGGCCCGTAGAGCCCACCGGAGTAGACCTGCTCCTTGTGCACGGCGGAGCGGTCCCGCATGAGGTCGCTGAAGGCGTAGTCCACGGGCGGCCGGAACCCCAGGGTGGGCATCAGCCCGGCCGTGGAGTAGGGGGTCATGAAGGCCAGTCCCCGGCTGTGCGCCGAGTAGGCGAGGCGCAGGGGGTTGAGTCCCAGGTGGGTGCCCAGCGGGTAGGCGCCGGCCTCGGCCCCGAAGTGCGTGGCGTTGGGCTGCAGGGGGGAGAAGGCGGAGCGGCTGCCCAGCGCGCCGATGGCGGGGGCCATGGCGCCGGCGATCAAGGGCCGGTGGTGGGCGGCGGCGGCGGGGGTGGGCGGAAGGCCTTGCAAGGCGCCGTCCCGAGCCCAGCCCTCCTCGGGGCCCTGCTCCGGGCCGCGGTTGT
>JAVJGJ010000030.1:27966124-28038248 GCA_035590215.1 Microhierax caerulescens
GCTCGCGCGGCGTCCGCCTCAGCGCTGAGGCGACCTTCGGCTCCATCGTCGGCAGCCGGGGCCGGCGCCCCCGTGTCGCTCCAGGCGCCGCAGCCGGGTAGCCGGGCATCGGCCCTCGAAGACGGGGGAGAGAACGAGCCCTGTCCCGCTGTGAAGCACACGCAGGGTCGCGGGGCGCCGGGAGAAGTGCGAGCTGAGGTGCGACGGCCCGCGGGCGGGGTGGCTGCCGGGCGGCGGCCTGAGGGAGCGTGAGGCGGCCCGGGGAGGGCGGGAGCGGCGGGTTGGGAACGGGCTGGCATCGCGGCGTGAGAGGCAGGGAAGGGGCAGCTTTCCCGTGCAAGTTACACTCTCTCATTAAGCACATGACGTTACCTGAGGGTTACCCAAAAAGCGTGACTTTGAGGGGCCTGGGACAGTCCTATGGCCACAGAGGGGGGAAAGCTGAAGTGGGAAGCCTTGGAAATGTTGTTCCCATTATTATCCTTCGGGTGAAGTGCTGCCCTGCTTTCCCCTTCCAGCTCCGGAGGTTTGTGTTGCTTCAGGCAGGAGAAACTGGTTGCCAAGAGATCCTCCATCAGGAGGACCCCACCTTTCCTGGTGGTCAGTGCCGCAGGAGACGTTCCCTGGAGTTTATAATTGTTAGAGTTCATCACTCATTTTGAGACTAATATTATAGTGGGTCTATATCTAGGTGTATTTCTCTCATGTAATTCCAAGTCTGGATAATAGTTTCTTCTAAGAACAGGGCCTCTTTTTTCAGTATTAGTAGCATCCCCTCCCCCAAATAATTTATTTTCTCTCAAGTTGGGAGGAGCCAACACTTTTCTGCAGTGCTTAAGCAAAGATAGAGAAAGTATATAAAGGCTTCAGCCTTATTCTGTGCTTAAAAATCGTATGAACCTTCCCTACTTTATTAATAATTATTAGTCCTTCTTCCTAGTGGCATATAAATAACCTGAAAATCATTTTTCTGTTTGAGGTAAGTGGATGGGCTGTAATTAAATGTATCTGTGATTATGGTAACTGAAAGATTTTTTTAAAAAATCCACATTACATTTTGAGGGCAACCAATTCCACTTTCTCTTGGAAGATAAATTCCTTCCTATAAGATCCTCATAAGCAAGTAATTATAGAAAAAAAATTCCTTAATTTTATATAATGTTTTACAATTAATGGGAATAACCATTTCTCGGAAAAAGAATGCATTTGAAGCTGGAATTTTAAATCAAAGGTCAAACCTAAGTTAGTTATTTCTAGAACAACACTTTATTCTTCAACAGCTTTTTTGACAGTGTAATTTCCGTTGCGCTTCTTTCATAGTACTCTGCTTCAGCTGCTCTTCATTTATGAGCTTGATTCTTACCCTGCTGTGACCAGCGCCTTTTCACCAACCCAGTAGTGCATAAATGCCATAAAGTTAGTTTAATTGGTCTCCTAAGGATTCAGTCTGCTTATGGGAAATTATTTTACTGCAAGATGGTATAAAAGCAACATGGTGACTCTTAAAGCTACTGCCTTTTGCAGCACAGAGAGCTTGATGTGTGCATAACGCGATTGGTTGTGCTGTGCCATTTCTTAAGAGCTGGAGTAGCTGAGTGCATCATACAGTATTTTTTTATTTGACCTCAGTGAAACTTAAAACAGGCATCAAGCAGCCACTGGATTATGGAATCCAGTGGTGTTAATCTAACTTTTTGATGTTTAAATTCTGCTAGTAGCAGCATCTTTGTCTCTATAAAAAGTGGAGTTATCAAATCACTGCTTTGATTAGTTTTGGAAAACTGATAATTTCACAAGGAATTGGTTTGATTCCAGAAGTAGACTATGATGGCAACTGGATAAATGCTAATAAAACTAGGAGGGACTTTGTAAAGCAAAATGAAGAATTCTCAAAGGGTTAACTGGTTTGAATGTGTATTCTGTTGAATCTGGCATCTTATGATTGATAAGAAATAATGGCTCCTGCATAGTGATTGCATGATGACAAGAAGGCCAATATGACAGTAAGCATTATCTGAAGGAAAAAATCCACTTGAAAGCGTCTAAAATACAGGGAATGATGAAAGGATGCTGTAGCTGCCAAAATGCAATCGTCAAAAGAATAAACTGCGTTTTTGCTGTGAAATTGCTCATAAAATGAAAGAAATGTTTTGTATCTATGAAGAGTTCCCAGTTCAGAATACTTGAATGCTTTTAATACATGTGCATAAAACCACTTTTCATACGACTAGGGAAGATGGGTAAACTAAGAGTTAAAATGGATTGAAGAAACTTTATAATGTAATCTTGAAAGCCTGATTTTTTTTTCTTCTTCTGTGTGTTAGAGGATACTGCAACAGTCACATATTGTCTTATCTTTGTCTAAACCTTGAAAAAGTAGTGGTATTTTTCAGCAGTGGAGTGTTCTCTACAGTTTGCAGGTTACACTTAAGTTCTAAAAAAAAACCCTACATTTTTTTAATTAGATCCACAAAATAATTTATTAAGTTTCTCTGTAGATGTGAGTTTATAATTGTCATTAAAAAAAAAAAAAGCCTTCTTAATTGCCACCACATTTTGGAAATGCTTTTCCTTACACAACAAAAGTTCTAGTTTATCAAGGCATATAAAACAGGCAAATAGACCTAGACAAAATGTAAACTGTTTCTGCATGCACATTAGAATAATTAAAAAACCCCTAATGGCTGAAACAGAACGGGAGGTTTCAAATGACAACAAATTACGTTTATCATTACATTTAGAAAAGGCAAGATCATGAATAGGATGTTGTAGTTACAATGTACAAAATGCCTGTGAGTGATAGTAACTCGTGCTAGTGGACTGTGACAATAGGTTAAATAAAGCATAGAGGCAAATAAAATGATAGAACACACATTTTGAGGTAAATGAAAGCACACTTATATTCACTATTTTACTAAAAACCCCAAATCACTACAGTAGCATTTATCTTTAAGAAGAAAACTGCATAAAGAGGAAGATAATAAAGAGAAATTAAGTCTCTGATGAAAGACTAAGATTGTAATCAAAATTATTGAAGACATTGTCTTGGTTCCTCAGAGTACACATATATCTTGCTTAAAAAGAATCCAGGAGGCCACCAGAAGTGGCTAAGCCACGTGAGCCGGCACATTAAAGGGCAACTGAAAGACAGACTGAAATTAGGGGAACAGAAAAGAACACAACTGTGGAAAGTTAACTTGGAAGACACAAAACCAGAACTAAACAACTGATGGACCTCAAGGAACAATTACCAAAGGTGTAAAAGATCATTAAAAAAATCAGAAACAGGAAGCCTGCCAGAAAGATAATTGGACTAATATTTTTTTCAGAGTGTAAAAGGAGTACTTGAAGTAGGGCAATTGCTGAAAACCTAAACTAGTTATTCACAGCGATGTTTACTACAGGGGAAACATGTTTTATTAAGAAAAAAAGGGAATATTACTCAAGAGATTGGTAGCAGCTGGAAGCAGTAAGGAACTGTTTTCACAGTGAGAAAGGACACCAGGAATATCCCCAAGGATCTGTGTGGGAACCTGTGTTGTTCAAGGAACTCATATATTATTGGGAAAAAGATATCAGCAATGAGGTGATGATATTAATGAATGATACAAACTCATTCAAGATGACTGGATCCAAAGTGAATAGCCATGAACTGTGGAAGTCTGTCACAACACCAAATTGGAAAAATAGTAAATTAAACTCATTGGTAGTAATTACTAAGTTACAATCATATTAACCACTAGTTCTGTGGGCACAGGAACAAATGAAGCCTACTTCTATAACCAGCAGTTGAGTGACATTTTAATTGAATTATATTAAGGCTGCAGTGTGACTTCAGTCTTTATTACACATAAAAGAAGCCACAGAGAAAAGCCCTGACTAAGAAACAAATTCTCTGGTATCTAATGAGACATCACATCCCGTTGAAACTTTTTTCCTGCAGTTAGGGTACTTGGGCTGCTTCCTTAGGTCTGTAGTGACTAGTAAGAGTGAGAGCTGGAGTGAACCGTGCCCTCACTGCACACACTCAAGGTACCTCCTATCTGGCTTCCTATTTCTTGAATTATGGGCTACCAACTTCCACAGAATTTATGGCAACTTTGGACAGCAATACCTTTATACCATTTGTTTAAAAATGAATGTAAAATGTAAAGGTAATAACAAAGCATTAAAAAAATATTTTGACAACCACTATCAATGTAATCCCACAAAATCAGCAGTGCTGTCAGAGGGAGCAGCCCTGCCTTCCTCTCCCTCTTATCTTCGTTACTTACCCCCTGCATGCTCCACCTTCTGCTTTTGGTCGATGCTGGTGTACATACAGCCACTCAATGAGCTGGAGCAGTCAGAAAACTACTCCAGGAAAAAAATGGTTAGTTTTTAGCTAGATTAGTTTGCCTGGTCCCAGTGCAAGATAGGGGCAGAGGTGGCTCTTCTGGCAGCAGTGCAGATCTGTACCAGTTTTAAATAGAGTATAAAACTGCCCGGATCCTGACACATTTAGTGCTAACTTTGGTATTCCTCCATCTCTGTCATGTGTGAGGAGATGGTTTCAGGTAGTGAACCATGAGTCATGCTGTGTACAATACTTGTAATTTCTGCTTGCTTTCAGAACCTGTCCAGAAAAAAAAAACCCAATTAAGGCTAGCGCCATTGCCTTCTCTTTTATACAAGTAGAAGAAGAAAATTTAACTGGGGTGCAGAATCAACAGTCACTCTTTCCTGGGTTGTTTGTCTGAAAGACCAGTGGCTGCAATGAACAGTCACTGGAAGGGGCTGGATAGCTCATCCTGGGCAAGTGCCCCATCTCTAGCCCTAAGACTGATGCGCCTGCTTCCACCTTCCCCCTCAACAAGCATAAAGAATTCTGTATTTTGGCAAGCAGCTTTGACAGCAGAGAGAGCACACACATTCAAAGCAGCCGGTACTATGGTGGTGTTAAAGTAGTGTGAAATGTCTCGTGTCGGGGCTCGTTTCTTCTCAGACCCATATGACTCACAATATGGGAAAACTTCAGCATGAAGTAGAATTCGGTGAAAACTGCAGGGGAGACTCAGGAGAAGCCACCATCACTGCTTTGAAATAAAAATGTGCTTTGTCAAGTGTTGGAAGACAGGACTCGGTGCTTACCTTGATG
This sequence comes from Microhierax caerulescens, assembly GCA_035590215.1. NCBI lineage: Eukaryota > Metazoa > Chordata > Aves > Falconiformes > Falconidae > Microhierax > Microhierax caerulescens. The sequence continues at coordinate 27,971,262 of JAVJGJ010000030.1, forward strand.
TAAGGTCTTGGTGCTGTGAGCCCTCAGTGGAAGGAGGTGCCCTGGGCCAGCAGAGCCTTAGCTCCAGTGAGGCATGGCAAACAACACATTGCCATCTTTAGGATTTCCTGCTGACTGCCCTAAGCGGGTTCTGCCTGGTAGTGACTCTTTGCATGTGGGTGTTTTGCTTTGCTTTGTTTGGACACCTACTTATGTGTTTTCTGCTTGTTGTGGACCGCATTCTAAGGCACCTCAGTCTTCCTGTGCATTGTTTGGGGAGTCTGGCCATGAGGCTTGGACAATGAAGTGCTTCAGTCCTCCTGTGAATCTGGGGCAGGGTGGTTTTGTTTTTCCCCACATACGGAAGAGTGAAATCATGTAGCTTTTTAGTAGAAATATTACTGTAATTGAAAATTTATTTTAAGTTTCTAATGTCACTGAGTAGATACAGTTTACGAAAGCCAAAGTCCTTTTCTGCTACATTAAAAAGAATAAACAAAACCCCCAACATAACTCCATTAGAAACACCCTCAACACTCTCACTGAATTTAAGAGTGCATATGCAGAGAATACAGAGCAAACGCTTGTGTTCTGCATATTCTCTAATAATGATTTCAATCACCAACGTCAATAGGCAGGAAGTTTCTTCAGAAGCCAGAGCGCGCCCCACCTTCACCGTAATGCTCTGAAGGCCAATAATAAAAGCCAACGCATCATACAGGATTCCATTCATTAGCAGTAATTCCGTAAGAATTAAAACTAATGCGTTAATCATGTTCATGATAATCCAATTAATGTGAAGATCCTGAAGAGAAAAAGGTAGAACGAGGGATATGCTCTGTAGCAACAGTGTTACGGTTTTAGGGTAATACTGAATTACAAAATTAGTCTGTAGACTGACTGTAGAGGATTAACCATGCCAGCAGAGCATCCGGACTCAATACCATGGTTTAGGAAAGCAGAAAATGTTGGCATAGAATATTAATGTTTCTACACACGGGTTGGTTTGTACTGAGGGTGTAATTTGGAAAGGTGACTCTAAGTCGTTGCTTCTTGAAATCAGGCCCAAAGTATTTAAGGACCAAAATCATAAATGTTTTATTTAAAGAGTGATACACTTGTTTATGTTGTGGCAGAATGATCCCTGCATACTGATCTTGATATCTTTGTATCAGAGATCAGTAATGCCACCACTTTGAACACTTCCAGTTAATTATCACTAGAACATTTTGATAAAGACAGTGCATTTTGCAATATGAACAAAATGAGGGAAAAAAATAGTTTAGGAAAAAAAAAGGCCAAACAAACCTTGGGAGCACTGGCTTCAACAAGTTCAACAAATATTCAAGCCACATTTAATAACTTTATAAAACTAGTATCAAAGTAAAGAATATATAGTCAAAATACAGAAATAAAGTTGAGCGAGATAAAACAGCCTGATGAGATCAAACAAAAGTTAAACAGAACAGATTAATATAAACAAGTTAGCTGAAAGGTCGCTTTGCTTTGCTTTGTGTAGCAGTATTTCAGCAATTCCTCTCCTCAACAGCCAGCTTAGAAGGAAGAGCTAGTCTGAAAAAAAAAGATATGCATTGCTTTAAAATCCTGCGGTATGTGTTAACTGTGATTGTTTGTAGAAATAGCATCACCCCAGTTTGCAACCTACGTTAATTTCTTATTTAATAAACATAGTGGATTTTTTTTTTGTAAGAAAACAAGTTCAGAATGAAGTGTCTGCATTCAGCTTTCCATTACACATACATTTATCTTTCTGTTGGCTATGAATTCTTTTATTTGTGAACTGCTTACACTTCCAAACCTTTTGTTTGTCATAGATACTTCCAAAAGTGTCTGCTGTAGCACTCACTAATTACAGAATTACAAAACGTAGAATAAGGCTTTCCCAGCTTAGAAATTTGCATTTTTGGTCAAGGTAATATATCAGCTTCACTAACCCTAATAATAGGCATATGTTTAATTTTATATTACCTCCTTCCAAAGAAAAAAGAAAGACTAAAAGATGTGTGCAACTGGTTTTTGCTTAGTATAAAATTTTCAAATCAGAACTCATTTTACTACGATAAACACTACGAATTACATATAAACATAGGTGGAAAACAATATGCCAGGCTTTAAAAAAAAACACAAAAGTTTGATTAGCAGATGACAATTCTGTAGCACTACTGTGCACTATGCTGTGAGCCCAGAGATTTAAAAAAGAAAAAAGAAAAAAAGAAAAAAAAATAATCAAACCAGTTTTGATGCGGGTTTGGCATCAAGTGTATGTTATGGTCTAAGACTCAGTATGCTTATTCTATGGTTGAGAAATTTAAAGTACCAGATTTTTCCACATCAGATAACAGGTAGCTGGTGCATACAATTCAGACAAGAGAACTAGGATTTCTTTAATTTGAGATGGGATCAGTAATCTATTATTAAAATGTCCAAAGTGTGCAATAATAAGGCAGATTTCTTAATACACCACCTCTTAAGATACTCATTGTTTGATGAAACAAACAAGGTGCTTTAAACCAGCAGAGTAATAGGATACAAACAAGTGCCAGAACGAAGGAAAACTGCTAAAATGGGAACTGCCCTTTCTTTCACAATGAGAAATAAAGAACTTTTGTATCTGGTATGTGAAAGGTTTTTAACAGCTGATATTCAATATCAACTGATTCCTGAAGTCTTGGCAAGATACCAGGTTTCTGGTACTGGCCATTTCTAATGTTATTTAAATATTCACATCATGCAATAAGCAGTTTCACACACTGCAATGTAATGGAAAATACTTCCTAAACTGAATCAGAACTGAGACCCCAAGCAGAACCAGTAAATAAATATCTTGCATATATGTCAAACTATATTCTTCAAACAAAACCTTACATCTTATCAAAGAAGTCAGAAAGTACTAACAAAAATTATATGCTTTCTACTATAATACTGTTAAATTTCCATGGCTGAGAATGTCCTGTTAATTTTTTTCTGCCTTTTTAAATTAGTTGACAAAGTAGAAATTCAAACACAGAAATAAAATGCATATATATGAGAGCACTGGCTCAGTGAGATATCAAATATACAGCATTCTAGTGTCAAAAGTACAGGCAGAAATGTCCAAGATTTCTTGGTGAAAAAGGGGCATTTGAGGAGTAAAAATTCTACTTAACAATCACTCACATTTTAACAGTGCATTAATTATAACAAAAGCTGGATGATAAGTGAGCAACAGAGTCATAACGTTCAGTGTTCATAGCAGAATTTTATCCTCTGCTCTTTTAAATGAGGTTGGAAACATATACTCATGTATGTGAAACTTTAAGTAGCTATCTTTTTTCAGTTTTTCAGGATTCTTGCAAGAGGCAAAGTTGTGACATTGAACTGAGTTGATGATAGTACAAGGTGGTGTTGATAGAAGTCTTCCTTTCAATGCTGTGCCTCTGGCTTGTCAAAGGATGATTAGTCCTACAATCTCGTTTGATCTATTCTTTTGCCTCTAGGAAAAGGGTTTCTTGAGGATACAGTTTTACCTCCAGTAATGATTTATTTGGATCCAGCTGGGTCACCTGTAAAGATACGAACAAGAAGATATGTGTAAATAGACTTTTTTGAATTGTTTCTCTTTACAGGGCAGATTTCCACCAGGGAGATTTCCGAGACCTTCCATCAGTGGTAACTGGAGTTGTGAGTATGAATTCCTAGGATGCAGATTAAGAATACATATATATATATATATATATATTGTACTTTGCATGTTATTATTATTTTGCAATAATAATAAACAGTAATAATAAACAGAATCCACAACACTAATTCCAAGAAGGTCTGCTTTTTCCAGTAAATTCCGACAAAAAGATGGTTTTCTACCATAAACCAATATGTGAGTATATTTGTTTTTGTCAAAGTTAAGATCTTTTGGAAGGATTACCAGAACACAAATTATGATGAAAATAAAACTGTAGTCCCAGATAAGTATCCTTGCATTTCAATCAACTGCTGGTGCAAGCAGCATAGCCAATCCAGCATGATCTCTCCATCGAAAGGGGAAACTTACTCTGCCTTTATTTTCCTACTCCCTTTCTTGCACCAAGTCACACGGCAAAGCACCTCACTTTCATTCACTGTGATGCTTATCAGCCACCTCAGCGAACCTAGGCTGGGAGAAAACTATGCACTTTGGTTTGTTGGTTTTTTTCTGTCATGCTTGTGAGTTTAGCTGGTGAACGCTCAAGTCCAGTCAACACCAAATCCGTGCAAGGTAAGTAGCAAAACCACTGAGCAGCAGGTAGAGGGGAGGAAGCAGAGCCCTCCTCCTTTTATTGGGAGCAAGGTGCTAAATCAGCTCACCATATGGTGAAACAGCTTCACAACTCAACTACTGCAGTGTTTACTTACTATGCATGTGTGTGTGTGTATATCTATCTATGTATATCTCTGTGTGCATTGTAAATGATATATAGCACATAGTACTTATGTAGACACACGTATACATTTGTATTATAGGATTGCTCCCTGGAATCCTGACTCCTTGTTGGACTTGTAAAGGTATTTAGGCAATCACTTGTGCAGATGGCCATACAGGAGAATTCCAGTGAGAGTTAAATGCCTGCAGTTTGGAAAAGAATGATACAGGCACTGTCTGCATCATTACTGCCAAAACTCTTCAGCATTTGGCTCTTAGCACCCAACTCTGCAAGGTGCTCAACATCCTGACCATCCTATTACAGACTTTCACTTAAGGCACATAAGCAATTCTCCATCTATAGTCAGCAAGAAACTTTTGTGCCGAGGATTCTATTTAGAAGCTAGACTGCTGCCTATGGAATAGATCTCTTCTATGAAAATTAAAATTTAATTGTAAGTATTGCGTAATATAATTATTTATATAGACAAAATAATGATGACAAGGGTCTTAGTGTCCTTCAGACAATCAGGTTTACATGCCAATGCTGTGACATCCTTCAGAGGACTACTGCAAAGCTTCACAGAGAAAGATGAACATTATTTCTTTTAATCTTACAATTTGCTGAAATATTTCACTTCCATTTTAAAATTTATTTTCCCTGGTAGTTCTGTTTTATTTTCCTGTGCGAGTACACTAGTTATCAGAAGTTTGCTTGTAAATAATAGGTCATTAGTCTTATGCTATAGGTGTAAGTGGAAATGCATACCCCAAAACATCTTTCCAAAGTTATATCTGTTTTATCTATGATCACAGCACGTCACTGCTTTCTAAAATTATTTTTTGAAAACACCGTCAAGCACACCAAATACTATGAATTAATAAAAATGCTAATTTATTTTTTCTTAAAAGCATAACTTACTACTCCTGTAACCAATTAACAAAACCAGTATTGCTCCTCTTTCCCCTCCCCCCAACTATATCAAACTTAAAATATATTTGTATTTCTATTGTTTTATTGGATAATTACAGAGAATTCATTATTTAAACAGCTATTAAAAGCTTATCACTTCCTGAGCTCATTGAAATCAATGTAATTTTGCCTCTCTGATCGCAACAGAATTAAAAAAAAAAAGGCAGAATTCTTAAAAACAAAACAAAGGGATGCATTATTTTGATTCCCAAAGCAGGAACGTATTTTCTTAAACTTCATGTACCATGGTGAGCTATTGCTAAATGTCTGAAGAGAAAAATAATTTATAAAAACCAGACTCAATTTTAGATTCCTATTATCTACAGTCCAATTATGCATTCCTGCACAGATGCTGCTTAAATTATTGAAAGGTTATTATCTTAGAAAGCAAACCTGTTATGTAAAAAACAGCCAAAGTAGTGCATTTAAGTTTGCGATTACAGAAGTATGCTAATTAAGTATCTTGTTGCATTTTTTAATGTTTTGGTATTCTGCTACAGTCCATTATTGCACATAGGCACAAAAAGTGCAGTAAATAGGGGTCTTGGCAATTCACAGCATAAGAGGTATTGTGCACCTGAGAGAAGCAATCTTCCTTCTTTTCTGTTCAAGCTAGTATCTAATTAGACTTCTGTTTTCAAATCCTGCAACCTTTTTTCTGTAAAAAAAGCTAGAGAAGACAGATGAAGTCTCTTCTGCATTTTGGAAAAAAAATATCTGAAAAGCATGCCTAGGCAACGAACACAATCTTCCAGACTGTAACCATATGGAAACGTATTATTTATTCACTTGAGCGCAATTCAAGATACATATCCCAGTCTAAACTCTAAATTTTGCAAACTTCAAGTGCCTTAAATAGTAACAACACATTATGTCCCTTCCTCTGCGTTTTCGTACTCAGAAGGTTAGCTAGAAGCACTGTGCAGTACCTGCAGCTAAAGGACTGTGCAGCTTTTCACCATAATTTCAGTGTGCTGCTTAATTCACTGAGGGACAGCAGAGTTTGCAAATGTTTACACCATTACCCAATTAACTAACAATATGGCTCCTACATCTGTCAACAAACAAAGCTGTTGTTGCTTTGTTTTAGCTCCTTGGCATTTTCTGTTCATATGGGTCGCCATTGTACTTAATTATCACACCATAACCCTTCTGCAGCTTCTACTTTGTTATTTGTGGTTTGTAAATATGTTGTTTACTACAAAGAATAGAAGCCTTAGTAGTGAACACATTTCCTACCAAAATAAATGGTTTCTCTTGTAAATATATGAAATATAAGACCTAAGATGCTTTGTAACTTACAGTATTTTAAAACAGAATTAGAAATCAAAGAGTAATATATAACAGAGATCAAAGGACCCCGGAAGAGTGTAGCCTGCACAAGTATGTCCAACGTAGTGTTCTAATGAATTTCATTCACTTACATTTAGGTGAGTTATTTAATAATGCAAAGTATAAAATGCCTTCATATTTATATCTGTGTACCTTGCTTCATTATGGTTAGGATAAACTCTGGAGTCCACTTCAGTGCTGACAATCCTTTGCACTGATGTCATTGCATGGCATTCTTTTCTAAACAGCTTTGCATGTTATGTAAATTACATTGTCCCAAACACCTATACCTTTATTATTTGAAGATTTCTTCTATGCTGTTAGAAATTACACAGGAAGCCATTTAAGCGTGTGTTTATATACTGAATCTGATTTGATCCTGTTGAAGTCCATGAGATTACATAGGTACCCATGTGGTGAAATCAACATGTTCTTGATTAAGGTCGCAAAATTCACCAAGGTAAGCATTCAGCATTTGTTAAAGGCCTAAACAAATGCAAAAAACAGTGTCTCTCTGTATTTTCAAGTCCTAAAATAACTTTCTACCAGTCATACGCAGTCTTAAGAATCCATTCACATCATATGGTGACACCAGCTGATGAGGTGAATGTAGTTTTAAAATGTATTTTATGGTTTTGTTAACGTAAGTACTTTATATTATAATGACATGTAACTGAAAACTCCTTAAGAAGAGGCTCTAAGCTGTTTCAGATTTATATAGTAAGGAGGGTGGCAGAGGAAGGAGACAATGTTTAGATGCTAAAAGAGTATAACTCAAGTGACAGTGACATTACTAACACTGAAGCTCACAGAATTCTGTAGAACATGCACGTGCGTTCAGGGCTGCCCCAAAGCCAAAGTAGCGAGTGCCCTGGGAGTTTTAATCTTCAGGCAAACCACCTTCTATGCAAACTTTCAACACTCCCCTCTCTTCAGGGAAGACTCTTTCTAGCAACATGGCCAGAGGGTGGTAACCGAACCTTATTTTGATCAGTGTTAGATCTTGGGCTTGAGCTGCAAAATGTTGCAGTTTCATCGAAATAGGTTTCAGTTGGTAAAACAGGACTTTTCTTCCAACTATGGATACAATTTTACAGGACCTTATGCTTCAGTGCACTGGAACAAAGATTGTACCTTTTAAAAAGCTTTGTTATATAACTCATGTTGGTTTGGTGCACAGGAAATTTATTGCTTTAATAGGCATTTGTTTAAATTAATTCTGTGGCAGTTATTTCAACTACACACTAGCTAGGCTGTCTGAAGCCTCTCTATGGCACTTACAAGTTTGAATGGTTGAAAACTGCACAAAACCAAAAGACAGTAATGTTAACTCTTGTATTTCTCTTGTAAGAGTGTAGTAGCTACTTACACTTTATTCTGAATAAATTTTGTGGGTTTTTTAATAACCCAGAAACAAAAATTAATACTAAACAACATTTTTATACATTCTTGTAGCAAAATCTTTTTCCTTCTAGAATAATTTTTGTGTTATTTCTGTCTTCGCCTTTGCTGATCTATCTGTCCTAGTACACACTCACATTCTGTACAGCTGTACTTCTACCATTTCAAAGGTGTGGTTCCTTACCCTCCCTAACTCTGCAGGGAAAAGATAAATTTTTTTTAAAAAAAGACTTAATACTCAGGAAGGTAATTTAAAAATAAAGAATTGAATACACAATTATTATGACACTTACACAAGCAGTAAATATCACACCCTTCACCTTTCTCTACACCCTAGGACAAGGATCTGATTCCCAAGTAGCACAGCCTCTATACCACTTACACACGCATGAATACATTTAATGAATCTAATGGACAAAGAGTTCTTTTACTCTCTTTCCTAATCCTCCTAAAGTATAAATGCAATAGAAATTACTTAAAGGCACACCTGGTAAAGTACCAGATCTGTTTAAAAAACTATATTTTCAGAATGACACACAAACAAATACAGTGAATCCTTTCTACCTATTGAAATATCTGGGTTACACAGATAATACGCTCAACTAGAGCAACAAACAATAGTAGGGTTACTTCATAGAAATATATGCAATTAGATCTGGTTTAGTTGAATAAACTTGGGAGACAATTTACATCTGAATTGAAGACAGCCATCAAAACCAACGAAAAATATGTCATAGTAAAAGACTTTAGTCTTGTTCTAAGTACAAAACTTTAATCCAGATATGTCACACACTTACTATCTTCTCTGAAGAGATTTTCTCAAAACCATATTTTAGATTAAGCATATGTAAAAATACATTTGCTAAGCAAAGTAACAGATGTTGATAAACCAGAAAATTGTGACGCTCTATCCTCTACTTTGAGCATGCTTTCCACTCTCTTAGAAAAGCTGTGCAGCTCTGAGATAGCTGAGATGCTGCCAGTGTTTACATAGTGTAAATTTTCATTGCCTTAACATAATTTATATTAGAAAGAATCTGCTGCGTAGATTTTAATGACTGAAGGCTTATAAACCTGACTTGCATTACTTGACTTCTTAGACAGTAAATTAAGATAGCAACTGTGTTCTCTGTTTGTTAAAATCCTAAGCATAATGACAGGACAATGTAAATAATAAGGATAAGCCAAACCCCAGTGTTACTGTATTTGTACAGTGATGCCTGGACTATCGGGTGCTTTCTAAAAGTTCAGCATTATGAATTCACGATTCTACATGAAAATTTGATTTTTTAAATGGGAAAAATACCTCATGTTTGTAGAACAGAGCTTAACACCCCCCCCCTCAAACACTAATCATTCTTGCACCAAAAGTAAATAAAGCCCTGATGTTAATGTTGTTTAAAAAAAAGAAAGAAAAAAAATTACCCAAATCCTATGACTTCTTACCACTGGGTAGTAAAAGAAATGTATTAACTATCTACCTTCCAATAAAAGACATTAAGAAATGCTCTGTGCAGCAGTTTCTCCTGGGTAGCTCTGAGATAATTCTGTGCTTCTTTTTAGCCCAAGATCAGAAATTTTGTTGAGTGATCAGTATTTCCCCCAAACACGGCCAAAATACATCCAGTTACTAACATGACTGAGTATCTGTTTTGTATTTATTTCTAAGAATCACTCTCACTAAAAACATCACTACAAAAAGGCTTCACCTTCGTCTAGCCTTTCAACAGCTCATTTTCAATAACAAAATAACGAATATATCTTTTCATTCTGGCAGGAGAAGTGAAAACACATAAGTATTTCAGTTAAGTAAATTATCTTTCTGTAACGTGACTTTTGTTGATGTGGTATTGATGGCGTTATTACGCCAGTTGCCTTGTATGTTGAGAGCAAGAAGTCGCAGGCGCTGTCACTCTGAGGAGTTACCTGCAGGTACTGAACAAGACTGCGCTGGTCCCCACAGTGCCAACAGCTCCGACACTGGAGGACTTCAGATTGTGAGGGAAGAGGAAGGGGCTGTAAAGCTCTCTTCAGATTTTCTTCTTTCCTCCTTTCCTTCTTTCTGGTTTGAAATCTTTGATCTATTTAGGAATTCTTTTTGCGGTTTCTTGGAAAAAGAGAAGCTGACAGAATACCCTGGAACAGGTCTTCCCCTGACAAGGGACCTGCGGGTGGAAGAGCTCCATCACCTGCTCCTTCCCACTATTTACTTTTACTTTTCTTGCTTAGTAGAGAAAAACTTTAAGTACTGGCATTTACAGGTGAGAGCAGTTGCATGTTAAGCATCCTTTCTGCTGTGCCAAGGAGCAAACTTGTAAAGCTGCCTGTTATTTGTGGGCACTGCTGCCAGTGTGCTTACACTGAGCTAACAATTATTCATGTATTTAATTATTTTAAGATGTACTAGCTACAAAGAAGGAAGACCATGTCCCCAGAAATACCATAGCTTTCACTGTGGGTATTGATGAAGAGCTGAAAGGAAACAAACAGCCACATCTTCTGGAAGTCTGAAAACATACAAATACATTTAGTGCTCCAAATGAACTGCAAGAACTTTGCTTAGCATACATCCCGAAGGGGAACGGATGTGAACACAGTCACTCACAGGAGAATGACCCAGGATTTGATTCATGTGCACTTAATTATAACTGCATGGAAAAACAATCCAAAAGGATTTTTATCACTAGTTCAAAGGATTAAGATGTTCAGATAGTACAATGATATCTACAGTATAACATTGTGATTGGTAGATAGGTAAATAGAATAAAAAGCGCTCTAAGACTGCTTTGGTGATTTAGTCTGATGTATTACTTATGCAATTACCAAAGCAGCAGGAGATCATTAAATTTTCTGGTAACCAGACACAGCATTATTAGTATCATACTATTACAAAGGCTCTTTATTGGTATTTTATCATTACATTTTCTTCCTATGAGGGGAGAAAAGCCCACAAAACAGACATTAAGCATGAATTCCAGGGAAAAAGTACAAAACGTCAGGCCCAGTTTACGCTGGATAATGTCATATGCAACTGCAAAGCTCTGCAGCTTAACAAAGGCATCTTCCTGTGAACAATAACATGCCTCCCCTGAAATAAATGTTTTGTAAAATGGGGCAGCGCTGAATAAAAGAGCACTTTTGGTCCACGGGATGTGCTTGGGTGGAATATATAATCACATGGTTGGCATTAGTCATTGGGTTAACTAATGAGGATGACTCAACTGAAAATTCACATACCGCATTGAGTATTCAGCGTTGTGGTGAACACTTGCTTACTTTAGCGAGTCTTAAGTAAACCAGCTCATCTGAAATGCACAGCTATTTCCTGAAACTGGTTGCACATTGCCCATATTCAAATAGTTGTTGTAAGAGACCAGAAACTATATTGACCTACAGAATGCAATTCTATTTCTTTTTAGAATAAGCTTACACCTACGAGATGAGGAAGACATTCCTTCCATCTCCTTTCAGTGACCTGATACACGAAAGACTTTAATCTTTCTCTTTCGATATCGCAGTTACTTACACAAGACACCAGGTCTGAAAAGCCAGATCAAGTCTGTTTTCTTGGAAGAAAACATTATGAAAAATCTTTCTGTAATACTTCCAGAATTTTTGACTACCTATATGGAAATTTTATTTCCACAAAAGTAAACATCGCATTTCAAGAAGCAAAATCTACTCAATATTCTGTAAAAGTACTGCCGTTGACTTCTGCCATGGCAAGAATATCACCACCTCCCTTTGTAGCTGCTGACCGCAAGACTGCGATACTATTCTTTGTGAGCAACAAACTTGTTAAAAGCAGTAAAATCTAGGGGCTGCAAATGCTTCAGCGTTCTGGCTGCAATGATATGTGGTCTATTTCTCTTACACTCAAAGTTAATTAGTCCAATCGTTCTACTGTTAAATGTCATCAGGAAGAATGATCAGAAATGCTTCCAAAAGAGGCGTGGGAACATGCTAGTCTGGTATGGCCAATTTGCTTAGGCAACTTCTCAGTCTCTTAACTAAACTAAATTCAACTGCTTGGATAAATAAAATAACAACATATCCCAAAAGAGAGGAAAGACAAGGGCAGGTAGTATTGACTTAAGGAGAGTTGTAAATGAGAAGAGGAGGAAGGTCTGCCTTTGTAGGTGGCTGTGGCCTTGTGTAAGCTAGATCAGAGCTGATCAATATATGCCACCATCAGGTCTACATTGACCTGAGAAATTTTAAATTATGTGAATTAAAACAGATGAGTACTACTTTATGTAGTAGGAAATACAAGTATCAGTAACTGAAATGACTGGAAAAGTTACATGGACCACATGTTAAATTTTATCTGAACTTAAAAAAAATATTCTCAAATATTTTTGAACATATCAGAAAAGTATTTCATTAATCTGAAATCCTCCTTTGCCATAAGACAGATATTCAAGCTACCTTCCTGATTTATATGGTTACCAAAAGTGCTATTGGGTATAAATAACTATGACACTGCATGAATCCTTTCTGATGAAAATACCTTTCTTCCATCTTTCTATCAAGGTGATGATTAGGGAAAGGATGTTAAAAGCCAGAGAATGGTCCTGGACATAACTGTTTCATTAACTATTTAAAGAGTTTAAACACCACCTAATGAGTTTAGAAGTAGGTTATTTGAAGGAAGTAGTTTGCACTGGGTGAAATGCACAATAACCCTTACAAAGGATGGCTTCTAGTACCGATACACAGAACTGCCAGACTACCTGGCATAGCAGTACAGGGATCGTGCTCAAACATTACCCTTCCGAGAACAGAGGGTAACAACACTCAGTTACCTGCTGAGTGCTGCAGCTAAACTTACTATTCTGTGGGGTTATTTTCACCACTGTGGGTGTCAAAGATTACTCCTTCCAGAGCACAGGAATGAACACTCACACTTGGGTCTGGAGGAATCTCTCACTGTATACTCCCATAAAATATTAAGAATTGTCTGCCCCTAAATTTACTGAAATCCTGATCATACCTAATTTAAATTGACATGCACTTTGAGTTAAATTTATTTTCTGCCCTTTCAAGGGAGACAGATTTTTTTGTTTCTGTTTATTTAAACTGCTGTTGAAATTGGTTAATTAAAAGGATTTAAAAAATCTTAATACTCTAAACAGAGCAAACTGGTTCTGAATTATTAAGCAACATTTTAGATGCATTTAAATAACCTTAAGTGACTTAACTGCCACCTGATCCTAAGCTGTGGCTCAGAAAAATAAAATGTAAAATACTGTAGAAGTCTTGGCTTACCAGGGCTTCCAGATACAGTAAATAAAGAGCTTAAGTCTCTAATACTGTGTCTGCAAAAGGCACACTCTGAAATACATAACTAATGCTCCACCTTATGGAGAACTGAGCAGAAGAAATTACAGGTTGGAAGTTTGATTTTTCAGAAGAAATTAATAAATTCAGTCTTTCAAAAATAGTCTGTCAAAGGAGAAAGCATACCAGGACCTCCCTTCCTGAGAGATGCCATAAAACATTCACAGAAGTATCATTAATCCAAGCAGGGTGGCTGAAGCCCAGTTTGGGTAAATCTGTTCTGCATGTTCCACCAACAGTTGCAGCTATATCTGGTACACTTCAGCCTCCTGCCTGCAGTGTGGTGAAATGCCCGCCCCGTGAGGTGTTTAAGGGTTTGAGGAAGACTTCAGCAGATCTCAGCCACAGAAGGGAACAAGGAACTGGCCATCTGGGAAGCCTCCAGGGTACTGGGAGGAGGTGGATCTTGCAGCTGGCAGATCGACAGGGCTACCACCATGAGTGTTGGGAAGGCTTATAAGAGAAAGTGACTTAGAAGAAATGCTGAGTAAGGAGGTTGACTAATGCTCATATGCTTAGGGCAAGCTTTTTTTTGTTATAGTTAAATGCATTTTAAATGCATTTTGAAGATTAGAGCAGTTCTTGGAAGAAAGGCATCTATAATTCTAAAACCAGCACTTACATTTAAATAGCACACATATTTGCTTCCATAAAGCCTTTGCAGGTGGATTTAAGAATAACGTAAAGAACTTATAATACAGCTTTTTGCTCCAAAAGATGTGCATGTCCAATGTTTTCGGTCAGAGGTACAGGTTACCTGCTGGCCCGGGTTCACCCACATGACACACGCTTGTTGGTACGGTATGTAGTGCTGCCTTCATTAAGGTACTGAGAGGCGGTGGGTAACAGCTCATTTCAGCACCAGAAGAAAGAACAACACAGTTGGGGACAAAGACCCAATAACAAGTCACTGCCTGTGCTTAACTGCTTTGGAATGTCACTGCTGCTTTAAAATCTACAAGTAGTGTCTGGAAAAGGTTAATCTGTGTATTTACTCATGTACAGAAGTTTGTATTTACAATAGGGTTATGATACCAACTTTTAGTTAGCTAAGGATAGCTGTGTAAGCAAGTGGAACATAGAACTAAGAACTAATGAATTTTTATTTACCAAAAAAGTAAAAATACTTCAAAACCACTGTATCAAAACTGATGGCTTTGAAAAGCAGGTAAAAATGCTCTTAACAAGTTTTATTACGAGAGAATGCTGATTTGCTAGAAGATAATCCTCTTGTTTTGATAAGACAGAAACACTTTTGGGGGTATGTATCTTACCATAATATAAATTACGTTAGAAGAAAAAAATATTACCTTGAGAACACGTTTTTATCTTACCCCAGCAAAAACTCCAGCAAAGTAATTTTGATACTTTCAACCATTTTTTCAAAATCGGTACGTATAGTTTAAATACAGACATTCTAAATGCCGTTGTTTTCTGGAGCACAAGCATCCCCAGCGCTCTGTTCTTGTTGCACAGATTTCAGTGGGTGTTTGTGATATGTATCATATAGCAGAAGGGTCTTGACAACTTAGTGTATTTTTAAGAAGCTATATACCACAGAGCCTAAGGCTTTTAAATCAGTACTTTTAATGTATTCCCAAGGTATCCATAAATTTTTTTTTTTTTTTTGAGACGGTCTGTGGAGTTGCACACTACCAACTTTCCAAACCTGGGGAACATGGCAGATGTCATTTATAGTTCTCAGTTGTTAGCAAACCCCTGGGGGTTATTTTTTGTCTGTTGTAGTTCTGGTGGTCACAATGGCAACTGGATTCATACATGGCCACTAAGTCAATTGACATGAATCATTTATGTCATATATGGCATTATTAGGTTGGAGAAGATAGAAAAAAAGATGACAGGGTCTTTGCTTCCCATGCAACAGACCAACGGCTCCATATCCTGCCACTAAATTCTCCTTTCTTTGCCTCAGCATTTTTTTCCCTGAGAGTTTCACAAATGTACTGAAATGGCAGCCTGTTCTAATTTACCAGTCTTTTTCCTCTTCTACTCCTTTTTAAATTTGCTCTTATGTGAGTCTGATCAGTTTTTGAGTTTGCTACAGAGGATTAAAATTAACAATAATGATGATGATGTGATTAAGTACAGAAACAGCCTGTCTAAAGTGAAAAACAAATGAAAAAATTTAAAGTAATATATCTGTAGTGGGTTTTATATTGAATATGTACTAAGACATACCTACAGGTAGGGAGGCATGACTTGCAGAACATTTAAAAAACACAAAAACATTGTTTAGACTGTAGAAGACTGTTCTTCTGTCAAATAAACTGAAGGATCAGTAATACTGGAAACACAGATGACTTCTAGTCTTTGGTTCCACTGGAAATGATATTACATGCTTAAGGAGTAAAGTTAATCAGTGCTTAATGAGATTCCTTAAATACTTTTCAATCTGACTTGGGATTCTCGGTATAAGAGGAGATGGAAGAACAGCTGCAAGGACTACAATCCTGTTCACACAGTTATGCCAAAAATTAGAAGTCGCATCCACTTGCAAAGTTGTATGCTTGCGAAGACATTATCCTATTCCCCTTCGGAGTACTTACAAATAAGATGATAACGCAAGAGATACCTGCTACAAAACAGTACATAAACACACTAATCGGAGACTTACTCCTAGTCAACTTCCTCCAGGGGCAGTGATGGGAAACAAAATGGAAAAGCAACCCAAGTTACTGAGCTCCTTAGATGAAAAATGGCTTAACCGGTCACTTGGGGATGCCCCCAGCAAATGAAACCTCCAGCTGATCCAGAGCTGCCCCCATGGGTTTGCAGCAGTGAGGCAGTACGGCCAAAAAGCTCCTGAACTTCACCCATCACTGCTTGGCTTTGTTCTGTCACCTCTGTAGTGTGTTACCTTTGCCTTTTATACAGGGCACCATGTAATCACTGCACAGTTGGACTCATTGACTTTTACCTTTGTGGTAACAATGGCTAAATAAGAAATTAAAGTTAATTTGTAACAAAGCAGAAAACATACAGGTATATTTTCAAAGAAGCTTAGTAATCAGCATGCAAATATCTGTTGATAAATCAACAGAATTTAATTGGATTTTGTAAGTAGTATTGATTTTGAAAATCGGTCACAGCAGGCACATAATTAGAATTTTGAGTTAGGAGACATAAATGATTATTTACTGGTATTATGTAACAGGTGGATGAATAATTTATTAGAATGCCCTGATTACCTCATAACTGTATACTTTCTGACACTTAGCCTTCCTTGCTTATAACATAAAATTGCATCAAAATGGCAAAACCAGAAAAATCAAAAGTACCAGCCCATAACAGACCTAAACAGTGTACTAACAGCCATGCGGCTTCCTTCAGAACAGGATGTGAGCATTGCTGGCTCAGGGTTTCTGTAGTTTTCACTGAATATGGTCCGCAACTTGTTTCAGAAATGAAGGATTTTTTACAGTGTCACTGGAATCAGATTTCCTAACACAATTTTATTTGTAAAATATGATAGCACTAGTAGGTTAGCACCTGGCTTGCTTACAGCCATAGAGCTTGGCAGTACTTTAACATATTCTGGTATATCTTTTACCTTCTGTGCTATAACACACTGGTCATCTAACACACAAGAGTAAGAAGTAGCGGCATTTATTCCTGAAAGGTACATTTACTCACATCTCTCCTTGGAAAGGTGCCCAGCAGCTTGTACTCCTCCCAAGGATATCCCTTGGAAGCCACAAAATCAAAGACAACCTGCAGCTTGCTGCTGGCCAGAAAACGTCGCTCAAAGAATTCTCCGCTGGGTGTCCGAATACGCAGTTTACTGACGGACTCGGTGCTCTCCTCTTTTGGTTCGGGAGGCAAAGACTGCTCAAGAGAAAGCCTGATAGCCTGAGGAAGGAAAAACAACTATTCAGGTTGCAATGCTAGCACAGACAACAAGGACAGAAAGCTTTTCTCTTTATTTCTTCTAGAACTTCAAGATGTGCCACAGTGCTCCAGAGCCATAGCTGTGCTTTATATCTCAATGACAAAATCATTTTTATTCATTCCTTAATAACAGCCCACCAGACAACTAATTAAAATAAATCCTTCTTTATAACACATATTATTAGGTCTACAGTTAATGCACGAAGGGGAAAGTAATTTAATCATTTGGCAGAAAGCCTTGGAAAAATTTGAATGAGAGAATAATTGTCAAGTGGCCAATTGCTTCCTTAAAGGGTATAAATTAAAAGGCAGTAAAATATTTCTTTAAACGCACTTAGCAAATTGCCTTCCTCTTGCACACAGTAATTGACCATTTTCAAAGACAAGACCCTTAGTGGCAGTTCAGAGTAAAAAGAAATATATGCAGGAGATTTAATATAAACAAATAGAATGCTGTTAAAAGATGTAGTTAAAAATATCACAAAATTAGATCAGATACATTAGATAGATAAAGAGTCCTAAAAAACAGGAATGGTCAAAGAAGAAAACTGGGAGAAGAGAAATGAGAGCTTTAAGATTTAAAGCAAGCAATTATTATGATTTGCAGGAAGATGGTTCCAAGCTTAGGTGTGCACATTTTCTGCGACAGCTTGCATGAAATCAGCCCCAAAACTGCAATGACATTACACATCCAAAAATGTGTATGATTGTCTTCCTGCTAATATTGTGTATCCCGCTGATTCAAGTTCTTAAGGGCAGGAGCCAAGTCCACATTTTTGTCCTCTGCCTCTGGGAGCTACTACAACACTAATACTTTGATCACATTTTTTTTTTTTTTTTAAATTGATGCCTAATATGAAGACGGCTGAACAAGATGGGCTTCATTTTCAAGGGTACTGACTGCTGTCGGTACTCATGGACAGGCACTGGCACCTATTAAAAATTAGATCATACTTCAAAAGCAGCCTTGTTATGGTATCACCTCACTTAAGGCAGCAGCTAATGAGAATGCTGAGGAATGGAAGAAGCAGCCCGATCACACTGCCTCCCCCAAAATATACCTACAAGACAGTTTCAAACTGAAGATGCAGTCAGGCATGGATTTGCTCCAATTTCCAAGGAACTTTCAAGATACACAGTTGCTATCCATGCCTTTGAAAACCTCCCCAAGGTCATTTAGTAACAGAAACTGATGGAGGATGATTACATTAAAGAGAAAGGACTGGGCAGAAGGAAGATTATAAAGGCTTTTAAATAGGCTACTTCTTACCCATGAACCTCTGAGCAAATTATATCTCAGTATAAATATTTATACATAGAACTTGAGTTCATTTTTGCTCATCTACTATGAGATTATATTTTAAATAGATTCTATTTTAATTTTCTCTCTCTCCATTCTCAACCACCTGCTTACTATCTTTCTGTTTTGACATTTCCCCACACAGTATAACAACAGATGCTACATTATTTACTGAACCCAATCAATTATATTATAGAAAAATAAACAACAGTAGCTCATTAGAGCTCTTTTCTTTGTGCAAAGAGTGCGTCGTTCCCTATAGTAACTAGTCTCCAAGGCTTAAAAGTAAAATGGCAATTTACTATGGAGATTCTGTACCAGCAAACCAAGCCAGAAAACAATGATGTGATGGATCACATTAAAAACTCTTGAACCTGAACAAGCAATTCCAGTGTGTTGATAAAAAGATGTTCAGTATGTGAATAGCTCAATAGTCAGATTTTAAATATACAAACTGAACATAAAGTCACTTCTGTAAGTAAACACTCTTGCAGAACAATTCAGTATAAGTAATCTGTATACTTGAAAATGGGGTGTGTTAGTAAACATTATTGTTAAAATCCCTTTTGTTCTACTGCGCAAACAGATCCTATTATTTTCATTACTGCACTCTACATTAAAACAGGGAAGCCCAGGTATGTTTTGATAACATGGACCAGTCAGAAAACAATTTCTAAAAAGCCAAGGTATCAGAAAAGGTTCAGAAGCAGATATAGTAAAGCAGAAGTAATTATTGTTTCTATGCATGCAAGATTACTTAAAAAAAGAAAAAGATACTTCTTACTTGATTCTGAGTGTGAGCTGATGGCTTAACGGTCTGTTGCCGCTACAGCACTGATTTACATTCCATTGCTATTAACCTCACAGAATTGCCATCTTACAATTATTGACACAATTCTCACAGTCTGGTTTTGTACACTGCTCCTTCAGTTGTGTTTTAGCTTCCATTACCAACAGGAGCTAAATATGCCATCAGATACTGCAGGATAAGAAAGAAGCGGACCGCATCTTTCCCAAACCATTCAATACTGCTGGTCAAACTGAGTTTAGTATTTACAACAGCAGTACTGTTTAAAAGGTTCTTGAGTGCTTAAATGGTTCAGGTTTTTAATGCAATTATCTTGGTCAAAAAAATATATATGCAAATGCATTGCTCATACAGTTTGTTTATTGGATTTATCTCAGGGAATAATAAATGTGTTCATAGCCAACTTTTTTGCAGTTGTATAATTCGGGTTTTTTCATATATCAGCAAAGTACACAAGACTGAAATGTCAAGTATACTTTTATGTCAGGCATCAGGGGGGGCATATGCCAGGCTGCGATTTCTCAGGATTCCGTGAGTTCCAAGGACTTTAACTAAGTGAAGAATTACATGAGAATATAATTCCAAATTTCCAGTCTCCATAATCAATAAGAGTCAAAGCAAAGAAGTTACATTAAGTCCACCAAAAATATTGGAACCCTGATACTTTATATAAATGAATAAATACTTCCAATATTTAGATTTCATTTCTGTTTGATATCATAGTGGAAACATACTCAGCAAACATAGATTCAGCAGGGATGTGGATATGGTTTTGTATTCATTAGCCACTTACTCACAGAATCTTATAGGCCTAGAAGTCAAAGGACAACCCCCAATCGACTGTGATTTGAATCAAGATATTCATATTTGAGTATCAGTTTTATTTTGAAAATTTTATTCAAGGGTTTCAAAGTCCTTTTTCTAGCATCAGCTGCGTCTCACAGCAGGTCTGTAAGGACTTACGTTTCAAGAACCTTACAGAACAGATGGAAATATTTTAATGATACCTGTCCTTTGAAATGTGATGGGACTTCAGGGACAGAGCCAGGGCCGTACCCCAGCCTTTTCACCACATTTTGTATTTGCCAGGAGGCGAAAAAGAGAAAGTCACTAATACAAGTATATTCATATACATGATGCTTTATGTAAATACTACATAGACAGGCAGCTAGGACAGCAGCTAGCCTAGATCCTGAAAGGGGCTGCAGGAGCAACCTCTGAGAGGCGCTGGGACCCTCAGAATCTACAAAATAACAGAGTTTGAGGAACAGCACTCTTCACAGCACATGATTTCTATTTTCTTGTACAGGCCTAGAGATGTAAAATGTTCATTTAAACACAATCTTCATTCTATGGAAGATTCTGTAGAAGACTGTAAAAATTTAAAAATGTACCATTAATCCAGTTTTCTAGATTTTGGATTTTCTTTTCTTATTTTTTTTTTTTAAAGCGTTGTGTCCCCTAAATTAAATAAGGCAACTTGTTTCATCAGAACTACTGCTAGGCTTTGTGCTACTTCCTAGAAGAAATGAAAGGGCTTCACAGTAGTATATTTTTAAAAGGAGTGCCTGCAGAAAAGAAGGGTAGAGGTTCCCAATGATTCCGCCATTTATGGAACTCATTTCATGAACCTCCTGTTAGCAGGGCTATCCATATCTGGCTGTAATTGAGACCAAAATGATGTAAATGTGACCTAGATGCTAGAACAGAAAAGCTATTAAACAGTGGATGAAAATGATTTAGCTGCCCTATGTTTTATATATATGTGGTAAGAAATTAATTAAAAAACAGGCTGATGTTCACATAAAAAGTATACTTTGAATTAAAGTTTCTATGTGTTCTATATGTTGAATGAAAGTTGCAGTGTCCATAAAGCTTCATGAATCCAAAAAGCTGTCAGAAAAGGTAAAATATCCCACCTCACGTTCTTCCTCCTGTTCTTTCCGAATTTGTTCCAAGCGAAACTGTTCTGCCATTTCTCTCTCTTGTGCTTCCCTCTAATAAACACAAAAAGCAATCACACATGTATCACCTCGCTTTCCACAGAACTTCTCAACTTTTCTGTAGAAATTACTATAAGAAATTGGATATTTATTAAGTGATCTTTTCCTGTCATTCCTTCCCCAACTTCTATTATTAAGTGGGGGCAGGGCTGCTTTAGCAAGAAGATGCAGTCAAGTCTACTCCTAGTGACTGTATCCAGCGCTATTTTACAACCCCCGAGGGCAGTAACGACTCCTACAGCAGCCATCTCATCTGAGACGGGAGGACGGAAGGCGGACAGTCCTCTGCGCCAGAGATTCCACCCGCTGTGGAGAGGTTCCCAGCCCGACATTCACGCCATCGCTTCACCCCGCACAGACCTTCGCTCGGTCAGCCTCCAGCGAGATGCGGTATGCTTCATCCTGCTCTCTCTTCACATTTTCTCTGGCTTCACGTTCATCCTAAAGAGAGGAGAAAAAAAAACCCCCAACAACAAAAAGAAAAGACAAGAAAACAAAAAATATCAGCAAATAGTGGACCAGTGGATCTGTATCTTTATGTTCACCAGCACTCTTTAACCCCAGTGACTTCGAAGTATTGGACTGCCTTACTCACCTAAGTCCTGCTAGGGGCAATGAGTTCAGAAATGCCTCAAGGGTGGCCTTGGCTTTAAAAATTATGACTTACCTACAGCTGTGTTTCGATGACCGCGTAAGGGATTTGGCCTGCAGGCTGGAGCCGGCACCAAGGCTCTCTGCCCTGCCGTCTTTGCGGGGGCCATGGCTGGCACAGACCCCAGGAGGGTGCAGCCTCCTCCTGTGCCAGCCACATGGGGAGGGGGTCACCGGGGCATGTGGGTGGGCTGGTGCTGTGGAGGATTGCGCTCCTGCAGCCGACAGTTTGGATGGTCACGTAATAGGGAAGAACAGACCGTGGCTTAGAGGATGAGGCTGGATTTTAATTTGCTCTCTGCTCAGACTGGTGACAGGTAATGGCGTGTCCTGCCGGAGGAGGGCTGCTCCCACGGCCTTAATTGGGAAAAGCACCCGCAGCAGGGTCCGTCCAGGGTCATCACTATTAGTGTCGTCCAGCAGCCTCAATTCACAGTACGGAATATTATATAAAGATGGGAAAGTAGCAAGTCCTGCTCTGAAGGATCTCAAATGGACAGATGCAGGCAGACAAGGAACTTGAGGTTAGCATGCCAACTTCAAGCCAGCAAACCTAGCAAAGTATTTTATTAATGACCACAGCACAAAGAAATAAAGGTTTACTAACAACAGGCAAATAACAAAGTGAGGCATCATCCACATGGTGGAGGATCAAGAAGTGGGTATCCCCAAAAGCTGGAACAGCACTGGGGTGATGTCTGAAGAAGCCAAGTGTATAATCAATAGCATCCTACTCTGCCTCTGGGGCCAGAGGCAGCCGCTGCTCCCCTGTGCTTACTCCTCTTACATCTAGTAATCTGCCCAGAAAAGCCCTGCAGAGGCTGCACTGGTCCCTACAAAAACCAGTAAGATTTAGCTGAGAGCCTGCTGGTAGGTCACCCGCAGCTACCAGTAGCACAGCACTTGCACTGGGGTAACCTGTCCCCTGTATTTCATAGAAATTGGAAGCTACTACCTGTTGCTTCTTTAAAAATTATGTTTATTTTCCCATTCAACTGCAAGGTTTATTCCACATAAAGGACTAATTTTTGCAATGTGATCAGTCTCCTCCCCAATACTTCACTATTTGGCAAAAACTCATTTCTAAGTGGGAGGAGCACAGGTTAACCGTTATTATCATGTCACGCAAACATGCCAAGATGTTCCTCAGACAAAACTAGCAAATTAGTGGTTAAAAAGCTCTACAGCAGCATGCAACCACAAGAGGAAAGGACAAATGCAGGAAAAGTTATACAACCTCCAGTTGGAAAGTAACAAAATCTTTTTGGAGGAAACTCTTCTTCCTTATTGAAACAGGACTCAAGATTATTCTACAACCAAATGTGTAGTTGTACACAAAAGTGTCCTAAATTTCATTCACAGAAGATGGAGAAAACATCACTTTGTTCATGAGTGCAAGTAATTCTTACAAAACATAAAATGGACAATAACCACGGAATAACCTGTTCCGCTTCCTGGCTTCCTTGGACCTTGATAAGCTTTGTGTGCCATGCTCATGGAACATCTTCAAAACTTAACTCAAACCTGACAGCAGAAACTGCCTACATTAATAGTCCATTTCTGAGAAGAGGGGGTGTTGAAATAATTAAACAGCCTGATTTTTATGTTATCCAAAAATGAGGAAAGCTTCTTGAATGCACAGAGGTTTTTCCCAACTCTTTTCATAAATGGAGAGTCACAGTAAAGGAAAAAATGTTGTACTATCTATGCTGAGACTTCCCGTAAGCATACCATAAATTTATTTTAGAATGGTGAGAACCAAAACTGTCTTCCCAAATTAGCTTACTAAAGGAAGATGACTTCAGGTAATCTGTGAGAGGACAAGCATTTAAAAAAAATAATTAATAATTATTTCAGAGAGAACTTAACTTTCATGTTTTGCAACTTCATATACCACACCTAACTTCACACACTAACTGAATTTCAAAGGTCGTACAAGTACAGTAATGCTCGAAAGCTGAAACACCAGATGCAACTATTTAACTACAGGCTCTTTTCTTCAAAGTTTGCTAGCAATTAGTATATAGTTACTTTAGTTTACAAAAGCAACCCCATTCCAAACCAAAACCAACCCTCAAAAAGTAAAAATTAAAAATCTACAAACATAGTTAAAACTCGCTTGAAAAAGATATACTAACCAGAGTTATAAGAAATTGAGTACTGGCTTTTATTTTACAATTTACAAACTGTCTCGGAAACCCCAGGAAGTTGTTAGAAGCTACTTGTAATGAGCACAGGATTCATTTACCTACAGAGAGTGTCACTGAAGAATTTTTGAAATAGGATTAAATTATATAATCTCAGTGATAACTGCAAAAAATACTGATGCTATACATTCTACAACTAGAATTGAAACATGAATTCCAGGCATTTAAGAAGAAACAAATACTTCCTCCCTATTCATCGCAGTTATCATCATCCTAAAAGTGGATTATGAAAAAGATGTCAGGAATGTGAGGAATGACTATGCATGATTGCCTGGTCCTCACGGAAATATGTGAGCCACATCTAAAGTAAATGACTGTGCCACTGAGCTTTATACCGCATTGAAACAATACAACAATACTGTTCTTACTGAAACAGACCTTAAAACCAAATCTGGCATCCACGTTTCTTTAGGTAAGAAGCAGATGTAACCCTATGAAATGTCTTTTTGCACCTGCTTCTGTGTTTTGTTAATATTGCTCACACTCGACAGGAACCACCTCCTCTATGGAGATTATGGCGAAATTGTAATATTCTCTGATTCAGAGTTACACTTGGACAAATTTTAAACATTAGCTAAAGCAGTTCTCCTTTTTGTAATGCAGTTTGTTATTTTAGTCATCTCTTCCTCTAGAGAAACCATGCAAAGTATGAGGATGACTCAAGTTCACCAGAACACAACAAAAGAAAATTCATAATAGTGACAGGAAAAGCAGAAGAAAATACTTCGCAGAGAATCTTTCACTGTACTAACAAAGAGCAAATGAAGAAAAATAGCATAGTCATACCACTGATCATTAATTAAAATTAATTAAATAATTAATAAAAAGATTATCCATCAACAAAATTTGAGGTAGCTGATAGTTTCCTGTTAAACCCTACAGAAACCGCAGCATTGACTGAACATCAGTAAGCGTATCTCCGCCAGGCTTTTGCAACGAAGGCAAGGCTGCCATACTTTTCAAGAAACCAAGAACTGACAACAGCTTATCCCGGGTCACTTCAAAAGCCTTCATCAGAAACAGGGGTTACACGGCATTTCAGAATTCCACAGCAGCAACTGAACGGTTGGTGTGAAACCCCATCCACATCCAAGGGGTGTTGGCATGAGACGGAGACAACTCTCCTTTGCTCCTTAAGGGAGAAAGTCACAGGTCTCTGCTTTCCAGTTTCAACAACGCAACAAGAGGGGGGACATTCGTTTAATTGAAAGCTGATACTTTATTATCCACAGAATATATTCTTCAGCCATGAATTTCTCTGCTATCATGCATATTACAGATTCAAAGTCATAACAAAAATAGCAAACACTTTTATTGATGAGATAGTTACAACTGGCCTGATGAAACCTCCTCTTAAGTAATCCAGAGCTACAAGACTAAGGAAAAACTTGCACATAAGGTTAAGAAGAAATTTCACGTCACTCTCTCCAATAATTACTCCCTAAACCATTTGTTGAAGTTACCCCCAAAGCAGCTAATATCAGGCATTTTCAGAGGCAGGAGGATGGAAAAGAGGGATTCCTGACTGCATTTAGGACAGCAACGCCCCCTTCTTGGCATATTCTACAAGGGGAAAAAAATAGGCAATACATTTGACTATTTGGTGAGATCTTTTGCTGGACAAGTCAGCATTGACCCTTGTGGACTTTTTTTATTGTTGTTGTTTAGGAAGGTAGGATTTAAAGATTTTGCTCCAGGAATCATCTTTGCACCTCATTTGTCTCAGGGAGATGTGTCATACTTTATTAACTATTGCTGTTTGGGATCAGTTTTACTGTGAAATAAAACTGGATGAGACAGAAGTTCAGAAGGTAATCACGAGCAGAAAACATTTCTCAGAACATCAGTGAGTAAATGGCTGTTATAAGATGGGGGAGGGGGGAGGGTGAGGGAAGAAAAAAGCACATGTATTTACAAATGCTGAATGCTTATCTGAAAGACAGTTCATTTCACTGAACCACTCCTGAAATTAAAATCTGCAAGTGCTTCAGGCTATTCATGGGAGCGTTAAAGAGAAACACCCCTTTGTCCAAACAAACCAGTGCAAGACAGGAATTAATTTGACTCACCAAGATGACAGACTTGCATGTTGTATAACTTATACACGATGGGGAGTATACGGAAGGAAAAACTGTACACAGAACGTGTTAGGCATAGGAGGACGATGAAGATGAAGCACACGAACACTCCTGCAGTGGCAGAACCACAGACGGGGAGGCAGGACGGGGCAGGACAAGGAGGCAGAACATGGCAGAACCACTGGAGGGATCATGCCTGCCTGTATCGAAGGCTGAAAGCCCAGTTCCAGATACTGATTTTTGGGAAATACCTCAAGTGACAATAAAAAAAAACAAACCCCAAACCTTCAAGAAGCAGTCAGTGACTTTCCATGGGGAATGAGCCAGCCAGTCCTGCTACAACACCTGCCCACCTGGGCTGTATAGCTGGGAAAGCTGCTGCTTATTAAAAGAAACTAAGGCAATATTCAGTGACTAAGGCCATCAACATGTGTGGCCAAAAAGCCGCATGAACTGAGGATATTTTAATTTTATTTTCTTTCTTTCCTCTGTCATTACCTTGCATCTTGTCAAAGTTCAAAATATGCCATAAACTCTTGAAGGTGGCACTTGTATCTGCTGGTGCATCCGTACAGTGAAGTGCACAATGGGAAACCTATCATTTGGGGTGCTATCATATTACAAATACAAAACTGGAAAATTTAATCAAATACATTTTGATTACTGTAGTTTAATTAGCTATAACTAGTAATAATTAGTAAATGTGCTAATTGGATTTTTTTTTGAGGGGTTAAATCACAATCTTCGTTAGGTGGCTGTCATCACCATAATGCTTTTGCGCTTTGGAATTTAATGAATTTCATGTATTTATTCTCATAACCTCTTGTCGTGCAAGTACTATATACCATGATACACATGGCAGTGTTAGATGGAACACAGATTATCAAAGGTATTTGGATCGTTAATTTCTACTGATTTTAACGTGAGCTTCAGTAGAAAACAGCCATTGCAGGGGTCTCCTGCACAGCTGATGGAAGCACTTAGTCCATCCTCTACCTGCCAAGCATAACTGCAGCTGAGGAGTGGAGAACAGCAACTGATCTGAAGGAGGAAAAGATGAGCAGCCCACAGATTAGGGGAATGCCCTAGGACCAATCCTCTTTAGCTTCTTTCGTGGCTGTGGGAAATATCTTTGGAAGAAAAAAGAGAAAAAGTGTTGGAAGCTAAAACTGTTAAATTATTATATATATATATAAAAAAGAAGGAGATCCTTTACATTTGACAGCAGCGAGGCAGAAGAGAAGAAGAGGTGGTGAAATCAGGCTTCTTACTACAAAGTTATGAAAGTAACACTTGGTCAGCAAAGCCCCATCTACCATAAGAGGGCTGGGATGGACATGCAAACATACTTTCACAAAGAGCTGTGGCAGGGTAAAGGAGGTGAATTTATGTTGCCATTTGGGAGGTTTTGTTTTCTTTTACATAATTTTTTTAATCTCCATCCAGATATTGGTCAGGAAGGACCTACATTTTCCTCACCAATGCAGCAGTGCCTAGGAAGAAGAGATGTCACCTAAGATCAGACAGCAAAGGTGGTGACTCCACAGGTCTACATTTTTCTACAGCTTATCTTCAGAGTCTGTTTACAACAGTTTTTCCAGTTTAAAAATTAAGTATATCTCTCACACTAAAGAACAGTGTGTCAGCAGATAGTTTAAAGTGAAGGCTTTAATTGGTATTTGTAAAAATAAGTTTTTTGAAGCAACTGTAGGTATTACAATTCCACCTTGAAGTCTAATCCAAGAGCAGGAGCGCTAGTGTTGCGTAACGACAAAAATAAACACGATGAGAGACCTACTGTTACTTAAATGTGGACAAGTTGGACCAGCTGTGTAACAGTCAATGCTTCTACAGTAATAAATGTTGACAGCAAAAATAAAAAGAATGCATTATTGAGACATCATCAAATAAGCCCTGTCATTACATGGAAACTCCACCCTGTATAAGCTTGTCAAAAAGTGTTACTGTAATCCTTTGAGAAGCCTCTTCCTCAGGCGATGGAGAAAAAATGTTCAGGATTGGCCCAGAACAGGTGTGTTGTGCTGTAATGCCAGGATTTAATCACGTATCTCTTCACATTAATCTCACAAAGGAACTAACTCGGATCTATTGAGCCCCATCATGCCACGCTAGGATGATTATTTAACCATCCAATTGAAGTAAGCAAGCTAACAGGGCGTTTAAAAGTGGACATTCCAGGGCATACGATATTTTACAATTATTATTTGTTTTCTTAAGACTAGCACCAGGCATTGACACTTAAGAGGAACTGACACTATGCACCCTTTTCAGTCAGGCCCCCCCAAAATCTCTGCTCACACCTCAATCAACGGTGGCAGGGGCCGGTTGTCCTTGCTCTGAGATACCCTCTTTTGCTTACAGGAGAGACCCCGTAGATTCCTTGTTTCCTCTTTGCAAAGATGCCCAACCCCGCTGCCCGAGCAGTAGTTGAGGCATCAACATTTGTAGTGCAGGCCAGAGGAGCAAACATTGTTAGAAAAGCGTGCCCATCAGATGTATGAAATCATTAGTGTAGCCTCAGAGTAATTCTGCACACAGAGACGGAGGCTGGACTTCAGAGCCTAGCCCTGGCTGCACTGACCAGGGTGGGACCGTAGCCGCTGTTGGTGCCACCGAACCCATCATTTAATTATCCACTGGCCACTTCTTATCAGAAGTGCCACATGAGCACAATGTCAGTATGCTGCTGATTGTAATTTATTATTGTGGCTTGTTACTATGGCAATAGAAGTAGCAAACACATAAAAACACACAGCACAACAATAAAAAAGACAGCACAACAGCCAGACCACGTATCTACAATGGCACGTCAACAGCGCAGCCCAAAAGGGGCAGGAGATTTCCCAAATGTCATCTGGTCAACACAGCTGACAGGCAGCAAGCAAAAGGCCCAATGGTTCATGATCGATCCAGAAGCCTTGGAGGGGCAGGGGAAAGAACAGGACAGCAGGCTGGTCTCCCTTTAAGAAAGTTTGGGAGAGAAAAATGGGTGCCTAAATTACAGACCACTGTGCCTCAGGACAGGTACGCTGGATTCCTATGAGTACACACAGGCATCGCAATGTTTTAAGGTATTTCTTTGGAGAGTACGTAAGAAAAAGCTTAATGGAACACAATACACAATTCTACAAATTAAATCCAATTACTGGTTAAATGTATTTTAGCACTTGGCTTTCTAGAAATACACCCCATATTTGCCTGATTAAACTTTATGAGGTTATACCAGTAAATTTTTACTAATACATGGATACAAGAGCACAGGATTTTGCTAAGCCATACTATTACCACCAGCTAATGAGGCGACTCACTTCTCTCAGGTAAGGTAAGTTGGTGACGCTGTTCTGAGCATCCTGCCTACACCATCAGTCGATGACCAGTGACAGGGAGCTGACAGTAAAGTGACACCCTAAGTTGGCTGTAGCTGTTCAGGCAAACGCCTGCACCATTAGCTAGCAGTGGTAACAGTCATCCTGCACCGAAATAACCATCAGAGGGCGCTGCAAAACATGCTGTCTAAACAGAATTATGCAACAGCTGTGTTGGAAGCGTTCATGTGCATGCAAGTTGCAAATGCAAAGTGGAGAAGTTCAGTTGCATAAACTGACTCATTAATGATTTCATGCTGTTATTTACAGGTGTTTCCAGCCCTATTTCCCTCTCTCACACACTTCTGTTGACAGCAAAGCTATATAGATGACTTATCTTTTTAAAAGACAACAGAATTTTCTGCTTATCTTCTTGTGGTTTTATGATGACTTACTGTTGCTATTAAGAAAACAGTAACAGAAACCGGATTCTGTATCCTGTTTGCTATTGTGATATTTGGGAAAAAACTGCACCAACTGCAGTAAGATATGAAAAAAGAAAAGGTGTTGATGTATGAACAGTTGAAGTTGTCAAGTACCAGACTGACAAGAAAGCTACATGTTATGTAGCAAACCACAAAAAGGCAGTATTTTTTTTTCAGACTAAAGCCCTCTATTGAGTACAGACAGCTTTTCAAATACTCCCTCTCTGGAACAGTAACTGCATAAAGCAAAGTTATTTTTTGTTTTTAAACTTCCTGCTTCAAATGCAAAAGGGTCCAAGATCGCCCTTTTGGTGTGCTTGTATCAAGTGGAGCCAAGGTATAAGTAAATACCTTATTTATGTACAGAACCCATAGCGTCTGGAAATCTGCCCCCAAAGTTTAAGAAATTTTCCATTAGTTTCCTGAATGCCAAAGTGTGTTAGAAAGAACTTCCATGGGCAAGAAAGGTCACCGGTGCTCTCAGTGACAGAAAAACAAAAGGAAATGCGAGAAAAGACTACAGAAGACTTGGACACAGGTAGATATTAGAGCAATGTATAAAAATTATGTTTCCATTCTCCCTATATAGGTAGAGCACTTGGACTAAGAAGTCAGGGGACATCTGTATGACTGTCATGGGGACACGTTACTGGACTGTCACTGTTCTCAGGCACCCAGTGAAGGACTGGCAGCAGCTCAGGATGCAGAAGGCCACTCCTGGTTCTGCAGTCATGGCCTCAAGGCTACTGAGTCTTCTCCTTCTTTAAGCTTCGGTTCCCATACACCCAGATGTTTCTCATTTGCAAACCCACTTGGTTTTATCCTCTTGGGGCAGGTCTATCACTATCTTACCTGCCCCCACCTTCTTCTCTCCTAAATATTGATATCCCCTGCTCTGGAAAATTGTTCTGGTCTCCTGTTGCTCCCTCTGTTCCAATCCCATCACTCCTAGTTCCTTTTCCTGCCTCTTATTTCCTTTCTCTGTCTGCCTTTATATATTTTTCTTTCCTTCTGTTTTCTTCCTTTCCATCAGCTTTTATAGTTTTTGGTTCTGAACCTTTCTTGGAACTCATCTGTGATGTGAATTTTACCTTCTTGTTAAAGCACTAAAAAACCCCCCATACCCAACATATTCCTGTTAAAATGCAATAAAAAATTCAACTATATTGTGCCTTGGATTTTTGTTTTCTACTTATGACTTGGAGCTGGTCACTGAGGAAAAAAAAAAGCTGGTTGTTGTTTCCTTGTACGGGCATATTAAGCTCTATAATACCACTGTAAATGTAAACAACTACTCTTGACTAATATTAAGAAAAAGGAAACAAACTGAAAATGACAAGACCAATAGGAAGAGGTTTTTTTTGAGAGGCCCCAAAAAATACACAAACAAGACTTTAATGTTTTTGATTTCTGATGATGGAAGAGACACTAAACTACATCAATAACCAGCTCATTGGCTAAAGAAACCTCTGGTTAGTTTTGCATCTCCCATGATTTGCGGAAGCCAGTAGGTATCTGCAGTAACTTTCAGTGCTCACCTCATCCTTTATGTCTTCCTGCTGCTGGGCGCTGAAGATCTCCATTGCAGCCATCAGCCTCATCATTAGCTCATCCACTGTTGTGTTACCTAGCAACAAAGGAAGAGAGCTGTACTTCATATCATTAAAGTTATTAAACAAAAAAGAAGTCATTTTAGAATTAATCCTTAAGAAATAGCCAGACAAGAAAAAAAAAAAAAAAAAAAGATTAGAAAATGCAAGTATCTGAGCAGAATGCTTTTACTTTGCCTTTTTATTGAAAAGTTGAAAATGCTTTTACAAAGAAATGTTGATCACAGGCTAAAATTTTAAGTGGTTCAAATCTGAACAATTGCTTTTGTACTTGCATAGAATAACTATTTTTTCTTTTAATTGCTCATGTTGAAGGAAAGTAATATATCTGGGGTTCTCTGACCCCATGAAAAAAAATCATGAAAAAAAAAAAGTCATGAAAAAAATCATTAAAGTGATTTTACAGTTTTAGAATGCCCAGGTTTAGTCAGGGAGACTGATGCAATTGTTTAGTCAGGTAACAAATGGTAGGATGTTGGCAGCATCATCTAAGTGCAGTGGTTTAAGTAAAAAACAGAATACAGTGATCTAATGAGTTTGCGCACATGCAATTTTATTCAGATATAACTAGTGGTAAAATTTCAAATACTATAATTTATTCTCTTCAGGGTATTTACTTCTGGTAAAACTTGTAGAGCTAATAATAGCAGACAAGTAAGTCATCTGTGTATATATCAAGAAATACAGCACACGTATAGGAAAATAGATACTTCCTCACATTTTTCTACCAGCGTGCCTCCAGTCTTCAGTAAGACTTAATGATTAGTTTAATTTCCTGCCGAGATGCACTCAGTCTTTGGTTTCACTTTCTAAACTGAAGACTAGACTACCCATTAGAGTCACTTGTCACAGTAGTTAAAAGGTCTTAGACCATGAGAAATGGTCGAAACCCATAAACACTTAACATCTGCCAGCCTAAACAGCCTTTGGACCCCAGTAGAACGATATCAACAAGAACTAGATTTATACTGGTGATGCTGATCAATATTTTAAAAGGATAAACTAACCGAAGCCACAGTACCACTAAAGAAAACAAAACTGTCCCCATAGTTTCCAACCCCAGCAAAAAATAAAAATCAAAAGCAAACTCAGTCTGCATTTCAATAAACGCCACTAGGACTTAAGTTTCTATATGGTTGTATCTCTTCTGTAAACATGCCTTCTCACCCAGCCCTGAAAGGCCCTCATTGTTCCCATTTCTAGCATTTGCTACCTTAGCAGAAAATGTTATCCCGCCTGCTACAACAACACGCATGGCTTCAGCGACTACCATTCATTTGAGGGCAAATTGTTAGAAGATGCCAGTGTCCCAGTTCATGGGAAAATAACAAGCACAGCTGTAAGGCTGCAAGAGACGATTGCTTTAGTTTAGTTCAAAAGACTGCAGAAAACTGACAAATAATTAAAACTTAATGAATCTAATGAAATAATTTGGACTATTTTAGAATATCAAGCTGCATTGCATTATGACTTTGAGTCACTAAGTTCCTAAAACAGTTTAAGTAATTTAAGCCCATAAACGCCACTGACCTCAGTGTGATAACACAGGTGTTGAACTAAGCTGCAGAGCTATAAACCCAAGATATTTATAAGATTACTTGTATGAAATAAGTTTTATAAGTGACAGAAGTACCATGAATTAGTGTTATGCTGTACCTTGCTCTAAGGAGACAAAATCCATGCAAAATTAACAACTTTGTCCATAGGAAGAAGCACTCCAGATCCCTCAAGAAAATTATGAATCCCATATTAATTCCATGCAGAAAGGAACAGTAATGCTGGCTGCAAAAGGCAGTATTTCCTGAGGCTGAATTTCCTCAGGAAAATAAGATCAGAATAAACATCGCTAGACACAAGCCATAAATAAATGAGGACACAGTGTCATGAAGGCAAACTTGTGGAGAAAGCAGAAGAAATGAGAGGCAGCCATCCTTTGATGTATTTTAATTTGAAGAGTTACTGAGAACAGCAGACAAGGGGCATCACTCCACATCTAAGCCATCTTGCTGTCAGCAAAATCAGGAATGGGTATGCCAGGAAGAACTCCTCATTGTAAGCCAGAAAACTTCATTTATGTGAGATTATATTAGTGACTTAAATTCTGATCTGGTTTGGGATCTCAACACTGCAGGCAGGTCTGAAAAAGCAACTCTTGTTCAAATATTAACCCACTAGACGCAACAGGAGTCCACAACTACATGCAAAGAGCTAAATGGATTCTGGCACTACACAAAAAGCGCAGACAAAATATTTTGGAAATCAGGGATATATCTGAATATAAATTTGGAAAACTAAGTGTACCTCTTTATTTAGGAAATCTGGCTTCTACTTTAAAAAAAATGAAAAACAAACCATGATTCTACTGCAGTCATGGCAACTTCAATCTCTAATACCATGTTAATTAATACATTTATGAATAGCGCCATTTATACTGTGGCAACTGAAAGTGTCTTTTGTGCAATAAATTCACATTCTGAACATCTTAAAAAGAAATTATTAGTTTCAATACTTGTGCATGAAATACTTCTAATATAATACGAGAACTGTACCTTGTATTACATTCAATACTTCATTAGATGATCGTTTTCCCATAATAATCAGGAAAAGTGGAAACTGGTCTGTCTTCTGAGTTCGAATTGTTTGGGCTACAACACTCCCGAAGTGTCTAGTGCACATTGTCAGAAACCTATGTGGGGGGAAAATAAAAAGTTAACATCGTAGAGATGTGGTTTTGAAGGTAGTTTTTATAAATAATTATGCTAAATTCAGCAGTTTACCTGAGTGTTATCTACTGTTTAACGTCGAGGCTTCTGCATTCAATTATCTTTATCCCTTTTTATGATTAAATTATGAGAATATTTACAAATATGATAGATCCCAGATTGTCTAAATTAAAACAATCAATAACTGGTTGAGACAGTGATTTATTTGATGTTGAATTCCACTTCCTGCTACACTATTCTGCAGCCATTAATTCAAAACTAACCCTCCCTAAATAATCATGCTATATCAATTGTTAGGAACTTCTAAAGAGAAACTAAGTAAAGCCATAATCTAGTAATACGACAAAGTATAAAAATAGTATAATTTCATTCAAAAGCATAATTTAGTAATGAAAGACCAAGAAATTGTTTTCATCACTCATAGAATTAAAATGTGGTACTTCAGAATTGTATTTTCTTTTGTACTAGTGACCTGCCAGTGACATACTTAGCAGTATGGTCTAAAAAACAATAATTCTAAGCTTTTGGCCAAAAAAAGCTCTTGGATATTAGCATACAGAAGTCTAGCATTAGTATTCTTAACACGATCTTGAATAAATGAAAAAACTGATAAAGCTTTTCTCTTCCATTAGAGGACTGTTTGAAATTAGCATTTCTTTCAAGAGAAAAGGGTAGCTTATGATATGTTTTCAGATCTGATGGTAAAAAGTAAATGTCATAATAATAATGA
This sequence comes from Microhierax caerulescens, assembly GCA_035590215.1. Lineage (NCBI taxonomy): Eukaryota > Metazoa > Chordata > Aves > Falconiformes > Falconidae > Microhierax > Microhierax caerulescens. The sequence goes on from JAVJGJ010000030.1 coordinate 28,006,516, forward strand.
ATTATGAAAGACCAAATGCAAATATAGAATGCTTTAATAAGATCCAATTTAATAAAGTCTGTAAAAATAATGGACTTTTAATAACACGGGTCACAAAAGGCAAAACAGTGGAAATTCTGAGGACTAGCCACTGGTACAGGCTTATTAATTCTTAATTATGTTCATGAAAGGCAACTTAAATCATGTGTTTTCTTATGCCTTATGATAATATTTTAGGTAACAACTACTCTGAAATGTATGCTCTAACTGAAGAGCAAAGTCCTGTTGTCACATGCATTAGAAGCCAAATCTGTTTGAAAAGACAAACCGCATTAAAATGTCAAGCGCTCCAAGTAATTTCTTCCCAAAGATACCAAAAAGATTCAAAATTGCCATTTTTAAAAAAACAATATGTATTTTATCTAATAAAATGGCTAAAAATTGATTAGCCTGATGAGTACAACATTGGGCTTGTTAGAGGCATCTGGCGTACAAAACCCCTCCTCATAGACAATTTGTAGCGTAACTATGGCCACCGCTGGGTGGAAGGCAATGAGCAGGGGTAGCTAGCGAGTATTTCAAAGACACAAACGTTACTACTGGCAAGTACCTTTCCTTGCCTCCTTGATTCTTTGTCTTTTGCAATTCAGAATGATCATACACAAAAGCAATATGTCAAAAGCACCTAACAGAGACTGCTATATTGGAAATAGGTACACAGAGGCATACCATCTAGTAAAGATAAAATAAAATATCCATAAAGTCTGGACATAAAACTCTTAAGCTAAATAACGTTTTTTGATGTTTGCTTTGCAAGGTGGGAATACCTAAGTGAAATCTTGGCCTCACAGAAGTCAGCTGTGATCTTCCATGGCAAAATGACTTACGTGAGTTCAAGGTTTCACTCCTGGAAGTAATACAGTGGATAACTGAACTGAATTCCTGAAACCTGTGTATTAGAAGTGTTTAACAGTCTTCAACACACCACAGAAGAAAAGTACTCAAATTGCAAGGGAAACAAAATGTTTAACTGAAGGTGAAAAAGTGCTGTTGAGAATAACGCTAGAAGGAACAAACCTGAAGACACTATTACAATATAAATTGTACCAGTCTTAGATTTTTGGTTTTGGGGTTTTTTTAATCAATTCTGTATTTAGTTAACCCATACCTCAGTCTGAAAATACATTTTTATAGAGATAGGTTTTGTATGCAGAGAATTCTGAATGAAGTAGGTATTTCGGTATATTAAAAAAATTCCCAAATAACTTTTTTCCAGGAGATAAGTTTTTATATGTTGATCTTCTGGCTAACTAAATAGAACTTAAAAAGTTATGATACCTCAAGGCCATCTGTAATCGAGGGTGGGAACAGGTTTTGGCTCCCTGGCTTCAGAAGATGGCATGTTGGGCCAGGCTGTTGTAAGGGTACACGTACTTTCCTGGCTGAGTAACAGCAGAAGAGATGCCAGATGCTAACAGCTCCCACCACAGTGGCATGGTTTTCTTTCTTGGGGCCCCTTCGTACAGCTACTGGTGCACCCATCCTGCTCTTTTTGAATCACCTCCCCTCTTCTGCTGCTGTCACAACCTGCTCAGCTTGCAGGGGCAGCAGCCAACTGCATCACTTGTAGCAGTTACAAGAGCAGCTCGTGCCAATTCTGACTTCTTCCAAATTCTGACTGCCACAGACTTGCCACTGCTGCCATCAGGCAGCCTTTGTCTTTGCTGGGGGAGGCACACGGAACTCTTCCCCCCAGCACTTCTGACTCTGAATGACGAACGTCCAGATTACAGCATGGGCAGCTGCGAGGAGGACGAGCATGGGGGACGAATGGCCAGTTGGTGGTTACCAATGTACATCCTCAGAGCAGAGCAAATACACACAAGAAACTCCTCTCACCAATGTGATCCACCCAAACAGATCCCGCCCTTTGGAACAATGTAAAACTCCACTTGTCTGTTGAACTAAAATGTAGTAAATGCGAAGGTAGGGAAACAATGCAACAGTGAACAAAGAGACAGCAGCGGCAATCGCCAACACCTGCACTGTGTAACAGCTGTTCGTGCTCAGCAATTACTTGTAACATGTCTCTTCTTTCCATTTTACTAGATGGGCAGGAACTGCATTTTCATTCATGATCCCTGTTCAGTTTTTTTTCATGCCTTTTAATAGATTTTGCAACTACTAAACTAATTTTGCATTTCCCCCTCCTGTTCTGCTTTTACTGATTCTCTGTTTGCAAACCTCTTTAATTTCTTCCACACTCGTATTCAGGGAGAAAAATTAAATAAATCTCCTCTGTGCTATTTACTGTCAGAAATTTGTGAGTAGGACCAACACAACTTGGTGCAATAACCAGTATCTTACTGTGTACACCACTAACAAGGGATTTTCTTACTTTCATCTAAACAGAATTGTGCCAGATCTTTCAGTGGCATCTCCAGAGCTGCCAGGGGAACTGCCTGTGGAGTGCATCAAAGAGCCAGATGTCCCTCTGGGGAGAATTGTTTTCCACAACATGCTGGATTACTGTGATCTCCAACGCAAAGTGGAAATAGAGGAATGGTGCCAGAAAAGGAGGGAAAATGGCACTCTACTAGTCCTTTTCTTTTTAAATTACAAAAATATTCAAGGAGGGAGAAGGATAAGAAAGGCAAAAAAGCATTTTATGAAGGAAAAATCCATTAAAAAATATCTTGAAAGTTACAAGAATGAAGTTCATCAAAAAAAGTAACAGTTTTGGCAGACAGCATAATTTCCTTCTTTCATGACTCACTAGCAATGAAACCAGCCGCTATTAAAACTACAGAATAAACATGACACTGACATGGCTTGACACACACAGAAACACCACCACCACCCCAAATTACAAACTTATCTTATTTTTTTTAATGTAGAAAGAATAGTTATTAATTCTTAGACATAATTCACTTTCTAGTTAAAAGAAACACAGAGAAAAAAATTAATTCTGGTGAAATTAAGATGTTAATTTGGGGGGCTGCTGGTCAATGCACAGCAGTTATCCCTCCACGTGCACTTGTGAAGAGTTATCAGGTTTGTAGCACATTAGTCTCCCAGAGAAGAATGTTATCATTCCCTACCAGCTGATAAGTGACACATTATATTAAAATACAGTTCTGGCACAACTTTTGTAATTTTACCATAAAATGCAATTTATTTAATATTACTTTAAAAAACAGCTTTAAAAATCTACTAAAAAAAAGTTTAAAATATTACTGAGTCTCAAAACCAAAGGGAATACTTACTACAAATTAAGTCTGTGGTCTACCACAGTTCCTGATCTTAGATATGCTATGGAGGACTTTGTAAATGCTGGGGTTTAGCAATAATATATTCTTGTGAGAACACGCAGCTTTTAAGTTTTAAACAACAAAACTGGCCTTGTCTGGCCAAAGTGCTGATCATCAAAAGTGTTGATCTCAGAGATCAATAGTTTTTGATCTCTGGAAGGCTGATATCTGTATGACACCACAACCCCAAATTAATCTACCTTCTCAAGACATAATGAATAAAACAAAAACATCAAGCAATCATGGCATAGTATAGTTGCAGAAAGAGTAACTAAACTGAAAATCCCAATTCTAGCTCTTTTTCATTAATCAAACCTGCAGGAGAAAATTAATACAGAGCAAACTGCGTATTGTATGTTGCAGTGTACTCCTGGAATGTGCAAAGAGGGACACCTGATGCTATGTTTTGCATGGGTTTTGTATGTTCAAACCAAAACGAAAAGCTCTTTTGCTTTTCTTAAACTTTCCTCAGCACCTTAAGGTTAATTAATAATAAAAAATTGTATTAGCAGATCTGCCTAGTGCACTAAACGGCAAGTTCTCTTCCATACAGACCGAATGCTGCTCTCAAACCTATGGATAAAATGTATTAAAATAAATATAAAAAGTTGCATAGGATTTGAGATCCATTTTTCCTTATTTTCCATACCAACCTAAGTAACAGATCTGGTTACTTGTTACACTGTTACTTATATAAATATTCCATAGTTACTTTTAATTTTTACAGGCTGGTGGAAAAGCTTTGGAAAAGTTCTCCTAAAATGAGGCCCTCTGGCAGGCACATGGTACCCACTATGCTTCTTGCAAAGGACTTTTTAACAGAACAGCTGCACTGGAGACGTTTTTTGCTCTATCATCTCAGCCTGAAGTCCTGCTCAGAAAGCAGCAGCAGGACAAAAATCTGATAACCTCTTCTAAGTATTTGTTCCCTTTCAGTCTAAACTGGTGTTCAGTCCACAACAGGGATAATTTTGGGCCAAAACTGTGATTTATTTATGGCCAGATACTTCCCAAGGCCAACCTTACTTTAAGAAACTTTAAAACTTCAGAAATGGGTATGAAAAAAAGTCTAACTTCTTTCCTGAACATGAAGAAAACAATGATAAATATTAAATATTCAAGATTTCTCATTATTTTTAATAATTATTATATACTGTGCAAAGTCAACACAGGACTCATTAAAATGTTAATGTAAAAATAACATTTTTGTATAAGGTATTTACATTTTTTAAAAAAGTAAAAGCTGATGTCATGAAACGGTACCTTGAAATATGCTTGGTATCCATCACCTCCATAATAAAGAGTTATTGTCTTACCCACATTAGTAGGGTCGTAACAGTTGACTAACACAAAGGGGAAATGAGCAACAGACACAAGGCGTGGTTTAAAGATATATAAAGCAGTCTGAACCGAATGATGTGGAAATCCTCTTTAGTATCCATATACTAAATATCCAGGTATTCAAACGTAAAAAGCATGATTTTATCTACTTTTTCTTTATGCAAGAGTAAAGCCTAGATAAGTGGGTTATCTATCTATTCATAAAATGTGGAAGATCTAATTTCATCCTGCAAGGTTAAAACAGATTAGGCAAATACTTTATAACCCTGTTTAGGCTAAACCACATCCCTCTAGAAACTCATTAATCCATCCTTTCAGATACCACTGGACAGTGTATAAAATAATTAATGAAATAATAAATAAAATATACCTGGACCCCTCGCTAAAACACTGTACTGGAAGTGGAAAACACAAGATGTGTTTGCACATCAGTGGTATTTTTTATTATTGCCTATCATATTAGAAAGGCATGTAATATATAATTTGCTAAGGAACAGCCAAAGCTTGCTGCAGGTAGAATTAATAATAACCTAGGTAAGAACAGAGAGTGTATTTAGTTACTTTACAGATGTTAATAAAGTGGAGAAGCTACAAGCACATTGGAAGTCAGTAAACCAAGTCAGAATAACCTAAAGAAACTGGAGAAAAGTCCTGGCCAGTAAAACATAATTCATCAAGGTCAATGAAAGTCTCCATGTAGGAGGAACAACTGCACAAATACAGAATAAGAATCAAGCAGTACGGGAAGAAGAAAAGCTGTGATGCGAAGATGACAAAAGTCATATTGGGATGAGTAAATCATGGTTTGTACAACGTGAAATAATCCTCTTTCTGTATTTAGCACCGAGAAGGCAGTTTTAGGCACAGTGCACTAGTAAAGATGTGGACCAATTACAGAAGGACCATAGGGAGGTTGCAATAAGAAATGTCTACAAAAGGAGAAGCTACAAGGAAAGCCTGAAGGAATCACGGTTGCTTAATTACAGAAAATTGCAGGAAAATGTAATAACACCATTTAAGTCCAATGAACACAGCAGCAGAAAGGAAGAGAATACCTCATTGCCTACTGAGTGAACCAAGATATAATTGTCATTGATTGCTGCAAGAGAAACTTCAGTTAAGTATTAGTGTGAACTGCCCAAAGGGAGTGAAAGTACTAGAACTTGTTACAGAGAAATGCTGAGCGAGCTCCCTCATGCCGTCGATTAGATCAGACCACCATTGGTCAGGAGTGCCGCAGGTACAGCTAAACCTTCTGGCCTGGCACGGACTGAATGCCGTTATCTGCAGCTCTCCAAGACCTACAGACAGTTACAGGACGGCAAGAAGGAGGAGAGGCGAGAGGTCAAAGCAGAGTCATCCTAACCTAAAGGAAGAGGATGGGCATCTGCACTTCTGCAAGGACTCTGTCCCGACTGGGCACCCTGCAGTACCAAGGGGATTCATTCACACCTTTCAGCTGCAGTTCGTTACAAACAATTCTGACTCTGCCAGCTCAATGATTTCTTCTGATGGTTGATTTAGACACACAGCAGAAGCTAGCTTTCTGTCCAGCTTCAATTCCATCCAGCATTAGACTTCACTGGTGCAGTTGTAGACTCTTGTAGTTAGATGGACCTGTGAATGACTTCCTTCTTCTTCCTGAAAACAGTTCAACAAGTCTGTCCTAACTACCTGTTCTTCTGCCTTCAGCTCTTTTGCACAGGACACTAGAGAATTTTATTCTTTCACCTTTTCTGTTCCACAGGCTTAATAAACTAGGTTGTAGTTTGAATACAATGGGATAGAACTTGCTTTAGGATTTGGTTTTAGAGTGAGGATTTTAAAAATATGCTTACAAATGTATCAGTTTAGTTAGTCCCTGTGGCTTTAATACAATTTTTTTTTCTTCATGTGACCTTAAAGCATCGCTGTAGGTGTATAAAATCATGCACTAAAAACCTTAATTACATCAACAGAGAGACTACTTCCCATTTATAGTTGAATATCATGGAGCCATTTGTATCTTACTACACGACCAGATTAAAAAGCATTCAGTTTTCCAAATTTGGACATTTTTAGACTACTAACATGAAATTACCTTGAAGCACATAAATATTTAAGCAGGGATAGTTTACCTTTTCTGGTGGGTGTATAATAAACAGTTTAACCATCATCTATATACAGGCTGTTTTGTTCTCCATCTAAAGAGACAATCACCTTTTATCCTTTTCCTTTTTTCTTCATTTCAGTGCTATTAGGAAACTATTCACAAGTGCAACCCCGAACAATACTCTGCAGTAATTATGACTAGATGACAAAGAGATGCGAACAATTACTGAGCCCATTTTGAAACCCTACACTAATAAAGTCATTAGATGCTGCCCTTGCCATGAGCGTTCTAAAAGCTTCTGAAGTTACAAGAACACACGGCATTGTTTGTTAGGACAATCGCTGCTGGCAGAATGCAAACCTTGAGTTAAACCATGCTGCAAATTGATCTTGACATTCTGTTAAGACCGCCACTAAAATCAAAAGCAAAGGAGAAAAGGAGAAAATGAGCGGGTGGGATGCAATCATGGAACAGAAGGGTTCCCTCCTCACCTTCTTTCCTCTTCCTCCTCAAAACAAACCATAAAGAAAATGGCAAATTCGCCTGGTGTTTGAGAACCTTTATTTTTAAAACATTAATTAGACTTTTGACCTGTTTTTATTGACTGGCACTGTATTGCTATCAAAGTAAATTAAATAAAATATTGCAAAATACAATGGAGAAGATTTTCACACTGCTCTGTGAAACCTGTTAAGGATTTAGTGCCTAAAGAACACGTCCAACAGTTTTGCAAGCAACATATACAGAATCTATGGTCACTCCTGAAAAAGGAGTAAGAAATTAACTCACCAAGTTCAGCTCTCACAGACTCCACACCTGCAATATATTTGCTGAAGGATCAAATAGGATTGGGGAGCTGGAGTAATATGGTCAACTGGTCTTCATCCAGGCATGCATCAATCAGTAGGTTAGTATTAAGGGTCAGCAACTGTGAATATGGCTAATTACTTGATGACGGAAATTGCAGGTGAAGACAACCTGCTGCTGAGAAGCGCTTTAGTCAATTAACTCTTTCCTAAGCTTAAACAGAGTGAAAAACTATTATTTGAACATTAAAACTAACAAGTACCTGTCATCAGAGCGGATAAAAGTTGGCAACACCTTGAAATACAGCACCCAAGGGCAATGATATCAAAAGCTAAAAAGCTGCTACAGACATTTGAGTCAGTGATCTATGGTTTTGCCATTGTTCCGCTTGGCAAGCATTACGTACATTGAAAATCTGTTAATATTATGCATAATCTATGTTTGTAAACACTGTGTATACAAATATAAGGGTATGTGTGCATGTGTAGGTATATATGTATGCATATATATTCACTATGTACGAATTAACAAAAATAGGCATGTGATCACATATATATATACACGCACACACCTCCCATACACATAATTATATTAGAATAATGGTATTTAGTTAAGTTGTTGAAGTCAGAAAGTGCCAGGGCTATAGCTGCTCATGTCTGGCTCTCCTGCTTATCTATGCCATAACCTCTCTGGAAACCCAAGGAATTGCTTAGCCCATGCGATGGCCCGATGCAGCTGGCGAGCTGCTGCAGCCATGTGCTCAGATGAAAAGGTAGGGCCAGAATGGCCAACATCATTGCTGTCAAACACCACTACTACTGCTCTGACACTCCCAGTAAGCATATTTCTGCTGTTTGGAGTGGCATGGTAGCAAATCTCCACATCAAGTAATGGAAAAGAAACCGTGATTTTTCATCTCATGATTCACCCCAAGCTGAGTGGAATATAACAAGAAAGTAAAAGATATACCTGTAGCTTTGCATTTGTTTTTCTTCCTTTGACCATGGACAGCATAAATTACAAGAATATTCCAAACAGTTGCTTACTAAACTAAACTCTAAACCATAGGTGATACAGCTTTCATGTAGATTACTCAACAGCGTTATAAAAACACCGCATTGTTTTCCTAAATGAGGGCTGATTATTTTATTATATTATTTTGTGCCTTTTATTATGATTTTTTTATTTATTCTGGTAATGGAAAGATTCATAATCTGCAGCACTTACTCAAAAGTAATTGCTCCCTTTCCTGCAAACCTTATATAAGAGGCAATTAAAAGCTGTGGAAGCCAAAACAAAATATCCTTTTAACTTTATTAACTAGAATTCTCCTTCAGTTTGAGAAAGTAACAGTCCTGGGTGGCTGTAGGTAGAAATTTTTAAAAACCCAACTCCCAGATCTGTAATGTTTGTACTTTCACACTACTGCTTACAGTTACCCTGGTGCTTAAACACAGCATTTTACTGCTAATCCTGCCTGCAGGACTCTCTTTACTCTGTTGTAATGGGTGTTGAAGAACAAGATTGAGAGATTCCAGCTGAAAAGGGCTAGTATACAGTAACACAGGATTCAAAGCACATCCTTACATCAGGGTCAGCCAAGAAACATATTAAAAATCAGGAAAAAGGACAAGATTTTTGAGCTGGTTTTGTTCTACAGTGTTCAGGATGGACCCCCATTCAATTAATGTTCTCATTCACAATGAGAAAAATGGAAACTACTATTAAGACTGGGTTTGGAACAGAATGACATCCACAGATATCAGAAAGAGGACAGCAAAGAGGAATAAACCCCCCCCAGAATATTCAAGATTTTTTGGCTTATATAAGGAAAGTATTTACATCTGTTTGAATTTATTCATGCCATACTACAGTACTGAAAACTTTACTACTGACATTGACATGTCCCTGTAGATTGCTGCGAAGTGGGCCAGATTCCTCTGCCTTCCCACCCTGGTTTTTCCACTAATGCAATTGTAACAGCACAAACAAGTTGCTCTTGGGCTACACCAGCATGCAAAAAACAGTTTTCTGTTGCTGTTGTCTTCTCACCATTCAAATACAAAGCTAAGTGTAACTGTATTCATAGGGATACAGACCAGGATAGGCTCCAAGACCACTGTCACCATTTCACATAATGAAGGGTAATAATTAAGCAGTACTACTGAGTATTTATTTATGGGAATACCCACAGAGCATCGGCACTTTCTGAAGGGATAAGGAAGCATCATGTGCCCTCTGAAGAAATCACAGTCTATGGAGCAGGATATGACACTAAACACAACTGAGAAATTATTCTAATTCAAGCCAGCATGCCTTGTTTACCCCTTACAATTTTTTGACCTCACTGTTAATATGACAGTTTCTTTGTTGTTAATAGAAAGCAAAAAATGAAGACTTAAAAACCCCATCGTACTGCACAATCGGTGGCTAGGTTCATTGAGGATAGCTATAAAGCCTTAAACAAGCCCTTTATTTTGTGTTTTAAGAAGTGTCATAAGGAGTTAATAGGACACAGCTGTACAGGCTCTTTCTAATAAGCAGCTTCTGTCGCTTTGGTCACCACAGGTGTCTCTGTAACCTGCAAACTCTTATTACTAGTGTATCAAAGTTGTGCTACTTAATAGATTTCTTTAGTAAAACACAACAAAGCAATTACATGGCTGTTGATCGTCAGTCATAAAAAAAACCCTCAAACACAGTTTTTCAAAAGAAACTACACTGCAATTTTTTGTCATTGTAAAATAAAAGAAACTAGAGAATTAAATAGAAAAGCGAACAATAGAACAGCAGGTAGTCAGCTGAACTTAGCCACTACAGATGGTTTAGAAATAGTGTTTCCTTCTACACCAACTTGTGGGATAAAAGAAAAGGAGGAGGCTCCTTACTGCCCATGAATGGCAATACCAAAAGACTTAAGCAACTTTCCAGTCTATGTATTTGGTCCCATGAAAGACCCTAGATGTTTCTTCCCTCCCACCCCCGTTTCTTTTTAAAAAACTTTAACTGTTTTTGCAACTGCTTTTTTCCATAATCTTTAAGTCTCCTCTAGAATAACTTGAGCTAGAAACATAGCTGCTGGTTTGCCCAGTGGTGAAAAGGAAAAGGTCAAGTGAGGAATTCCTGTGAAACACAAGTGTGTTAGAAAAAGAGATTGTTGTATTCTCCATGTCCACTTTCAGTAAAGAAATATTAACTATAATTTACAAATTTAAGAATAGGAATGCATGAATGCTCTATTCAAGCAAATCATAAGAGAAAGAAACATAAATATGTATTTTTAATTGTTCAGTAATCAATGGAAATGCATAAAAAAGTGGCAATCTTATTCCAGCCCAAGTGACTGTTGCATCTTTTGTTCAAAAGCTAAGAGTAACTCATTATAGTAATATACACAGACATCCTGCCAAGCGGTCATCTTCTGTGTAAGTAAAGGTGATGAAACAAGGTCCAAGTTAAAAAGCCCAAAAAAGTCTGATTTTTAAATAAGTATAATAATAAAACAATAATTTTCAACAGATTACGATCAACTGATAAATAACTAAATAAGAGAGAGGTCTTAATATAAAGATAAGAAAATCTGCTGGTATCACACAAACTACATAGAAGGAGTTGGAATCTACAGTTTTTTAATTTCTCTACTCATCAGCAAAACGATGGCCTCTCTAAAACATAGGATAACTTTTATTATATTTAAACCTTTCAAAATATCTGAATATAACCAAAGGAATGTTCCATAAGAAAGCTGTAGTTCATAAAAGTTCATATTAATTGTAAGCTTTTAATCTTTTCATCATCTATATTTAATACGAGTTTATCACGTGAATGTTATTTTTTAAGTAAGATTTTCATTAACAACAGTAGTTATTATCCCAGACAGTTCTAATGCAGTTACATCTATGTACATACAGTTAGTGTTGCACAATATTATGGCACTGCAATGCCAAACTCTGAAGACACATTCCCAGAACCAGAAAATAAACTCCCTGCCCCACCTGAAAAAAACCGAACAACCCAAACACAAAAGCTAGAAGAAAAAAAGACGTAATTTCTTCAACTATTTTTTACTGCACAGCAATAAAAAGTCACTTTGTAATGAAAACAAGGACAGTCCAATTCTCAGTGAATGTCAGCCAGCACAGCTTCATTGTTCAGCTAAGAACGAGCATGAATTTTTCAGTTCAAACAGTTATCAAGCAACAAAAGATTTGATACACAGATGACACAGAGATAAGGGTCTTCCTCAAGAGAAAAGCTGCTCCACTCAGTCCAAAGAGGCTTACCTTGCTCTGTTTGCTTCTTTTGTCATGTCCCACGCCCAGGTTATGAAGTTCTGACTCAAATAGGAGACAATAGATTCAGCACAAAGCATTTGAGAGCAGAAGACATTGGTCAGTACACTTTCATCATGGTGGAGGTAGATAGCAAGAAGCTTTCTCTGAAAAGACATGAGAAAAGATCAGTGAATATCCTCAGGCTATTTAGTAATTTAAAATTGCTGCTGCAGATCCGTGTGTTAGTGCACCCTATGGTGTTTATCAAGGGTGCCAGGTATCTCAACATGCACGTGCAGGGGGTAAAAAAACCCCAAACTAGTAGATTTCAATCAAATGGTCCTTCCCTCCAAATCTGTAAATCTTCTCAGTGCTTCCTAATATTTTATTTCGGGTACCAAAACACAATATAGTGTATGCTTAGAACATGAAAATAACATTTGAATGAAAACCGAAAACCTTATTAATAGACTTAGCTTAAGAAATGAGTGAACTATTTTTGACTTGCTGCCCAATAAAGATAGCATTTAGAACAATTCCCTGAGCATGGACCATACCTCTTGATACAACAGCATCTCCAATACAAACCAGTTACAAACAACCTGAAAAAACCACAGTGTATTGTTATCACACCATCTGTAGCCAAATAAAGAGGAAAAAAGAGAAGTAACAGTACAGCTGCCTATGGCCCAAAGCCTGCGATGCTACATTGCTGGATGTTTTGGCAGCTCTCCATCCAGCTGTGTGATGTGGGAAGCTCACAGCACATCAGCCTTTCACCCACTTTGTAAGTTGGTGTGTAGCTGGTCAAAAGGCCGCGTGTCAGTCCAGTTGGCTACATCTCTTGTGGAGCCGAGAAGCAGGGTAGCCACCCCAGCATTGTGAATGTGTATAACATAAGGGAAGCGGTACGGGACACATGGATCAAATCTCTTATCGAGTTTGTGAGTGCTGATGTATCTCATCATAGTTACCACGTTAGCGAAGATTAGGTGTTGAGGATGGCGTTTGTGGCCCCTTGATATAAAATATTCTATGCCGTGTTCTTCTGAAACCCTATTAAGTAACATTGGAGCTTCACTGCCAGTAGCACAGGGCTGTGCTGTGTTCCCATAATCACCTCAGATCACCTTTTGGAAAGTAAGTCTATGTGTGTGTAAAATACAGAAAGCAGACTGCAAAAAATACAGGTGAACTATGATCTAGTTAAGGGCCACGATCCTGTATTTGGTATCAATGAGTTATAAAGTACCACTCAGAAAATTACCACTTCCCATACTTACTTTATTTTAAATTCCTACTTGAACATATTTGCTGACATAATATGGTAAATGCCATTTTCAGACTTACTTAAACTCATCTCAAAGCTCTCCATCAAATGTAACATTGAATAGTAGATATTGATGTATATTGATATAGCAAGACATGGGATGCAATTTTGAGACAAGCTGTCTTTGTAAAAAAACTGTATGGCTATCACCTCATATACTAGCTTTGGATAAAACTTAATGACTGTTTATAAGAAGAAGAATACACTTGAACATTAGACTTTGGGAAAGGGATTAGTAATTTGCATTAGTGTTTGTCTAATTTAATTTAAATGTTCTTCAGAACCACATCCACATGTGCCAGGAAGGGCCATTAATAAGCCCAACATGTAGAGATCCATATAAGTGCAGCCAACAATGTTGACTGAAACTAAACTTGAAAATCCAGGGTGCTGATGCACAATATCAAGTAATAAAACAGCATTTCTGTGGTGATATTTAATTTAAAAAGAAGAAAGAGGCAGGGGAAGATCAGGCACTGTCTGTTTTTGAGGATCAGCCATTCTGCATTTCAAAGCATCGATCCCTGCAATATCCAGGTTACTGTGCTAGAATCTCGACTATTATATAGCAGTTGTAAGAGAGGGAGGGCAAAGATGTGTTTACTCAGTGATTAGGGCCTTAGAATAAGCCTCTAGCTCCTAGAGAGACAGCTCACCACTTATTCATTTGGACCAATTCACAAAGCCTAGAAAGATTAAACATCCATGCTGAGAAGACAAGCGAATGCAGACGGTGAAAAAGAAATAAAAATTCTTTAAAAACTCTGAGATGACTTCATTATTTTTTCCACAAGGAAACTTTAGGAAAGTGTTTAGTTAGAGAAAAACCCACATTGACCTCTCTCTAAACCCTTAATCTTTCCTTTGTGGTGGCACTGCTTTGTGGTAAGCGGATGGCTTTGCTCTCCTCTTTTCACTGGGAGTGGATAGAAAAAAAGGCTCTTGAGAAACACTTTTACTTCCAAAGAAACAACCCCATGAAACTGTTAAATATGAGATTCCATACAACGGAATGTTTCAAAATATGTACAGTTTTAGGCTTAAAGATTTAGGGACAAATTTTAGTAAACAGAACAGGCACATACACAATAGATGTTTACACTGAACTACTTTACAAGTGAACGTAATTTTTGTTGCATCAACAAATCTCACTATGCAAAGACTAAACTCCACCACATATAAAAGACTGTACTCGTGTCTGGTAATTCATCCAAAATGTTAAGGCCAGGCATAGGCATACTGCTAAGACAAATGAAAATGGGTAGCAGGAGGAACTGAAGTGCTAAAACATGATTTTGAAAAATCAGTGGAAGCCAGGGATACTTTTTTCTTTGGAAAAAATACACTATTCCAAAAGGCTTGCAGCATGGAGTTTGTTGTCATTGCTGTTGTGTGATTGTTTTTGGTTTGGGTTTGGTTTGGTTTTTACTAACTCATGGTATTATATATTTATAAGCAGGTTTCTGTTGGTTTTATTTCAAACCTTTGAAAAATCAGAGTAAATTCTAGGATTCTATGATGACTAATACTGGGAATTTTTTAGTCAATACTGATAAAATAGGCTTACTGAATTGTTGAACAGTCTTGACTTCCATAAAAGCATCCTACTAATGGAGCACTATCTGTTCTGTGTTGGAATTCTCAAAAATATGACTTGGGGGTCATATACTTAGCATAAAATTTTAACCAAGAAAAAAATCCAATGGGGAAGAACTTTTACTAGTCTCTGTGAAGACATGTAATACTGAAAAGGTTCTAAGCACTGAATAGTTGAGGGACTTCCAAAGGCCTTAGGACTTCAGGAACTTAAGCCATCAAGAGATGTATTTTTCAGAGTATGTGGATGCTTAAGACCAGGCAGTCGTTCACTGGAATTTTCAGAAGGGGCCTTTACAAACATACTCGGGAATGCAAGTCTTATCAATGTCAGTAAGACTTAAGGTTTTAAAAGCCTGAACCCTAAGCTCCAAGCTTCACTTTATTTCAGAGGAAAAAGGGCCAAAGAAAGAGGTGATAAGAGTTTCCAAAATTTCAGCTATCTAAATACCTTAAGAAGTCCAGACATCAAGCACCTTTTTCTGCAACCTCTGTTGCATTCAGACTGCATGAGACTTTGCCTCACACCCACCACTATGTAACTGCAGCGAAGCGCTGCAACCCCCTCCTGCCCGATTTTGATCTGTTGGTGGAACGCGCCTGGCACGTGGCACCCTGGAAGGAAATGTGGGCTGTAGATAGATGCAGTACTGCAGCAGGGCAGCCCTGGGAGGCACAGTGATCCCAGCTGTAGCCTCACACCACAAAACCTCTCCACCATGTCATGCAAAGTGTAGCATCCCCCTCCCATGTAAACAGATGCACCTGACCCAGAGATCCAACATGCAGGTACAGTCCCACACAAGACAAACACATTAAAGATCTGTCCCAAAACAGCTATGCCATCCACTGGGCCATTTTTGCATTTCACAACTTCAGAAAAGTTAATGCACTTTGTATAGAACTAGAAAAAATGAAGGAAAAGCTGTCACTCAGGCAGAAAGAAACACAGATCTTCATGAGGGTGAAGGAGTAATCAGTCGGTAATGACATATCTGAGCTTCTCAGCCAGTTCCTAATAACGTAAATAATTTAGATACCTCAGAAGAATATGAACGTGAATGATAATAGAAATACTATCATAAGGGTCAGCAAAACCACAGACCGGAATGGTTATTTTCGAATCTCAGGTTTATAAGTTCAAGCAATGTCAGACAAAAATGTTCGCGATGTAACATCTGCTAACGAGATCTTAATTTTTCTTCTAGGTAGTAGTGAGAGCTAATTCAAATGAAAAAAGGGACACATTTGCACATCTTTAAGCCTTTGAAGTGTACAATCTGATCCACCTGTCTAAAGTGATCTTGGAGATCATATGATCAGCCTTCTTGGACACAGCTACTCTATCACACACAAGCCTTTCTTCCCTAAGCAGAATGCAAACCCTCTCTAACACCAAGGCGATATGCTTCCGAATTTACTCCGCTTTGAAAAAAGGATCAAAGCAGGAATAGAGCAGATGGAGATTCACAGGAAGCCTTGTCTGTGTATTACACAGAACAGAACAAAACCTGTGTTAAACATAAGCATTATTAAATCCCCCAGTACCAGTCAAAACAAAGGAGACGGCGAAGACAGAGAGACAAGGGGCACTAACCAGTCTCTAGCCTCATACAAGAGGATGTGAACCAAACTGTACGCCACAGGTTCCTGAAGTGGGAGTGAGATGATGGTCCCTGCCATCTTCTGATCTGGTATTTTGTATTATATGTGGCATAAAACATCCCTAAACTGACTCCTAACTGAATCTTTCAGTCATTTTATCTTTCAGCAAAACACCTAGTCTCAAAAAACCATCAGTGACGGAGAATCCATATGAACCATGGAAAGCTGTTCAAAGGGTTAACCACTCTCCCAGGTAAAGGTGTGTTTTATTTTGAGCTTGATTTAGTCTACTTTCATCTTCCAACTATTTGATACAATTACACTGTTGTATCTCTATTTCAATCAGTCGAACTTGTAACATTTTACATAATGCATAGAATATCCAGTGATTAAACCCAAACTCAAATAAGACCTATAAATCATAGGCTTTGAAAGAGGAGGAAATGTAGAGCGTGGCAGACAATTTAAAAAATGTCCATTATTTAATATCAAGTACAGAGGATGCTGAAGAGACTTATACCCAGGACTAGCATTTTTAGATATGAAAGATGAAGCTGTTCTTCAGATATGAAGAATAAAGGGTGTGTAGGCACACAGTGAGACAACTAAGCTGGTATGTTGCAGCAAAAATTTCTAAGCAATAATTATCCACAAGTTCAGAATTAATTCAAGAATGAAAGGACAGAACTGCTAACACACACATCAGGCAAGACTGGAAAGAAAGTGTAGGTAACTAACACGGGACCTAACTGGATTTTATGTACTGACATCTACCACAGTGTAGCTGCTTTACTTTTCCTGGGAACCTGGATTTATACTTCTGTACCTGTCCTCTACAGTTTCAACTAGACCATGTAGATCAGTGTTCAGGTTATTTATGTTAACTGGAATATGTAAAGTAGTAACTTCTCCATCTAGGACCCTCAGACAGCTCAACTACAAGCACACCTAGGATATACAATATGATCAAGCTCCTTATAAAATTTCAGAGTAGTAATTTGACTTGATTTAAAACATACCTGGAGTCAAAGTAAAAGGTGCTGGTGAAGCCTTATACTCTGACATCACTCCACAGTATTTAGGGAATACATGGGGGGAAAAAAAACAGATGAGGAAGACTAAACCAACAAGCTGCCCTGCAACTGGGATTCAGAACAACCTCTCTCCTCTACTCAAGTTAACATCTCAAAGACAGACTTCAAATTTCTCTTTTCAGACAAGACGACTGGAGGGTAGTCAATGCTGTTCCTGTAATATGCTCCAACAGAAATCAGATTAATTATCTCTGTGAATCTTTTTCCTGTATTAAGTTCAGCATGAACTTAATTAGCTGAAGTAACCACAAGGGACAGTTTTCTGAGTTACACAGATAAAAATGATACTACAGAAAGCCCTGTATGAAAAAATATTCTGCTACCATTGTGTGCATGTGTGAAGCAGCTTTTATTTGAACATGGCAAATCACGGAAGGAACATACTTTCTTCTAGGTATCCAGGAAATAAAGTACCCCTATGGGAGAGGGATGGTGCTGCCATTAAATTGAACCTAAAAGACAGAAATCACGGAGAGGGAAGACACGGTTCATTTTCAGTATGCAGGAATATATAGTGAGGTGACAATACCAATCTGTGCTAAGAGAGATGTTTCATATATTTATTAAAAGTCAGTGGACAAAAAGGTTGAGAGAGGAGCAGGAGGTGATCTGACAGAGGCATATAAAGATAAGAGCTCCTGAAAAGGTAAAGCAGGTGTCTCTATTCTTTCTCATAATAAAAAAAGTAGCAACCACCTATAAAAATGAAAAAGCAAACAAGCTACAATAGAAGAAAATACTTTAGTATTATTCAAGCAAATAGCTCAGTGAGATTCAACATAGTGATTAAGAACCTGTATTAATAACAATACTGCCTTAAGTTAGGATAAACCTGCTGACGTTTCAGAACACAAGGCACCCAACAAATTGCTTTAAGTTGCAAAGAAACCTCTCCCAAACACCTTGTTTAACACTGTCCATTTTAAGATTCCTTCCATGGCATCAGGTCTAGCTATTTCTATGATAGTGTAGCTACTTGAGCAAGAGTAAGCTTATTCTTCATGAACTAACTGTTAACAGAGAAATGCTTCTTTCCAAGTGGCACAGTAAGTAGAGGAAGGCTTTCACAAAAGAACAATTTATTTGTTACTTTAATAAACCTCGCTCTCTCTTTCTTTTCCTGAACCAATTAAAAACATAATAATGAAAATATTTTGTTGTGTTATATATGCAATAGACCTTGGAAATGAACACACAATGCCCTTAACCATCAGTCTGCAGGAGGCAGCTGGGGATTTCATTGCCAAAGACCAAGGACACCAGTTGTTAAAGGCAAAGCTCAGTATCTTGGCTATTGTGGGTTTGGTGCTAAAGAGATATACAGGTTTCAAAGCAGAGCTACACATTTGACCTCATTCCATCTCTCCCACCTAAAACTGGCACTATCATTGTAGCAGTTGCTCTAAAGGAAAAAAAGATACCCAGCATGTATGTTAATCATAACTAAAGACTCAAAATGAAAAGCTACGATAATAAAAGCTAAATAAAATATAGGTAATAGTTCAACATCTAAACTGTTTTTACAAGTTATTTCAAGTAACATTTGCTTAAACAACTTCAACAACAATGAAAAGACATTAAGATTTAACAGACCACCTATTTTCTTAAAAGGAATTTTAACCCATATTCTGTGTTTAAAAACACATGTTCTGACTGAAGTTAATTTTCTTAAAATAACCCAAACAAAAATACTTCTGCAAAAAGGCTTCAGGTTCATATAAAATTATATTTTTGGGGAGGGGAGAAAGTACCCACAATATAGATTTAAAACATAGCTGATGGCTGCCTCACTAGACCTGAACTGTAGAGTGCACCTTCTGCTCTGGACAGCATTGAGAATTTGTCAAGAAAAGGCTAAGATCTCTGAGCACTCAAGCTGCCAAGTGCTCTCAAATTAAATCAGTTTGAAGCGGTTTTCATTAAGATGGATTGAGTGTGGCATCGTGAGAAACACTCTATCAAATGTAGTGTTTTACTTAGTGATTAAGTATATACCAGTTGATGAAGCTACCCAAATCCTTCGTAATCCCACCACTCCAATAAACATTTAATGAGTATATAAGTTCAAAAAGCCTAGCAGAGGATTTAAACCTTCAATCTTGTTTTTATTTACTCTTGGAACTCAATTTCTCACTTCAAGTGAAGAATGCTGGTGCCTGAAGCTCATCTGTTGCCCTGGTAAAATTAAGCGCCCTCCATAGTATAAATTAGAAGGCAAGACATATAGGTTGCAATTTCTCAAGCTTTTTTCTTAAACTGCTACACATATTGCATTATTTTATGAAATGCAATTATAAAAATATAAAATAATATATGCCTTTACTCATTAATTCCAGGAAGCAGTACTGAAAAAACTTGTTTGTAACGGGGAAAAAAGCTGTAACGTTAGATTATATTTATACATTCTCATACTTTTGTTTAAAAGTCAGAATGTTACAATAAAAATAATGTCATTCCACAGGGTAGCTGGGAGGGAGAACTTTCAAAAATTAAGGCAATATTCAGGGGGGAAATAAAAGAAAGAAAAAAGCTACAAAAATAATACCTTCCTGAACATAAAACTTTATTCAGATGAAATACTAGAAATGTAAGAAATCATATGTGCTATGTAAGTAGTATAAGTAGTACTTTGAGTACTAAAAAAGTAACTGTACTACATTAATATCAGATTTACAGGTATAAAAAAATATTTAAGAAAGCTCTTAAAGGGCTCTTGTCCATTATTATTCTGATACACTGTCAACTATTTCTGAAGAAAAGACACAAACTTCCTAATTCAAACACTTGTTTTGTCTTGTTGAATATGTTTTCTTTTAAACATGCATTAAAGTCCACTTCAATAAGTTATTACAAATTAATACTTTGCCACTGAACTATTCTGTATCCATTTATGCTCAGAAATCTGTGTAAAGACACGAAAATATTCACTGAACTTAGAGTGTGCGCACACGTTAAGTATGTGTTAAGCTACACAGTGTAGATTCCCAACACTGCACGCTTACCAGGACAGCCCCTAAGATAACATAGCTGTTCCTTCCAATATGATTAACTACAGTAAGCCAAAAGATTCTTAATTTTAAAATTAAGTATCTATCAAGACAACAGAAAGTAAATTTAAACAGCATGATTTTCTTGTTTGTGTTTCAGCTTTATCTATGGTTAATTATGCAGGGGTTTGGGTTTCTCCTCAGTGAATCAAGTCACCAAAACTTAAATAAACTATCCCCATTCTAATTTTATTAAAATACTGATTTTAAAACTGTGCATGGAATAACAGAAACTTGAGATGTCTGGTTCATGTCTGGTTCCATGTACAGAAAAACTAAATAACCAAACCTTAGTACTGGAATTTACTTGGCAGATAAAGGCTGTACAAAGAAAAAAAAAAAAGAGCACTATATTCGGAGACCTTTCAATTTAAATCTACAATTTCATTAGTCATCCTTCAAACCAACATGCAACACTGAAATTGCCAAACACAGCCAGTGTTATCTGGTGCTAGGACACCATTATTTCAGGAAGAAAGGGGGTGGGAGGGTAGAAAGAGAGTAGTTCTGATGACTAAAGGACTCCAAATAAAAGTACAGCCTGAATGATGAGGAAGCGTGAGTTATTCAATGTAATTTCAACAACTACCAAGTAAGTATTTTAGTCAGTCAACTAAATAAGTGTAACTCTTCACAAACAATAAAACCAAAATAACACAAAAATGTAGTTTACCTTTTTTAAAATGAAGATGAAACATTTACAGTGATTTCCGTTTCCCCCCTATATTAAAAAGTAGTTTTAATACACACTTACATCTCTAGCTTTCCCATAGAAGGCTTCTTGAAAAGCAGCCTCTAATGATCCAATAAAATAAACAGGATGACAGTCACCATATCTATTTGAAATAAAATTTCCAATTAATAAAAAAATTACAAAAAAACAGTAATTTCAATATTCTACCCTGTCATAATACTCTAAATATAATGCATTGGCTAAACCTTTTGAAAGATAAGTACTACACTTCTGAAGGACAGAAGGGAAATATTTAGAAGCCATCTGTCTCCCAGCATTCAAAAGTTCAACGTACCTACCTACTACCTTACAAATTTTATTGTAAAAACTTTGTTTACATACATAGACACCTTAAGTCTATGTAATTTTCTACTCATAACTTATTTCCTCTCTTTATTATATTCTTAAAGGTTAACTGAAGGTTGTATTACACATGAATGCATCTCATATATATAAACAAACATTTCATCACAGAGGACTGAAAACAAAAGGCACATAAACTTTGCATTACTTTGCAGTATATTAGTTTGCAGCTTCTACCTGTTTGATGAAACACGGCAACTGTTTAACAATGTATGATTTCACAGAATCATAGAATGGTTTGGGCTGGCAGGGAGCTTAAAGATCACCTGGTTCCAACCCACCTGCCATGGGCAGGGACACCTTCCACTAGACTGGGCTGCTCAAAGCTCCATCCAACCTGGTATAAATTGGGTGGCATAAAGTTAAAAAAAACCAGTATTTCTGTATTTTTTTAAAAAGTAGAGATTTATCCAACCACTTAATTATTGTGAAAACTCTTACTGCAATTCCGTATATATTTTTCAATATTCACTACTTTCAGCTCTTCTGTTCCTGTCTATCATCTTAAAATGACTATACATAATCAGTCTTCATCATCCTTCTGGACCCTTACATAATTAGGTAAATATATTAATTACTGACAAATTAAATAAGGCAAGAATCTGTCACTCTAACTTGGACCAAGAAATAACTCCATTTCAGAAACAGTTCTAAAAAAGTTAAACTTAAAATAAATTAATTAGGATGCCTAAACATGCTACGATCCCACAAGAATATACGTACATTTGGTTTATTTTTATTTTCATTATTTATTATATATTACTTAGTTTGTAACAAGAATTGCACAGTTAATAGGCTAAGCTTACCTTGAAGAAAACTCTGCTGTAAATTGTAGTAAGGCATCTCCTTCATTTTCAGCATTTTCTGGCACTTAAAAAAAAATAAATCAAATGCAACCTTATGGAAACAGATTTTAATATGTGAACTCAGTTGCTTTATAGATATTTTTTTTTTTTGTTGACAGCTTACTGAAGCGGTTACCAAGAGAGCACATACATTTCCTGAAAGATTATCAACTATGAACCTTTGGAAAGACATGAAATCTCTAGACGCTTTCATGAACATATTCAGGCTTTCCAAACAGTAAAATCCTCAAGTTTGGTTTTTTTTTTCCCCCCAAAACCTTCCCATACATATTGTTAAAAAGTTTTCCATATTATTACACATATTTGCTGTAAAAAACCTTCTGAATACACTAATGCAAGCCTAGAGTAAATAAAAAGTACACAGATTGCATATAGGAGGTAACTAATTGCTCCTGCTCAATCCTTTTCATAATTCAAGGGCAGATAATTACTGAAAAACTTGTTTAATGTAAATGACTAAAAATATTGATCACCACAAGATGCTGAAGCTAAAATCTGTACTATTTAGAAAACCAGGAAACAGAAATCTAGCTATCTACAGGAACAGATGATTAGAGGTCATAATTTCTCCAAGTTTAATTATTATTCTCCAACTATAAGCTAAAACCATAAAGTTAAAAAACTTCCCCCATTGGAAGATACTTTCATAGTTGCCAATTATGTTTGCATCAGACATGACAAACAATTCTAAAATTCTTATCTTTCCTATTTCTTATATATATATAAAAGATACTACTTTCCTATTTCTTTTTATGGAGACCCACCATACCTCTCTGCCCTCACTACTGCTGTACAATCAATCACCTGTTAACTGTAATTAATGGTCAACCCTTACTCATTGGCGATTTCCTCAAGGCAGATGATGCTACTCCAAACATTTCTCCATCATCAACTCCAAACTCTGTAGCATCTTCAAAGTCATCTCCATCACTGTCACTAACCATATGGACATCAGTACATTGCTATATATAAACAAGAACCAAAATCCACCATAAGCCTCTATTACAGACATCATCTTTTATGAAATATGAAATACATACATGATGAAAAATATTTCTATAAACCCACTTGATATACTGCATTTTATTTTACTATTTTATACAGCATTGTCAGACTGCTTTTTATAAATAAGACCTAATTTTTAACAGAAGTTTGGTTTACAGAGCAATATTATGTGACAAAATGCATTATTAAATGACTAAGGAACTGTCTCTGTATACACATAGTTGAGCCAATTTTATGCCAAGTTAATTCTATTTTCAGTACTAAACTATACTAAACTTCATATACTCATGGCACTATAGCTGGTTTAACTGCATAAGCAAGAATGAGAAAAGCCACACATTCTATGAGTAATTTCAGACATCCAGATACAATTTACTTTACCAATAGTTGCATGATGAGGGACAGTCCTTGGAAAGGTACCTATCTATCATATTGCAATCTCTGATACACAAATTTAGCACCCATAGTCCTAACGTGGCACACCAGACTACTGCATGTTGACTGACAGTCTGATTTATTTGGCACACCAACATAACTGCAAGAAACCAATACTTTTGTGCAAGGAGCTAAGGTCCCATCTACGCTTCCAACTCCCACCATCAGATCTTTTGGATTTCCTGTCCTCTGAAACATAGAACAGCTCAGAAAAACCTTGGGTTTAACTACTCAACTTTAACTTGCCTCTAGATTGACTTCTTTTGCGAATGACTATTCCAGCTCCACTTGACCTAGAAGTTGCAGTGATAGTACACTACAGAAAAACTACATGAATGCCTGAAGGTGTGACAAAGCGTATTACAGAATGTGAGACTTATTTCAGCTCTAGCACGCTCCTCTCGTGCTCACTTGCAAAGAGCTCCAGACATGCTGGATGTCCTTCTACAATGGCTACGCACAAAGAACGTTTACTGAACGAACTAGTCAACAAGGAAATTCTACAAGGTGAACAAACTCAGATCATTTTGAAAGAATGAAGTAAAGCAGAAATGATACACAGTTATGCTGGTAGATCCCAGGAGAAAACAACCATCTACTTAACCTGCTGAGTGCTTCAGGTATAGCTAGAACAGCATTGTCTGACCATCCTCTAACAACTATCCAGCAGCACATATCCAAGCATGCCTCCTGACCATGCCTCACAGCTATGTCTTGGCAACTCAAACGAGCCGAACAGATTAAAACGCATCCCTTTTGTGCGGCAAGATAAACCTTATGTGCTATAGTTCTCTAAACAAAATGGTAAGAAAAGTGTGTGGAAAACGGAAAACTGCTTGTATTAAATTAATTTTGAGGAATGACAAAAGCACTGGAAATTTTAACCCAAGCTATTAATAGTTAGAAACAACAAAACAGGAGATACACAGTCTGCAAACATCCTTCTGCTAATACTAAAAATATATGTTTCAACCTTCTATTTGATTTGGAGTATTTTTCAATGCTTACTATGGCTTGCTTGGTTTTTCTTCTTTTTCTTCAATGACTCATTTACCCAGTTCCTTTCTTTGTCACAGTTACATGATACAGGAATTGTAAATTGCTTTAAGATTAAATTCTGCTGAGGTATTTGATAATCGAAGGGACAGTGACCATTGCAAAATAAGCTTTCCCTCCTTCTCCCTGGAGTATACTGGTAAAACAAATATGATGTTCTTACCTCCTCTGACTGTTCCCTCGTTTGTACAGGTGAGGATCTTCTTCCAACTGTAAGTCGATGGCATGGAAACGTCAGTCCCGATACCGCTAGAGTCATCTACAAACAAAGCAATGATTGTTTATTAAAGCCACAGTCTCAACTGAAGGATGATGGTTTGTTTTTCTTTGGGTTGCTTTGAGATTCAAAGTGAAGCCTGCCCTGCAGAAGACCAAATTAATTATACAAACAAAGAAAGAAGCCTGAAAAACTAAAATGATATCTAAAAAAAAATTATATTCAAAGTTATATCAACTGAGTTTTACAGGTGTGTATGCACAGAGCATCACAAGAAACTAAAGGGAACTGCAAACTCAAAACTGTCTTGAACTGTTACTTTCTCCTAGATCAGTACTTTAGTTTGAACCATTATTTGGATGCGGTAACTTTTACAGTGGTATGCTTTGATAAAGTAGATGCAAATTTTTCCTTTCCAATCAATAATCAAATTTTAAATAAAGATGATAGGTACTGATACAACTAATTAAAAACAGTTAAGTCATCCTGAAAAAAATTATCTTCAAAGAATAGTTTATCAGCAGACATTGTAAAAGATACCATCACCATGGCTACTTCATCTCCATCTTGGTCCTTATCAATGTCAAAGGCACAGGCCATATTTCTTGTATGAAAAAGGAAACAAGCAAATCCAACAGTGCTGGCAAAATTGCAGTCAGCACAGACAGATAAACGTTCGTTAACCAGTGCTAAGAGAAAAAGCACTTTTGCCTGTTGCTCTATGCCTAAATCTCAACTTTTTAAAACTAACAAGACAGCAAATGAAAAAAAGCTAGGATCATTTGAAAGACAAAATTATTAGATGCCTGCAAATACACAACAACAATATTTGAAGATCTGATCCAACATCACATTTAAAAATGTACTAATCAATACAACTAAAATTGAGAATTGTCCACTCTATAATCAGAACTGTCTGTGCCATCCTTGCACTTCAAGCACCCTTCACATGTTTCTTTATGCAGCATAAGCATACACTTGGCCTTCTGCCCCCTTCTGCAAAGTGCATCAGTCCCAGTCAAGTGAGGTTGATGACCACAAGTAGAATCCTCAGAAGCACCCAAGCCCTGTCTTGATAATACATGGGCTAAATTTACAATGCAAATAGCTCTTAAATAAAGATGGCCAATTCATTTTGGCAATGACAAATTATTTGATGCTGTACAAATCTTAGTGACATGGAGAAAGATAGTTCTGGCTGTATGTTTAAAATACTGTTTCTAATGGTTTCCTCAGAAGAAACATGGAGAGGACAGAAAAAGTTTTTCTAGAGCCTATAAAAATGATTACTAATTTTCCAGGGCACAGAATGAGAGATTTACATTATATATTTCAGAAATACAGCACTCTCCTAATTAGCCTGTAAAAACATTAAGGTAAAATAAATTTCAATCATCCTCAACAAAAATCCAAGAATAAATCATAAGCCTTAAATTTCATTTACTGCCATGAGCACTGAAAATACCCCATTTATTTTTATACATAATTCAGAATGACTTTATCATTTGCCTGCTAGAACTCACAAAGATTTAATTTGCTGCAGGTTGAAGCAGGCTGATTAAGCAGCCTGGTTACCAAATGAATGTTAACCTGTCTGAACTAGCCTGCTGTCACATTCTCATAGCAAGGTTAAACAGAAGTTTAGCTGCGTAAAAAGCCTAGCTATCGTCTTCAAGGAAGTGAGTAATAATACTCTGGAGCAAATGAAATATTAAAGATGACATACAGGTCAAGACCAATTACCTATGAAACTCCTGTGACAAGAGCATAAGAACTGTATTCTCTATAATAATCCACTAGTTTAATTAGTATTTTTATAAGCTTTTAATAATAAACAAACCCCCAACTGTTATAAAACCTGAAACTTTGCCCTGTAGTTACTGCACTATATAAAATACTGGTAAAACATACACACAAGCACACTAACCACCCACAGG
Source organism: Microhierax caerulescens (assembly GCA_035590215.1). Classification (NCBI taxonomy): domain Eukaryota; kingdom Metazoa; phylum Chordata; class Aves; order Falconiformes; family Falconidae; genus Microhierax; species Microhierax caerulescens. Next base: position 28,033,604 of record JAVJGJ010000030.1, read on the forward strand.
CTGAAGTTCCCTATCTAACAACATCAAATACCCTGACAGATGCCTGGAGAGGTTCCTGGTCTCTTTTACATACACATTAAAGAAAGAGTGGTAAGATCAAGCAAGCAGTTATTGTGCTGCTTCATCACTTGGCCCAATAGCAGGGTGTTGCAATTCCAATTTGCAACCCTATATTATAATGTCAAAGCGTCTCTGAAAAATCAGCTAACAGCAGAAGGGGTTCAACACCAGAGCACATTTCATCCTACTCTCCAGACAGTTGCTGGAATGTTGGTTTTTTGTGCACATTTGTGTGAGAAATCGCCCTCCCCTTTGGCTTTGTCTTTGGAGAATTTTTTTTACAAAGGAAAAGCTAGGATAAATAGAAGTTTTGCCTTTCATTTCAAAATAATCTAGCAGCATGACCGTTTCTTGAGAATTAAGTTATCTTCATTCTAAGATAAAGGACAGGGTCGTCTCTCAAGACAAGACTCTTGCACCAGAAGGTTTAATCTTTATCTTGGAAATCATAAAAACATCAACACTAAGCAAAAGATTACTTTCCAGGCAGCTCAGTCCAGTGCCATGGATAGCAAACCTCAACTCTTACAAATATTTTGAATGCAGGCCAGTTTTCTGACAGGAGCACTGCTGAAGTCTCTCAGTGGCAAGAACTGTTTAGAAGTCAGGCTGCTCTTGGAGAATTTTTTCTTTCTAATTATTGCATCTGCCTACTCCCAAACAGAGTTGCAGTACATTAGATACAGAAATTGCTGTGTGGCAGCCATATTCCCATGGGAATGGACAAAATCTTTTTACCAACTCCAAAACTGAAAATGCTGGTTACCCATATTCTCCACTCATGAACCCATCTGATTGTGCAAAAACTCACAAGTCACTAACTTTTCAGAATATTTTCTTTTTCTGCATGAAAATCACTGTTACCCAAGTGCTGAAGTTTGAATCAGATAGCTTTCATGTGGACAAGAAAGGACATTGAAAGACACATATGCAGGACTCTTGACACCAATAATGAGCTAGGTATAGAATATGAAATAAATAATACATTGAAGCAAAAATAAATAAGGTTAGTCCATTTTTCTAGGCAGTAATCGTACACATGGGCAAATCCCTACTCAAAAAGGTCTCACAGCTGAATGGTACATGAGGTGGAAAGTGAAACAGAATCAAAAATAGGCAAAATGACTTGCAAAAAGCAACTCCAGATGATTACTGACAAGCCAGATCTCTTGTCCAACACTGTGTATAGACTGCTTGTGTGCTTACTGAAAATTTAAGTAATCTCCTTTTGGCTTCTTATAGCTTTTTAAGGAGAAGAACAATAAAATTGAGGCCTTGACACATTCCAGAAAGAGTGGCAGCAGGAGAGTCCTTTTAGGAGACAGCAGAGATACTGAACAGATTGTTACTGGCATGAAAAAAGTCATGGTATGACCTGGACTAAAAAGTGCACAAAGGATACTTGAAATGTATTTTAACCACTAAAAGAAAGACTACTATCAAACCTCATAATTTAGAAAGAAAGAAAAGAAAAAAAAAAAAGAAGTCTGATGCTCACTTGTGCTTTCCAACACCAAGACGCTGAATTTATTTGTAAACATTCAGTAAGATGATTTGTATTTCAATTGCCAGCATTAATAATTGGGGGATAAAGTTAAGCAATGTCTTTTCTGATCCAAACATGCAGGATTCTTTGCCAAGAACTTTCCAGATCAACCTAGAAATATTTGCCAAATCTGGAGCGAGACCAGGTGCTTTAAACAACAAATTATTCTTCCTGTTAGAAAGTATCATTTTTATGTAGAAACTTCCAGATACATCCTTTAGAACAATCTAAAAAGACAATGTTTTCAAATATTTAATGACACAAATATGTCTGCAGCAGGAGAAGAAATCACTGAGAGCGTGTAACTCCAGACTGCTGCCATTGCATGCTCAGAATAATAGGAAAAAATTACGAGTCCATAATCTTACAAACTTGCAATCTTCTAAAAAGTGTTTGTTGACACAGCTTAATTCCCCACTCTTGCAGACTTCTGGAATTACAAAGGAAGGAGCAAACTCAGTCACTTGTACCAGTCCAGAGACATTTAACCGAGACACTGAAGATCTGAGAAACATAAATAGTAGTAGGAACGTGAAGGAATGATACGAGCAGAGAACTGGCAGTTCCATTGAGAAATGCTGATACAAAACTTATAAGCTCAGTGTGCTGCAACAGCAAAGCTGTAATTGGATATGACAAATTGTTCTTCCTCATATTCAGCCACACGCTTGATAGAGAAAAACAGCGCTTCAAAAGAGCTTCTCATGGCAACCATATCTAATGAGGGAAGTAGGAAGGCAAGCTCTAAGAGCTTTCTAATACCTTATAGAATATAGGTCCAAAGTGGCCAGCCATAACCTGTAAAGAACTGGACCATCTTCCTCATCATCAACTATCACAGTCATTTTGGAAATGCACACTCTTTGCTCCATGTAAATACAGACACAAGTCTCTCTAGCAATCCAGTAATCCGAAGTGAACAATAAAACAACTCTTGCTGCCACTAAGCAGCCTGTATTTAAGTCAGAACATACTTCAGAATATAAATTATGGTAGGAAAACAGGCAGGCTCTTGAAGCACATAATTTACAGACTTATCCATTAGGCCTATTATCCTCTCAGTGCTTATCATTGCAAAATATGGCCTTTCCAGAGGGATGAGATGGAGAATGATCTGTCAAATTGCTGCCAATAAAGTCAACAATCTTCAATAGAACAGCTCACATATCAGCCATCTCTGGGGCAAATCAAACTCCCTACCGTGGTCGTCAACAGCAGGAAATTTTCCCAGGAACTCCAGAGTTTCACAGGTGCAGTAGGCAAGACAAGTCTGTAAAACATGTCAACTGGCAGAAGATGAGAGCCACAGATATGTAATGGACCTGCTCTGGTATGCACCAGAAAAACCTACCATGTTTTCTGATACTCGATTCTCCTTCATAAAAGTCCCACAAAAAGCAGACTAATTTCCAGTCCTATCGAGGTCAGCTTGTTACATATTAAGCAAAAGGAAGTCTTAATAACCTGCCCTTCAGTTCCAGCATCCTGAAAAATACATCAGTAAAATTATAGTGCAAGCTTTCCAGCTACAAAGACTAGCACAGATGGGTGGAAGAAGTCACAGAAGGAATCCTTCCCAAAGGTGTCACTCCATGTGTAATTGCCAAGGAGGTACATCCTTTCAGACTGCATAATGTTGAATGGGTAGAATTAAAACTTGTGTATATTCAAATTGGGATAGGCAGGTTTAGCCTACAAAGTACATAAATTAGCCTTTTGGGTTTTATAATCTAGAACAGTTAAGGAAGACTCAGATTATCTAATCCCAAATCTTTCCAGCTGGCATCTCTAGTTTCTGTTTGCTGTAGCTCTCATACTTAGCCTAAAACAACAAGGTGCTTCACCCAGTGCAGTACCTTTCCCACCCATCTCTCTGTAATCCAGTATCTTTAAAGCACCACATCCAATCAATTCCAGAATCATACTTAATGTGCTGGATATTGATATTAATTCTGATGAAAACTGGCAATACCTGTTTTCCCCTTGTTAAGCACGAGGAAAAAAACGAAGCCCACAGAGTATCTGTGCAGAAGATAAATCTGCTGTTAGCACGTATTGTAATATGGAGTTCTGGCTGGATAAACAACCTCCACATGTCAGTAACTGCAGTAGCTCTCTTATCTCAGTATTGGTTTGAGAGTTTTATGCCTTCACTGTTATCATTGTACAACCAGTACTCTGCTTCAGAAGTAAGAGATTATCTCCAGAAAGATGTGCCAAAAATATTACATACTGATCCTGTGAAGTCAAATTTTGATAGAGATTATACAAACATCTTGAAACCCAAACACCCTTCTTTTGCCCTAGAAACAATAGCGGTATGTGAGCAACATTCAGAGCATTATTAAAAGTGTTGTAAAGTCATTGTGAATAACAAGTCATCTAATTAAGACAGAAGCTCATGCTAAACTTGAAAAGTCTTTGCATCAGAGCTGTTTTAACAAGGGGAATTCCACCACAACTACAATCTTCTAACCACTTTCAATAATTATTATTACAGTATACACCAACTGTGAAACACAAGACACTTGTGGCTGCTATTTAGTGCTTTGGCCATAACTAGCTTGTCAATACTAACTAGCTGCAGTTTCATGTTAGAAACAGATACACTAACAAACATGGAAACGATATCCCAAAATAACACTTATAAATCAGAGGGTCATCAGCTGAACAACAGCTCTTTCTAGAGATTGTGTAGCAGGCTGCAGTACACACATGAAGATTTATAATACACATATATCACGCAAAAAATTCTTAATCAGAAATGAATGCACTGTTGCCTACAGACTGAAACCTAATCCTGGTTCAAATACTGCATGTGACAGCCCTTTCACTGTGCTCAAAATGTGAGCTGCTTAGCTTTTTCATTTACTCGTTTACTCACTGATACATGGCTAATGTATAAAGAAACAAACATGACTGAGTACATTTCATAACATGCCATGCTCAATTATTCAAAATAACCTAAGATAGAGGTGCCCATAGCAAAATACCCAATGACTGGTAGGTGTCTCCACTGTGAAAATTTCACTTCCATAT
>JAVJGJ010000030.1:28038348-28045848 GCA_035590215.1 Microhierax caerulescens
CATATAATTAGATCATTTTTCTTGTTGGAGCATCTTGTTGGATGATGATCTTCTCCCCTTATCAGGCAAGAGAAGGGATAAGGAGAGAGAGGCAAGGAAGGAGCTTTATCAAGGTTTTCCGTTTTCACATTAAACTCTCCTTACTTCTCTTTCTAGTATAATCTATATGCATATGGTACTACTAGCTGAGTTTGGATTCGAGGCATATTAAGGATCAAACGCTTTCATAGCTCAAGTGCACCAAAGGTAGTAATGTAATAAATAAGACAATTCATCAGTTTTCTACATCATGGCTGACTAGCATGGTGCTTGCAATGCAGCCTTTCCATATCTCTAGGTTCAGTCCATTCCCTATCCTTTCCGCCAGGGCAGGTAACATTGTGATAAGCAAGAAATTATCTCACTTCTTAGTCTAGACAGAGTTCAGTTTAGATGTCTGTAAGGCATATTCATCATTGCTAATCCCTTCTTCTTGGCGGGCAGATCTCAGAAGAATTCAAACAAATTAATTTCTCCCAGTCTACCAAGATGTCACTTATCTCTCCTCACTAGACAAATTAAGTTCCCTGTTCAAAAAGATTACCACATTAACTGCACAGAACGGGAAATTGGAGAGACATACTTTTTCAGCAGGGCTAGATGAAGGCACAGACCCATGCCTGAAATCTCAGGTCTTTACGCCAGAATCTCTGGGTGATCTAGGGAACTGCAGACCTGTCCAACCTAACTTTCCTCCCCTAAAACACAAAGGAGCAAATTATAAAACAATCTATTTGAAACACCTAGAAAGTAAGTCATTCTGCTTGTTGCTTACCATTGGAGCAAGACTGGTCAGGCTGCTCCATGGCTGAGGCTGCTGCTCCCAGCTCACTAGCATTTCCATTTTCCTTTTGTAACCTATCCTTTTGAGATTAAAGAAGCGAGCAAAACATAAGGCAAGGAATATTTGTATTGTGAAAGGGAGACAGGTTAATGCGGTATATGGGGAAAATCGATGTGTAAAAGCGAAGGAGGAGAGGCAGAGCAACTGAATGATGGCAGTTTGGCCTCCACACTTGAAATGTCAGAGTGGGAAGTTTTCCATTATACAAACTGTTGAAGAAAATAGTGGTTTCTAAATGCATCCAGCACAGTCCTTGAATACGTGTTTGAAGCAGGGGAAATTTGTGGGAACCCTCTGGCAATTTTTTTGCAGTTCTCCAGAGATTATCAGATGGCCCCATGCTCCTTCCGAATTGGAGACCCAAACAGAGAGAAACCAATCCATTCAGGAAGGAGGCAGTAGACTCCCAAGCAACTCATGCTGTTTCTGAGGATACTCAGAGTCTCATCATTTCAAGAAAAATGATGCTATGACATGAGAGATCCTTCATATGAGGTTGTTCTTGCCATGGCTCTAGTTCTCAGTGTTTAACCAAGCATTATTAACAATGTGTGGGCAGCCTATTGTGCTCAGCCAAACCCTCACTAAATTCCTTGGGAACAAATAGGTGCTCAACACTTCCAAACCCATCACTTATTGCTGTATAATTATGCATTAAATAATCTATCTTGTTTTCAGTGTATAATCTCAAAGTGATGTATGGTTTAAGAATTCCCACATGTTCATGTTTAAAAGTAATGTTTAAAACATCAAGAAATTAAAGGTTTTATGTGAATTAATGTTTATATTTTGCTTTGCACTTTTCTCAAAGCTTGCAAGTATTTTTTCATCAGTAACAGACTGTAAAATTATTTATATCCATACTGAAATACATTGTATACATAAAACAAGTGTTATCAGACCAACAATGAGCAAGTAACTCACTGTAAAATGAAAGTACGTTATGATTTTGGGAAAAAAAGTCTATCAAATGCATATTTTTTTTTTAATTTACTGAAAACAAGGGCACTTTTTTGTACTATGAAATTAATTACGAGACTCAAAGATTTACTATATGGAACTGAAGGGCTCTCTTTAGTCTACACTGGTCAACAAGACATTGCTATTCAGGTTTAGTACATAATTTTAAAAAATAAATCAACCAACCAAAGTTCATCTACTACCATGTAAGCCCTTATCCCTCCTTGAACAACAATAAAAAGTGGATGTAATTGTACATTAGCCACTTCATCTTTTGACATCAAATAGCATTAGCTGGGAAAAACAGTCAAGTATGCTCTAGGTTTGTTTGTTTTATTAAACTATTGTACAAATATTAAAACGAACAGATGTGGTAAAAAAATTTGACAGCCCTTGAAATTTACTTCCTCTGGAAAATAACTTAATTTTCATTATGCGTCTTCAATACAAAAAAAAAAAAAATCTTGACAGGTATTCAACGTTTCACTTTAAACAATAACTGGATGAAAAAAAAATCTCTAGGGTGGAGTGTGTTCAGGTTATAAATCAGCAATGCTTATTTTAACTCCTCACAAAGTGTTGTTGAGATAATTACTGCTGACAGCTTTATTCAAGGTTCATTTCACTTTTTCTACTATTTTCCCCCTGTTAGAAGTTCATCAGGGCCCATGGGAAGATCCACCCCTCACACCTGTTAGGGTTCTTCATGTTACTGAGGCCAGTTTGGACATGTCACTTCAAATTAGCATTGTGCCAGCGCGCTGTGACAATTACTTATCGCAGGTTTAACTTGAAAAAAAGTTTCTAATCCAGCCACAAGAACAGTGTCAGAGTACGTAATTTAAACCTGTCAACACAGGTTGTAGGAAATTCATTCCAAGGAGTTCAGTCATGTTCCCATGGTAGATCTTTGAACTATAAGGAAGATAAAAATCACAAAGGAATGCAATAGGGTTAAAACACAGAACCTAAAAGTTAAAGATGTATCTTTACATCTTTTACATCTTTAAAGTAAAGAAAGTATCTTAAATATTAATAAAACTAAAAAATGTTACCTTTATTATTGATTATTAATGATTCTTAATTGATAAATTCTCTAGATTAGGATTGAGATTGCTTTGCTTAATTCTCCGAAATTCTTCTGCAGTTTATCCCAAAAGGCTGCATATTAAACATATGTATCTTATTCCTTCTGCTGCAGCATAAAGGCACAACCCTGGGAGATTTTTACACAGCATGCTGAAGGCAGCAGCATGGTGAAGATGCTCTGGAATCGACTTGCAGATAAACAACAGCACAGGGGTGGAAGGAGGGAGGCTAGAGAAGAGTCCATGGCCCAGCACAAAGGCTGCTTGTGTCTTTGAGACAGCATATGAGGGATGCTGGAGTGACAGCAACAACCACGATAAAGCACGCTTCACAAAACACTACTGAAAGTTTCTGTACAAGCTTGAGCAAAAGTTGTGCCTGGTTCTCTGGGAACACCCAGCTCTGGTACGCTGGGTGAACACACATGCCAATTTTTGTTACGGTTGCTGTTAACCACCAGCTGTATTACTGTGAATCTATCACTCTTGCTTGCTAGCTGAATGAAAGAGAAAATTATCCCTGGTTTTGATTATTTCTCATTTAATTAAGCCTAGTGAAGCAAGTTAGGATTAAAGCAGAAGGACAGATACTGTAGTACTTAAGATTGCTTCAAATCACAAATATATTTAAAGGAAATGAAAGAAAAATATTATTTCCTTGTACAACAGATTCTACTAAGAAAGAGATATACTTGAGAAACTGGAATAAATACCCATGATCACTTACAGAGCTCATTCTTCTTAGACAAAAACTGTAAATATTAAAAAGGATGAAAAATCTGCCAAGCCATTTGCAGCTATTTGAAACACAGGGTAACAGAATTAAATAAACGCTGAAAGACCTGGAACACAGTTAAGTATAGACCATGAGGCTAATTGTGGATCTTGAGTTAATTACTTTCCACTGATACGTTTTCTCAATGGTCTTTTACATCAGTTTTTTCTTTCCTCAGTCTGAACCCCAAGGCAATTCAGCATGCTAGCCTCCAAACTCTGGGTGATTCATTGTGTACTTCTGCCTTAGGATTTTTAGTTCATGCAGAGAAAGCCAGGCTTTCACATCAAGTTGATGTTAATGTGCACTGACAAAGCAACAGTAAAGGAGCTTCATGTTTGTCACAACGTGCACTCTTTAATTTAGTAATTGCTTTATACTGATATGCAAATAATGACACATTTCCCAAATTTCCAGTTCCTCGGCAATGCTTTCACTAATTACTCAGTGGTTAAAACTTATGCATGTAGATTGGTTAAGTGAGTTTATTAATAAGTACACCTGTGTGAATTGATCTATAAAACATACATGCCTGGGAACTGGTCATAACTCACTGTACATTCCTGAACGTCTCAGGAACTGAAATATTCTCTCACCAAAACAAGATATCTTATGACTAATAGAGTGTTATTCATAGATAAACCGGGATTGCCAACCTTTCCCAAGCTAGAGAGAGACTGCCTTTGGGTGACAAAGTCAAAGCATTCATCCATTTCATGTTGCCAAATGAGAGGAGGATCATGGTAAACAAAATAAAAGGTCTATAAGAAAAAGGACAAGAATCCCTCTACAACCTGGAAACGTGGGAAAGCACCAGCATCTGCTCGTCCATCAGTTCTCTGTGGACAGTCACATGCTCTGCAGTCTGGTTATGCTATTTTGTGATACTGCTTACTTTTGATACTCTAATGGCAGCTGTGAAAAATTCAGCTGCCTTTAACAGGGATTCAGACTCATGGATTCAACTGCAAGAACACTACAGAGAGTTAACCTGTCTTTCTACATTTCCTTTCCTCAAAATTCTTCACAGTGTAAGGGCTGAAAAGCAATCAAGGTACTAACTATGTCCTGTTTCCTTTGCTGGTTTCTGTGTTAAAACATAGTATCTGTGAGGTTTCTGACGTTTCCTTTAAGTATGTAACTGCTGTTGATGAGAGTATAATAATACTGTTTGTTCCAAGTCTGATCACAAATCACCTATTTTTTGCTAATTAGAAGAGCTACAAAACCATTAAACAGATTTTTAAGGTAAGAAACAATTGTTAAGTGAAATAAGCAACACTAAACCAACAACCAATTTGATTCATCCAGCTCACGTATTGCCCGCAGATATTCAGAGATGTATCTTGGGAACCGCTTTGCATTCGCAAAGAGTATCAGCCAAATACTTGGCATGTTTCTGGTCTATGGTGGGATGCCATTTACTTCACAACATTGTACAATGCTTTGGATGGCAAACAGAAGAGTGCCTGGATATGTTTCCAGAACTATATAATTCCTTGGCAGAGTTCAAGCAGTGCTAGCAACACTGCTTCCAACAAATGGTTCAAACACTGACAGATTTTTTTTATGCTGTGTCTTCTGCCTAGTTATCACTTTTCGAGCAATCGGGGGTTTTGTAATGTTAGCCTTTTGAAAACATGGTGTTACTGACTTCTAAAGGTGAGCTTCTGAAAAGGATGATTGTTTCTTATTTTCCATTTCCCTTATCTGGAATACATGGAAAGGCCTTTAACTCTTTACATCAGGAGAACTAAAAGCACTGAGTACATAACCTCCTCAACTAAACGAAAAAGGTTCAAAGCTAGAAATAATGAACTGTATTAACACAAAACAATACTGTAGTATTCTGAAATGGTAAGTTGCTGGGTTGGGGTGGTTGCACCTAAAAATGCATTATTTCATTTATCCAGTATAAAGTGCCTATTGAATGTGCTTGGTTGATGTGTGATAGTTTCAAACATGACAAGCAAAAGATGAAGAACATAACTAAAAAAAGTAAGCATTTATAAAGGGTCTTTCTACTCACAGACCTCCAAGAACTAGACAAGCATGGAACACTCCCAGCACTTTAAGACTGGATTTTCTGAGCCATCTAACAAAATAAGGTGGCCAGTTTCTACTGAAATCCAGCTGAGGCCATGTAGCTACTTTTCTTTGACTTTTACGAAGTTCAGCATTAAATCTCAGGCCTCCTCTTAGAAATGAAAAGGCTTGAGTTGCTCAAGTAAAGTGGTTTATTAAATGTCATAAGTAAAGTCTGCAGAGCTACGAATCTGTCTCAGCTCTACATTTTGACCACTGGGCAGTAACTACATTTAGAAAAGTGATTCAATCCAGTGATTGCTATTGAAAACATGAGCTCTTGTTTTCGTAGAGAAAGTTGCCCATCTAAAATAGATTTATCAACTAATTTTTTTGGTTACATGCTTTATCAACAGCTTATTGGATTTTTAACACAAAACTCCCAACAGAGGACCAGATTAGCTTCACTCTAAGCATTTAAGAAGTTATCTATGGACTGATTTAACATTTTTTAAATAACCACTTTTTTTAAAGGAAGCATTCAAGACTGTTGTATCAGGCTCTGCACACAACTAGAAGAAACCCCAAGTGAATTTCTACCGATAGAAAACATTCTCACTCACATAAAAACCAACAAAAGTGGTTCTGTAATTTTACATAGCTTTCTTCTGCTATTACAAGGCAAGCCCACTTACCATACACTTACTTAAAGTGAAACTCTGCTTACAGAGTCCCAAACACCTTCAATCTCTTGCAATGGACTTTCATACATCTTCTAACGAAGCTCTGCTCTGCTTATATAGTAGAGTTTCATTACAAAGAAACAAGCACCACTGTGATAATCCTCCAGGAATAATGCAATTACCACTTATCAAACAGGTGTCTGCTGTATTCCAAGGAGATTATCACCTTCTATTCTGCTCTCCAAGAGCACAGAATAAAAGATAAGCTGCTACTATTAAATGACTGAGGAGAAAAGGAGTCTTTGATAATAGCTCTTGCTAGCTTCTCTCAGCAAGGCATGAAGTAAATGTGGTCCTTCTAGAACTTGTCCTTGACATGAATACTTTAGTTTCTGCAAGGTGAGTTAGAGCACCTAAATTAAGACCACTCCTGTTACTGAATCTGAATTACCTTTCTCTTTCTTCATTGAGTACTCCAAGAACCTCAGCACCTACTGCCTTATGCCAAATCATACCCTCTGTGAGTAGTCCTGAAAGAGGAACTCTGCCTGCAGGGTTGCTCCACCAAACACATCACCATTCAGAGATGTTTCTGTGACAATACAGGGTTTGATGAAAGTACAAAGGGATTTCCAAGATGAAGTTCCAAAACCATAGAGAATTAAAACTTTTTAACAGGATACAGTTGTAGGTTAAACTCTCGCTGAGCATAATTTTATCAGCAAAGGCAATTTTTTAGCATATTTTCAAACCAGCTTGTTGAGTGGGAGTTACCTCAGGAGTAGAACTCTAAAAACAAGAGCAAAAGCACTCTCCTACGAAATCTGGGATACAGCTTAATGTACACAAGGTGCTATTACTACATGGCAAAATGTGTAATTGGTTTGGAGGAAAGCTCAGCTGAGCATCAAGTGAACCAACTTCACAGAGGACTGAAGAAGGGCAAACAGCCCACATACCTGCAGGAGACAAGAGGTTTCTTCACAGTTAGCTGGTAACAGTGACTAATGCTACTGACTGTCCGCAGCTAGGTGCTTCAGAGAAATTAAGACACTGTTGGTCCTGCCAAAGCTTTCCATTGAAGTT
>JAVJGJ010000030.1:28050848-28067934 GCA_035590215.1 Microhierax caerulescens
TACATGTGGTAAAGTCAGCTGCACTCCCCTCTAAACACACTATTTTGAAGTCTTTCCTCCCCAGAAAATAAGAGATGAACAGCACCCACTTAAAGATGAAATTTCTATTCGATCAGTAACAATAAACTGGCCCACGAGAACAGTCCTAAAATAGAGTCTTACCACCTCACCAACTCCCAATACAGCTGTGTATATCCAAATCAATCTTGCTGCTCTTCCCCCTAAGAAAGCCTTAAAAATTCCATGGTTTTATTGACCATTTAAATTCATGGATGAAATGAATTATAAAAACTAGAATCCTTTTCATGGTAACTAAGAAAGGTGATCCAAGTTTTCCCATATTTTCGAGATCATGGCTACTGCCATCCAAATACCATGGAAACAAAGAGTGCATTTCCTATTTCTTTCATTTCCAGGAACTCTAATAACAAAAAACTCCAACATTACAACCAGACCACAAGAAGCAGAATTGTGGGCAGAACATGACAAATTTCTTTTTTTTCCCCATCAGGACCCAATACGGTTAAGAATGCTGAAAATTAAAAGGTTGTAGGGTTTTCTGGGTTTGGGTTTATTTTTTTGTTGTTGTTGGTTTGGTTTTTTGTCGACTTTTTGGGTGTTTTTTTTAAATCACGGCTGCTAGATTGACTTGTATTTTTAATACAATGATACAATGGGTTTTGTTCTTTAGTTGCACTTAATTTTTATAAATGGAAAACAGACAAGGGCATAGGGTAAAAGAAAAAAAATTGTGAAGGAACAATTGTAAACATCCTTTGTATTCTGGGGAAAGAATGTGATAATTCATCATACTATCATCCACATAAAAACATCCAAGCAAACCGTAAGTCCAAGTTAGGAGGTTATCTAAAATAAAGACATTTAGGAACTGTTTATTAAATTGTTCAGTTACTTTTTTATTTCTTAATGATGATGAATGTGCTGCTTCATAGATCACCATGAACTTCCAAGATTGGGTACTGTCTATAGATTTTTGCTACTAAATTGGGATTATAGTATAACTGTTACATTGAAACTTTACCATATTCCTGAACCCATGTAACAGAACAGACTGAAATATTCTTTTAAGTATCTAAATTAAAAGGATCCTGCCAGATGCACTCTACTACTCTACAGCCCGCAACTGATAAGAACCACAAAAGTAACATACAAAGTAACATTACAGACAATCTAAATCATAATTATGATATTTAAAAAAAAAAAACCAAAACCAAACAGTTGACTATTTTCTAGTGATGTATGTAATTTAATTTAAATATAGTCAACTTAACACTTCCAATAGGCACTATCTCTGTCAAGACTATTTATTCTTTAGTCGTATCAATTCCAGGGGGAAAATTCCAAACAATCCAGCACATGCAGACATGGCATCCATTAAAATTAAATGGCCTGCATAAATAAAGCTCACAACTTGTTTTTGTATCACAATGCCAGCATGTGGTAATAAACTTTCTGTTCAGAACTAAGACCTGGAAAGGGAAGGAATACGAATTATGCAGGTGCTTAATACTCAAACTCTTCAAAAATCTGGAGATCAGCCAAAAAGTGTCATAAATGGTCTGACTTTGTACCACAACACTACTTATCAGCATTCTTAATTTCTACCTGTGCACACAAGCTGTACTTAGTACTTTGCAATGAAATACCTAAATATAACAGCAGTGCTTATTAGATCATGCATATATGTTTGAGAATTTTGATTATAACCTGGAAGTCTTTATTAAATTCAGCTAAGGAACATCAACCACATCTGCTACACACCTCAGAGAACTGGAGGTGGTCCTGTTCACAAGGGATGATGTAGAACCTCAACACTTAAGTGGCCACACCCATGTCACATCTGAAGTATGACTCTTCAGCAGTGCAGCCAAATAACTTGTCAGTATAGACCCACTTCTGCCTAAACTAATATCCAATGGCTTATCTATACAATGAAGAAGTACGGTTACTTGTCTTGAAATAAGGATACAAGGTCTTGACCAACTGTACTGTTTAGGGAAGCAAAGCATTACTGGCAGTAGGTGGAAAGACAGATGCTGAGTTCCTCTGTACGGGATCTGCGTGTGCCGGCACAGTTACAACACAGGATGCTTCATCTGTCTCTGCCTCTCTCCCTCCTCCCACTTCCCCAAGCCCAAACTTCACCCTGAAAGTTTTACATCTTTTTAATGCAGAAATATATTCCATTTTGCCAAGCTCACTGTTGTTATTTATGAAGAAACAGGCATTTCTCATTGCTACGCTGAAATCACTTAAAACAATGAACTAATCAAGAAAAAAGTTTTATCTTAAATACTGAGAACAAAAGCAGCACAAAAGCAACCTCTCTCCTTCTCATATTGGGTATTTCTGTTCTATGCTACCAGAAATAAACAGAAACATTAGGTAAAAAACTCATCCTACTCAAATAAATAAAACCCCAACGACCTCGGCAGGGGTAGCGGGGGGGTTTACTTCAAACATACATGTGTAAAGCTAATATCCAAAAAGTCACCTGTACTTACATAAATAAAATCACAATTCTTCCATGTAGAAACTGTAACTGAAACACCACCTACAACTGATCTCAGATTTTTTTCTTCATGTACATATATTTGAAGGCTGCTCATTCCACTTGGCAATAGCAGTAATTACCAGCGGAAGTTAATAAGTTCAGCCACCATAACAAAGACAAACAGAAAACATTTCAGAAATTGTAGTAAATTGTTCTGGCTTGGTTCTCATTTTACAAGCTCAGTAATGTTAAGGTTGTTATAAAATCCAAAATAAAAAAAAATGAGAACAAACTGCGAATCTATTCTAATCAAATTATAATTATTTTTTAAATTTCTAGGATACTTTTCCAGACTCCATTGTATCAGTTGATGATATATACCTAAAGACAGATAAATTAGGCCTTTAATAGAATTCAAGTTCTCTTATGTAAACTTGTTAAAAAAATATTATTTAAAATTCATACATTTACTTTTTTTGAATTTTAATGAGCAGAGCAGATATAATTAATGGCATTAAAATTATTCAGGCACAATAAAAGCTAAAAATATGTCCTTGCTAGATGGTGAAACGAGATTTCCACAGAGTATGTATGCCTTGCTTCCCACAATCAAACTGTCACAGCATTAAAACATACTCCTGTGTGCAGAGGTTTTGATATCCATTTCCCTAGTGAAAGTGTGCAAAAGGATCTGAAAGAGTTATTGACAATTCATACAGTATCCCATATTTCATTTAGATAGTACAAGCAGAGAACATATCTTAACTCTGAAGGGAGATGAAGCAACAATGTTTTAAATGACTATTGACTCCACTAAATTTCCTGATAATGTCAGAAGACTGTAGTCTGTCAGGTTCATAAGAGACTCGAGATGATACAGGAATCCAATTATGCGAAGTCTATTTAGTTGTCCTGTTTGCTAAGCCAAAGGTTAACGAGAACTGCACTGAAAAAACCTCCTGTGGTATTACAAAGTATTTCTTATGCTGCATAACATGTAAATGAAAAAGTATTTTAATCAAGTCTCTTTAACTCTTTAATTGCAACGGAGTACTATACAATACAGCAAATAAAAACCCTCTGATGAAAAAAGTTATTTTAAAAATCTGACACAGAACTAAAAGACATCATGACTAATTACTAAAGTAATTATTCCTGAATATTTCTAATTTGCAAAGGAAAAAAGGTTCAGATCACAGAACCACAGATAGTCACCGCTAACATAAATCTTCATAAACAGTAAGCTATGGCCTCTAATTTTAGACAGAAATTAATTATATTTTTGTTGGTAACACATTCAAATCTGTTTACACAGCTGACAAGTCTCAGCGCCACCAGACTCAAGCAGTGAGCTTTGAGGACTCTCCTGCTTCGGAGCAGATGACTCAACATTCACCGATTTCATTAAAGATGAAAAGGGAAAAAATTCACCTGCAACAATGTCACTTGTAAAAACAGACTTAAAACAGATTTATGAGTTTTACATACATGAGGTATCCTATTCAAAAGAAAGTGAGGAAAAATATGGGAAAACCTAACAGCTGTGGGAAAACAGATTAGAAGTGC
Organism: Microhierax caerulescens; assembly: GCA_035590215.1. Taxonomy (NCBI): domain Eukaryota; kingdom Metazoa; phylum Chordata; class Aves; order Falconiformes; family Falconidae; genus Microhierax; species Microhierax caerulescens. The sequence goes on from JAVJGJ010000030.1 coordinate 28,054,930, forward strand.
TGAGTTTCCAATTCTTTTTTTTCTAATGTAAACTAATAAAATGTTGATCCACATGTCAAAGACTGCAATTACCACATGACACCACGACGTTATTTCAGATCTTACACCTATCATCTCACATATGCTTCTGAATACGTGGACATAAGATTTACCAACCCCTCTCAAACTTAAAAAGTATCAGTCTTATCATACAAACCACAATTCTCCCTTTACAAGAAGAGAGTAGAAATGGACAGGAAAATAATGCATTGAAGATAATGGTAGTATGTAGAAAAAGCAAATCCCAATTCCGGTTTTGCTTTGCAGCACATCAGGTTCAATTCCCGGTTTAAATTAATAACTTTATAAAAATAGCAATACTTAATTCTTCTACATTTTTCTTAGGTCACAAAATCTATATACAACATAACTACATTATTATTTCAGTCTTTCAGGACTTTCTGGGTTTTTTTTTTCTGGTTTTTAAATAAAGGCAGACCTCACAAGCTGCCATTGGGAACGTACTACCAGAAGAAAATTATCTGAGCAAAAATGAAAGCCATGCGGTAAAACACACTACAGAGACAACCAAGTAAGGATACAAGTCTAATATTTAATAGAATTCTGCAGTTAAGTCCGCAATTTCATGAATTTGTAGGCAATTCAGTTAGATGATTCTGTCACCAAGGGTTCTTATTGATATCAGCTAAGATTTCCTTCCATTTCTAAATAATGGTAATTCTAAAACCAGAAACATGTTTGAAAATTGAATACATATTGTACTGTATACATATTATTTACTATTTCATAATGTAATCTTACAAATGTTGATACATTCTTACTGGTCCACAGCAAGAACCAAAGTAGATACTTTAAAGGCAAGGGAAGATCTTCACCAATTTCAACAGGAACACCTCCTCCTTAAAGCCAGACAGACACAGGCTGAAGCATACTGGTGAACTAACATACACTACAGGTAAAATACCTAAATGGGCACTCAGAACACCTTTAGAAGACAGGACTTTTTTCCTGAAGTTCAGTCAGTGCACAGACTTCCTCAACTTCCAAATTGTTGTGCAGCTTTCCTTCAATCTAGGAACATGTCTCCTTCTCATAAAACGTGCAACGAATTTGATTCACTTGAATAATTTCTACATGCTTCAGTAATCCAGTACATTAGTAATTGTATCTTTCAAGATAAAACTCTAAAGTATGTGTAATGCTAAGTTACGCATATAAGACAGTAAAAGCTGTTGGATGATGCCAATCAAAAATCCAAGTAAAATCAGCTATTTGTAGGAAGAAATGAAATGAGAACTAAAGCTACTTACCGAGTCATCTGTAGCAGAAGGAGGCCAGCCTTCCCATAACTGGTGACGAACAGGGATACTAGTTAGGTCATACACATTCCGCTTTACCTGGTTTAAAAAAAAATAAAAAATATTCAGAACTTGCTCTAATGAAAGCAATGCAGGCAACTTGGATTCTTTTCATCATAATCCCAAGCTTTTTATTTTGATTTTTTCTAATTATTGTAAAACAGCTTCCTCCAACACTCAAAGATTCAGATCTGTTCCACAGGTTTACATACAATACCGTTAAAGAAAAAAAATTAAGATCTCTAAGTTATCACTTGTAGTGATTCAATATTACTTCAGCATCATAAATGTGTAAAAATTCATAACGCAAATTTTCACAGTAAGAAGTATTACAATGCAACAATCTGAAGAGAAGCAGAAGATAACAAAAATTGTTACATGTTTTGCTAGTTAATGTATTCTGTTTCACCTGAAAATTTTAGGTTCATTTACATCTAATGCAATAAGAAATACAAGTAGTTTTGTCTAAGTTTCTTACATGGGATCCAAAACCAAGTACCTTAAACATTGAAATATGAATTAATATGCATATTTCCAATGACAATGCCCTTCAAACATTTATTAGTAAAATTCAAATCAACCAATTTTTATATCAACCCTTTTCTCATGCTATTAAAATACAAGTTGCTACCATTAACTATCTCACATGATGGTTGTAAGGAGGAAGGGAGCGAGAAAAGAAGAAAGAATTGAAAATTTTAAATACAGGAAGAATACTGCAAAACAGAAGTTACAGAACTCCAGAAAAACATTAATACAGATAAAAAATCTGGCATGTTTTATCAGAGGTTTTGTGATAAACAATTATTTAAATCACAAAAAGATAAATTTTTGTGCTTGGGATAGAGAGCGGTATCTCAAATTGTGAATAATACCGCATACCTGAACATAAAGACTGCACAACCAACCAGCACGTGTGAATTTTGCCCAGCTGGACCAGAATTGTGAACAATAAAATGCTTACAGCAAGCAACGCTGGCTTTTGGTTTGTTTTCCTTAAAACTGCTACATGGGAATAGAAGGTCCTCCCATACATTCATAGGTCTATTTCAGTTTCCAAATACAGATCACAACAACCTACATTACATCCAGAAAAACATTCTCAAATAGATAAAAGCAAGGTTTGATACGTTTTACTAATATATTACAGGACCATTTGCTACACAGAATCTGAGGAAGTCAAAAGTTTTGTATCCTGTTCCCAGCTCTAAGAGGGCTGTACAGTCTAATACTAACAGACAGAAGAATCAAGTGTTTGACACCTCCAACCAAAAAAAAATAAATTATGGAATTATGGCAGATGGATAACATTTGACTTAAAGTAAATGCCAAGACTACTCCAAAAAGTGTCCTCTAATGCCGCCTTTAGCTTTTCATTTGTTGGCTTGTTAACTGGAAAGAAACAATAATTATTGTATTCTAACTTCTCTTATGAGCATTATCAAAATTCTGTGAACTGAAAAAAATTATATATAGTTGTCAGCACAAAAGATCTTTGGGCTAGCACCTCGCTTGCAGTCAAGTGCCCTTACCCTAAGTTAACTATTTTCTCTGAACAGAAAAAGGATTTTAAAAAAGATCAGGAAGAAAGCTGAAATTAGTCAAAGTGAGAAATACTAATTTAATCCACACATTTAAAGGTTCCATGTTCAAGAATCAAATAAAAAATTATTCTAAACTACCTTTCTTAGGGAGATAATGCAATATAACAAAGCTATCCACTATATAGACAGTTTATATGATCTGTCCCTACCTACTAATCCATACTTGCCATAGCTTCATCAGTGAGGCACAGCTGAGGTCTGAACATGATAAGGTAATAGGGTAATATAAACAGATGGATATATTCCCTCAAAATTAGTCATTTATTTTTAGTGCAGTATGTATAGGCAACATCTGACAGTAGATACTAATCTAAAAATGTGTTTGCATAATGAAATAGCACGCAACACTTTTTCTCTGGATTATCTTAATAGAGAAATGCGGTAAAAGAACTGTTCTAATCATTGGAAATATCCTACAGGGCGTGATGGGGGAGGCAGGGATTTCCACACGTATGCTTGCTCACATATGTTGATTTGGGCAACATTCTTTGAAAGGTTCTTCATGGCACTGCTGCATGAGTTTGCCAACAAATAAACACAACTGAGAAAATTCAGGGCACAGAGAGAGCAAACGCAAAGTGCAGTGCTCTGACTGTATTTCCAGTTCTCAGATCCTCCATTCAATTACTGTTTCTCATTCTCACTACTTTTAGTAGTAGTAGTAGTATCTCATACTAATAAAGTGCCCCTTAGTAAAAGCTGTGAAGAACTATCTCATATTTCTGGATAGATTTTTATATATAGGCCATGGGGATATTAATTTCAACACTATCAGTTTAAAGCTGTATAAATATACACAGAGTGGGAAACAATGGTTTAAATTTATTATCCAAGAGTAAGATACATTGCTTCCAACTCTTGAATCTACATCTCACTAAAGGATGAAAGTCAGACCATGCAGGTTCCTTATCTGGACATTTTTGTATCATAACCTGTATTTGGGTTGGATTTTCAGCTCAGCTTTACATTCATTCCATGTTTTGGAATCATTAAGATATCTTTCTGTTCTTATAGAACTGGTAAATTACATGTATACCTGATAACCTTTATGTTAATATTGGTTTTGTTAAGGAGTTTTTGCAGGGAGACTGATCAAGTAACTACGTTTCAAGTAAAAAACTTCGCAACTATATTTTAATTTAAAAAAAACTAAAAGAACAACACTGGGGTTTTTTTTAGACAGAATCCTGAAGTATTTATTAGCAATTAAAGTGGGCTTCATATTAGTATGTGCTCATATTTAAGCACGTTGTCACGCTTTAAAAAACACAAATATACCTCAATAAATCACTTAAATTCCTTTCAAATATATATATAAGGATATACCATATATATGTGTATATACACACATATGTATACACACACGCACTTGTGAAAAATGGAATTACAGAACCAAACTCTGCAGAACTTGGTGTATGCACTGCTTCTCAAAAAGAAGGGAGCCTGCGGTGCAGGATTCATTTTGCAGTAGTATCAAGGTAAAGAGATGTCATTTCTCTGTACTGACCCCACAACAGCCCACCAAAATGTAATAATACCGATCTGTGATCACAAGAATAGAGATCTTGCTGGTTTAGCTTACTTGCATTAAAAACCACGATAAACTGTCCCTATCAGATACCTATTCTCCAATTACACACCAAAAGTGTTTTAATATTATTTTCACAATATGAAACTTTAGAAGGAGCCATTTTCAAATAACAAGTGAAACTTATTTACAGAAACATGGGATCAATAGAACTGCATAATATTGTTTTCAAAAGGCCTTCAGAAGTAAAAATAAATAACTCGGAAGTCACATTCCTCAAATTCCCTTTTAATTCCAAAGTACAACAGAAAGGCATTATGAAAAAAACAGTATTTCCCTTCTTTCATTAACTCATCTGTAACTGCACTGAATTCAATAACATTCCTCTGCTATTCTAAGCTTGAAAGGCATGCTCGGGGTAAAGTGTTATGTTGGTATAAAGCACAATGCCAGACTGATGTGCTGGACAAAAGTGATCAAAGTTGAAGTAATTTTAGCCAACGCACAAGTATTCTGCTGCATTATTCTACCAGAATGACATCTGTTGAGCAACTCGTCACAGAATAAACTAGTTGTTATAGGCAGGCCTAGCTGGGTAGGGGACCATGTAAGACTTATTAGAGTAATGTTTGATTAAACAAACTGCTTGAGTTAAGATGATAACTGGATTTGGAATTCATGCCAGAGTAGTCCTCTTGCAAACAACAAGCCACAATCAATTATTTAAGATAAAATAAGCTTGCTTTTAAGTAACAATTTAATTTTAGTTTTGTTTAAAATAGTATTATGAAAGCAGACTGCAAAATGTTTTAGCGACTAGGAATATTCACCAATTGAGTGCAGAAACCCCCTTTTCTTCATTAACTGACTTAATTTCAGTTTAAAATTAAAAATTCTGTAAGGAGGGAAAGGTTCTAACAATTCAAATAAAACAGAAACATAAACTGCTTCTTCACTAGGCCAGTGAAATAAAAGCCTTTGGCCACACTCTTCACACAACTGAAAAAAAGCACAATAAAGGGATGAAGTCTGTGTTAAGGCTTTTATAAATTCACATGATATTGACAGGAGGAACAAAATCTTCATAAATTTGTGTAAAGCAAACTCTAACTTCTAGTGCCATCCACTGAGCTACATTTATTGGCAAACTTGTTGGTCTCCCACCTTTGATCAGCTTGAAATACGAATTGGTGGTATTGTCTTTGTGCAGCTCAGAATTTCTTTTCATAATGTTCAGATGCCATGGTGACTGGCACATTACTATGGCAGCCACCCTTCAGATTATAATCTCCAGAATATACAAGATCATTTAAAAACAAATTAAAGGCACATCTATTTGGTTCCACAACTCAGCTGTGAACAGTATCAATACAACCATTTCAACACACACATAAAAATAATACCCTGTATATTTCAGACACAATTTTACTTGGAAAATGCTGTTATAATTCCTGCAGAATGCCCTGCCTTGTAGCTATACAGTGATGCAGGAGAAGCATGCGAAGTTTTACCTTCAGTGCATTTTCACTGCTGTTAGAAGGGAGTTAATATATGAAAAAACTTTTAATATTTTAAGAAAACCTGTATGCCTAAGTAGCCAATACACTGTGAAAACTTCTTAGATACAGGCAGTCTTACTTTCTCATCTTTCACTGTTAAGCAGGTGAGTATGTTGCTTTAAAATTAAGATTAAACACAAAAGATATGAAGTTAATCCAACAATCAAAACTCTTCCATATCTATATTACTATGGATAAAATGAGGTAAAATGTATCACAGGGCAAGAAGCCTGTACCAGGTAATGTACTGATGACGGCCTTCTGGTGGTTTCACTCAGCAGGAATAAGTAGCTATTTTCTTATCTCTGAATGAGAAAAATCTGAAATCTACTGTCAAAAATGAAATAAAAATCTAGCACCAGCCAAACTTAAAAAAAAATTAAATTTATGCTGAATCATCAAAGAACTGTCATGCCTGAATCTGTATCTTTGAATCAGAACAAATCACAACAAAGTTTAACAGTAGTTTCCCTCAGGCTGTTTTCCGCTTATGCAGGTACAAAGTTAATTGAAATAATGTAGATAATGAACTTTTGTTAGTCTTATTATTAAATATAATTTATGCAAAGCTGTAAATTGGCTGAGATGCTAAAGACTGTTCCAGGCACATAGGCAGCATGAAAGACAGTGCAAAAATGAGTGCATGAAAGGCAGACAAAAGGAGCAATAAAGTCAGAGGACTGTGAGGAATGTGGAATGTGAGTTGGGGGACACGGGGAAATGAGATCAGATGCAGACAGAGCAAGGTTGCATGGGGCACCGATAGTAAAGCAAGAATCTTGACTTTGACATTGTAACAGAGAAGAAGCCAAGACAAGTAAGCAAAATTTTCAGGGGACAGCAACAATATAGATGGGGCAATGACAGAAAGAAATGCAAAGTAAGCTAAAGCCTTTTGGTGAAGAAAGATGGAAAGAAAGGACCCAAAACCAGCTAAAGTGGTAGCCTTCAAGGTTATAGAGGAAAGCCTCTGCCAGACAAAACTCTGACATATATCAAAGAGCACTGGGAATCTGGCAGTAATACATAGGAAGCAGGGACAGAATCTACCAAGTTCCTAAGCATAGAGAAGTGTCAAAGGTGATAAAATGGTGAATTTGAAGGGATAATGATGTTTAATTATGTTAGCAATAGTTATGAACAAAAAGATGGGTCAGATAAATGGGTAATTTCAGTTAACCATGGACTAACAAGAACTATTAAAAATAGAGAGATGGAAAACTAGAGACAAAAATTTTCTGAATCAGCATCTCTGCCACAACCTTTTGCGATAGATTTGGTCTGTAGTAATAGTAAAGACAAAGAACAGAAACAGAAGAAGTTAGAGGAGAAAATGAAAAACCAAAATAAGTGATCCATATTGAAAAATTTTCCTATAGCAGAGAAAATTTATTTTGCATTTCATCAGGAAAAGGCTATCAGCAGGCAATGAAAAAATTAAATTTTTAACTTCAAAAAATGGTATCTGCAGTAATTTTTAGCCAGCAACACTCAAGTAGGGTATATTCTGGTTATGTACTGTATGAACTATGACTAACGTTAGCATCCAAACCAGAACTCTCAGGGCATTTAATGCAAGATTCATTTGGGGGGAATGGTATAAGCCTGCTCCGCTTACAGTTTTGTTTGCCTTTTTGTATCTCCAATACACAATAAGCTATATTAAAACATAAATAACAAAGGTTATCTAAATCAGCAAATATAATTTTAGTGTAGGCTTTACTTTAGAAACAATAATGGAATTCCAAAGACATCAAATGATAACCAGCCTCTCCTTCTAGCAGCTGACTGAAGTTCAAATTATGGAATGCTTTCAATTAGTGAATTAAGATGTCAGAATTGGGCTATTTTTAAATAACAGCATCTGTTTCTCAAGAATGTCATGCAACTGAAACTCTCCAAGGAAGACTCACTATGCTAAAATAACTATTTACATTTACATGTAAACTCAATTCACTCTGCTGTAATCTAAAGGAAAAAAATACACTTCAAACCTAAATATTTGAAATTAATACTGAAGGCAAAAGAACTCCTGCCCAAGCTTGCCAGCCAGAAGTCAGCTGTGATTCAGATTCAGTGGTTTTATGAAATACACAAGAACTCTTAATACATGTTTTACTACAACACATTCTCTAATTAATTTTTTATTTCACAGCTCTTCTGTTAAATCAGTATTTTTGCTTTTCATACCTCCAAAAAGATTCTGGTCTACATTTATTAAGTTTTCCCCTTTAGTAGGCTAAAGCTTTGAAATCTCTTTTCTTGTTTAATACAGAATAAAAATGCATTAAATTCTAACATAATATGTTTTAATTCAATGTCTGAAATACATTACTTGCTTATTCTATCATGATAAGTAAAACTGAAACAAACAAAAGCACCAAAACTTGTATACCTCTTGAAAGTAATATTCTCTTCCCTCTAATTAGGACTGTTTAACTTTCAAATTAAAAACACTATGCAATTTCAAATCTTCCTAAAGGACCTCAAGAGAACTTAAATGTCCATTGTACGTCAGCCACGTACAATGCAAAATTCATCAGCAAGTTACAACACAAATAAATCAGTAGGAAATTTTCTGCTAAGTATTTGTGTACCACTTTCCTACAATTAAACGCATTTTATGTGCAAAAAAACCACTAACAATCCAGCTTTCACTTTAGAGCATATGGAACAGTGTTCAAATCAAAACAAACCCAGTTTAAACTCCTCTTAAAAATGAGTTATATTGTACTGTAATATTCAGTAAATATCATGCCAATATCTTCATTAGAAAGCCTGTTGAATTCACTAGGTAACCACTCAAATTAACTTAGATCTGGAAAACACTGTGTGATTTTTTGCAACATTTTGCTGATAAGAGTTCAAACAATGAAGATTAAGTCACATTAAACAATAAGCAAAAACCAGCAAATGTGTCTTTGGATGTTTTCAATTCCTTAATTTCAGTATTAAGAAAAAGAAATTGAAGTAGATTATTTTGCCTCTCATCGTTGGAAAGGTAGAGTACTTTGTATATGAACTTATATATGTATATGAACTTCACATACCCAGGGATTAAATGACTACTTCAACATAAATAATCCATACTATTTCCAATTTGAATGATGAGGCAAGGAGAAACAAGGTAACTACTAAGTGGCTGAGTAAGTAAATGCAAAGTTAATTTATTATTTTGCTATTATGTATTTTAGAATGGGGGAGGGAGGTAAATTTTCAGGAGAAAGAATTCATAAAGAGACAATAAACTTAACAGAGAGATGATTCACCATAATATTTTAGTTACAACTATCTCATTTAGAAAAATAAGATACTAGATAGGAGGACAGGCTTACCAGGACCACTTCCAGAAAGGCATATGGATTCTTTATGTCCCAACTAAGCTCTTCTATATAGCCTCATTGCCTCAGATTTATACCCATCACAGTGAGTCATCAAACAAAACCCAAAACAAAAACGTTCATTGCATTTTACTGATGTAAATTCTTGAAGACTACAGATAGTCCAAATTACTTATTTAATACACTACCGGCAAACATTAACTGTCCTAAATTAAAAAAATAAACCGTTTTATTCCTAAGCTAGTTGGCTTTGTTCTGTCTACTTCTACAGCTGAGAGGAAGACACCTTCAGAGACACTACCTACTCATTCTGTAGCCTCATTGAGCAACTACATGTCCAAGCTGAAACACTTCTTAAAATTATTCAGAAATTTTTTTTAACTAGAAGTTATAATCAGAAGCCTATTCAGTTTAGGAATCACCAGATTATTTACAAATTCATTAAATGTAATGACATTTAAGATCTATTTAATTTTGTAAATGCTTGTAAAGACACATTTGGCAGTTTCAGTGATAGAAATAACATTGTGAATAAAATACTTTCAAAGATTTCATAGTTATTACTACTTCATTACCCTCTATTTCATTCATTGGAGTTTGCATTTTTAACTTCTTAAACTAACCCTTCTTGGATGTCGTATGACCTTTTTTTTAATGGGTCTGTGCCAAGTACGTATCTTAACACCTCAACTTACAGTAAAATGGTCCACTGAGTAATACTAGTATATTTTTGTGGTTGAAACCTGGGAATTTTGAAACAGAAAATAAAAGCAAGGCTTCAACTAAATGTTAGTTAATCTTCTGACATGTGAACTTCTGATTACTTCATGCAACATGCATCTATACCTACAATATAACCCGAAAAGATAAACGTTCCAAGCACACGAGATGTTCCCTCAAAGATTTGGCAAGATATTTTCCCAACCTCAGCCTCCTGCCCAGACAAGGTCTGAGGCTTGAGAATTAATCTGAGCTCTCTTCAGGCTACCAGATACTATTTTCCCCACTGCTTTGTATCTGGCCTTTTCCTGAGCTGCAGCAAGCGGCAAATGTTAAGTATATTCACTATATTACATTATTCACTATATTCAAATTCTATATACAACTGTTTTATCATCTTTAAAATGTTCTGCTTCTCAATGCTTCAGTTTTCTACCAGCATACATGAACTTTTTAATTCTGAGGAATAAAGAAACCTCTTTGCTGATCTCCATCTTTAAATACCTAAAATTAGCTGTTCTTCTAGAAGAGCATTACTGCTAAATGCAAGGTACAACCTTCTGAACTTGATGCAGAAGTTACTGATTGCTGCTATATGGCCTGCACTGTGCAAAGGTTCAGCCTACATAATTATTATTATTCATTGCTTGTAGTGCCTAGGAGACCTAATTGTGATAATCCCCTCTGAACTTAAAATCGCATGACCCTTTGAATTTTTTGATAGGAGGTTAAAAGAAGAAACAAATTCCTACAGAAAAAGGGAAAACACATTCTTAAGAAATTGAGGCAAGAGACACGAGTATTTAAAAAAAAAAAGAAAAAAATCATTTTAGCAGCACACAAGCATGAGGTTGAAATAGGGTATGAAAGAATTAAGAGTGTGAGCTAGCTGTGACATTAGAGATTGAAAGGAAGATGTGATTAGGGTTAGAAGAGATCAAACAACAAAGACTTACTGCCAAAACAATTTTATGAATTTATTTGAAAATGCCTTAAAGACTTCTACTAACAAAATAAAACTGATGATAATAATTGAATTTTTTTGTTTGTTGGTTCTACATATAGTGCACTGACAGAGAAAGATACATTTTGAAGTCCTAGGGTTTTTTTCCATTCAGTAGGAATGGTCATTTGAGAAAATATACTTATTAGTAACCTAAATTTTTAACTGACCTTTACACATATTATGAAAGACAACAGGCAATTTCTACAAAGTCATCTATTACCAGATCACTATCGAGAGGCAACTACTTTTTTGACAAAGCACTCAATTGCAATATAAAGGATAAACACAGTTTCTAATATTGTTCCCCCAACGAAGGATATTGGTTTGTGCAGAAAACAGGAAAAATACCCAGATTGTTAATGATACCATCCCAGTTCCAGTTGCTTTTATGTCCTACAATGTCGACAAATTGCCAAAATAACATTTTAAGACCCCTTTAAAATAGCGGGACAAACTCTGGAGGCAAATACTCATGCAACATCCTGCATCGGGAAGGAAAAATGAGACCTTACTTTCAATATAGAAACTTTTTTTTATTATTGTTATTACTTTTAGTTACCACCTTCCGGAAGATTTCAGAGTGTTTCACAAAGCATGGCAGGAAAACTATGTGAAGTCCAGAGTGTTATATTGGACTCAGCTGCAGCAGCATACAAGGCTGTAACAGAGCTGAAGCTAGGCAGATTATATAATAAAGAATATACAAGCCAAATTAGGATATTGCCAGGAAGAAGGCATGAAAGACTGACAAGAAAAACACCGCAAATTAGAAAAGCAATAATTACCAAGATGAGTTCTATGATCTTTGGAGCTAAAAAAAAAACCAAAAAAAAAAAACCCCAAAAAAAAACCCCCCGACAACCATTAGTTGAAACAGCTGGCCTACTAAATGCAACAGAAGACTGCACCAGGGTAACAGTCTGTATCTGGGCTAACCTGATGGAAGAGATCATCAGGAGTCAAGGGACGAATGATTTCACATGGATTGCATACTTAGACTTAATAAATAATTCTAATAAATTATCCTGGTGATTGTATCAGTAACTTGGAGAAAAATATACCTTGACACTTACTGATCATGCAGTTAAGGACATGACCGAGGGCAGTAACTTTCAAAATTATTAGTATTCATATTTTATATGAAAACACATTTTAAACTACTAAATACACTCTGTGCACCCCAACATCTCTCAGACTTACCAAAATCTACTGTCACTACCAGGTAATGGTAAAATATGAACAAAGGCTGTGAAGTAAGAAAAAACCTGCATGCCAGTTACACAGGCTTGATCCCACCTCGTCCATTATTACATGTGCATATAGTCAGACTGCTGCACAAAAATTGTAATTTTGCAGCTCCTGTCTTTCAATCTGTTCCACTTCCTTTGTCAGGAACCAGTATGCAAACTCTTCAGCAAAAGTCTGTATTATACTTTCCTGCACCTTGTATTGGCTGTGTTGTTTCCTTTTTAAGGAACTAGTTGTCTTAATAAGTTTTATCATAGTGAATATTTTTTATATAGTCAGGTTTCCACTTGTAAGAGCCTTCACGATTATTTCTAGTGTTTGAATTATCATTAGAAGTGAAAGAGATACTTGACGTGATTCTTGCCACGGAAAATAGATTTGTTAAATTTTCACGGTTGTCATGTTCTGAACAAAAGAAAAATTTAGGCAAATTTATTTGAAGAAAAACAACCTAATCTTCATTTCAAAAGAAACTGATTTGCAACAGCCTAAGCATGATACATACATATATTGGACTTTTATCACTTTCCTACATTCATTGATATGAATGGTAAAATAAACAGTCCTTTTAGGAACTAATAAGGAGATGAATGGTAGTTAGATGTCCAATTCTCGCTGCATTTCATTATAGTAAAGAGCAC
>JAVJGJ010000030.1:28068034-28090722 GCA_035590215.1 Microhierax caerulescens
CCCCCCCCCCCCCCCCCCCCCCCCCCCCCCCCCCCCCCCCCCCCCCCCCCCCCCCCCCCCCCCCCCCCCCCCCAGATGCCCCCGCCCAACCTGAAACCCCAAAACTTTCTCTCTTCCAAATTTATTTACATTTTGTCCAATGAGAGACTAAATCCCACTGCCTCCCCAATCTGAATTACAATACCAAGACACATTTCACTAACAGTATCTTCCTCTGCTCCTACCCGAATACATTTCAGAATAAAAACTGATTCAGTTTCAGTTTTAGAAAATGCATAAAACATATGTGCTTCAGAGACAATCCTTATTTTAAGTAATAAGCCTACCAATGTTGGTTTAAGAAACAAATATCACAAAATCAGTATTTTATCATGTGGTTTTTACTTGTCTCTAAACAATTGGTAAAACTCTTTTATGAAAGGCAGCATGTTTTGTTGTTACCAGAGACAATAGAAAATCTATTAAAATATTTTTACATAGTTAATAATTAGAAAATATTTGCAAATTTTGAACTATTTCAGATGTCTAGCTATGAATTACGTGACACAAACTACGACAGTTGTGCAGAGAAGTACTTTCATGTAGAGAAATCCTCCAATACAATTCAGTGTTTTACTTCTCTCTTCCCACCACTTTTATACTTAAAGATCACAGCACGCCTGCTACTTAGTGAAGAGAGATGGGTAGGCTCCCTCTGCAGACCTTTTATTCCCACTGCCAGCCAACAAGACACATCTAAAAAGGAAGATGAGCCACAGATCTGAAATGTCTTGCACATATTAATTTCACCGATACTGTACTGTTGCAACAAGACAAAGCTATTAGTGGGACTTGCATTGCACCCTCCAGTGTAGCTTGCAATCACATCTGTAACCCCAAGGAAAAGTTATGTGTGAAAAACATTTTCTCTAAAGACTTTCTGGTATCTTCACCGCACAAGAGAGAATACGGATTACCCAAAACCCCATCCATAACTCAACAGTTGACTTGCTTGGTTCACCTGTGTTGTTGTTATCAGGTAGTTGGCAGATTCTTACATGTCAGAACTCAGTATAAACTCAACACTAAACTGTGATATCTTTCTCATTCACTGTAAGCATAAATTTAATAAATCATTTTACATGGTTGAGCTTGAATAGACATTCTATTAATGTTATTCTGACTTCAAGTTAAAATAAATTACAGAACACTGTTTACTGAGCCATTAGCTAACTTTCTACTAACAAAAACATTTCTTGGTACTTCCTCCATTTCATTTTCATGTCTGCAAAATGACCATTTCCTTTGGGGTTTTTCTTTACATCAACAATATTCAGAAAGAATCTGTGATTAATTTCTGCTTTAACCAAGGAATGGCTGTTAGTTTCACAATGGAAAAGAAAATTATGCAGATAATCTGCACAGTGTATTTTAAGAATGTCAACATACACACAGAGTACAAATATAGTTACTAATATTGCTATATTTAAGGTATATGCATAAGCTGTCCAATCATACTATTAACAAGCAGCTCTCCCATATACATACACACTTTTTAAGAGAAAATTCAGTCTATTTATCAATTCACTAACAAAGCTGTTCCTTAGCTCATCCCTGCCATAACCTGCTCTATTCAGAAACATATGGGAAAAGACATTAAATAACCAGTGAAAACCACAGACTTCTGGTATTAGTGCTACACATTGCATACCCCTATTCATTATTCCACCTCCCTTGTTTAATCTATCATTAAGACTCAGTGACCCTACACTAAATTTAAAGCAGATCCTTCCTTCCTCCCATGCCTAAATTCACATACTTTTCTAGTTGGGGATGCCCTCGAGTATTAGCCACTCTACAGGGTTTCTCTAATCTCAGCTCTGAACTATGTTGTGCTATAGAACCAAGAAATTGCTGGTTTACATCTTTAACTATGGAATCTTCCACCAAAAAAAAACTGATTTACTTAATAAGATAGAGAAAAATCTTTCACTTGGAACTATTTAACATGTTAAAAAAATTATATATTTCCCTCTAGATGACATTTATTTGCATTTGAAGTCAATATGAAATAGGTTTCTCAAACAAAAAAAAATAAAATCAAGAAAACAAGAAGATGATAAAAAGAATCAGATATTAGATTAGCTTTTGTTTTTTCATGTAGGAACTAAAAATATATAAAACACAAATATGAAGACCTCTACCTCTTTCATTTCTTTTTATGACACAGATTGTACTTCAGCAGTAGTGGCAGTACAGATGAAAATAATATTAAGAGTCTTCTGAATAAGGGACAAAAATCATTATCATTAACATCTGTACATATTTATCAACTATACCCCTGTCTTCCTCTTCCATGATAAAGTGAAAATTTACCTTCATCAGGATTTTTAAAAGTTAGACAGTAAGACTGAGCAAAGCAGAGATGAAATTCTGTTGAGTCGACAACATGAATCAGGCAAAAGTGCAATCAGAATACAGATTTTTATGTTTATGAAAAGAAGCTGTATGATTTTGTTTTGGTTTCATGAATAATACTATTTCGACCATATTTAAATACATTTAAACATATTTCCTCAAAAACTAGAATAGAGTTGAAAAGAACAGCTGCAACCTGACCAAAAAAACCCAACCTGTATTCTCTCTGGCTTTTAGTTCTTTAATTTCTGTAAGTCTTTCTCCAAACAAGTCAGCATTTGAACTAGTGGTAGGTGTACATGAGTCATACGTGTTTGTAGAATACAAAATGATGATGGGGAAACCAAATTAGTAAGGTTCAAGTTGTCAAAAATCACATTTTTTTTTGTATGCAGGCTAGGAAGGGTTATTTCCAATTCCTGTTCTCTATTAGAAGTTAACAGATAACAGAAAAATATTAGAAGCAGTTAAAATAAACACACTAAGCTGACAGTACCACTGGAAAACCTGAAGTCAGAGTTCTATGCAGGTGCAGACACAGGAAGATGAAGGAAAAGCATTACCAGAAAATGAGAAAAACCAATGAATGAGAACTCTGTAAAACTGGTACATAGAACAATTTGGAGATTAAAATTATCTGGAAGCCTCTCCAATGAGGAAGATTTCTTTATAAGCAGCAACCATTTTATGAAGAGAAGAAGTCCTGTTTGCTGACCCTAACCTTTTTATCACAGGCGTACTGGCACAATCCTGCCAAAAGCTGCTTCACATCCTTGAACTGCATTTACGACAGAAAAGCTGACACAAAAAAAAAAGCCACAGAAGCTGTCTAGAAAAGAGCATTTTTCATAAGGGGGAAGCCTTATTAGGAAAGTTCACAACTTCATTTTAAGCTTTTCAAGATGGGGGATGAGTCCATTCATTCTTACTCCCACTGATTTCCAGGTTATTCAAATGAAACTGCTATCAGGAAGCATGTTTTGATGGGGAAGATAACCTACAAGCCCCTCGGGACCTTTGCAAGAAAGCAACACATGGCCAAAATCTAAAAAACACTAAGGTCATTTATACTAACTTGTAAGGCAGAATTTTCAGGAAGTTGGATAATTCAGTATTCACAAAAATACACATGCAAAGGCCCAGTTCTGCAATTTGTATGTAGTTCAGGTGTTCTTCCTGAGCTGGACTGTCTTCGAAAATTGGTCTAGTTAAATTTAAAAAGTACATAGTCCGCAAGACCAAAATCACATTTCCCATTAGAATTCCAAAATTTTAAAAGAAAACTACATTATCTTGTTCTGCTAGGAGTGCTCAACTGAGTTTCAATACAACAAGAATGTATTCACCACACCTTCACAGTGGTTACCTTAGCAAATTGTCTAGCTCAAGTAACCCAGGAACCACACCCTGCGGAAATCACAAAGCTTTTTCATGAAAGCAGGGGTCAGTATTTTTTGGAATATACAACTAACTGCAATTTCATTAGTATTTGACCAAAACACTACAGGGAGTTACGTCTTCTATAGATCCCAGTCTTTACAAAGCTTACCACTGCTATGCTGCAGAACAGCAGCAGCAAATGTAATGACCACTTCAGAAAAAGAGATAATACGAAGCTATTCTGACCATTTTCATTACTCTACTGTGCAAACTTGACATCTCACTGAAACAGAAAATTTTAAAAAAGGTTAATTATTTATACATACATATAATTTTCTCTGCATTTTTCAGTCTTAGCTTGATATGCAAGTCTATTACATAAGCAGTGAACGCTATTCCATTTAATGAAAAACCTTGCTTGAATTGCAGGTTGTTAAAAACTCTGCTACTCACTTCCCCCAAAATACCTCCAATGTTGCACAGAATTAACAGTCCCCATCAGAATTACTTTTTCTCTAAATTAGGACTAGAAACTATGTATTACAAAATAATACTCACAGACAAGAAATATTAAAGATCAGAAAATAACTATTCAGCTCAAATTAACACATTTCTATAAATCAAAGAAAAATTTATCCTCACTTTTGTTCCTGTTATGGAATTATCACTTCAGTAACCAATAAAAAGAAAGATCTAATGAGGCATTTCAGTATCTCCCAAAGAAATATTTTCAGGTCTGCTTTTCTTTTAAGTGCTTGAAAGAAAAAGAGTAATGAATTGCTCCTGCTCAGTCTTTTTTATTATTCTGTTATAACAAGAGAATTACACCAAGTCTTTATTTTTCACATACTTCAAGATATTTTTTTATCTCACTGAAACAATGGCAAAGGAAACCTCTGACCAGAAAGGACAGTTATTTAACAGCAACAAAGAAGCTTTGCTTTCAGCAGAAACCCCCCTTGTTTCACCTAATGGGTAATGGGCTGTGATGACAAAGACTTACTGGGTAGCTAAGAGCTATCTGAGAGCTCCGCACTCTATATCCCTTGTGAATCCAATATCCCTTGTGAAGAGCTTTCCATGACAGACAAGGATCTAGACTTCTACCAAAAATTCGGTCATTCAATTGCACCTTGTTGAGTCTCCTGGACTACTTCTACCTATTAGAATGAACATCCACTACTGGAGACAAGCAAGCATCCTCTGACCCTGAAAGCATCCACATACATCATGGGGTCAATGGATCTGAGATGGGGAAGACAAATCTGTTAGAACCCAGCAAGAACAAGCCAGAAAGTTAAAGAAAGGTCTGGGAGATTTTGCTGGTCACTCACCTGCAGAAAGAGTACGCTCTGGATCTAAAATTGATTCAAATGGGACACTGACATCATAATCACCTCTTTCATGATCTACGTGAGAAAACTTAGAAGAAAATTAATTAGAGGCACATCCAACAGATCAAGAATGCCTATAACAGGCAGGCTAAAGAGATGTAAGGTCTGGAATAGATTCATTAGCGTTTTTCTTGTTGTTTCTGAAACTAAAAGATCAGCCTGGAAAGTTTTGAGAATATCCTCCAAGGTCTTGTTTGTCAGAAATGTTCCACAACAGTGGCACATGATCATTGAGCAGATGCACCAGAAGGGAACAGGCCTTCCTGAGAGACCAAATACTTTCTAAGAAAGAAGTCAAGTCTCTGAACACCCTTGCTAATGCATGACCATCACTGTCATGCTGGGGACGCTTCAGCACAGACACTATCAAGAGCAGCTGACAAACATTCCCTAAAAAGCTTGTGATGCGAGTGGGCTGTCAGTTACCCACCAATCATTAGAAAAGGGACAGAAAGCCACGTATCCTATCACATGGATGGCATGACTGCTACCAATAAATCAGTGAATTTATTTTGTAGCTTTGTGTTTTAAGTACCACATGCATGAACAGCACTCCTGA
The DNA here is from genome assembly GCA_035590215.1 of Microhierax caerulescens. Lineage (NCBI taxonomy): Eukaryota > Metazoa > Chordata > Aves > Falconiformes > Falconidae > Microhierax > Microhierax caerulescens. The sequence continues at coordinate 28,073,765 of JAVJGJ010000030.1, forward strand.
CACACTCAGAGTCAAAGACAGTTCTCGGACAAGAAATGAGCTGCAATATACAGACAGGATTCTGGCACAGACTGACCTCCTCAAGAAGTGAAATGCAGCTCAGTTAACATCAAAACTCTCCACATGAATGCAAAAATAAAAGCATTCAGACACCGTATTTTAAAAACAAGTATTCTCATCTTGTATTCTTTTTAGATATTAGGAATAGTTTCTGTAAAATCCTCTTCCCTTAAAATAAGAGGCCATTATTAAAGCTCAATGGATTAGAAGACCCAGAAAAAGCTTGTCTGCAGCTGTCTAGTGAAAACGAATTCCTGAAAAGAAGAAAACAGGTTGCTGAGATGGCAGAAAGCAAACTAAAAGCTAAGAGCTGCTAGTAACGGTGTTACAGAGACAGGCATTTTAAATTGTAATTCCAGACCAGAAGAAACACGTGTCACCAAAGGTATGGAGAAAATGGACAGATAAGATTTGAGGAGAAATAGGTTACTCCTTTCCAAAATCTTCAGAACTATTTTGAAGTTAAGATTGAGATGCCAGCTGTTGAATATAGGTCCATTTACAAAGGCTTTGCCAGTGATGATACACCGAGGACTCAATCATGGTTTGAAAGGAAGCTGTGGGAGCAGGATATAATTCAAAGGCATCTGCAACTCATTCTGCTGTGTATCTTTGACCTTGTTGCAGACTCTGAAAGCATAGAATCAATCTATACCTGAAGAAATATCTTCAGTTACTCACTGAAATTCAAAAGATCATTTGCATAATCGACAAAAAAGATCCTGTTTCTACACTTTGGTATACAGGTAACGTCAGAAAAACAGGAAGCTTCTGTTCATATCATCATCTCTTCACTAGCAACACTCCAGTCCTGACCCTTGGAAACAGGTCACTAAAAGATTACAATCTGGGACAGATATTTGGAGGATACGCTAGTGTCACATTATTGTAAAAACACTTACAAATACACATCAGCCATTAGTCTTGGGAAAGATATAAATCTAACCTACAAGAAAGTTCCAATATCACCCAAACAAACAAGCTGAACAGTAGAAATTACAGCCTTACACTTTTGTACTCAGTATCTGTCTCTGAATCAGAAGATCTTAAGGCATGTTTACTGTGCAGGGATAGAAATGGATAGAAAAACCACATTTCAGAATAAAAACTGTAGAAATACTTGCAAATTAAACGCCTCTTTTTACTTTCATCAGAGCTTTCCTTTTAAAAAAGAATCAATAAAGCTTCACAAGAGTAAACTGTGCAGCTGTTCTTCCTGCATCAAAATCAGTGCCAATTAAATTCTGAACCCTAAATCTTTATTGTTTCCGCTGCTAACCAAAACAAACACTGTGATTTTCTGAGATCCCAGGCTGAGACTTGCTGTAGTAGCAGTTAGAAAAAATATTCTTGTTTTGACTTGTCTGCTGGGTAAACTTGACATTGAAGCTACATGGTGGAAAATAAATGCATGATACCAAGATGTTAATTTTACAGAAACACTTAACTTTTGTGACCACAATTAACACCCAGGGGGTGGGGGTTGGGGGGAGCCACTGACAGGTCTACTTGGCTCCTGCTTCTGCACTGCTTCTCAGGCTCCTTTTCCAAGCAGCAGCTCGTCTCCTGCAGAAGCCAGGCTGCCACTGACCCCAGGGGCTGCCTTCAAAGCAGCACATGGGGAGGAAGAGGGGAGCAGGATCACAGGGAGTTAAATACAGCTATAAACTGACATTGACTCCCAGCTAGGATCCAATACAGAAGTCTAGGGCAAACAGCTGCTGAGAACAGCTCATGCTCTCCTCCTCGTTCTCCCACCCTTAAGCTCTGAGGACACCTCTATAAGGAGGGCAGCAAGACATGACTCCCAGAAGACACCAACAGTTTTGTAGGAGCTACATCCTATTTGCACAAGCAGGCAGGAAGACAGAATTGGCCCTAAATTTATAACACTACAAGATCTTAATTTTTCATAAAATAACCAGGAAAGAGCTATCTTAAGGTGCATTTTGGGAACACAGAGTTTTATTTTGCATAAAACACTGCTCCACATCTTTCACTCCATTCCCTAAGATCACAGAACTGTCCCAACACTGAACTCCAAAACACCATGAACCTCATAATGCAGCAGAATATTTTCCACATTTATTTGAAAACACTGACATTTATCACTAAAGTGAAAAAACTGAAAAAAAAAATAATTACCCAACAAGTTTTAACAGTGGTAGAACATGGATAGCAAGTTTACATAAATTAGTGTAAACATGTTTTATTTGTGATGGATATAAACACTAAACTGTCTAGTAATTTCTAATATAACACAACATTCAAATGACTAAGCAAAGAACAGAGTGCAAAAACTGACTTTTTTTTCCTTATTACAACTTCATTAACAGTAAGCTAGCCATGATTCACAAGTAAGAGAACAAAAGATGCAAGGAATTGAGAAAGATTTAAAAAAAAATCTGAGAAGCTTTTTTTCTATGGAACCACCAAAGTCAGTCCTTTTGGCTGAACAAGAAAGTCATCATAGCAAGAAATGCAGGAGGGGACCCTAAGTACCTTGAAGAGCATGCCTTTATTTTTAAACTCAATATTATTATAAAGGTAATAAATTTGTGTTACATAAAACCGAGAGAATGTAAAAGGCCCTCAGATCAAAGTCCTTATTTATACACTTGAGTGTGTGCCACTTCAGAGGGAAAACTTGAAGCTCATTATATTAAGATGATAGGAGCACTGACAGAAGGGCATGCTTACAAGGTTTACGGCATGTTCCACGTTTGGCACCACAGTACTTGGTGTTAATATATTATTTTACAACCAGTATGGCTGGTTTTAGTATAGACTGTAGCTTGTACTTGCTTGCATAGTGAAGATGGGACTCCTGAGGGAAACCAAAGGTTTTAATGTGTTCTGTAAATACAAGGGGTTTATTATCATTTATTTGCCATGTATTAACTTATACAGGTTGAATTATTCTTTTTAGCTCACCAAGGACAAGACTTAATTTGCTTTAATTTCTATATAATTCCTCCTCAGTTTACGTTCAAGTAGAACAAGCTGCCCTTAAGATAAATCAGAATTTTCACACAACAGTTCATGTTGGTTTAACTAAACTGGATTAGAAGTACACCTTTATTTTAAAACTATATAGTGTTTTTGCACAAAACAGTTCTAAGCTGTAAAACACTATTAAACTAGTGTCCTATTCTCTAAGTTTTTCTTTTCACTACAACTCAGAATCATTCATAAAAGGTAACATGGGAGTTTTACAATGGTCTGAGATTTTGAAGAACAAAATGGCAACCTCAAAAAATGCCAGCTAACTACTGACCAAACCCCACCTGTTTCAAGGATATAAATGCCTATAAAACCTTAATAATTAAGTAATAAATCCCTTTGAATCAATACATTTGGAACACTAATTCAAAATGATTAAAGAAGCAGATAACATTAAGAATTAAAATGCAGAGCACATAATATGTAAACATCAATACAAAATATTATTAATTGTTATATACTTCTCATGTATTTGCACTACACACATATTTCAAATGCAAATATTAATCTGGAGAGAAATACCTACTGTATATGCACACACTGAAACAGTTTGCTCAGCTATACTGCATCAATGATTATTTGACAAGTTATAGCATCACAAGCTGCTCATTTACATATTCAGCTATTCTGTCTGGGTTTTCCACTCTGAAGATGTTAATAAAACAACTGTTTTACAGATGTGTGCTAACAGCTCCTCCTCTGAACCACAAGGATACTCATAGCTATGCAAATTCAACGTATAAAATGTACACCAAAGACACCAAAAATGTAAAAAGTCTTCTAAATCCTCGGAAGGTGTAATTTTAATGAACTATGGAAGTTAACACAAAGAATAACAATTCAGTTGATACAAAACATTGTCATTTGATATTCATATAATCATCAGTGAAAATTCAGTCTCTGTTTGAAAAGCTAACGTGCAACCATTGTACTGAGTAATCCCACACACACAGGAACAGTTTTCAAGTGCAATTCAACATACTTAGCACTCTGCATTGCACAAAATAAGTATAGAGCATAAGTTTAAAAGTTTCTGATTACAATATGTTTTTCTGCATTGTAAGGACAAAACAGTATTTTGAAAAGTTAAGCCAGATAAGCCATATTGACTTTTCTTAAACAAGCTTCAATGACAAAATTCTTAAAAGCTTTTCATTAAGAACTGCAAGAGTCAATAAACCAGAAGATGAAAAGCAGGAATGAGAAAGCAGTGAAAAAGAAAACATGTATATGGATTAGCCAAAAATAAAAAGAAAACAATTTATTTAAAAAAAAAAAAAAAAAAAGATAAAAAAGAGACATGGTTTACTAAACAAGCAAAATGACCTGCAGAGGAGAAAATATAGATGGGTGTTTGTCAGATTTTGTAAGTCAGAACCAAAATATCTTAGTTCTGACCTATGAACTGACAGAATGTAAAAGACACAATATGAGAACTGAAACTGAATTTGCAGTTCTCTTCTTATACCAGTGTCTTGAGACAACAGATGCTTGCTTCAGACTGAATGCTAAAATTATCCTCTACTTCAAACAGTTTGCATTTACGTTTCGGAAGAAATATTTAATCTGAGTTTTATTCCTCACTTCAAGCTGATCTTAAGAAAAAAATGGAATGAAATACAATGCTACATACTCCTCTAATGGAAAAACTGTACCTTTTTGGGTGTTCAAAAGCCTTGTTTTACTGCTCACGTTGATTCTTTGCATGGCTACTCTGCAGCAAGTTGAAAATGTACAGGAGCTGCATTTTTCACTTAATCTTTTGTTTATTTGTTCCCATTCAAGAATTTGACCACCTCTGTTTACAGGATTATTGAAAAATGATAGTGTTTCTACTACAATGGAGAACATTTCCCAATGTTGAAAGATTTGAAAATTCTGTTTTGCACCAAAGGACCAATGCAGACCCAGTCCTTGTAGGACAGAATTGCACTAGTGTTTCACTTCAAAAAAGCACTCATGATCTTAAGTCTCCCTTAGTGTACTTAAGCTTGTATGATGGAGCAGTCTCAGAGCACATACCATTAGTATCAAACTAAACCAGAAAATGCATAATTTTAAAATTTTAACTATTAAGAAAGTCAATCTGCAGAACCAGGCTAGAAATGCCAGAAACATAAACAGCATTGATATTAGATCCTCACCATCAACTGGCTTTCTACACAGACCTCCCATTGCACTATCCAGTATGCTAATGTAGACACAGCTGTAAAATACTCAGTGTTCTGTGGGAAGATTTAAGGAGGAGAGTGAGGACATCTCCATGGCAATTCAAGTTTCATCTCAGTCTATTACTCTTAGTTCACCAAAAAAGAAACTTTCATCCTACCCAGACCTCACAGAATGCTCTAGAGAACTTCTGTATTTTTCATTGACCTTTTAAGTCCCAACACTGAATTATTAATGTGTACCTGTCTGACTTGACAGTTTACCTTTTGTATCAGGGAGAGGAGTTTCACTTTAGTGTTTTGTACTACAAACAAGTAACCTCTTCCACTATTCTGTTGCTGCTTTTTGTGAACATCTGAGCTTTTCCATTTCGTTTGTCTTAGTCCGGGCCTAGGCTGCCCTGTGGTCATAGTTCTCAGCTGCAGTCTAGTCTTTTCTCTGCCAGCCCAACGTCAATGCATAGAATAAAAAAAAAAAAAAAAGAGACAAGAGACCTTTTAAGCAGACTGAGTGAAAGAAACAGTTATAGGTGAAATTCTGAACACACAAAACACTCCCCAGATTAATTTAAGCACTTCTTACACTCCCCACTTTTGAATTATTCAGAAAGAATTCCTTGTCTTAAAAGAGGAACTTTTTGTGGGTAAGTGCAAACAGGCGTTTATGCAAGACACAGAGGGGAGATATTGAACTGAAATTCAGTTGACAGTTACAGAGAACCTAATAATGGAACACAAACATATCTCACAGTGTTTCTTAAGTAAGAGTTACTGTTTTGGAGTTGCTGAGTTCAGTAAAAGGTAGCCTGTCATCGGAAATAAGTAAAATAAAACCTCTGCCTTTCTGTTTCTCCTGGAAGAAACTGTGGAGAGATATTTGGGTGCTGCATTTTTCCCTGATGCTGTGAAAAAAAATGACTGAAGTTATGTCAGTTCTTAGGACTGATTATTGCCTTCTCCATTTCCCTTTGTTGGGGCTGGAGTAAGGTATGTGCAGCTGTGCCATGTGATACCAGGCAGTGAAGACTTACCACCATAAGTACAGATTTGTAGAAAGAGTTCTCTCTTTCTTACAGACTAATTGTAGAAAACCAGTAAAAAAAAAAATCCTCATTCTTTGTACTCCTTCCCTTCTTTCTTTCTTTTATTGCTTATTTGTCTTCAATATTTGAAGGTCTTGAGATATTCTTCTACACTTACAAATTACAGTAATATAATAATTTCCAGGAGAGCTACTAGATACTATATATACCAAGTAACAGCTACTAGATAGAATCACCTTCCTGAGGAAGAAGAGGAGCAGTGAGAGTTACTGTCTTTGGTACACCAAATCTCTGATGTTCACACCCTGCCTTCCCCACTCCAAAGCAATATATACAAACAAATGAGGTCTCAGAAGTTTCTATCGTTGTATTAAATCTCTTAATTCCAAAAGTATCATCCTCAAAAAATCAACATTAGAGTATACTATGCTGCATATGGCACAGTCTGTGAGAGTTTCTGTAGGTAATCCAAGGGAAGAAAAGGGGTGTGGAAGCGGAGATCAAGTTTTTCTAGTTATCTCTGCCTTACAAAACACAATGAATAAAAAAGGTTAAGTCTTTACAGCACTGTTCTGCACTTTCTATCAGCTGGGAAGACTGGCTAAAAAAAAAAAACAACCAAACAAACAAACCCTTTTCTAACCAAACTTAAGAGTTTTTCTTTTTAACTTGATTCAGTAAGAAGTAATTCATTAACATATTCCTGGCTATTCACAAGTTCTAGTTCCCTAAATATGACAAGAACAAAATGCATAATAAAACAACAACAAAAAGGTTTTTTTCATGATTCACCCCCTATTTCCAGTCAGCACCTACCCTAAAGCTCCTTTCCTTCCCTCTTCACAAGGCCATATTACTAGTCCTTGCTCTGGATGGCATTTTCTTGATACTGCTAGTCGTCCTACCCTCTTGCCTCCCAGTTTCTTTATATTTTCTACCTTTTTACCAGTCAAACAGTACTTCATAGAATAGTAGCCACAGGAATCTCAATGTGATTCTGTTTTGGGCAGTCATATGTGTGTGGTTTTGGGGTGAGAAACAAGCTGTTTCAGGTACCTCTGGGTCCGTAGAGAAACAAAAAAAGGCAGAAATTACCGAAGTCAACAGTTTTGTCCAAACAATAATGGCAGCACTGGATATATGTGTTAGGTCTTGTGGGGTTTGTTGTGGTTGGTTGGTTGTTCTTCTAGGGTGGACATCAAAATGATGTCTATTAATTCCACTAAACTGAGCTCAAGAGGAGCATAAAAATAATCAAAGCTATTTGCAAAACACAAATCAGAGGGCACTGAACAGAAAGCTCCTCTCCTTCTTCCTGTTTCTCACTACTGGAAAAGTAAAAATACAGAAGCAAGTTCTGCAGAACTAGGAAGCAACCTTTGGTCAGAATGTGAATGAACCACTCCTTGAGATGACAAAAAATGAACAGATTTCATATAGCAAAACAACCTGCTTATACTGTTCTTGTGACCTACTGTGAACACTGTCCTCATAAGATCCTTAAGAGTGTTCAAGATCAAATGTTCACTGACATGATATGCAGGTGACCACAACCATCACTCAGGTTGACAGGACGTTGTGGCAGTTGCCCCTCTTCTGGAGGACTTGGTTTTCTTGTCCATTCTTTTTAAACCTAGTTCCTATGGCTTTGTCTAGCTGCACTTTAAGGAGCCTGCCTCCACCACACCCAGAGGAGATTCAACTTGAGAAACATCTTTACCCTGTTTTAATTTACTTCTATGTCCCTACAACAGTAGATGTAAGTCTCAAACAACTTCTTGTGCTATGCCTACTGCGATGCTTCTCTAATTGGAAACTGTGTGGCTTGATTTGTATATACATTAAATATGGAGTTCTACACTACAATTTTATATAATTTCTGCTGTCCCCCATGATCTCCACTATCTCCAAAACAAAGTATGAATAAGTTCACTTTGGTCTGCTAATCTAGGCAGGGAAAAATAAAGTAGGTTCAAGCCTTGGTACAAACCCAAAAATTGTGATCAAACTATATAGTTAGTAAATTGTTTGTCTAAATCTTTCATGTATGATGAAAGATTATTATCATAATTCATTATCAAATTACAGACTTTGTAATGCAGGCAGTCACAAATTTGGCTTTATATCAATCATTCTAGACCAGCTGGGTAGAAATTAACACAACTCTGGGATACATAAAATGAAGTGCTCTTTCATTTTTAATTCACTGGAAACTTTGAAGGAAAAAAATGGAAGCTCTTTCAAAAATGTCAGTTTTCCCTGATTTTTGTAAATCATTCAATTTCATTGTAGAGATACAGAGATACAAGTACACATATATGGAGTGTTTGCAATTGAATACCACAGGAACTGCTCAATCAAAATAAATAGAATATAAAGTATATGTAAAAGAAAAGCAGTGGAATTTTTTTAAAATCCCTTTCTTTCATTGTTTCTGAGGCAGTCGTATACATCAGTGATCACATGAAGAATTATTAAACAAACACAAAAGCTAATAGCTTAGCTACTCACAAGATACAATATTGTCAAAATTCCTGCTCTGAGCTTTTTCAGTCTACCAAGATGACCTTGTACAAAAATGCTTGTTTTGATTGTGTCTACTTTGCCTAAGCTACAAGGCCATGTATAGTGACAGCTGCATTTGGGAGCAACTTAAAACAAATTTTGTCTTAGTGGCACCTAATCCAGAGACTAGTACAAGCAGCATGGAAAAGTCAGTGTCAAAATTAAACAATGAAGGCTTTTCTAGGAACAGATGCTTTTTGCCTGCAGCTGTAAAAACCTTAAAACAATCCTATACCCCACTGTCTGGTCACGCAACTATCACAAAGCAAGGCATAAATTTTGCCACTTATTGCAAATGTTTGCCAAGAGCTTCTATAACCCTTTTTAAAAACAGTAACAGGGATTTCTTGGGGGTGATTATGAGACCATTTTATCCTTTAAATGAGTGCAAGGCTCTTCAATTTATGCCCGTGATTCTTGGTACGAAGACAAAAGAATAACTTTTCAAGTTCATGTTTTACATAGATATGGAACATAACTAAAAAATCATAAGAAACAGGTTTACTAGAGAGATAGCACACTGTTTCACTAAGATGTTGTGGACCAGACAGACATTATTAATTCACATTTTGAACAGCAACCGAGTATTTTCTTTGCATAGTAATTACAAAGCGATGTAGTGCAGCGCTATCATTACACTGGTGCTAAGATACTGTTGACCATATCTATGTCACGACTTCACAACAACTATGTTAAATATCCTCATCAGCTCCACTATCAAAAAAGTTTCCTCCTTTATTAAATACAGTAATACACTTTAAACTGAAATATAAACTCTTAGTAAAGTAACTTCTGTAACTCAATCAATAAAAGTAAATCATCAGTTCCCAATTATGTGAGCAATTTACATCGTCAAGAATTTAGATGTGCTCCATATGAACTGATGGAGATTTTAGATTAGCTTCTGTTTTGTATTTTAAAGTGATAGCACCAACATGATTTACATAAGTACAATATTTTCAAATATTTTCGCACCAAGCAAGCACTCTAAAATTGTGAAGTGTTTCCTTTCTTACTCAAGTAAAAAAAACCCCAAACCACAAAACAACAACTTTTCCAGAACAACAGTTCATTAGCACCTCACTATTTATAAGTATAATTGGGTTGTTTGATGAGAAAACATGAGAGAACACTGTGCCTACTATAATTTGCACAAATACAAATTTCATTGTTTGAAAACAAATCAATTCAACGATTGTGGGTTTTTTTTAATATAAGTGTATATCATGCAATAATAGAAGTGATCATATTATCGTTAACACAGGATAGAAAGGTTAAACCATGCTCTAGCACACTTTAATTTACAAGCCGTAAATTAATTTCTTTTTAATTGCAAAAAATGCTAACTTTAATTTTTCATTTATGATGCAACTAAACATAATATATACAGATAGCAGTGCTATGCTAAGTAGCTACAGAGTACTGCTTTCCCCCTTCAAATTGTACAGGAACTAGGGACATAGCCGTTTAGTATGTTCATAAAGCTGCTTAGGTTTTCTTGTCATTTCATGATAACACCTTTTTAATAGCTAGCATTACGACAGAAGCCTTGCATAAAAATTCTCCACCCTGAAAGGAAAACATAGCAAATATTCAAAATCAGAATAGCAAGCGATGGTTTTAATAGCAGTTTTTTTAAAATGCAGGTTTTTAAATTAGGTCTTGATCCCCAGAATCCTTAGCATCCTTAAATTACATGAGCAAAGCCATTCAGTTCAACGTGATTACTTCTAAAATATGGACAGCTCACATGACTGAGTATTTATGGAGCCAAAGCTATAACCAAATTTATAACAATGACTCCTCATTACTTTCAAACTCAAATAAATTGATCCTTATCCTTTGAGAGTTTCTCTCAAATCCAACTACACTTACGGGTGGAGTGTAATAGAGACAGAACGAAAGGAAGAAGGGAGATACAAACATACGCATAAAACTACAAGCGCTGACAAATCGAAAGCTAACAGATGTGTGACTTCTAATTAGTTATAATAATCAGTGCTTCGGCGCTATTGGAATATGCCTCGCCTTCCCTTGGAAATCAAACAGCTTCCTTTGGAGTTTTAAACTCTCTGGGTGCTTCTAAATTTATTCATGAAAAAAACTTGCTTTCAGCAAATTTTAGGTATCTACAGTGATAACTTAATAAAAGGAAAATATTAAATTATAATTATCCTAAACAGACACAGTCTTGTGAAACTAACCCTACATTCATATGAAAATACAAAGCATTGACTATAATGAATTTGATTCATCCTTGGACACAAAGCTTTACCACAGTAAACTCAGTCAACTGTTGCTCTTGCTTTTATATTCATAGTACTTAAATAGCGCACTTTAAAACAAAAAAACTCCAATTGGCTTTTCATACATCCACCCTCCCCAAAAATAACGCACTTGAAAAACCCAAATGATATGAAAAGGCTTCAAGGCCTCTTTTCTCCTTTTCACAGCACTTTTTTTTTTTATTTCTGTTTGCAGTAATCTGCCTTTCACTTTCTCATTGCTACAGAACAAACGAGGAGGCTCAGCACTTTGAAAAGGGGGCTCAATGTGTAATGGGTCCACTAGAATTAATTTAGTTGCACCAAATCCATTGAGCAGTGAGGTTTTTTTCTCTTCTCAAATCATTTTGAGTCGGATGCAGCCCCCAGCCTTTGTAATTCTAGTAAAGCACTTAAAGTGCACAGTAGGTGTTCATCAGGACCATCTGGTCAAAAGCAAAACAAGCTGCTGATTTTGCCTTTGAATAGAATGAAGCAAGTGTGAATTAGTCTCTTCAATTAGCACTATTACAACCTGTCAAGTGCATATTGTAAAACAGGATTATTACAGTATTGGTCACCAGTGCAATTATTTACTCTCTGCCTTTTCTTGCATATAAAAATGTCCATGTTTACTAGTTTTTGATAACTGAAGATCGTTTCTTTAATGATATGCATGTCCAAATCAACCAAAACCAAATTACAGGTTATGAAACATATTCTGTCAGGAATATATTAAGCTTTGTAATTAATAGAGAAGTAGAAAAGTGCCCTTTCTTTATATCTTATTGCTGTTTCTGTTGCATAAAAAGAAAAAAATAGTTATATACCTTTATCAAGACTACCTCTTCGAAACAGATCTCTATAGTCAGATATTAAGAAATATTAAGTGCCTAATAAAGCTATCAGTTTTGAACAGGTACATAAAAAATATGTCCTCTTTATTTCCCAAGGAACTTTCTTTTTACCTAATTCCTAACACAAGACCATTTACAAAAAGTTTATCAAGGATTTCTTTCAGCAGATACATTTTAGTTGTGCTGGTTTTCTTTAAAAGAAAGGCAAAAAAAACCAAATCAAGAAGCTGATTTTGCTTTATAAAATTTTTTATCTCCTTGTTTAAAAAGTCAAAACCTGGCTTGCTAGCTGGTACTCATTTACCACTGTAGAACACTAAAGCTATCACAGTGATAGATGTTTAAATTATGTATACTGCTGTTATGACTCACTATAAATTGAATATAATTTTCAATGACAGGTTTCTTTAAAAAGCAAACAAAATGTACAAATTTCACAAAAGAATACATGACTCAAGTACAATCAGTATAGCAACAGCTTATTTTACTAGTTTCTCTGATAGTACAAGAATAATTGAACAGTAGCGTAGAACATTTGTGCACTTCCTATTAAATACCAAAAAGTGTTAGTTAGTTATTTTTATTAGCATTAAGAATAGTTTTCAACAATTTTAAGGCAAGTAAAAAAAATCTCAAAATATAGCACAAATGTTCCTGAAAGTATTAATGTGTGTACCATATTTGGATATGTCCATATTCTGATCTTTGTCAAATGTATGTTATTGTAATCACTTAGCCACAACATTAAAAAGGAGAATGTTATTTATATATGCTTTTCAAGCCCCTATGCCAATGTCAGACCTTTACTGTGGATGACCTCACTCAACAACAATTGGCTTGAAAATATTTTGTATATTTTCAATATCAAAAATCAGATCTGAGAAAGGTAAAAGACCTTCAGATGAATTATTTTTCTGCATGATGAAGATAATTCATCTGCTTACCTATATTTGCATATTGCATTTATTTGGGCCTTTTAAATAAGGTTTCTGCCTGTATGTTTATAAATGGTCTTTTTGTATCTTGTTGCACATTCATCCACTTGTCAAAGTAGTTCTAAAAAACTCAGCACGAAGGACTTCAAACTGTCATTGGGGTCTGTCAACACAGAATTTATAGTTTATCTCAGCCCAAGTAGTTGTATGCACAAATAGTTCCTCCTCCTGCCTGGAGTGCTATTGGATACATTGGTTTTCATATTCCACCTTAGGCAGTAAGTCTACAGGGAACAAAGAACAAATATATTACCTATCACAGGTGACAGGGATGCTAAGCAGCCAGCCTCTGATTAGGTTATTGGCTAAAGGAACAGAATAAAGAGCAGACGCAGCCATGCAGAGGCAGCCAGTATTTAAGGACCCATCATCTTTGCATTATTTGCACAGATTTTATGTTTTACTAGGAATTATAGTGCCTGGTACATGCTTTACCTAGTATTCTCAACTGCAACCTCCAGCAGTTACAAAATAAAATCACCAATTTACAAGAGGCCTGAGGTTTCTGCATATTTAACTCATCTATCCTTTAACAGTCACAGCTTGTATACACTGGATACTTCTGTAATCCTCCACAAAATCATCACAAAAAGACTTCAAATTCTATACCAAAAGTAAAATAGACAAATGCAAACTCCTTGTTTTTAACAGTTACCCAGTTTGTTAGATTTTTTTTTTGTTTCCCCTCCCCCCAAGCCCCTGACTAAAACAACAAAGTGTGACGCATACTACTGTGACAAATCAAATTCAAAAAGTTTTTCATAAATTAGTTTGCTCCAGGATGAGAACACAAACTTGCTTTTCATGAAACTTTTAAATATTCCCCCCTCTGAAAAGGGCTGCCCTTTGTTTCCATCAAATACTATAACTACCATATGCAAAAAAGAAAAGTACTATAAGTGGTCACTTCTACATGGGAACAAGTTTGCATGAATAGACAGAAAACAAATTATGTTGGATGTGGCAACGCCTTGTAATAATTGAGCACATAGCTTCTCAATAAAAAATTAAAAATTCTCTCACTCCAGCTCCAGATAGCCTTTACAAATTATCTTTGCAGAATACAGAGCAAGAATTCAGACTGAAAACTCCTTTTAGTCTTGTAAGTATTAGGAGTTCAACTTATTAGGATTGTCCTTATTTAACCATTTAATACATTGGAAATGTACTAATTTAGACTCTCCGAATTGGCACAAAACCTACTAATTTCCACTTTAAAATGCAGATCATGGAAAAAAGTAACCATGATATTTCCCAGAACAGTATCTGCCCAGAATTAATTTAATACTGCAATTCTGCAAGAACAAACAGATGTCAGAAGCCTGTGACACAGATTAATTTGCAATTTAAACCAACATTTTATCATTAACTGTCCAAGTTAACAGTGCCCCTGCCCAATGAAAAAAAACAACCAACCAACCAAACAAAAAACCAAACAAAAAAAAAAAAAACCAAAAACCAAAAAAAAAATCCAATATCCAGAATTTTGGACAAGTGCTGTTTAACTTTTAACTTAATTTCTGAAGATTCCCTATAGGCTCACAATCCCATATCAATATAACTGAATGTAACTTATATTTTTTAAGCTAAGAAATTAAATCTTATTACTTAAACAGTTGAAGATTTAGATAAAGCATGTTAAAAAAAAAAAGGCATTTTGAAGTGCCATCCAAAATCTAACCACTGAATTAATATGCAAGAAATTGTAGAAGCAGACATGAGCCCTACGGCTTTAGGCTTCTTTCAGATAATTTTCTGTCAGATTGTTTCCCCATTAAACACCAAGATTTCTTCGAAATAACAGATCATTCAAATATCATTTACTATTAAACATGCATTCTAAACAATAACAAAAAAGATGACAGAGAAGTGAAACAATAGTCATTTCAGAAAGCACAGTTGAAAGCTCGCTGGATTTTGCATTTAGTCCACTGCAAAATATTTATCACAGTTTGGAAAGGGTGGTGGGGTTGGGTTTTGGTGTGGTGGTTTGGTTGGTTAGTTAGCTGGGTTTTCTGAGACACTTGGAAAAATATCTATTCCTTAAAATTCACAGTACTAATAATAACAACAAACGAACAACTAGCCCTGGAGAGACAGTTGCACCCAATTGTGGCAAGCAGTAGAACATTTATAGAATTTTAAATATTTCTTTTAATAATTGATGTAGTCATTTTGAATCTTTCTGCATAGGATATAACGTGTGAGTAGACTGCATTAACACTGCTTAAACATTTCAACTTGTCAGTATGGCCAAGTCGATTTCTGAAATATTTGCAGTATTTTCCCATCGAAACAGTAATAAAGGTAGAATAAATATATGCCACTGCTTTATAATCACTGAACATTAATGAATATTTTATGTCTTTTTAAATCTCCCTGTTTAATTTAAAAGGGTGAAATTAAGTCTCCTCCCTGCAATATGCCAATTATCTGTAAATCAAACAATAACTTGGCCATTATACTCCTTTTTGTTAATATACCAGAAGCTAATTTGAAAACACTGAACGGCATTTTTAGGTAATAATTGAATAGTCCTTCCTGCCCTCTTGTGGTTGGCAACTGCAACTCACATAGAGCTTTTCCACGACTATAAAAATACACCAGAAGGAAAGTAAACTATTAATTTGTTGAAGTGTGAACAAGGGGGGGGGGGTGTGATTAAAAAAACAAACAAACAAACAAACAAAAAAAACCCAACCCAAAAACAGTCCCTGGAGAGGAGAGAGACAAGGGAGAGAAGAGAAGGAAAGGTGTCACCGATTCCTCCAAATCTCAGAGACTAGCTAGATTCATCAATCATTTGTTACAATGATCACTCTATGCTAGAAGAAAAAAAATATTAAAAATCCATTAGGGCATTAATATACAAAACAGTCCTTGTTTTCTATAATTAGACAAGTGCTCACCAACCCTTTCACCTCAACCAAATTCCCAGTGATTTCCACAAGACTTTGTGAAGACAGACATATTCACCTGTTTAACATCAGCTGCACAAGAAGGTCCGGAGTTCTCTTTTCATTTCAGCCTCTAAAATGTTCTCAATAATTGTATACACTCCGTTGGATGTAATATTTAGATACAAGACAGAAAGGCAAAGAAAGGTGTTTGACCCTCACACTGGTTATAGGGTAGTAGGTGGTGTGTTTTTTTATTTTGGTTGTTTAATAGGGAAAATTGTAACTGCCTTTTAAGTTACATCGACTGTATATTAACTTGTTGACTGTAACCTGCCATCCCCAACAAGAAAACTTCAGTGCACATAAAGGCAGCCTAGATTCCCACACATTGTCACAGTTTTCTGGTTCCTTTAACCTGGGTGAGACCCACCAGCGAAGTAGTAATTGATATAGCATAGATAAAAAACAGACACAATGTATGTATGTGTTTTCCTTTAGAATCTCGACATTTTAAAATGAAAAACAAATATTCTGATAATTTATTTCCACAAATATTCAGATTATTTTTAATTGTAAAGAGTCAGTGTGGCCTCTCAGAAAACAAATTGATACAAATGGATATGTTTGTTTGCTTGTATTACTAAAAAAAACAACACCACACACACACACAAAACGACAAAACCAAGACCTTACTAAAATATGTTTAAAAAGGTAAAATAGAAAACAGCATTTCACATAGGGGAAAGATCAGAATTTAGATCTTAAGAATAACAGGACTCACAATGAAAACAGTTAATGATCATTTTTATTGCTGTATGACATACTGCTCCTATAGCTAATATTACAGAACTTAAAATCGTTCTGTCTACAATGTCAGCATGTGACATGAAAAACTTCAATAAAATCTGTTCAACCCTAAAAGACTGAGAGAAGTGTCAGATCCATAGCAAACATACATTTAATTTGAAAGGCAAACATTTAACCTTAGTATTTTGCAATGTGAATTCTGAAGAGTCATAGTTCTAGACTGTTGTTTCCAGAAATGAGTGGGTTATATGAAAAATAACATCCAAAACATCTGGCATTAGACAAGTGATAGACAA
>JAVJGJ010000030.1:28090822-28137867 GCA_035590215.1 Microhierax caerulescens
CAAAACATCTGGCATTAGACAAGTGCTAGACAACAAGCTTTGGCTTTAGAAAGAAGCTGTAAAAATACGTACGGACTGCTTTGTTCTAAATTCAGGGACTCCAGAGTCATGTTAAAGGTATTTGTCCCTGTAAGACTTAATTCTGATGAAGTTCTCTACAATATCACCCCTTGCTGGCCATTCTACAGAACAGCAGTGACGCCCATTACACACAAAACCATTTGGCTCCCAAGCCAGTAAGAATTACAGCACTACAACAGCAACCAGTAATGGCAGAGGTGCCTACAAGATGGAGATGGAGATGGTTAGAAGGGAAGACAAAGGGAGCTTCAAGAAGATTAAATATAAAATGTAATTTGAATAACTCTTTCCTCACCACTCTAGAAAACCTCAGTAAACACTGCATGTATTTTGTTACTACAATGCAAAAAGAAACATCTTTTCTGTATAATTTAATAGAAAACTTTTTTAAGGCCAAGTTCATTAATCAAAATACAGCAATCTTGATAATCCAACAAAAAAAAGACTAATAAAATAAAGGCATATCCATCAAGACCATGTAAACCTTCTTTAACAGATTTGGCATTAGCTATAATGAGCTACATTTATTCTTCAGCTGTGAAACAGCACTCACCTCCTGAATGGTACTGCTTCCTGAGAAGTTGAGGTTGTACTCCCGCTGGACTTCTCGATGGGTGACAATCAGCATGAAGTTTTGATTTAATGACTCCTGCAGGGCACTGAAATGGTTGAAAGAAAAACAAGAAAATCAGGGATAAGCATGTTATAGCTTGTTTTACAGTTAGATGCAAAAACCCCAGGGTACCCTAAACTCTACATGGACAAGTCCAGGCACAACATTATCATCTCTCTTTTCACTCTTAAATGCAAGGAAGCATGCTGAGAATGACCAGAGGCCATTCCTGAACTCCTTCCTTAATAAGGTGACTGCAGCCTTTAAAGCTCTTCTGATGTTAAGTATTCTCAAAATTCTGAGAGTCACATTTTCTTCACAAACATCAGGTATACTTAGCACTCATAAAGCCATTAATACCAGGCTTGTAAGCATAGTGGTGACCAGACAAAATATCAAGCTACAATGCACATTAAAAACTGATGGTAAGTAGAACAAGGCAAAGCATGCTCTTGCTTCTCTAGGGTTACCTGAAGCATAAACCAAGTGGAAATTCTTCCGTTCAGTTTCATTCAAAGAACATAAATCCAGCTAACTAGAACTGGAAAACTAACCACAGCAAAATTCTCATGTGGGTATTGAACATTTAGAAAAGTTAGTTCTGCTCAATTTATTGAAAACATACATTAAAATGTCTTCAATCATATGAATTAAAACAAAATAAATCTTAAGATACAGATTAAATACGCCAACTATATGCTCATGTTGCCACAAATGTGGGGTTTTTTTTGTGATTTTCCTGGTAACAAAACAACTGGATGTTAAAAAGGCATCCTGTTTCCTTAATTAGCTACAAAATTATGCAGCTATCTACTTTTCAAAATAAAAGGCAGGACTTCTGTTACAGACATGGCAATTTCAGCTGCATACAATCTTATACAGGCTACGAAACTGCAGCAACATCGTAACACAGCTTGGATTTCTTAAACATTTATGCAGACTTGACCTGTTCAGTGGCATATGGAATTAAATTGAGATTATTTGATTCTTTTGGTTTTTATCACATACTCTTAAAAGAACGACAGACTGGATTTTTTTTCTTCACATCTTCACTATTCCATGACACTTCAAGATGTCGTTCCTCTTAGCAATAAAGGGCAAATTCTGTATGCAGATGAACACAGCTGTATCTTAAGATACAAGACAAGAAGAAAGACTGCCAGATTATTTGAGACCTGATTTGTTAGTTTTAACTTCTACTGGAATTACTGATCTGCAGTTTTGCTGCTCAGATGGTAATGAACCCATGCAATACTCACGGGATGCTTTAACAAGAGATGCATAATTTGCTTTAACATCTCAAGAAAAATTACCTTACAAAAATATCTTCACTCAGCAACTTAATTTGGATTCTGTGACATCTTAAACACAACAATCACATACTACAAAACAAAATCATGAAGTGCTATTTCTCATCTTTTGTCATTTTTTAATATGGAAGATAAGTATAAATCACTGTCAATGCTAAGTATAACCAAGTGTATGAGGCACACTACAAATGTAATTGAAGTCATTCATTTATGCTGGACCTGAAGTTAGCTGCACTTGTCACGCAATCTTCTAAGAAAAGGCCTAAACAATTTTTAAAAAGTCAACAGTACCTCAAAAAGGGGGGGAGAGAAGAAGAAAAAGATACTTCTGAAAAGTTGTATGTCTATTTACAAAGAATATTCTGCTTTGATTGTTAACAATAGGTTTGACATTGCCATAACCATATTTTCTTTTGGCAAATGTTCAGCAGCAACCACAATACCCTGCTGTGCTTTTTCAGATTCTAATTTTTTTATTTGTTTTCAACAAATACTGGAGGCGAATGACATATTTAATTGCTCTGAAAACATTAATTACAGCATATGTGAATGGCTCAGAATTCCATACAGAATCACACAAGGCTCTGTTACAGCTATTTTTTTTTACTCTATCTGAAAATTTGTAGATGCTAACTGATAACATGACTCATTTTCATTCTGTAATTGATGTAAACATAGAATGAAACAGGCTAGTACGATTAAACCCTCAGTCTCTCAAGGTATGCATGATACACAAACTTCAGTACTATCCAAAATACAGCATGCTAATAAAAACCATCTGTTCATAGGAAAGGTTTTACACTTCTCTATTCCATGTGGATGTGATAGCAAAGAGTATTTAGAAAAGGAAAGAACACCATTCAAACAGTTCATTTAAATAAAGTGCCTTAAAATTTATGAAAAGCCTCGATTTTTGCAGATTTTGACACCTCTACTTTTTGGATTTCTAAACACCACAAGGTGAATGTTGTTAACAAGCAAATTCTCAGTACATAGTCATAGCCAAATCCCAATCCAAATCCAGTCAAAGCAGCAGCTGAAAACTAAGCTAGCTAAAAAACCTCAAACCAACCAACCAAAAAACAAAACTGAAAAAAATGAGGAAAAAAGTGGGTTTTGAAAGTTTTGGCAATTAAAGTGCATGGTTAAGTATTCAGCTTTTCTTCAGAAAAATAATATAATGAGGAACATTACTTCAGCTTACACTGAAATGCAGTGGTCAACTGATCCAATCTTTTGAGCTCCTATATCAAAACTTCACGTGATCTGACAGCCACAAGAGCTGGGCCATGTAAATTGACAAGTCAATGGGAGGAGGAATTGATGGCACATCCACTGAGCCATTTGTGCCAACGACTTCCTAGGTGTACCAACACCCCTCTGTGGGATGGGGTTGATTTGAACATACAGCTGGACAGCCAGTGATGTCAGTCCCACACCCAGTTCCTCCAGCAACTAGGGATGTAGATTGCCCCAAATTATTTGTGCCAATAGAAATCAGCTTCCAAAACACACCCTGCCCTAAAATTATGTTTTCAGCCATTAAGGCTAGGATCAAACATACCAGATAAGTTGAATTTAAAGGCAGCTTCTCGTTGACAGTAAGCTGAAGCTTACTTTTAATTCTTTTCCGGTACACATAACTGTATCAAGAAGACTGACTCTGAACACAGTGCAGACTTCTAAAATTTTGGCTTCAGTGTTTGCAGCAGATTCATCTTCCTGCAAATGTTACCAGTTGACTAGAATCTTCCAAATGAAATATCTGCACTAAAAGGCGGGGTGTGGGGATGGGTGGGGGTGAGAAATCAGGGCCAAACTCCAGATCCCATTACAGTCCAGACAAATTTTCTCTCTCTTTTTTTTTTCTTTTTTTTTTTTTCCATCAGTGCTAACAAAATTTAATTAATCTGAGAATTAATTAGTGGAAAAAGAAAACTGAATACTAGATACAGGACTAAAGTACGCCACTCTTATCAGCACCATTCCCCCCCTGCTGCAAACCCTAGCTTTCAAAACCATTTGCTGATGGGTTATATACTGCCATTACTTTTTTTTTTTTTATTTCCTCAGCTGAATGATTGTACATTTGCCACTCAGCACAGGAGGCAAGGGAACTCAATGGTATTTTTGGTCACCTATCTCCCATTAGAGGAACTCTGCCTACACCCAAAAAAGAAGTCCAAAAACAGAGAAAAGGAAATAGACCTGAGCACAGTCATCACTCTGATCAGTTCTAACAAGAGAGACTTGGACCAGTTTAGTATTTCATATAGATTGCCTATATAGCATCAGTTACTGGCATTATCACAATGCACAGAAACTGCAAAGGCAGACCAGGATTCAGCTGGGGTTGAAACTCTACGATATGCAAACACAAATGTTCCTCTTTAAAGCTTCAATTTCAAGCAACAGAAGTTGCAAGAATTTTTTTCCACCAAACTCAAAATACCAAAACTCAGTTAAGAGTCTGGAAAGAGTTTATTCCCTAGCTACTCCATACAAATTCCAATACAGTAGAATTTATAAATCACAAGTCTAATAAATTAAGAACAGAAACAATATTTAGCCAAAAAATGTGTAACAGCAAATAACACTAATCTTAGGGGACAGCAACTGTTCAATCAAGTCTATGCAATGCTGAAGCAAGATGGTATTATTATTGATATTTATTATATTTTAAGCCTCCAGTTTTACTGCTTTTCTATTGCTCTGTAACACTTAATATATAAAATAGATTGGTTGTATATAGTGTTAAGTGACTGCCTTAATACTTTGATTTTTGATGTAATACTTTGCTTTTTTAATAGCATTTTTCTTTGATATTTTAGTAATAATTTAAGTTTTGAAACAAAAAGTATATCTTTAATCGATAATCAGCAAATGCTCCTTTCATTGCAGTTCTGTAAGTTTTTATGAAATACATTCAGTATTTCCCACTAGGCAATATCTTCCTCAGTCACATGGAGATTTC
Organism: Microhierax caerulescens; assembly: GCA_035590215.1. Taxonomy (NCBI): domain Eukaryota; kingdom Metazoa; phylum Chordata; class Aves; order Falconiformes; family Falconidae; genus Microhierax; species Microhierax caerulescens. The sequence goes on from JAVJGJ010000030.1 coordinate 28,095,801, forward strand.
CCCAGAAATCTCTGAATTTTATATAAATAGGTATGACACAAGGTGATTAACATTTCCATTTTAAACTTACAGATTAATACAAGCTCATGTCAACAGAAGTCCAAATTTACTGTAATTACAGATTATTTACATTAAAACAAAATAAGAAATCAGTATGTAAATGTAATGTTTGTTGTAGCTAATGCAGCAGGAGGTGGTAGATTAGGTTCAAACAGCAATCAGTTAGCAAATCTGGCTAACATGTAAATGAGCAGAAGCCCTTTTGTTTACATTCTATTGCATTTTAAACTTCAGGATTTTTAAACTGTCTCATGAGCAGATGTGAAAATAAAACATTAATCTTACCATTCTTACTGAAGCTTGCAAAGTAACTAAAGCAAGGACTGCTCCTGTCCAGCTAAACAGACAATACTAATAACTGGAGTTGCAGGTTACATCGTTCTTAATTAACACTCTGCTACAGTTGATAACGTACAACAAGACACTAAGCCACAACCACCACTGCTCTGCAACATCCTAAAACACAGGCATTCAGCAATATATGGACCCATTACTTGAAAGACTGGGGTTGTGGGTTTTTGTCCTACCACACAGATGCTAACATTTCTTAAATAAATTACAATTGCTTAGCAAAATATATTCTTTGTAATAATCTCCAAGGTATGCACCTGGTCAAATAGTTTGCAATTGTTTTGAACTTGCCAATGATTCATCAGGTATAACAAAGTATCTAAAACTTTCAGCTATTTCACAAAAAAGTGTAAATACAAAATATGTTATGCCCCATTAAAATAACAATCAAAGAAAAAACTGATAAGAAGTATCTCCCAAAACACATAGGATAGAAAGGAGAGACTATTCAGGTGACCTAGCTCCGTGGCTAGACTCGCGTGCCTACGCTTTTGATGCTCCCCTCTTGCATTCTCCTAAACCTTTTTCCTGAACTGGGTATTGCTGGCTTTCAAGAAGCACCCCAGGCAACAAAGGCAAGGAATCACACTCTGAGGAAGGAAGCAAAGTATCTAATCCGACCAAGCTGGTGCAAGGGATTTCTCCCCCTGGAGAATTAAATGATGGACGTTCTTTGGCATTTTTCCTTTTAAGGCTGCTTTCCAAAAGAAATTGTGTTTTCTCCACCCACTTGTCCCATCTGGTAACTTTTGAACACATTCATTAGTCTGGCAGTGTTATAAAGGTCTCAAAGATTGGGTGTAAATCAACAACCAGGTAGAGGAAAGGGACTCAAATTACCCAAATTTACCCTAGTGAAAGGCTGCATTACAAGCATGGTATTTTATACTCCAACCAGCTGACCTCTGGCCAATGATCTCAGAACTACCCACAACACATGTTTTCACCTTTCTTTTCATATTACCTGACTACCAGCTGGAGAACAGAGGCTTGCCAGGCCAACTGTCTATGCCCAGATTAAAAAAAAATTACATTGGTGCTACAAAACATAGAGGAAAAATTGGAGGCAGTGTCAGAGGTAGGCGAGATCATGGGAAGCACAGAGGGAAAGGGCTGGGATCACTGCAGCTGCTGGGATAAGGCAGGAATTCACTAGAAATCAGGTTTCATTACATCCACAGACCACATTGTTATTATTCTGGATATCATGCATGGATAAGTATGGCTTTACCAACTGAAATGGTGGAAGCAGGGCATGTAACCATACAGGTGGTATTTGACATTTAAATTTAATCTTTACACCTCAATTTACTAGCATGCAGCAGTAATTTACTGGGTTTCTATTACCTATAAAAGCTTTAGATATGCCACTGATGAACAAAAACACCCTAGGAGATTTTTGCTTGTTTAAACTGCAGGATCACTTTGCCATTACGTTCAGATGCTAGTTTTAAGTCAGTTCTGGGTTCAGTCGATGCAGTCTGTCATGATAAACTTCAGTGCCTTTGTACCAATACATTGGAAAAGGATGTTTCAGACACTGTTCTCCTTCAGTGTCAAGAATAGGCACAAGCTGGAGTTTCTAGAGTTGTGACCAGCTTCTCCTTTTTAGAAGGGCACACACATAAAATATCACATACTGAAATTTCAGGCTTTTCAAATATCACTTTCTGGAGATATTCAAATCACAACTATTTATCTCTGGCTCAAAACAGAAGGCCTTTGAAAAAAATGACAGATGAACTCACAAAGTAAGAGGCAAAGTTCCTTAACATCCATTAATAACAGATGTGAGCATGATGTTTTTAAAAATTGTGGGTAACAAACTAATCTGAATAATAACTGACCTAACAGTAGGCAGCAAACAGTGTAACTGGGTTTGGTACATTGCTTCAATTAGATGTGTTTTGATCTGCATTGATGGTTTAATTGGAGGCAAGCCTCCCCTTTCATCTAGAATTTATGACTTCAGGGAGATGATCTAGCCTTCAAATTATCCTTGTTTAAATAGCCACTAATTAATCATCGTTTGCTATCCCAAGCTACCAACTTTATCTTAAAAAATATCCAGAACTAATCTCCAGTATGAAACAAGTATAAACTGCAAAAGTAACAACCACTTTGATTTTACTAGCAAGTAAAATACTTTGAAACTATTAATCCAATTAAAAAAAGCCTAAGTACTGTTTTTAAACAGTATGTTATTATATAGTTTATTGCAGTTGCAATAAACAACATTCTTCAGGCCCCAGTTTTCTTTGCCGAACCAAAGACATTCAAAATCACGAAACACAGCGATACCTGGGTGGAAAATTTTGAAACTGGAACTGGATGTACAAAAAAAAAATACGACAGACAATTAGTATCTACAGAATTTTTCCACAGTATTTTAACCACTGTCCTTCAATTAGCTGCTGAAGTACAACGGCTTACTGCCCTCACACAGGACTGCACCTCACACGCTGTGCACCACCACTCTGCTCCCGTGCCGCTACTCCCTCTCTTAATGCTTTTCTTTATTATTATTATTACTATTATAATTGATACCAGCATCCTTGTTTTCTCCAGACTACACGGGTACATGCACAAGTACCTTGGAGTAACAAATGAGATCCTGTTAGCCATTGGGAAAGCAGTTATGCATGCCTAGCGGCTGCCAAGGGCTGCCCCCACCCGCCACACGGCCGCACCCGCGGGAGGCGCCGCCGCCGACCGCCGGGGCAGAGCCCGCCAAGGGCGCCCCCGCGGCTCCCTCAAGCCCGGTTCCGGGGCGCCCCCTAGCGGCGACCCAGCGACATTCCCCGGCTGCTGGCAGCCTACGGGCCTGCCTCTGCGCGAGGCGAGGGCGGGAAAGCACCGGCCCGAGCAGCCAGAGCAACTAATTGCAGATCGCTTTGTAAGAGTAACGATTCCGCTTTCTATAAAAACCGGTTCTCGGTTTCAAACCGTAGCAGCATGCACTGGCACACGAGCACTCACCCTTAACTGAGTATTCACGTCAGCAATAACAGCTACCCTGTTCAGTCAGAGGAGATTCATTGTTCGGCCTGTCTGCCTATGTTTTTATGTTGTAAAAGCCCAAGCAGATGCAATAAAAGCATTGTAACAGACATTTCGGCAAGAAAATTCTAATCTGCTGGCAATGATTTATACAAGTTTACCTCACACGACCCAACATAACGCAGTACCTTCTGAAAAGCCAGCTCTCGTTCCACAGGGACTAGACTTTTGTTAAAAATGTCCCATCTGGGAGGTTTAAAGTTCTAGTACCTAAACAGTTCATGTACCACACACACAGGTTTCAAAAAACTTAAAATAACCTCCTTTCCAGCAATGAGGTGCTGAGGTAGCTCATCCCAACAGTAGAGCAGTGAAAACGCTCTGTATTCACTGAATGCAGATCCCTTCAAGGATACACACAGCTTCACAAAAACCACACAAACCCAAATGATACAAGTACAATTTATGGCCAGAGGACTTACCCAGAATGACTTGAAGAAGGAGGAGGCAGGTCAGGTGTTAGAACGTAAAGACTATTATTTTTTGGCAAGTGTAGAGTTTTTAAAACAGTCTGAGGGGAGAAAAATCATTATAAATACAAAACAGTCACCAATTGTGGCACGTTATTTTATTTCTTTCAATTACCGATACCTACAATAACACCAAATATTTTGTTGAGTTATTTACTGTTAACTTCATAACATCCTTTTTGTAGGTGGGTCACGTTATATATAAAAACCACAACACAAACTAAAAATATCTGTCCTGACCTTTTCTGTAATGTTTTAATTTTAAGAGTTCCTTGCACGCCACCTGAGACATCTAATACTGCTAGAAACCCTCAACTCTTGTACTATAATCCCCACCCCCACAGATGTTCAGTTTGAAACTCTGAATTCAGTTAAGTGAAAACACAGTCGAGAACTTACACTATCGTCTACATCTCCAGTCTTCCACCCTTTTAACAACATCTTAGATGCAGGAATCTGAAGTTCATTTTCTAGAATATGTTTGATATCTCCTGAAGAGAAAACAAAGAAAATACATAAAATGCATGCACTTACTGCTTTATTACAAACAGTACTGAGTTAAAGGTGTGGGGGTTTTTTAAATTAAAAAAAAAAAAAAGGAAAAAATTCCTGTATCAACCTTCTAGTTACCCTTGTAACAATACTTCAAACAGTTAAGGACAAATGAAGCTCCTAAAAAAGAAATAAAATCACATAATGTGTGAATGATTGGAGAATCACATAAGGATTTGATGATTTCTACATGTATTTGAGTAGTTCTACACTGCATATGCTAAACACACACATTTGCGGATGCCTGCTACCTGGAGCAATGGACTTTGCCAGCAATAAAAAGGGTACATATTTTCGATATTCAATTCCATTATCAATAGTCCTGACCTAAAGAATTGAAGTGTTCATACAATTTAACTGCTCTGACAGCTTTTTCAACATTTTGCATATTACAATACTTTCCCTGTAGCTGTCACAGTCCTAAAATAATTCATGCTGGAATGTACCTCAGGAGCTCACCTAGCTCAAGCTGAGTTCAAAGGTCTAATTAAACCAGTTTAGCCAAGGATTTGTCCAGCTGACTCCTGAACACCTCTAAGGACAGAAATTTGGCAAGTTTCTCTGACCAACCTGTTCCAATACTTCACCATTCTCAATTTTTTTTTTAAATATCTTTTTATCTAATGGGAATTTTTGATGTTGCAAATTCTGTCCATCTTTGCCTCTCATCTTATTATCATTCACCTCCAAGAAAAGTCTGGCTCCGTCTTGTCTGTGTCCTCCCAGCACGTAGCTGTTGACAGAGGTAAGGCTCCTACCTCTCCCCTTGTCATCCCCAGGCTGAACAAATCCAGTTCTCTGTGTCTCTCCACCTATGCTGTCAAGTGCTCCAGTCCCATGACTATCTTGCTGGCCTCTGCTGGACTCACTGCAGAATGTCAACAGCTTTCTCATACTGGGGATCTCAAAATCGGACAAAGTGCTCCAGATGCAGTCTCACAGTGCTGAACAGAGCGGAATAATTATTTCCATGGATCCACTGGCTACGTGTTGCTAACATAGCCTAAGACATAGCTGGCCTTCACTGCAAGGGTGCACTGCTGATGTACCCCTCGATCCTTTTTTTTATTTTTAATAAAGTTGCTTTCTAGCCTGTCAGTCCTCAGCCACTTATCAGGTGGGACAACACAGAGCTATGCCATTCCAGATGCAGGACTTCTATTTCTTTGAACTTCTGGAGGCTCCAGTCAGCCCATTTCTCCAAACTATCCAGGGCCCTCTAAATAGCAGCCTTGCCCTCCAGAATATCAGCCACTTTCTCTGATCTGTACGCTTTGTGAACTTGCCAAGAGTACTCACCTGAACAGCCAGGTTTTTAATAAAGACATTAAGTAACACTGGTACGAGGATCAATGCCTGAGGGACATCCCTAAATTGGTAACTGTTCAACTTTGAGCCTGGCAGTCTAGGCAATTATCTACTTACCCTATCAGCCAGCCCACATATCCAATTCTGACCTTAACAATATGACTACAAGAACACTACACCAAAGAATGTCAAAGGCTTTACTAAAGGCAAAGTGACATCCACCATTCTCCCCTTGTCCATAGAGCCAGTCACCAAACCATAAAAGGCAAATAACATTGAATGGCCACAATTTGCCCAGAGAAAATCTGTGCTGGACATTCCAAATGACCTTCTTATTCCCATACTCAAAAAAGGCTTCAGGAAAGATTTTCTCCATAATCTTACCATAGACCAAGTTCAGTAGTCACTACTGAACAGTAGGCTCAGATTTTCGTTAACCTTCCTTCTCATGCTGGCACATACAGATACACTTCTAATCCCTCAGTGGTTTCAGCTTCAGCTAAGCTTTGGTCTTCCTTAACTCCAAACCTGCCTACTGTGGCAACATCTCTGTATTCTTCCTGGGTAGCATACCACCACTGCCTTCCACCTTCTGTGTACTTTCTTTTTGCATTTAGCTTAGTTAGAAATTCTTTGTTCTTCTATGGTGATCTTCTTCCATGCTTTCTCCTCTTTCTACATGTTAGAAGGAGCTGTTGTTGTGCTTTAAAGAGGTTGTCCTTGAAGACTGACAAGCTCTCTTGGCCCCCTTTACCCTCCAGGGCAGTGTCTCATGGGATCCTGCCAAACAGACCCCTGAAAGAGCCAGAAATCTTCTTTCCTGAAGTCCACACTGAAATTCTACTATTTGCCTTGCCCACTTCTCTCAGGACTTTAAAACACAAGGCTACCCTCAAATTTTATATGCCAAGATACAGACAGAAGTTCTATACTGACTGCCCTCTGCCCTACAGCTTATTAACTTCTTTCAGGTATAAATGATTCAGAAAAAAAAAAGTACTACGGCTGCAAAATTCTGATTTGATCAGACATTTATATCTGCCTCACAAGGCTGCAACTCAGTGTAGTGAAGCACAGCGGAAAACAAGCAACACTAATCAAGAACTCAAACTAATCACCACTAGGTGGCACCAGCCAATACCAAATCAAATGCTAAAAAGACAAATAAGGATCAAAAGTTTCAAATTTCATCACAGACGTAAGGCTGCAGCACTGAAATGTTTTGATCAACTACTTCTTCATGTAGTTCTTTATTTTGATCTTTATAGACTCTTCACTAAAAATGAGAAGTAAAAAAAAAAACCACAAAACTTTTCTTAGCAAAAGTAAATCAACTCACCGTTTGGGGAATGTAAATAACATGCTCTGCAATACTACCAATAGCATATTTTTAACTTACTGTTACAAAACGCATCAATTTTAGGATAAAGACAATAAAACTGATAAAACAAATCTTAATTTGCACAGAAGAGTCAAATAAAAATCAAAAAAAGAATGCAATGATGCTCTTCACACTGGAAAGAATTCCTCTGATCTTGTCACTAGTCCTGCACAGAAAGAGTTGCCATCCAGATTCAAAGAGGAAATGTCAGGATCATCTGCCTATTATTGGATTGCATCCACACTAATCCTACCCCAAATTACATTTTCATGCCTGAACTTAATCAGCAATCTTCATTTTGCTTCTAAAGCAAATTCGTAAGAAAACTAGACTTCAAAGTAAGTATTTGATAGATCTAACCTTTACAATGGATTAGTGAAATTTTGCTTTTTTAAAGCTGCAAAGAGATTTGAAAATGGTTAGTAGCTGTGGAGGCTACATTTTCTGGGGGATTTTTTTTTTTCTTTTTTGAGGGGCTTTGTTTTGCTTTTCTCATTTTGTTTTAACAATTTTACCACAAGCGTTTTCACTTCATTTTTACAAATCCTTACCAACTGTGGAGCTGTCTTCAAGTACTACATCCACATTTCTATCTCTGTACTCAACCCTGAAGTCAAGCATTCGTGGTTGTCTTTCCACTATTTGTCTAGATGGCACTACATGGCGAAATGCTGAGGATGAGGAAGGAGTTGAAGAAGCTGCTGTAGAATGACTCGTGGGGCCATATGCTGGTCCATGTAAAGTCTCTCCACCATACTCACTGAAAGATATGTAGATAAGAAGGTTTAAACAGAACAGTTAATATGTTTAAATTAAAGTTAGCAAAGCAAAATGGACAGTATTATTCACATACTATGGTCCACAGCACACAGTCTTGAATAAACTACACTGTCATATCTGACAATACGATTTTACTAATAATTAGAAAAAAAATTTCAGATCAGCAATTTTAACATTTCAGTGACTCAGAAGTGCTATAGGAGAACAGTTTAGATGATGAACAAGCATTTAAGCCATTATTTTGGTCTAAAGTTCACTATATAATTAACATTAGAATTGTCTTAAGAAGAAGGATTATTTCCTGTCCCAGCAATGACGTGACCAGATAAAAACTGGCACCATGGCAACGACCAGCTATCTACATCATTGGGCTAGTATCAAATGGAAACGAGAATAAGAAATAAGGCTTAAAATACTGCACCTGGATTGGTATTTTCCAATACCAAATTAGTGGAAAACAAGTCGGATATGAATAGTTATATAGTAATTAAGATAATGAGCTATACCTAGAAGTACAACAGTAATGCAATGCTGAATTCTAGCTTGCCTTTAAGTTCAAAATCCTTCAAGCCTCCTGGTCACTCATATAAGGATGTCTCCATACCTGGCTCAAGAATACATACAGCATTACAGGTCAGAATAACTTGGGAAACCCTCACTACCCAGAAGCACTTCATCTTCCTCAGTAAGCCTCTCCACAAGAAGCATGAACTGGGGTTAGAAACAAAGGTAAAACATGGAATTTAAGGAACATTACTCCAAGCCAAAAAAACCCTGTGACGTACAGGAATTAAAATTTGGAAGGCTAGAAACTTCATAGGGTAAGCCTAGAGCTTTGCCTTATAGATGTTCTTATCAGGAAGATTAGCTGTGCTGGGTAGTTACAGTGTATCATGATGGAAGATGCAAGCTAATAAAATGTATGCACTGTAAGAATGGAAGCCGAGCAAAGAAGGATTTAGGAAATGCTGAGATGTAAGTTGTCTCATTTCCATTCTTAAACAGAACTTCTCTGAAAAATGCATTCTGTCCTTGGAAGATACCACAATATCTCTCAATGCAAATGCTTCTTACTGCAAGCCAAATCTGTAATCCAGAGGAGGCCTGAACATAAAAAGGTGTAAATGTGGACGGTGTGCATATCACAGAAGTGCAGAAATTATACACAGCTGTTGCAAATCCCATCACTGTACCTTCCACATTTGAAAAAGAAAAACATGTTATGCTGGTAAAACAAGGGTCTCCTTCACTTCTCCATCAGCAAGCTCAGAAGGATGAATTCCCATCTACAACGACCCACACTCAAAGGTCAAAGACCCACTTCAGAGGCCTAAAGAGTACAGGAAATGGTCTTATTTTCAGGATTTAAAAAAGTATTAATACTGAGTGCTATGTTATTGTCTCAAATCTGATGGCCAACTATGAATAAAATACTATATTTTGTGAACAGAACCCAAGAAGTACTGAATATCCTGATTCTCAGGACTGGGCTTTTTTAATTATTATTATTATTACACAATGTAACTGAACTACAAAACAATTCTTTTTTCCCTTCAAGAAATTAACTTACTTCAAGTCCAGTTGTATTAATTCTGCTTGATTCCACCACAAAAGGCATCCTACACAGCTGACTGGCAACCTCTACTGGGACATCAAAAGCCTCCTATCAGTAAAATAAGCCTCATCTGAAAACCACTGGAAACGAGGTTTCTAACTCTTCCAAGCCTCTTTTTAAACCACTTTCATTGGAAGAAAAAAAAGATTGAGACATTTGACTGTCTAACCGTTTTTAAAAAATAATAAATTAGTGTGGAAAAAAGCTCTAAGTAGACACTGGACAACCTTGTTAGCTAAGTCAGGCATGACAACTCCCCAGCTCCTTTCCCCTGACCAAATGGTTCCAAACATTCTGGTACTATGAATATAAATGCTTTGAGGTCAGGACCTACTAACATAGGTAGAAAGACTGCTCAACACAACTGAGACTTGATCTCAAATGGACTAGGTAGGCCTGATGGTAAGTAAATAAACAACTAGTAACTTCACTGAGCAAACAAGCTTTTAACCCAAAACAAAAAGACCGGCACCAAACTGAGTGGTGCAGTCAACATGCTGGAGGCAAGGGATGCCACCCAGAAGAACTTTGACAGGCTTGAGGGGTGGATCCAAGTGAACCTCATGAAGCTCAACAAGGACAAGTGTGAGGTCCTGCGCGTGGGTCAGGGCAATCCCAAGCACAAACACAGGCTGGGCAGAGAATGGACTGACAGCAGCCCTGCAGAGGACTTGGGGGTGTTGGTGGAGAAGCTCAATATGACCCAGAAATAAACAGTATCCTGGACTGCATCACAAGTGTGGCCAGCAGGGAGAGATCGGCGAGGGAGACGATCCTCTGCTTCTACTCTGCTCTTGCAAGACCTGACCTGCAGTGCTGCATTCAGCTCTGGGGCCCCCAACATACGAGGGACATGGACCTGTCAGAGTGAGCCCAGAGGAGGGCCACGAAGATGGTCAGAGGGCTGGAGCAGCTCTCCTGTGCAGCCAGGCTGAGAGCTGGGGTTGTTCAGCCTGGAGCAGAGGAGGCTCCAGGGACACCTTATAGCAGCCACCCAGCACCTAAAGAGGGGCTACCAGAAAGATAAGGACGAACTTTTTAGTAGGGCCTGTAGCAATAGGACAAGGTGCAATGGTTTTAAGCTAAGCGAGGTTCGATTTAGATGAGATATTGGGAAGAAATTCTTCACTATGAGGATGGTGAGACCCTGGCACAGGTTGCCCAGAGCAGCTGTGGATGCCCCATCCCTGGAAGTGTTCAAGGCCAGGTTGGATGCGGCTTGGAGCAACCTGGTCTGGTGGATGGTGTCCCTGCCCATGGCAGGGGGGCTGCAACTATGTGATCTTTAAGGTCCCTTCCAACCCAAACCATTCTATGACTCTATTAACTAAAAACTGACTCTGATGATAGCTTTTGTAAGTATTAACAGATGCCAAAACACCACTTTACCTACATTATTTATCTTTTCTTATCATTAAAATAAACTTTTTCAAATAGTACATTGAGTTATTTTTCTAAACAAAATTTTAAGCACTGTTTTACTGTCTCTCTCAAGTAATTAAATTCCTGTTCTGCTGTTTTCAATTGCCTCATCAGCACTTAGAACCTCATCCTTCAGTGACATCAAGATATCCAGGCATCAGTATACAAGCCAAAATTTAATTCAGAAGCTGAAAGAAAATCAGTAAAGCTGATTTTAGAAGGAAGCAACCTTACCTTATCTAACACAGTATCTGCTGCCTGTAATTCAATTTTTTAAAAAGCTACAAAAATACAAACATTTTTGGCTGGGGACAGGGAAGCACAGGATATCAATACCCTTAAAAACACATAAGGAAAAAGAAAATACTTAGCCAGGAACACCTGCAGATCTGCCTTGCAATTTTTTTGACCAGGGTGGGGCGGACAAGGGGACAGGGATGGGGGACAGACAGGACAGGATGGGACAGGACACGAGAACTGGGGGGAACAACGAAAAAACCACAACAACAAAACCCCAACCAATACAACAACAAAAAAACCCACCAAGTCCTGACATCCAAGAAAGCATACCAAAATCCAGACTTAGTAAAGAGACAACCCTGCACAGAATGACCCAAAAACCAATTAATTCAAAATAGAAGTTAAGTAATTTGAATAGGTATTCAAGCTGGTCCTCCACCAGTACAGGAAAAATTGAACATTATATCAGCTTTGCCAGGAACAGTATTTGTGGCTCCAGAAACTGCTTTAAAAGGAGAATTACATCATCACCTTAGGATTCAGGAACAAAAAAAAAATGTAACTATTACCCAGCATCATTCTCTCTGTGTACTACTCCAGTCTTCTGTGCTTACCTTTGTAGAATGCCGTTTTCTTGTGGTATTACACCATTTATAGCTGCCTGAAAAGAGAAAACAAATTTTGAGTCAAGGATACAGAGCAACAAAACCACACGAGAACTTCTACAGTAAGTTTTTAAAAGTGATGAGCTTGTTTTAAAATATGACATAAAATGCTCTTTGTTTAGTGAGTATTCTTGGTGAACGATACTGTCATTAAAGTACCTGCATAAATTAAAAACTGTAAGTGCAAACAAACATGAGTTGAAGCTCACACTCCTGTAAGAGTGCAATGGATTTCCCAGGTGGAATGCACAGGAATAAACTGCAAGGCCCACATCCAGTAAACCTAACACTTTGTACACTTGGTACATACATACAGTGAACATATTGCTTTCAAATACCTCAAGCTAACAGCACAGACAAGGCAGCCAGACAGCACGTACACAGTTAACCTATGTTTCCCAGAAGTATCAGACCTGCACAAACCTATAAACCCGCACAGCCGCACATACACTGCATGTCACAAGCCTGACGTGTTCACAAATTGCTGAAGTTGGTGCAAACAGCTACTCGACAGGACACGTGCCTCGATTACACCTGTGCCTTCCAGGCAACCTGCTTCTACCTCACACCATTTCGCCTCTTAGGAGTCCTCATGTGCCAGGGAATCACAGAAATTACTGTCCCCCAAAATCAAACAATCTTCAAGTAGAAGAGGAAGTATTTTTTAAGTAAGGTTTATGTGGTTAAATATCATTCCATGCTGTCCAGATCATCAGAGCTAAGTCTTACTTATAGATGTGTAAGTACAGTGCTGCCAAGCTGTGTTCAGATTCGGTTTTATTTGAAATTACAGAATTTTTACCTATAAAAATATCCAAATGAATTCCGTCTCATATTAAAATGCACTCTTTTAAAAATAACCACAACACACCCCAGCTACAAGTTCAAAACCCCACTTCTGACAAAACTGTCTTCTCAACCTGTTACAGCATTGCTCTGTTCTGCATTGCACAAAGCTTTAATGCATTTCCAGCACATCTGATGCTATAGAAGTTTGTATAAATTTAGAAGTTATATCTAAGTCAGGGTGAGGGAAAAACTTGGAAAGCAAGTAAGACTCTCTTCAACAGTATTTAGAAGACAAGTTATTTCAGACAACTTTATAGCACGAACAAAGTGTTTTAAGATGACCTCATTGCTAGGATTTTTCAGAGCGAGTGGCACTGAAAGTGATACCATGTGAGGTGCTGAAGACTACTTACACATTTCACTCCTCAGCTGATCAAACTTTGTTCTGATTATTGTTAGAAGATATCGGACTAAAGATGTCAGAATCCTACCTAACTTCAGGCTTTTAATCGTAGCCCAGCAGTGGGCAGATAAGGTGGAATAGCACAGGAGGGAATTTGAGAAGGAATGAGAAAGAATTCCAAAAAAATCTAGAGAGGAGAAAAAACAGACCCCAAAAGACTAATTCTATTTCTGCTCTTTGATGATATTTATAATCACTATTGTGTTAGCAGGCACATATTTGTTAGGCTTAACAGGAAGATTAAAGAGAGCTTGTAGTATCCCACTAATCTTTTTCTGCTGTGCCAGCAGTGATTCATGCATTTCTACTGTCACGACTTCTAATACCTGCTTTCACTGGTCAGATATACCTGACCTATTGGCCAGAATAGCTGGTGTATGAGTGTCTGGTCCCTGATGAAGAGGAGAACACTGATGTTTTGAAGCTCAGATTGATTCCCTGGCATTCTATGAGGCCACAGAACTATGGACAGTCATCACCTATCAACATCATCTTTACAGAGTGACATTAAAAAAAAACAAAACAAACAACAATCAACAGCTTAAGTAAGTGCTTAATCAACACAAAAAAAAGATTAAATCAAGATTTAAAGGCTATGGTTTCTTTTTCTCTGAATATATAAACATGGGTGGTTTTGGTTTTTTTTTTACAATTTCCATTAATAGTTAAGGCTACATAAAGTCAAAAAGTATTACTGCTGAACTCAGCTAAGTAACTATGTTATTGCTATAAGATTTATGTATTTAGAAACAAATATTGCATAAATAATAACAAAAAAAGCAGACAAGGAAAAGGGTCACCAGTATCTATAAGCTACAGCAACTACCCATGAGGCCATACCAAATTACAGTGAAAACAAAGCTTCCTAACAGATCAGGTTTTAAATCAGTTTATCCACCATGCATGGCAATAACCAGTGGTTTCTTTTTAACCATGTGTCTCATTTATCATCATTGTGGTTTTTGCAGTCATACATAGCTCTTGATCATTTTCATCTAATAAACCTCCAGGAAAAAGTGGGAGGCTTTGGTTTGTTTGGCTTTTTCCTGTATTGGCTTTACCCTGCCATACTCCTCAGCAACATACATTTCATTCCTGTCAATCAACAGGTAAAGCTGGTTGAAAGACAAGAATATCCTTTATTTTGCATCTATAGGATACAGAGAGCAAATACAGGGGTTTGTACCACAGGACCTACGCTAATAATGATCTGTGGGTGCAACAGAATTCTCTTTACTGGGAGAAAAAGAAGCTGCTTCAGCTATGAAGAAATATAACACAGTTTGGCATTTCCGCACTTCTTCTGTCAAAGCTCATGTCTCAGTCTCAGAGGATTAAATCAGCTCAAACTTCTTCTAAGCCCAGTTAGAGGGGTTAAATAAGATAGAGGCTCCAAGCTATTTTCTTTAAAACTGAATAACTCACTTGTTCACATCCACCGTTCTGTAAACTTGATGACATTTAAGAGGCATTGCAGTAAGAAAAAACAGCAGCAGCATTATGTACTTTTTTGATGGAAAGACCTCTATTAACCACACTGTAAAAATAAAGAGTCTGGACACTGTTTGTTAAGCAAGATGGAAGACGAAAATTATATAGATAGCAAATGGTAGCAGTGCACATGTAGATATTGCATAAATATTAAATATCCATCTTCTTGAAAAACATCTGTAAGTAGACCCTGAAAAGAAAATAAGAAAAAGGAACAACCATCTGCTTTAGAATTTCATAGGAGGAAGATTGTGACTATTAAAAATATATATTTAAAAAAAAAAACAACAACAAGCTATTAAGGCAAGATCTGTTCCAGGCTGTTCCTCCCCAGTGTCAGTCCCCTTTGAGAGAGGATCAAGTCTCTGTGGTTAATCAAACATCCAGAGATTTACTTTTTTTTTTTGTCTTTCCAAACAGGGATCATTTGATCATCAAAAACAGCCTGTGTGACTAATATACAGTAATTAAAAGATGTATTGCCCTTGAAACAATTTTAATAACGAATGCATTAAATCTATTCACAGGTTATTAAATATAAAGATACTATGTCTGGCTCAGAAAATTTCTTCAGCTTCCAATAACCTGTTGCTTAGAGTGCTACCAGGGAAGTAGCACTCCATGCTTACACTTTTCTCACGCTGTATATCCACAAGTGTCGCCGCTGGATACCGGGTACCACAGTTCAGACAGGTATTTGCTTATTCTAATGTTATCACTATTTAAAGAGTGAAGCTCACCTTAAATGGAAAATTATAGGGGTTTCATGAAACTTTTCCTAAAGCCAAGAATCTTAGGTGTGTCTCAGTGCTATCCATATACAAACTCTACCATTAACACTATTCAAACTTGGAACAGAGGAATAGAAGCCAGAACATAATTACTGCTTTGATAACAACATTCAAACAACTGCCAGGCCCACAATTTGCTTTAGGAAATTATAAGCCAAATTTAGTTATTCTTGATTTATATATTTTGTTTAGAGACATCAGTCATATACCCAGGAATTGAAGCAGTTTATTTAAGAATTTATTAAGCACTGCATGACCTGATCTACTTGACATCCAGAATCAGAAACTTTGAATCTCAAGCAGTCTGTGACTCCATCATCCAACTGTATAGGATATATTGATAAAAATTACTGAAAATCCTGTCTATTTAAATGTGAATAGGAAGACTGGAATATGATGCAATACTGGACTGATGAGAGCCAGTTACAAAGGTTCAATGTAGCAATACTTTTCTGGTGTTTGTTTCAGCAGCAAGCTTCCAAATTACAGTATCAAAATTTACTCAATCCAACTTTGTTTCGTGCAAACATTGGAAACAATAAAGCAACAGGGTTAATGAAAGGTTACCAAGTTCATTAACAGTTTGGGCAACCCAGCAACTCTGTGGTATTCTACAAATGGACTGAAATTATTTCAGTGCCTAAAGAACATTGTGAAGCAAACCGAAATTTAAAGCTTTTCCTCAAGGGAATATTAACTTAAAATAGATTAGTCAGTTCTGACTAAATGTGACCATCTTTTATGAGTACAAAACTCATAAAACCAAGTGAGAAAACCAAGAACCACCATTTCTTAATAATACGATGAAGCAACTATGTTGATGACTTCTCTCAAAATATACAATTGTGGTACTAACCATTTAAAAGCAATTAAGCACGTCTTACAGCGACTCATCCCAGAGGGATGAGGGTCTTATAAATAATTATGAACAAACTGGTATTTTAGCTAGCACAAACATTAAACTCCCTAGTTTAAAAACACTCAGTGTTTATCACTGTTTGAAGACAAACTGGATCTGCTAATCATGTTATTTAAAAGCAGAGGTCTACCTATACTGAGTGTATATTCAAATGGGGCAGGGAATCCCTTCCTCTTCACGAACTACAGAAGGGAAGTAGTTTTTAAATTTCCAGAATTTAAAAGTGATGTTTAGACAAATGAAGAGTTAACCGCCAAAAACAGTTAAAGGCTTTTGCAGTGGGTAAGGTAAGAGAGTATCTTTCTCCATGGCCACCTCTTGTTCCCCCTCCTTTCAAATTTCCATACCACATGACGGTTTTGGCTGACAGATACCAATCCTACCCTAGAAACAGATGCATACAAAAACCTTCCCCATTCAACGCTCTAGCCCAACGAAGAGCAAGACCTTTCAACAAAGCAAGATGTAAGATCAGTTTTCCAAAACAGGGTATTAGAAAACACATCTTTAAGCAAAAGAAGAAATAAGTTCAAGCAGCACGGTGCTGGGAAAACAACCCTTTCAGAAGAAGAGGCTAGAGAGATGTAAATACCGTGCACATGTGAACACTGCATGATTTTTATTGAGATAACCGTATCAGCTTAATGCAACCAGTACAAGTTTATGTATGAATCAGCCTGCACAGAGTTTTAAAAGCCTTATTTAGGTTTGACTGAACTCAGCAAGAGCACTTCAGTCTATTTAATAAAGTCCACACAGAGCTTTACATTTGTTTAGCTAAAAATAGAGAAGGTTTACATTAAACAAACACAATATATGAATGAGACACAGACATAAGGTAATAGGAACTGCCATAGCAAATAATTTAATCCAAAATCCAAAGTCAGCCAACCAAAAAGTATCAACTGCTTCAGAAAGTCACAGGGAAATATAATGGAGTAACTTGTTCACAGGGCATTTTCTTCCAACCCCCCAATCTTCTGTACATCTGACACATTCAAATTTATAGTAACTATAATTTCTTGTTGCATTCCACTTAATCCAATAACCTCACAACCCACATATTCATTATTTTTATGAAACTCAGTAAGAGCCTTCTTCAATGAAAGGATTAATTTATTGTGCCTTTCAAAACTCTATATTCTTCCCCAAAATCTACAACTCATAGATTTTACTTCTGGTTTAAAATGCCTGGTAAGCTAAAAACCCCAAGTTCTACATTTTGGGTCTTTCCTGTTCATTTTGCCTTTTCATCCTGTTATATATTTAATGTCTCCTTGATACGAAAACAATTTCTTTCAAATCAGAAATTCAGTAAGTTTACCCCACACCATTTTCTACATTAGCAGAAGCAAAGAGAGCTCACAGTCTTAGAGGAAGCGGTGCTATCAGTTTTTAGGACTATATTTCAAAATATAGCCAAAAAAATGGTTGTTTTGTTGTTTCACACTACAAAACAAATACAAGCCTATTTTAATACTTGACTGACCCCTTCAGCATTTTATCTTAGGTTTATTCCTCAAGTCTGATTACACAAGTGGATACAACACCAAAACCTACGTAGAAAACTTCACAAGAGAAAGATGATGTGCAAGACAAACGTACTGTGGTTTTTGAGTTCTGTAAAATAATATATATAACTGTTACGATTTTGGAAATATCAGCCAGGATTCCTCAGTGCTATCAATCCACCCTGCTTGAGGCTCACTCAAGATTTGCTGAATTCAAACAAAGTAAACATGTTTTTTAAAAGCTGGAGGCCCTCAGTAAGCAATCTATAATATACTAGAAAAAGCATTTCTTACTTTTGTATTTTATGATATACTTCCACAGCATAAAAGGGTCATTTATACTACTCTGTTTTCAATTTTAATTCCATTGCAATTAATACTACTCCTAATTTGGGCTAAACGTGACATTTCCCCTGAAATACAATATTCTTACTCTAATCTTGTTGCTTTTACATGATAAATTGCTTATACTAAAGATTCAAAATCCATTATTTTGTTTGGTATTCAAACAAAATAAATGGTTGATAAAACTCCAAATGCTTTGTACCATGGTGTGCTTAAAAAAAATAAAATTTAAAAAAAAAAAAAAAAAAAAAAGAGAGAGAGAGAAAGAAAGAAAACCAGGAAACAAAACCCAAAACTGAACAAATGTTATCCAAAAAGGAAAAACCAAATAATTAAATGATACTCAATAAAGGAAAAAAATTAGTGAGACAAATGCATGAAAAGATAAAAAAAAGCGAAAGTGAATTTTAAATTGCTTTCAAACTATAAATCTGTGTGACAAAGGGACATACTTTTATATACAATAGCAAAGGAAAACAGGAGAAGCGCAAAGAGTTATTAGTTGCTTTTGAGCATGGGAGTATTTCTTGCCGTGAAAATAACTTGTACGGTTCTGCTATAAAATAACAGTGAATGTTTTGAAATAATGTTCCCCTAATAACCTTCTTTTTGGCAAATACTAATTTGGGGTTGTATTTCCCATAGAACTGATCATAACAGGGAATGCCAGATGCAGATGTGTCAAAACATTTGTTCTGGCCTGCTGATACCATGATTTCAGGAAACTGGATAAAAAGAACAGCTATGCATAGACTTTTCTTGCTACCGGTTTACAACAACAAAGTACAAAATTTGGAAATAAACAGCAGAATTTTTGCTAACTGATGCTGACAAAAACATACTGCAAGTATTACTCAAATACTGCAGTCAATTTGGATTAATAAAATAAAGGTTTGTTGAAATCACCTGTAGTAAATACAATCACTTCTTTCTGCCCCAAGACATCGAGGTTGTATGATGAGATTCCCAAGCAGAGGAACATGGCTGCTGTGCAGCTTTATACAACTATCACATCTTGCCTGTTACAGGCAAAGCTGTGGTCTGTTATTCTAAACAAGAAATTCCATGAAACCTCCTGCAGAAATACCAATTATTTTAGACCAGCAGTTTTTTTACAAACAAGATAAACTATCACCTTCCTACAAACACGTTTGAAAAAAAAAAAAATAGTTTGAAACTATTACTTTAACAAGTACTGACTGCTCTGAGTTCAAGTTAAAAAAAAAAAGTTTTTATTTTTAAATGAATGCAGTAATATTTAAATTTTTTAAATTACGAATTGTGCCCCAGTAGTAACAGAAGCAACCTCTACCTTTGTTATCTTTGGCAGGCTTTTCAAGGCAAAGAAATGAGTCAGCTTTTTCCTGTAGCTTGTGTTATACTTGCTGGCGTTTCCCCAGCTTTGCAAGTCTCAAAGTATTTCCAAGTGCTAGACGTGAAGTTACACCCACAAAGTTTTTACAGAATGCCAACGTTTGTCCCCATCGTGGTTAAAATTTAACCAAAAGCTGTAATTGAAGCACAATGAAATGTCTTCTATGCATTCTGCTTTATTTCAGCTTGCTTTCTTTACAACAAATATACTTCATGAGAAGCTGCAAAACAATAGAATTGCTAATAAAGCAAAAAATTTAACATTTCATCAAAAAATGCCACATGAATATATTCATACAGATGATTCACTTCATCAGCAAGAGCGCATGCATTGAAATAGTTTACAATTAGCACTCTAGATGTGGTTTCCCATTTCTCCCTACTACTTTGGTGGCTTCAGCAAACTTTTTCCTGTAGTTCCTACAACACGCCGAAATTCACTAGGAAGCCTTTCAACAGTTAGATATACTTCTATAATCCGGGGGGGGGAACACGTTTCACACAGTTCTTTAATTTTATATCGTCACTGCATTATTCCCCAAAGTGCAATCTTAATAATAAATTAATAACAGGATATATTTTCTTAGCGTAACAAAAATAAATAATATGAATAGATTTATAAAAAGCTTACGGATCAGTATCTATCCAAGCTGAAACTCTGTTTCAGCAGAAACAAAGGAAAATAACCCGCTCTGAACCATCCACTTACTACTCATTCATATAGAAAGGGAGAAGAGCAGACCCATGATGTGTCTGCTAATTTGACACACATGTATCTTGATCCTAGTCTTTAACATCACAGCTTTTTTACACCAATACTGCTCTCACTTGCTAACAGAAATGAATGCTTATGCTTGATATCAAAACATGTTTTGTTAGTCCTTAAAACATTAAGCTAGAGAGCAAGTGTCAGACAAAACAAAGGCTATGCCTGAAAAAATTATCGGTGTACTGAACTCCCACGTTTTCACCCCTCTCCCAATTATTTGTGAATTTGAATTACAACACTAAAATGCAAAGGCTCGGGATAGTCACCCCGTGACAACATACTTTTTGTTCAGTCTTAAAAACCCCAACAAACAAATAAATAAATAAAGCACTCATTGTGATCACATACTAACTCTTAGCAAGTGCTACCAGTGATGAAACCTCAGGACACAAGTCAATCAAAAAAGTCCTGGAAGTACTGCCTACAGTAAGGCTCCTTCACTGAAAAGCTGTAATAACACGAAACATTTTATATGACAGCATTCAAATTACCCTAGCTATAGTCAGCAGACTGCCTAATCACTAATCCATAATAAAAGAATAATTATGCAAGATTTAGCTTAAAAGTTTGGAAACCAGAAAATCCCAAGCCAAAGCATGCAACCTACAACTTGTCTCACAGTAATTCTCACACCTCTCAACAACCTATGGTATACTGCTGGTGCTGCAGCCACCCAGATCTTCCAGGACCAGCTAAGCAGAGGGGGTTTTTAAATAAAACTAGGACAGAACCATTAAGATATTCAACAGTATTGTACGTAAGTCCATTTTTAAAATACTCTGCTTTGAAAGCCTGATGGGTCTAGAGGACTCCCAGTTCCTGTGGTAAAATCTTTCACAACTCAAGTTCACTTGCAAAATAGTCACAGCATTGGCACTAGTGCTCATTCTTAAGGTAAATAATTTACATCATTTTTCTCCTACTCATACATTCCCAGCATGATCCATGGCACAGTAATCACTTCTCAAACACATGTTTATAAGATGTATGCAGTTCTCGGTTCAACTAGTCACAGAGTAATATATACTGCAAACAACTTACAGATACCCCATTACCAGCCACTTCACTACTAATATATTCCAGAAAATTGCTCTTAAATTTGAATGTCTCAGGACAAATTAATGCTAAGTAATCTTCATAGAAATTGCCAATACAGAGGTACCAGCCTCTGAAAATAACTATCTGCAAAATGTAAGGCAGGTGGGTAATGCATCCACATAGCTACAGCAATACTATCAGGCACTACTGTGATCTTGGGTGCCCTTTTTGGTTACTCTCAGAACACAAAACTCTCTATTACAGTAAACGAGAGTCTTTTTCAACAAACAGAAGCCTAAGTTAATTAGTCCCATTGCTTGTTTGATCACTGTGCAAGAAAAACTTCAGAAGCTTATTTCTTAAGTAACTAAATTCTACCTGTTAATTGGGTAGTTAGTTACTTTACAATGTTAGCAGCAAAGTTTTACCTAAAAATCTCCTCTGCTGTCATTACAATTTCATGTGCATCATCACAGCAACATGGCTATAAAATACAGGTGTAAAATACATAATCACAATTCCTTTGTTATCCTCTAGTGAATAAAGCAGACTTGTTCTATTAGAAAAATTAAAATCAATAGTTATTAAACAAAAGGAAATATTTTAGACTACCAGAATCCCCTTAGCATCTAGAAAACTATCTACTATATTGCAAGTTACCCACTGCATTTGCTAAAATTATAAAGTGGTGAAAGACACAGATTTCTTCACAGACTAAAGAACTATTCTAGTTTAACAGGAACAAAAACATGTTTATCTAGAAGACACTTTGCCCAAGCTATACCAGTTTAACCCTGTGACAAAGATACACCCTCCATTACATCTTCCTTCAGTCAGCAATACAAGAATTAGTCCCTTCTGATGAATCAACAAAACTGCAAAGCAGAGGTGAAACAGCACTAAAGAAAACATGTTTAAAGCCCTGACTCTTAACTGCCTTAAATTAAAAAAATCCCTACCTCTGAGAGTTACCAACTTTTTTGTCCTTCCAAATGACTGCCTTCAAATTGAAGGACAAATTAATTGATATATTTAACCCTAACTCATGGTTTCCATTAAGTTGCAAACTGCACATCCCTTGGCCTCAATCCATTTAAACATGGTAGAATGAAAATGAGCCCTAAATAGAGTTAGTCACCTACTAAACAAATGATTCCATAACACGAATATTTCAGCACTGCCTTGAAAATAGGAGACAAGAATGATGCTGCTCAGCACCAGTTTTCCATAACAACAGCTCAGGTCTTCCCAAGCTCTGAGGCCGTCAAGACTTTTTTCACAAAGTAAGCATATCAGCAGAGGAGCAACTTAAAGAAATTAAAACTGTTTTCCTTAAATTCCCAAACAATCTTTCTCAGACAAGGCTTTGCCCTGGGAAGGTGATGCAGTAATTTCCTCAGGGATGGGGGAAGAAGAGTTTGCATTTCTTACACATACACCTGCCCTAGGACCAAAAAAGAAAGACAGAAATAAACTGAAGAAGCCAAACATCCCTCTGGGTCTAGTACACAATTTAGCTATTATTTGTTGGGGTAAAGTGTGCTTTGAGAGGAGTTCTTTTACCTGAAGAGTCCCAGGCAAGATCCAATGGAAACTAATAAAGTTTTGGGATAGCAGACTACAGATAAGAAAAACAATTTCAGTTTTCAAATCTTCCTCTACAGACAAGCCAGAGACTTCCCCCTTCCCACACTCCTTTTTTACAGGGGGAAAACTGTGAAACTTGAGATTCTTGGATATTTACATCGTATCAGCACCTACGGCACTGATTACAGCTTTCATGGGTTTCCTTATAAAAGTCACAAGATACGGCAATGTCAACATGATCCAAGCAGCATCTCTCAACGTCTTGTGAAAGAGCAAAGGTCATTCAGACAAGAAAACAAATCCAAAGCCCAAAGTATTTTTTTGGGGAAAAAAATAAAAATCCAAGAGACCAACCTATGCAATAAAATAATAGTTTTATTGAAAATAATCAAAGTTTAGAATGTACAAGTTAGATATCTGCTACTTCTATTCTCCCTTAGTATGTTTGTTTCCTTGCTTGCATGTATCAGAACATGTGTATGACATTTCTGTTGGGTTTGGCTCCATTTTATTTTAAACTGTAGTTGCTCTGTTGACCATTTTCTAATGTCTAACAGACCACTTGCTGGCAACAGACCAAGACTGATGCAGAGACACAAAGGGACCAATTGCAATTCTGTGCTCTCATCAGAGTCATGTGAAATGGCTCGTCACAGTGCCAATATAGTGAACACTTTCCTGCATCACCTGAGGTATCAGCTAGTGCCATTATTAAAAGTCTCAGAAGAAAGCAGTTTGGATTTGGTAGGACCACAAAGACTGAGCTACCTTGCTGCTAGCAGAGGTGATCTTCCTTCCTTGAAACACACTGCTGAGGTGACAAAGCAGCACTCTTATCCTGCATTCTGCAAGTAAAGGATATTTCCTCCACATGCATTAGTGATGGTGTTTTGTTTTGTCTAATAGATGAATATGCATACAGCCATGTGGAAAGTCACACCATGCTTACAACTGCCTAAAGAAATGCACATTTCATACAGTCTTCAATGTAGAAAATATACAAAAAGGAAACATCTGTTCTACCCGAGATGAAGTCATTTGTAAGTAAATAAAACAATTAATTTAATAATAATGGGGGGGTGTTAAGAATTAACTAGTCTTCTCTGCTACCACCCAGCTGCATAAAGTACACAGTATGCATCTGAGCCTACTCAAAGACATAGAAGTATCACTTTGGGAGCTGCAGAAAGCTGGAAATACAAAGAATCAGAAATCAAACCATTTTTGCAAACAAGGATTCCCAATTTAACAGATTTCTATTTTTATAGAATAATATAGAATTCTATTTATAGAATTGAAAAATAATTTCTAGCACACTAGAATACAAAAGGAATTTCTGTAGTCTTTTGTAAAAGAAAAGTTCACATACAATTTAATTGTGTCCTACTAGAAGGGATTAATGCTGTAGTTGGACAGATAAGAAACCTGCAACTCCTGTATTTCCTGGAGAACAGGCACCATGTCCGCAGGACACCCGCACCAGCGGGACGCCCATCCACCAACGCTACTTGTCAGCACCTAAGGCAGAGCTTCCTTCTTCGTTAGCTCTGCTGGCAGCAGGATTCTGAGTGCTGTCCAGGCAACTCAGTGCAGTGACAGCCTGCATAAAACCACCGAGCTGACAACAATGTGTTCACATTACACCAAGATCTAGAAAAGGACACCTGTCTAAAAGAAAACTTTAAAAGCTCCTTACAAGAAAAACTGGGCTGCAAACCTCTGGTTCCCACAGGCAGATGTGACTGTTCATTTGACCACAGGGAGAATGTTATTAATACAGAGATAAGCCCATGTTCCTAACAGCAAAAATCCCTCAGATCTAGTCCTAATGAGAAGATCCTACCATGAGCTTCTCACTAGTCCCATAGCGAGTGCTGTCAAATATATGCCACATTCAGAGTGCAGCTCTGAAGTAAAGCGAACAGCAGGTCAACAGTACAAAAGGGGCCAAAGTGATAAACTCCATCACTATGATACGCAGTCCTGGTTCTCCAGCTGCTGAAATACAGCCCACTTGGAATGAAGTAAGAGCTGCTAAACGTATGACAATACTGTCCCACATTCAAGGAAAAGAAATGGCCATGTGCCAAACTTAAATTAATCACCTAGTTTCTGGAGGCTGACTAATTCAAATCGATCAAAAAAAGCACAAAGAGATACCACACTAAAGCTTTTGCAGGGCAAACCAGTTAGAAAAAGAAACAAAAGACATCGTTACTGTATTAGTTTTTAACCAACTTGTACTGAGATTTACTATGCATTATAACAAAAGAACTAAGGTAATGGTTAGAAAGCAGTAAAAGACACAAATAACAGATTGTTGATAAATGTCAAGAGCCAATGACCCATTTTCTGCCTAGGAATCCCATCTAAACAGGCACCTCCAACAGAAAGAAAAAAAAAAAACAACTGAGAAAAGTGAGCTAGGCCTTTGCAATATTGGGGATGGAGGTTTTTTCTTGTTTTAGTTTTTTTATTCTTTCTTTCCAATAGATTACACAGAAGTAATTATAAATATATAAACAAAATGGGTACTTCAATTAAAAAAAAAGTCTGACAAATAATGACTTTTCTTTTTTAGAGGTTTTAAACAGCAAGATGTAAAAAACCCTCATCTTCTGTGTAAGTTATCCATTCAAAAGAAAAAACTACACTTGAGAGTTGAAGCTTTATAAATTTAAACAAATGTTCAAAATATATAATTTCTCTTCCCAAAAATTTCTCTGTACAAAAAGTACAGAAACACTTTTTCCTCAGCAGACCCTTGGAAGCTGTGTATGACAGACACTGCAAGTCATTACATCTCCAGGTGCACTGAACTGCAGGTTTTATTGAAGTTACACTGTGCTTTGAGCCCCTACCAGAATACAGAATAACAAAGCCAATATAGCAGGAAGGCATAAGGTCTTTTTAAGAATAGATTTTGAAAATTAAACACTTTTTTTAAAAAAAAATAATCATTATACACACGTTTATAGTGAAGTGAATATAGGATAACCCTCCCCTTTGATGAAATCTATCTTCTTCTTAAAGTGATGTGGTGCAATACCTATATTACAATGTCTATTGGAAAAGATGCAACAAAAATAATTTTAAATCAGTGAACAGGAGTAACAACAGAAATTATCATACTGGAAGAAGAAAACTAAGCATGATGAATCCTGCTTTTCAGTCAAAAAACCTGTTTTGATTACCCATACAGAATATAAAGTCATGCTACATATGAAGTATTTGAGGTTTTCATTAAATCTGTGAAAGCCACAGGACACCAGGTTTCACGCAAGCATTTGATTTCATGAGAGCAAAGAGCTATCACCTAGGTAATATATACGCATATATACGAAGGTCCATACTGCATAAGGTCTAGTAGATTACAGATTCTTGCATTAATGGGTCATTTCCTTTAAATATGTACCATCACAACCATTTTAACAGACAAGTAGTTGGGATTTTTCATACTTTTACTTTATTGTTTTTACACAAAGTTTAAGATACATTTATAATGTCTTTCTTACCTTCACATGCCAAAACAGAAGGTCATAGTATAAATGGGCAAGCTATGAACCATCAGACTATATAACAGACAGAAATTCCTAACTTCTGCTTTCCTCAGATGTTAAAAATTATTGTAAATTATTAGAGCTCAAAGAAATGACATGCAGGATATAGTATATCAGCAATCCTGGCAGGCTTAAGAGAGCTGGATTCATTTTTTGCAGAACAGTTATATAAAGATGAAGCCCTGAAGAGACTGTTACATTATCTACGTTGATCTTCTGTATCTCACGGAAGATCTGAAACATTTCATCACCCAACCTATAATAAGCCTAGTAATTAGGCTACAGTGTTCTAATACAGAAAAAAAAACCCTAAGCTGGTGTATATGCAGCAGACCACCACAAAGGCCAAGTCATATGCAACAGTGGGGAACTAATTATTGGCAAGATTAGACTTCATGATCCCACCAAGCAATTCATACTCTGTTACTGCATATGAATTCCTCTGCAGCACTCTCATGATCAATTTGATTTTAAACACTTCAACAAAACCTAGCAACCAAACAGTTATGAAAGACAGCTTCCTGTATCACTTCAAACAGCTACAAGCATGATTTGAACACTGTAAAAAATATACACAACTCTGAGACATTTAAGTCTGATTTATTTACTCCTGAGCCAAAGATAAATTAATGGCAGTTTATATTGTCTTAAAGTATCCCATATAGAGAAACAGACATGAAGACTTCTAATTGGGAGTAGGTAATCTTTAAAAGTTCAAAAATAAGAAGCTGATGTTTCATTTCTAAACTGAAAAAAGAATTCAGATGAGTTTTTAATAAAAAATATAAGTGGCTATTAGAAAAACTAAACCAAAAAATGAGTTCCTTACGCTTCACTCAGGTTTGGCTTTGTTTAAAGGTAAGACCAAATGTCCAAAAGATAAAAAAAACAGTAACACTCACTTAAATAACAGGAAAGGCATTGGTGACGTTTTAACCCTTGGTACTAAAATGTACTAGCAAGACGAGGGGAAAAAAATACACAGAAAACAAGCAACAGGAACATTACATCAATGCAAACAAAGAAATCCTAAAAAAAATTACACAAAAACATAATACTTGCAGCATGACATTAGAAACTTGTTTTGTGAACTATATACCCTCTGCTGTCTCTGAGCATTCTTGTGTACTTCTCCGTCACTCTATTCACTGTTTCTGTTTTGGGATCCTTCTGCTTTTCAGTTCATCAGGACTACTTGCTCTTGGTTGTTTTGCTGAAGTCCAAGAGAAGTAACAACAGCCTTGAGTTGAGTCTCAGAGTCCAAGAAGCAACAGGTGCTCAAGGGAATTTTCAGCCTGGGTCCCTAGCACAGCCTCTGATAGTGCATGACTTTTTTGCCCAAACAAGAAAATGGAATTGAGATACAGACAGTCTGAATGAAGAGTACGAAAGCAATCTACTCGAGACAAGAACTTCCACAACTTCTGGTTTTGTTTTTTTTCCTAACACTGTAGAAGTGTCCCTGAACTTAGGTTGATCACATCCTAACGGGACTTGTTTAGCTTTCTACTTCCTATTACCCTGGATGCCTCACAGAAGCTTTCCTGATCAAACACAGAGCTCTGATTTTACTTCAAAAATCGTGGAAGGAATCCACATTTTAAAAAAACAAGCCCCCCAAAAAAACCCTGAACATCTGTATGACTATGTTTTACTACTACAGCTCATGTTTATCAAAACTTTAAATAAGCCTCTGAACAAGACACACAAACCAAAGTGAAATTAGGGAAGATGCTGATGATGTTCATCCCATTTACCTAACAGATTGGTGGTCAAAGGATGACAGAGGAACCCTTCCAAAATCATCACTATTTCACTACTGTCTTCATGATTTGTGAACCAAGTCTTACATTTTCTTCTCCTTACAAACAAGCAAAAAAAAGTTTTGTTCCAAGTTGAGCGAAATATTTACTGCCAAGCAAAAGGATTTTTAAAAATTTTTCATCTCAGCTAAAAAAACTCCAAGACTTTTTAGTTCAATCAAAATAAAGCCCTCCCTCCACCCCAATTTCTTAGCACTGAGTCTGTACCTGACCACTGAATAAAAAATATTAAAAAAAACCCACACATACACCAAAACCAAACCCCAACACACATGGACCATACACTCACGTACTTCTAATTTTGTAACAAAAAATCCTACATTTTGCATGTCATGAGCCTTTGTTCATGTACTTTTGAAATGTTAAAATCCTTTGCCTAAAAGAGATGTTTGATACTCAAGCTAGCAACTACTTTACTTCTTACACTCACGTTTCTTTTGCCTTCTCTTTCTTCACTTTTCTGTTTCCAAGTCCTTGTTAGATTGGCATGATCTGGTTTTCACTCCCTTTTTTTTGAAGAAGGCTGCTTTTAATAAAAAGGAGCCAATGTTCTACTAATAACAGACCCTTGGGGCATCATCTTCACTTTCACTCTCCCCATTTTTATTTCCCTCCACAATTTACCATTTCCTTTTTGTAGACACTCCTCTCATTCATCTTCTTTTAGTTTCAAGAACTATGTAC
Organism: Microhierax caerulescens; assembly: GCA_035590215.1. Lineage (NCBI taxonomy): Eukaryota > Metazoa > Chordata > Aves > Falconiformes > Falconidae > Microhierax > Microhierax caerulescens. The sequence goes on from JAVJGJ010000030.1 coordinate 28,124,849, forward strand.
TGTCCTGAAGTACCTCTTGCATCCCTAATTTTCTTTCCTTTCTTACTTGCCCTATGCCTTTTTTAAGCTTGCAATTTTGCGTCATTACTTCTTTTCCCACTATATTCTACTTCTAGATCATTTATTCATCACTAATAAAATTAAGAATTTAAAGCTATTCTTATACCCATTCTCGTAGCTTTAAACTACTTCACTCTCCCTTTCTGCTCATTCTGAAACCTCAAAAGAAAAATCAAAACAAATCCCCTTATTTATACCATTTCTCATCACAATTCTCTCATTTGATCCCACCTGTAAGCATTTATTGTAAAGCATCTATCTTACAATTTGCAGATCCCCTGAAACCACATTCAGCTGACATAATGCATTGTATTGAGAACTCTACAACCTGAACAGAATGCATAAGGCTATTGTTTGCCTTCCTGTAAACACTTCAATTTTAAAAACAGCCCATGCTAAGTGACAACAAAAGATGTTTTTAACTATACCACTGTGTCAGCATATATTTGGGTTTTTCTGTTTGAAGACACTGATGATACGCACTCCCTTTCTTGCTCGCTGGTGTCTCATTCTTGCTTATACCATGACATTGCAAAATGAAGACTCCATATACTTGGGCCAACATTCTTTTTAAACATTTAGTTTCAAGCGTTTGGAGCACATAGTGTTTGTTTAAAATAGGTTACAATATTACATGTCATTTTAATTGTTATGCCTTAAAAGAAACACAATGTCCATTCTAACAAACTCAGTTTAAAATTATTAGTTTGTAATTACTATTATCAGTTTGTAATTATTAACACAGAGAACATTCTAAACAATATGCTGGGAACACAATGTGGCAGAGAGTTGAAACTGTATCCATAGTAAATTTTGGAAAATTAGTATTTTTTTTAAAATAATTATCTGATAATCTGACTGGTCCAAAGATCACTCATTTGGAAGGGGGGGGAAAAGGAAGAAGGCAAAGGTGTTGCAATCTAAAATAAGATCACTTGCTCTTTAACTCAGTTTATTCTGTTTTACGCTTTTAAACCCTAAGAAAATGGATTAATAGTGTTTCTTTATCCTGATAATCCTATAGAGAGTCTTAAAATACATAAGACTGTTTTGCTTGTTGTATTGGTTCCTTCCTATTTGCCTGCACACTGAACTTTTTGACAAAATAGACGATAGTTTTTTTTTAAAGATTAGTTTGTTGGTTGTTTTTTTTTTGTTTGTGCTTAACTGTGTCTGGATAACAACAAAACTAAATAAAGTACAGGCTTGATTTCTGGCTCAATTCTGCATGACAACTAACAACAGAAAAACAACTATCTTATTTTTAAACTAAAAGCATAAGAAAGACTGCAGTAGTTGGTTTACCTTCAATTTTTTCCAGAGACACCTAAATCCTCAAATATCTTGTGCGTATACACAAAAAGTCTTCTAAAAATCATACCCTTAATAACACTACTTACAAAACTATGCATACAATTAACCAAAAAGGAAAATAAACACAATATTGATTTAAAGGAAAAGAAACAAATCAAAAAGGTATGAAGACAATCAGCATATAGCAGGGTATATACAACTCAGTATCATGTTAACTTGGCAATGAGCTTTAACAGACCAGAAACAATCTGCATATAACCTGATTGCCCCAGCCATGAAAGACACCCCCAAATTTAACATAAAGATAACAGTTGCCTCAGCAAGATAGCACGTCACTGTTACATGAAGCTGATCTATGAAGTCATTTTCTTAGAATACTTACCACTAAATCCCAGTTATTTTGTTCAAGCAACGTTATAGCTTCATCAATATTTTCAATACCAGTACATGCCTAAAAAGAAAAAGAAGCAGCAAACAGAATTAAAAGCATTGATCAAGATCAGAGTATTAATACTTATAATTGAATTAATTTCAGCAGGAAAGGTATAGGTCTTCAGTTTCTGTTAGGACAGGTTAATCCAGAAATCAGATTTCACATTTTAAACATCAAACATTTGGATATAATGCCCCGTTTCACCAGAGGATTCTCGCATAACCTTGTGCAAGCCACTTAGGGAAGGAAGACAAAGTAGTTATTCGTAAAATTAAGACAATAGTACTATCCCATAAAGGTGTTTTGGAAGTTCTGTGGTCAAAACTATGAAACACTTATCTTAAAAGGGAGCACAAAAATACTTAATACTTAAAATTATGTTTGAGATGGCTGAAATATTTTGTCTAAAGCCAGAAACAAATATAAACTCTACTGCCTCCACCATCATCAAATATCCCTACTCACTCTGGGTGTTACACAGTGTAGTGTAAGAGAAAAATAAGGTGCTACTATTGCATGTATAAATGAGCACCCCTTGTGAAACTATTTAAAGTGAAGACTATATAGTGAAATATTCACTATGTTTTTCTTTCAGGCAAAATGCTTGCATGTTGTTCTAGCCCTATACTCTGCCTTTACCTAGTTCAAGAAATCTAATACAAAGCATTTTTAAAGTAGTGATAACATCCCACAAAACAGTACTGTAAATTGAGGTTAATTCCAAATACAAGAGAACATCTCTAGCCTGGAAAAAGCCTTGATGCAGCATCCTGCTTGCTTTGTTTTGATACCATACCTTTTCAACTATTCAACTTCAGCAGGAAGAGCAGTACTATTCATTCTGCCACATATTTGCTACCATTCACATTGAAGGATATCACATATATTTCACCAGAGAGGAAAAATGGAAACAAGTTAAGTTTCTTTCTGGCATTTATCTTTCATCCTTATCAAAGCTATGCTCTGTATTCAAACACACAAGAGGAGTTTAGACTTCTAGAAGATCTAAACCATGATCATGTTCCTTCTGCTCTATGGCACAGTTATATAAGAAGTTTATGTAAACTTTCTAAAAACTACATCCAAAAAAATCCAACCTTCTAACAGTAATAATACAGGATTAGATAGCAGCAGCAAACAGATCAGTTTTCCTGATTCCAAAGATATACAGTCCTGGTTTTCCTCTATGTTATAAGAGAAAAAGGGGGGTAGGTACAAAAACACACTTTTTCCTCTCAAGACATAAAAAGCCATCAGGTCCTATTTTCCATGCTCTGTTTTTTCTCCCATTTACAACCATGAAGAAATAAAAAGAAAGAAATCACAGAGAAATTCAAGGCCAATTCTCTCTTCCCAAATTCAAAGCTGAAGAATTCCGTGCTTATGAAGTATTACATGCAGGATGTCAACACAAAATGGACCAGTCTGGAGGAGTGCATGGTGCACAAGATGACATTCTAGAGATTTTTTTTTGCCTGCAGGGGGGATGCAGCAATTTCTATTGATCCACAATGCTCTCATGGCCAGATTGATTCTCTCTGAAACCAAAGTTTCTTCCATTGCTCATAGCACGTTTTGTTAATCTGAATTTCACCCGCTTTGCATTAGGAGTGCTAAAAAAAAAAAAAAAAAAAAAAAAAAAAAAAAAAAAAAGAGTAAAAAGACTATCTACAAAAAATAATTTTGCTCTTCAGAAGCATCATTTTGCCTTCTCTTCTTTTACTTCTTGCAGTTACTTCTGAAATTAAAAATGAGACAACACTTTAACGCATTCTCTAGTAAATGCAAAAGCTACATACATTTATGCCAAATAGGCTTGAGGAATGCAGGGCTTGAGCTTGTCATTTCTGAAATCACAGGAGGGTTTATACTAAACCTGCCACTGAAACTGATGTTGACAGCTCTTCTGCAAAGTAGTCTTGCTTTGAGAAAAAGTTTTGCAGAAGTGACAGTCTGAGGTTCTGTGTACAGTTAAGTGAAATACACTTAAAAATCCAGTCATTACAGAAAGAGAGTTACTATTTCTCATTTATCAGCCCTGCAAACTCTCCATGACCCTTCTAAGAACTAAGCTGTGTTCTAACCTGCTATAAGAACCTGACCAACAACGTGTTGTTTTCAACGCTGGGCTGTGCAGATGAAGTTGAAGAGAGGGTACCTAGAACTCAGGGCTCATATACTGGTTTTAGCTGCTCCCTCTTTGTGTTACCCCTGCAGCTCAGCTGACTTCCAACTGTTCACATGCACACTCTTAGCCCACACTAACTGACAACCAATTCAGCTCACTTTGGCATACTTCTGACATAAAGTAAACAAAATTAGCTTACCCTTCTGCCAGAGCACACAGTGAAAGGATTTACCTCATCACAGCAGAGGCAGAGTAATTAAGTGACTAATTCACTTGTATGTTTGCATCCTTCCTAAATCATCTTGCTGTTGATTTACAATCTAAAATAGAACCTTGCTCTTGCTCTCTTAGCAATGCAGAGTCATTGGTAACAGGAACGGACAGGTATAAACACTAAAAATCAAAAACAGTAGAATTCTTAATGTCCAAAAAAAGCAATTTTGCTGAAAACCCTCAGACCATTTTTACAATCACTTTTAACATTTGTTTTTGTGGAGTTCTAAAACTATGATTTCACTTTTCACATGAATTATTTTTGCTGGTTGTCAATAAAACAAGCATTTCTGAATGACAACAATGAATAATTGAGTGCTACTTATCAATGCAACCACAAAAAAAAAAAATTTCAAGATCTCCTCAACATACTGTTAATGTCACAGTTGCAGCAAAATATTTCAACATTCAGACATTACACACTACCACATACAAATCCCTGCCTTAAGTCATAATCCATCAGTAAAACCAAAAAAAAACCCACTAAAAATTAAAGCTTGCTTCCTTTTAACTGCACCATGTCATGCAAGATAAATTCAAGAAAACAATTTGGTTTGCTTGTCTTTAATTTTCCCTAAAAAAACATTAACCACATGAGATGGGCAGTCCCTCACTGGCAAGCGTGACATAATGTCAAGGACTCTGTAGCGGCATCTTAATCCCAGAACAACCTTTCCTGCTTCTGCCTTTGTTTCCTTTAGGGAAACACACTGAAGAAACCAGGAGGTTCTGTGAGCAACACATTAACATTAACAAGGTCTGGTTCCTCATGGGTTTGTCTCTCATTCCTAACTGCAAGAGCTGATTTAAGCTTTTTCTATGGCTGAAATATGTATAAGACCTTCTTTTGATGGACTTTTTTCCAGGTTACCTGGCTGTATTTTCATGAAATTTGCAATAATTTAACTGGTGTGAGTCCAGGGAACACCTGGGCACCATAAGGCTATATGCCTTACATATCTAGGAAAGCAGACTAGAAGTCACAGGGTTTATCTACTTACAATACATTAAGATTTTTTTTTGCTCATTTTTATGCCGTTCATTCTACCCAAGCAAGAAAGAAACAAAAACTAATTGAATAGGGGAATAAAAATATTAAATTTGCACAGAAACATAAGAAAAAACCCTTCAAAATACAGCAAGATGAGCTCCAAAGACACAAACCCACATCTTTGCTACTAAACAAGTAAAGTGATACTAGTTAAGAAATTCTTTATTCACAGATTTTATTCAGCTTTATTTTCATGAGACCTACTTAGTAAAAGGCATTAAATTTTTCAGAAGAAAGTTTCTACCAGGATACTACTAACTCTTGATTCAATCAACAACCAGCACAGCAAAGGTAAAACCTTCAAGGCTCACTCATTTGTAAACCTTTACACATCGAAAGGAAACCAGAGATTTATTCTTTTTTAAGGACAAAGGGGAAGAAAAGGTAGAACAAGTTGCTCCTCCTCTCTGCATTTCCTTTAAATCTAGGATAGCATTTTCACCCTCCACAGCAGCTCCAGCACCAAAGACTGTGCAGTCTCTTCTGTGTTTTTTTCAGACCACACAAGAGGGAAATTAATGTGAAGATGAGAACACTATTGTTTTGCACTGAATGCATAAAATTAGATTCTGAAGATGAAGTTACTGACTGTTAAAATAAAAAAACAAAACTTTCTTAGCATCCTACTCTTCCAGGCCAGATAGGTGTTTTCACCAGGCAGAATTAGATTTACAGAAAATTTTATTCTCTTCTTCAATTTTTTTTCAGGCAGCTTCATAGATTAACCATCACCTTAGTGATAGAAAGCTTACCCTTGGAAAGATTCACAGCTAACCATTAGGGGTCCTATTTAACTGGCACAGTAACCTTAATTACCGTTACATAAAAGCAGCAAAGTAGCCTCTGAGGAAATAATTCAGTAGGAGAAAAGTCGGAGGGCAGACAGCCTTCAAGGCGCTCAAGACAAAGCCAGGAGGTGCTTCCAGAAAGCTGTAATGCAGGATGACAGACCAGCTCTTCTAAATCCCTTGCAGGGTGGTCTGACCCCGGCAGCCGTAACAGCTGGATCTGGGTTTTGAGACCCTCTGTGACCCACCACCTCAACGGCACAGGCTTTAGCCTACCTCCACATCACAGGAAAGCAGCTGTCTTCCCCATCTGGCAGCAGCTGCTGTTGAAAATGCTCCTCCGGCACCTGCTGCAGAGATCCAGGCAGTTGTTACACAGCGAAGCTGGAAGAGACAACTGCCGCTCCTAACACAGAGGGCTGGGCTGTTACTTCTGCAAAAGCCGGGAAAGCAACAGACAGCTGTTGCTGACTCAAATACAGAGTCAGGCTACTGTTGCCTCAACAGAGAGTGCGTAGCAGTTGCTGCACAGAAGCTGGGAGCAAATGGTATTTGGCAGCAAGGCAGAGTTTCTCACCTGTGGCACTATTCCCCTTCTCACCAAGGCAAAATGCAGCAGTCAAATGTATCCCGAAGACCACATTCAGCCTAACAGCCAGTAGCTGGATATGGAAGGACTTAGAAGTCTGCCTCTCAAGACTTTTGTTCAACAATTCTGTACTTCTTTTAAGTACCAACAGTAGCTACATTTTCTCCAAAAAGGGATCATCTCTAAGCTAACGCAAACTAGGCTTTAACCTAAAACATTTTTGCACAACAGGTTCAGGCCCACTAAAATCAGGCAGACAGATGGCTGTGAATTACACCATGCACCACTCTCTCTTGTAAAAGTCAGCTAGGAAAAAAAAATATCTCGCTGTGCCTAACTAATCTCCATATGCACTCTGCGGTTAAGTCAGCTGCAGCTTCCTGCAGTAATTCAGAGCGGATGCAAATACAGGTACCACGTTCAGTCCACATAATCAAGAGGATAAAAGTGGAGCCACAGCTCCAAGTACCCAGAACAGCAACAGACTCAGATCTCCAGGATAGAGGCACACCACTTGTCAACCACAGACTTCTTCCCTCTCAGTAACATCACATCCATCTCTCTCAGATTAAGACTAAGCTACTGTGATGCAGTCTGATGCCTAGTCCTCAGACACAGAAACAGCTGATACAGGCTCTCCTGTGCTGGATGAGAGAGGAAGAAAGAGCTTTCTGTCATCAGCATTTTATTGCAACTGTAGCTCAGTCCATCTTTCTAGAATTTATACAGAACTACAATGCCCAGAGAAACTACTACATTAAGGCACCAAAAGATTCAACAGGTGAGATCACCTAGAAAGAAAAGCTTTCACCCTTTGATATCTCCTACAAAATCCCAGGAAGCCAGCATTAATTCATCTCCATCCACTTTTTAAAAAGTCCAATAATTTTTTATCACTAGATACAGCAATGCAACTAGAGCTAGCTCTATTCCATAAAGACATATGAGGCTTTGAAGAAAAATCAAAACCACTATTTGGCAAAGAACAAATATTATTAAAATAAATTCATTATCCCTTTGGTAACTTACTCTTCAAAAGATAAGAGACTAGAAGCACAGAAAAATCAAGTACAGGTCACTAACCTGCTCAGAAGGATGGCTGAATTCTTCAGGTCAGCAGCTTAAAAAACAAAAAAGCACTCAGAGCTGTTCTTAATAGCATATGAGATATAGCAAAGGGTATTACTTATCTCCTTGCATACTTCCCCTGCAATATAACCAAAATTTAGTTTGCTCTTTCATTCACCTCTTCAATTACAACCAGACAGATTAGTTCACAGACACACTTCAGATTCCTGTCAGGTTTTGCATATCTCCAAAGACAAGTTTACAGCCTCTCTGGGCAGCTTGTTCCAGTGCTTCACCACCTTCACTGGGAATATTTTTTCCCCCCTATGTTTAATTATAATTACCCTTGCTGTAACTTGTATCCACTACCTCTCATCCTTGGACTGTGCAACTGCAAGAGAAATTTGATTCTAGATTGTCTGCTATCATCCACTGTACAGCTGAGACAGCAGCTACATCTCCCCTTAGCCTTCTCTTCCAGCACAAACCCAGCTCCCTTAACCTCACCTCGCACGAAACACGCTCCAGCCTCCTCCCCTCCTAGGTAGCTGTCTACTGGACTTGCTCCACTTCCTCAATGGAGAGACTGGTAATGGACACAGTACTCCTGGTAGTAGTGGTCTCACCAGTACAAGGGGAAGGATGGCCTCCTCCAGCCTCCTGGCACACTAGTGCAGCCCACAGCTACTACTTCTACTAGAAGAATCTGCAATTGCCCTTCTATGCATTCCTAATAAAAAGCAGGTTTCTGGAAAATGGATTTTTAAACAGCCCAACCCCAAATTTTGTTTCTAGAGTGAAACATAATACTTGCTTCCTTTTCCCGTGCCTTATGAGGATGGCTCCGTAATCAAAGATAGTAAGTAAAAGTCTATAAAATAGCCAAGGGCAGCTCCAGGTTGTATCTGCCAGAAGTCTACTCAAACCCAGAAAGCTTCAGGACACTAATGCACCAACAACATACTTGTAAGTGAGAAGATTTTCTTGAAAATTCACACATACATTGTTGCAACGGTAATTACTTCAAAGCAACTGAAACAAAGCATAACACTTGTTCCCCAAAAAGAGGTAAAGTTAAACCAATATGTTCAGCCAAGCAAGTAAAGGCTTTAGTACTGTAATATTAAGATCTAGGATCCATGTGTAACTCTCCTCCAGGCTATCAAGGGATTCAACACATTCAGCCACTCACAATTCACATTTTTTTCGGTACCTGGACTCTTCTCATCCCAGAGTCCCACCTGCCTTAGGACCACCTCCACAGACTGCAACACCACCTACCTACATGCCCCTCTGTGGCATCCCCTATCATTCTAACCTTGCAACAACTCTACTAATGTAATGACACTGTTCTTATTATGAGTCATACATGGTTATTAAATTAACTTTTACTTCTTTCTGTTTCAGACAAACATTTGAAAAACATCCAGGCATAGCGACTGAGACAAACTGAAAGGTCACCTACTGCAAGCATCCAAATGAAGAGATAAGAATGTTTCTCTGTTTTTACATAACTCAGAAGAACCATGTGGTAAAAACTGAGCAGATTCACCAGCTGTTCCCTTAACAAAAACAAGCTAACACACTTACCAGTATCAGAAATTGAGAAAGGCAGATATGCCAGGCTAAAGCTTTGCCCGATGCATTTCAATTCCCACCTGCAACCATTAACAAGCTTCATCATTCTACTATTTAAGCATCACCTTAAGCAAAACCCCAAAGGAAGCATTAGTCCCTTTCTACAGGAGGAATGGGGAGTAAAAAAGGAAAAAATATTATGCTTCTGAAGGTCACAGAAGACATTTCTACCTATTAGTTACCAAGCAGGCAAGACTGAACTTTGCCCATGCTCTGAGATGACTGCAAACCTTCTGAACAAAGCAAGCAGGGTACAAAGTCTAAACCAGTAGCATGAAGCTCTAACCATTCTTAGCAGAACTAGCTAACTTGGCACCACACTAACCACTTTCAAATGGTTTCCAGCAGACTTCGAACACTCTCAAGAGTGTGAAGCAAACTCTGCTTCCAGGCTTCCCCGAAGGCACATCCCTAGGAAGCCCATGTGCTGAGCCAAGACATGAACTCTAGCCACCCAAGCCCCATGCTAACACTCCAGCATTTAAACCACATGCACTACATAAAAAAAGCAATGCTCAAACTGAATTAAAAACCAAACCAAAACTCAATACCTGGCTACTAAACCACCTGTCTTTCCAGAAGGCTGAAGACAGCCTTTACCCAAAAACTACAAAAAGCTTTAGTTAGGATTAACCCAAAGTTTCTGTGCTTGCTCAATACGTTAATAAAAGCGTCTCAGTCCAGGTAAAACCCCCAAGATTTCCTGAATCACAGTCATTTTGCTCTTACAGTATCTTACACATTATCACGGAAGAACAAAAACTGATAGAAACCAGAAAATAACCAACTGCAGGAGTCAGACGAACACTTTTGCTTATTGGATATTTGTAGTCACCACCTTTCTCCTCATTGCCTCAAAAGCTGTAGAACCTTAAAAACAACTGCAGAATACATAAAAGCCACTAAGTGTGGCCTTTCTAAGCACACAAATAGAAAAGTAGTAATCCATACAAAACTTATTTTACTCAATGTTCCACAAACACTCATATTTTTGATAAAGAACAAAACCATAAGAAATGGATGAATTCTTCAAGACCTGGAAATGTTATCCAGAATAGGAGAACAGAAGAACCCTCAAATCCCAGCAAAGCACAGGCCATACCATAACACAGGCCAACAAGGACTGCAAGAAAACCCCAAACATTTATCTACAGACAAAAATTATACAAGCTTTTAAAAGCATCAGAACAAGGAAGCCTGTCAGTGAATCAGTGGGACCAAAAGAAGATACTGAAGAAGCATCCGAAGAAGGTAAGGGCGTAAGAGAAAAGTTATATGAATTTTGTGCGCTCATATTCACTAACAAGGAACTTAGGGACCATGCTATAACAAAACTGCTCTTTACAAAGAACCCTCTCATCCTAAAGCATCAGTAGAGACATACAGAACAAACCACCAGGACCTGATGATAGTCCCCAAAATGTTAAAGGTATATATGTATATATATGACATACTGAGGAAAAGTTAACACAGCTTCTATAGAGCAAACTCACATATCACAAAACTACTCAGATGTCTCTGAAGAACTCAGCTGAAGAACACAAGATTAACTCAAGCTGACACAGTTTATTCCCAAAGTCTTAGAACAAACCCCGACATCAAACTCATAAAATGCTGACTTCCAGAAACCAGGACGAGGCAAGTCCATTCAAATTCTATTTCTTTCAGCTCTTTCCTAAGGACCAGCCACTGCTGCAGACAAGACATTAGGCCAGCTGGGTCTTCGATCTGAGCTGATATGGCACTTCTGATATTTGCTCACACAAACAACCTGACCTTTAAAGAAAAAAATAAAGACAAAAAAAAAAAAAGAAGAGGTGACTCAGTTCCAGAGTTCTTTTCTTTACAAATTGTTTCCTGCAATAGACAAAATATGAAACCTATATAAAATAACTCAAGGGCTAATGTACTCTGTTCTAGTTTCAAAACACCTCTTAAGAACTTCAGCTTTAATGAATTATCTTTTGAAAGCATAACTACTCCTGCAGAACAAAGACCTGCTCAACCAGTTAGACATAGGGGACCAGTACATGACTACTTTGATAGACGAAACAACATGTAATGAATACATTAGGGCTTTGGTTTCCTCTTTGAGCAGTTTGTTTTTACAATTGCACATTATCTAGTCAACTCTAAAAAATGGGTTTAATTAGTAGGTATCAATCCAGCCAGTAAGCATGTAATTTCCTTTCATCCAAATGATGAAGGACAAGTAAAATGTTAGGTACTTCCCCAGGCTTTTTATTCCGGTTCTTACAGTAGCTAAAAGAAAGGAGTCATCTAATAGCTGCCCCACATATGCACAGACTCATCCACTGACTAGAAAAATATGAAATCCTATCAAAGATAAGCCATGTAGTTCCTTTAATAAACTATTAATTCTTGCTTCTAGTAGGGAAACACATGAAAACTAAGCCTGCAAGGGGGACTGAACCAGAAGAACTGCCTAGAGAGAGAAATTCTACTCTTTCAGACTTTCCAGCACCAATGCCGTATTACCAAGGTGGGAGATTCTCAGGACCCCTTAAGACATGTAGCACATCACTCAAATCCTCATACTCTCTTTTCCCACACCTCCTACGACACAGAAATACGAACTCAGGAAGTGTGTTTACTGTGATTCTTGCTTACCAAGAAATATTAGTCACATTTTATTTTCAATGTGCCAAATAACTTCCATATTACCTTTCAATGAAAGCACATTCCTAGCCTCTGGGAGTACATATAATTAATAATTTCAATGTTATAATTAGTATTAGTTGTCATGGCATTTGAAAAAGGATCCTATAGCTACCACCTCTCAATCTGTTTCAGTGACCTACTAACCCAAATACCTATATGAATGGGCTGATGGAAATGGTGACATGATTACTATGATGTGAAGAGTCTTTTCAAGGTAATTGAATGAAAAGAACAGCATAAATCTCTTTCTAAAGATGAACTGGTGCTCCAGTGGTAAATTATTTAGGTTCTTACAGCAAGGCTGTAATGCACACAATCATAGTATCCTCTTTCTTCTCTATAATTGCCAGATAGTATTTCTAATTAACTATCTCTCCTTATATAGCAGAAATTAGCTGGCTTTTCCACAAACAGCTATCAGTGGAAATATCCAAGTTATTGTGTTTCTAAATGGACATGACTCTTACACCAATTTTTTATTTGTGACCCTGGAATCCACTTCACCTTCAGTTTAAAGGCAAGAAAGGTGACTAGTACATCAAGCTAGCTTTGTTCTGATGAGCATGACCTCTGGGATTACAGCTGAGTCTAAAAAGTATCTAAAGAAATCAAATTGTTGGTTCTTCAGAAACACACACAGAACAAATTAATAGAAGCAATGGTCTTGGTAGCAGACAACAATAATCAAAACAACCAAACTAAAACACACTAAGCACCCAGTAGGCTTTTATCATGTATCTTTGCCCTAAGGCCATTTACAGCAAAGAAAACCAATTGTGTTGCAAATCCAGAGGTCTAACTGCCAGTTCCAATGCTGTTACTGACTTTGCAATGCACAAAATTATAACATGTGATAAAAAGCAACAAGGATTAATAGGCATTCTAATCAAAATGTAAATTAAGAGGCCTCCTCATGGGTCTGAGCTTCAATATCTACAGTGTCCTGAAGTCTTTTTTTTTTTTTTTTTTTTTTTTTTTTTTTTTTTTTTTTGACT
>JAVJGJ010000030.1:28179414-28194831 GCA_035590215.1 Microhierax caerulescens
ACAAACCCGGGGGCGGCCGGGCGGCAACGGGGGAGAAAGGAACCGGCAACCCCGTGGTAAGACCGTGGGGTGCACAGCCCTTGTGCTGGGGGATAAAGGGGGTTCCTAGCCCCGGGAGAAGGGCAATAAAGCCTCAACATGAAAGTTTCAGGGGGTTGTTCAACAAGGAAAGAATATCGAAGGGAAAGCCAGAAAATCTGCAGAAAGGGATGGATAAAGCAGAGCAGCCCTCTCTGGTCCAAACGCAGAACCTGTCTGGTCTACAGAGAAACAAAGTGCTCTACTCCCTAGCTATCATAGGGCCAGGTAATGTTCGTAAGTTATTGAATACTTCTTCCAGCAAGCGAAGGTTGCATAAGCCTCTTTGCTTATTAGACATTAATTTCCTGTATTGCTAAGAAATGGATGGCTTGGAGCTGTGCCAGGCTTGGATGGATATAATAGGCTATACATTTATAAAAGGAAAACAGTAGAAGTAGGAACTGCTGCTAGAGGTGTCAATTTAAAGTAAAAATGCTCCCCACCGAAAAACCCCACGCCCCACCGAGACTACGGCAGTCAGAGGAGACAGGCTGTACCAGCATCAGGTCAGGGAAAAGTGGCAGCAGAAGATTGCTACTCACGAGTTAAGCGTCTTTGACCTTCACATGTTATTTATGCCTGAAGACTTGATTTTGTGGTTTCAGGATGGGTTCATCCATAGCAAAATCTGCTGTCTTCTAATAATTATCACAGGTGTTACTTATATGTTTATGTCTCGGTCTGCTAGACCCAGTGTGACTCTGTATAGTGATGATAAAGAAACAGGTTATTTACTTAGCGTTTCATTTGCTGAAGTGCAAAAAATCAAATGCTTTATAATCTATTTATTTCCTAATTCCTTGTGCAACATTCCTCAATTTCTTGTTATCCAGAGTGTTTCCCTTTTTCTTTAAGGCAATACGAAAGACAAAGAGTTTTCAAAAGAAGGAGGATCTGGGAATTCTCAACACTGCAAGTTAGGTTCTTGGCATTTTCATGATGAAGCAGCACAGGTAGATCTTCCTATCACTATTCAGCTGATCTAAAAAAATACATTATCTTTGCCTTCCCATATAAACCTTGTCTATTAAAATATGAAAGCCAGATTTTAATTTTATCTTTGTTCTATTCTGAAGGTGCCGTAAGAATAGTTACAAGCTAAATGCCTTAGAATATGCAATGTAATTATATATTTTGATTTTACCTTGCTCAAATTATGATATACTCGACTCCTTGAGACATAGCATGTGCCTGTTACTGAAGTAATATGTCAAAATACGTTGCAGTTTGCTAGTATCAGTACTAGTAAGGAAAGAAAGCATGCAACAAACCAACAAATTCTGCACTATAAAGCACCAAATGGTAATTTCTAGAGTAAAGGATATGGTAAGATTTTCTAGAGCAAGATTAAAATAGGCGTTCAGCTAGAGAGAGGTTGTTACCATCTGCAGTCCAGCCAAAGTGAGAGATCATTGTGAGTACGCAGTGTCATTGATAGTAAGACCCAAGTCACCTCTGCATTTGTATTTTTAAGTCAAATGTCACTCTGCTGAGACATTCACAACACTTAGCAGCTCCCATTATGCCTTTCCTGGGCCTCAGGCACCTGGGTGTATTTCCAGGGTCACAGCCTTTGCTTTCTTCAGGATTCCTACAGAGGCAAGTTCCAGCTAAAATGCTGACAAGGCATGAGCAAACTGCTCCAAGTATTCACAGCACGACTGAGGTTGGAAGCACCTCTGGACATCACCAGTCCCAACCCCAGCTCAAAGCAGAATCATCCAGAGCTGGGTGCTCAGCAGCTTGCCCAATTTGGTTTTCAGCAGCTTCAAGGATGCCAACTCCACAACCTTTTTGGGCAGAGGTCTTTATGACAGATGCTCCAGTCTCTTAATCATTTTCACGGCCGCCTTCTACACTTGCTCCAGTATGTCCATGTCCTTCTAGTTATGGGGAGCCCTGAACTGGGCACAGTACTCTCACTGAAGCCCCACCAGTGATAAGCAAAGGAGGAAAATTGCTTCCTTTGACCTCCTGGCACTGCTTTTCCTAATGCAGCCCAGGATGCTGCTGACCCTCTTTTCCAATACGTATGTTTACAGCTATAAGATAATTCTAAGGACATGATTAGCTTTATATTTCCAGGGCCTGCTATATATCAGGGAAATACAAACTCTATTACTCTGCTCATACATGTTTTATGTCAGTATCAGGGATTGTATTTATGCTCTTGTTACACGCTTTTCCTAAATAACTAGCCTATTAAAAACAGTTGTTTGGGATGACTGTATGCTGCCTTGTAAAAACATCTTTGCACAGATTTCTAAAGGTAACACTGAAAACCTCAGCGCAAATCCAGGTATCTTCACAGGAATGCAGGCATCCTGGAAAACTGCAATTCTAAAGAACCAGAATTCTCAATTTCATTGTGTTGTTAGAGTTGAGATCTGAAGATAGCAGATGAATTACCATTGTGTTTAACTCACAGATAACCTTTTGTAGCAGTAACATCCAGCTCATAAACTTCCACAGTTTCCAAAAGCACTCCATACTGTTTCAGGAGCCAAAAATCCAGTTCTCCCTCACGTATTCCTGAGAACCTTCCACTTCCTCTGCAGCTGCCACAGTGCAACTGTGGACAATACACTTATGTATTGACAACACACAAATTTTCTGTGGAGAAAGGTCCATAGACTTTCCAGTGGGTCCTCAGGCAGCCTAAAGCAATAAGATGTTCTATCAGATTTGTTTGTCTTGGCAAGGAAGAGAGCAACCTTGTTCTTGAAAAATCCATGTTTAGTTCCTCATCTATAAACAATTTTCATCAGTTCTTCCATCTGCAGTTTATGTCTTTGTTTGGCAAAATATTTGCAGTGTTTCTTGTTATACATGTCAAATTGTTTCTGTTCTGCATGAGCTACGATGACTTAAAGGACCAAAGTTGCATGTGGTGGAAGGAGTTTGCTCCCTCTGAATCCAGTGGCACCCTTACTGTCTGGGTCAGCCCGCGATTTCTTTGCATTTCTCACAGTCTATGACTGCAGAAGACAGGAACAATTAGGCACAGCAAAACTCCTTGCTCTTAGTGACATACCAGTACGTGAGCCAATACACAGTCTAGCTCATGTCCTTTTACCTTCTGGAATAGTTTAAAGCAGGATGAGAAATATTCTCCCCAAAATGCACAAAGTCTTTTCCATCCTTTTTCCTATAAAGCTATGCCAAAAACCCTGGGAAAGCCTTTTGACTCTTCAGCTAACATGCTCAAAAGAAAACTCAGAGACTGGCAAAACCCCACAATCTAATTAGCACTACGCTGGGATTCAGATCATTATTATGAAAAGCAAACACCTTCCATACCACTCCCAGCTCTCACGTATCCGTGCTGAAACGAGGGTAGAATTTCGATGCTAGGAAGCAGAGTAGCTCTTCCCAAAGCAACACTAGGTTTGCCCAGGTGGCCACAACCTGCATTATTTTTCACAGACTGACTTTCAAAGTGCTTCATAGCTGCCTCTCGGTCTCAGAGATGTTGAATATCTTTCTCAGCTTTTTCCAATGCAGACCAGATGTTGTATTGTGATAATTCTCTCATGGGCCTTTTCCATTTTGACTCTCCATCTAAGCTAGGGATCCAAAGAGACATTACTTGAATAACAGGAACCATAAAAGAGCCAGGAACTTATAAATTAAAACATAAACATTAATTTGTTTTCCAAGATACAGATGTCTTTTGTCAGTTCGAGCCTTGATCTCCGCACCAGTTACAAGCAGCAGTTGTTCTGTGGAGGCACGCACTGGGAATCAGCCAGCGGGCATTAACTTTTGGTTCTGACGGAATGGGGAAAATTTGAAACAGAAACACAGAATTAAAAGTTGCAATAGTAATGAACGGCTGAAGCCACTTAAAAATGTTCATGACATGAATACCAGAAAAAAACAGCATCTCACCGTAAGGAACTGTAAAATTACTGAGCTTTTGGACAAGGCTCGGAAGAGTTTCAAGTTGTCTTTGGAGATGGCAGGAGCCTTTCCTTCGCCTGACCTCGCTGATCCGTCTATGCACAGGGACCAGGGTCAGTCTCCACGGTGGTGTATCCTCTGGTGTGACCAACGCCAGCGGGGTGACAGCAACGTGGCACCACCACCACAGAGAGAGGGACAGGGCTGGAAGGGGAAGGGACAGAAGGCAGAGACAGTACAGGTGCAGAGTAGTGGAACAGGCTGGTAACGCGGACGTGAAAATACAAGTTATAAACTACACACTTTAAATAACTATTCCAGTAAAATGCTACAGTAACATCTATATTGTTCTTGAACAGTTTCTACAGCGCTGCATCCTCGCAGAAGTTAACTGCCAAGGCAAAACACTCTCTAGTCAATAAAACACGAACTTTGGTATAAAGGATTGGCTCTGGTGAGATTATGAAAAGGTAGAGCAAAAGCTTTTCTGCTTTTGATTAAAAAGAAGGATCTGCCTGAAGTGTAAGTCACCTAGTTGCAAAAACTGACGCTGCTGAAAATCAAACATAAAGTACTACGCTGAAATTACACACTAAAGTTGGAATTCGAATGTCATTATGGAGACACGCTTTTAAGAGAACACTTTCCCATATTATGAACACAAATGCTCAGAGTTCAACCCCATATATTGAACTTTCTAGTAACATAACACATCGAGCCTTGTTTTCAAATGGCCATTGAAAAGCTTTTTAATGCTAAATCACTTGCTGTATCAGTATTATTACATCTCTTAACATTTTTCTATCAATAAAAATCTAATATGCAAAGATTTAGAACAGTAGAAAGGCTAGAGGGAACCAACAAAAACATTTACAAAAATGTGCATAATAAAGAGATAAGGATGAAGATTTACTTTCTTTTTTAACATGATCTACATGCGTACTAATTTTTATCTTTAAGAATTAGCAATTCGCAAGTCACACTTCTTCATTCCCTTTCAAATCAATTTTATCCACCTAGACAACTCTTCTGACAGTGGATTACTGCAAATTTACACTCACACTTTGAGTTTCCAGTCCTGCTGCATTTTCTTGATAAAATCTATCAGTACAAGAGATTCACACTACTCTGCAACTCTTAGTGATTAACTCTCTGGATATGATACACTGCATCTGAACATTTTATCATACATATTAGCAGGGGAACGTACAACAGATTGCTCCTCAGTGCCTTGATGTCATCAGTTCCCTTCCTTCTCATATGGGCATATAAAGGCAACACTAATTTCTAATGCAATCTAATATAAAAAATATCACTGCATGCTTGCCCTTGTCTTAAACTCCTCCAGAGACCTCTGCTTTTAGCAACAACAGCTTTTTCCAAAACCGCCTGCTCAGAATAAAGAAATAGCCTGCTTTATACCAGGGGTTGTGCGTTCTCGGTACTACAATGAATTCACTTGGTGGAGCAGGGATTCTCAGCAATCATTACTCCCTGGACACCCCTGGAATAAATTCTTGCTTTCCAATTCCCTTTTATTACAAGCTTTACATATTCATTTTCCTTTCCCAGGCTATAGTTTCTCCAGATTTCACACCGCACTAATACCTGTCTGCACTCCTCTGATTGAATCGTTCACGCTTCATTATTTAAGCGCAGGGAATTCTAAATAGCAGTTCCCACTTCATGTGCTCTTCCCTCGCAGGGCAAGCTACCATCTGCCGTTCCCTGTCTCTTGAGGAAGAAACACCTTCCACAGAAAGGAGCCAAAAAGCTCCTTTCACGGCTTCATTTCACACTAAGAAAGATTTTTTAATCTTATTGCACGTGCTGGTTCCAGCAGAACTTGCTCTCAGGTAAAAATTTAGCCTTGTATATTGACGCAGTTTTAATAATCCCTTCTTTAAGGAGCAGAATGAGGTAAAAATTGAGAATATGTGTTTTCCTCAAAGGTTTTGATCTGTCTCAGACAAATCCTCAAAGATACCCACCAGCAAAAACATAGAATTATATTTCAAAGGAGGCTTTGGATTGCTATGAGAGACAAAAGGAGGGAGCCAGGAACTCCTAAGCATCCACAGGCATTTCTGTGAAGTTTTTAATAATGTGCTGGTAATGTGCATTTATAATTTTATCTGTTAATTTAAGAACAGTGACTTCTTTAGATTTATGTTACGAATGAGTTGTGTTTATAAAATCCCCAGAATACCAAAGAATGAAAAATATAAGTCTTTAGATTCAATAAGAAGTGAACAGTTATTTTAAACTAAACTGTAAAGTGGCAGATGTACAATCACTTCTACAAGTAATTGTAAATATTATTAAATACATTGTACCTGGTATGTCTTTAAAGTGAAAATTTTATCCAGACACCTTTTGATAAGGACTAGGAAATCCTTTCCTGGCTTTGGGATGTCCAGATCATGAACTTTTGTCTCTTTTTTAATCACCACGCTTAGCTGTTGCGGCACACTCAAAGCTATCAAACTGCAACAAGGTCTTTTACCATCTCATACTGGCACACTCTTCACGCCAGTCCCTCTGCTGCCTTCTCCTCATCTCTCCTCCTCACTCAGGGCATGCTCTCTCGCTTCTTGCTCTCTCTTCTTCTTCCTCAGCTGCTCTTTCTTCATCAGCTCTCAACCCCTTAACTTAACCAGCCAAACCTGCACCTTTTCTAAATCGACCAACCGCCCCTGAAGCCAACCCACAGTTGTATTTTATCAGTGCTAATTAACCCAGCTTCATTCTTCTACACTCAGCCAGACACACACCTGTAGGGTATCAATCTCTGTTCCCCTCCCAGCAAAGGGGCTGGTATGGCACCCTATTCACATATTCATGTATTTCTTTTTACTCCTCTCATCCCTTCCCAAGCAAGCCACACCAACACCAAATTTTCCCTGGGGTACACCACCTTCACAGAAGAAAAGTGGTTACATTTTTAGTCTGAGATGTAGGATGGCTTTTGAATAGTAGATTCGATTTAAGCACACACCTGCCTTCCTGCTTAAAATTCACACAGATCTAACTTGCAAATCCGTAAACGGCAGCACTTTTCTCCTATCTCCACTCAAACTGCCTACTGGGCTCATTCCAAAACTTTAAAATAAAGATAATATTCTCATATTCATAATATTTGCTTCTCAAGAGGTTACGTTGCTCAAGACATTATTCTTTTTGCATGGATTGCAACTGTCCAATGCCAACTTAAATAGCAACAAAAGTTGCTGCAGGTGTTTCAGCACAGAGGCACTTCTGCCAGGCTTTCCCTAGACATCACCACCCTTTCTGGGTACTTTATTAAAGCCTTAATTATGAAATAGAAAACTATCATATAGTTTCCTCATTTCTTCCAATAGAAGAAATAGAAAACTATCATACAGTAACCCAATTTCTTCAGAGTGATAAAAAGATATTCTATGTATATATTATTCTATATAATAGAATATATGAGATATTCTACCAAGTTTTATACTGAAATCTGAAAATGGCTTTTACCACAGGCTCGTTTTACCTTCCTACCGAGTACATTGTCTCATTGAGTCTGGAGCT
The DNA here is from genome assembly GCA_035590215.1 of Microhierax caerulescens. Taxonomy (NCBI): domain Eukaryota; kingdom Metazoa; phylum Chordata; class Aves; order Falconiformes; family Falconidae; genus Microhierax; species Microhierax caerulescens. Next base: position 28,186,954 of record JAVJGJ010000030.1, read on the forward strand.
GCTTGGCCTTTTCCATCACTTTGTGCTGAAACCAAGCATCTCCTCAAGGATATTCCCAAAGTTTCCAGATTGGTTTTCATGCATACTCTGCTATTCTTTCTGTCTTAATTGTTTTCAGAGACTGTCCTTCTGCCTTTTTATGATTCTGCCACCCAAAGACCCGTTTATACTATACAAACATTACAGGAAATCTGTCTGGGAATTCAAGGCAGGATTCAGGCTTGCTAAGTGTTTTAGCTCATTTAGACTTAAAACAGAGTTCTGGGGACAACATCTTTGTTTCAATCCCTGTTTATCCCCTCCCAGTAATTCACTGTTTCTTACCTGTGGGAATAGTCTTCAAAAAGCATACACCGATTTCTACACGTGAAGTTTCCATGTTGCACAGCAGTGCGAAGTCTCCCCAGTTTATTGCAGAGACTACAAAAATATTGTCAGATTTTCTGTGCATTTCAAATCTCAGTTGTGTTGAAGGAGTCATTGATTTGTTGTCCACAAGATGGGGCTTCTACAACAAAGATCTTTGTATCCAAATTCAAGATTATGATGTAAGAGCTATGAATGGCATCACAGGTGACAAGAAGACTTTTAGCCCATATTTTCAAATTCCGGCACGGGAACAGTATTCACAAAAGGAACCCCACTCCCATTTCTTGTGTAAGAACAATAATCCCTCAGGAAACCAAAACAGCAGTGAGTGATTTTATCTCGTCCTTAACCCTTGCACTGTGCTGGTGCACAGCTTACGAGCCAGAGGACTCACAGGACGACTGTAACGCACCATCACAACCGTCCTGCATCTTGCAGAAATTCTGTAAGGTCACCTATTTCTGCAGGAGCTTTTCTGTAAAGATATGCAGCTCAGAACACCAAATGAAGTGTACGTTGTTTCGAGACATTTCCTAAGGCAGTATAGCCTAGTACATGTCTTTCTAAAGCAGTCTGCAAGTCCACTGTTAGGATGTTCCTGTTAAGGGGATAACACCCCCCAAAAAAAGTTTGAGAAAGTGGCTCCGCAGAGTCTGTAATTTCTGTAAACTTAACTGAAAGAGGGAAGTTTGTTGTTGACAAAACCTGACTGTACACATGCTCTTCAAAATAAACAAAAAATAATTTATTTTTAGACACAAACATTCTGAAACTTTTTTGTTTGTTTTCAAAAATGTAGGGGTAGACTTACAGCACCTTTAGCCACCTTGTTGCAGTGTGTGGGAGGTGTTTGTTTAAACAGTATGTGATTTGTTCTGCTAAAAAAAGGCCTCCTTCCTCCTTTGCCACGTAACTAAGCTTGAACAACCAAGATTTTCATGTCATCTAGGTATCCCCACAGAACCAAAACCAGGACAGACTAACTGGGATTGTACAACTACCTTCTTGTAGTACTAGAGAAATCAGGAAGACAACTTATGATAATTCCTGTTTTCTGCATGACGTAGTTTTTTTCTAATTTTTTTTGTAGGAAGCACGGTATTCCATCAGACAACAGAACTGTTTTGAGCACGCAAAAGCAAATATCGGTCTAAATTTCCAGCCTGCTCTCCCTCCAAGAGAAGGATGTACACACAGGGACTATTCAAAAAGTAAAACTGAATCCTAAGAAGAGGAAACATTTCTGGACAGATGTTAATTTCCAAAAGACTAACTCCTCCCCAGCGCCAGAGGCATTCACTCACTATCACCTAATACTTTTTGTACAAAATCTTCAGTGGTTCCTGCTTGCATTCCTTCTGCTCCATCTCCAGTAACTTGCCTTCTGCAGCTCAGCTAGCTAAGCTGTCACACACCAAAGTTTCAACTGGAAGCGCAAAACAGCACCCTTCAGAATCATCGTCTGCAGAAGCACAAAGTAAGAAAATCAGATTAGGCAGGAATTACACGGAGAAGGATACAGAGCGATGGCACGCTACAAACTGAAGTCAGTGACGCTGTGTTACGAAAAAGCAAGGACATGAAGTTTGATACGTGGCATTTTTCACCTACCAAATAACATTCTCTTTACTCAACACTGAGGTTGTAACTGGAGTACTCTGTCCTTTGGATGCCACACTTACTGAAAAAGTGGACCAAAGGAAGAGTCTGAAGGTCAGTGAAATGTATGGGAGATTTACAAATCGTGATCCGTGAGGAAGGACTGAAACAAAGCCCTCAGACACCTAAAATCGCTGCAACAATGCAGACGGGACATGTAATAAAGAATTTGACTTGTAGCAATCTTAGATATTAGGGAAAATTTTGAAATTGCAAGGGATTAGTACAGAGTACCTACAGACATCATTCAGTATCCAGAAAGTTTCAACAGTTTTCTATCATGGAATGACAAAGACATAGGTGATCTTGGACTGGGACAGAGTTATATGTCAGACGGCCTCAGTCCACAGATTTCACATGAATCTTTCCATGCATCGTTTGATCACTCAAATGATAGAAGATATATAGAAGATATATATAAAATAATATATATATAAAAAAATATAGAAGACCTATAGCTACCTACAGGATAAACCCAGAGATTTTAAGCTACAGGAAAAATGGTGGAAAACAGACAAACTGGAAGACTTAGGAGGAGGTGAGGAAGAGCTGTTTCCGTGCAGCAGAAAGCACCTTCAACTTGGAAAAATGATAAACACCCCAACTCAGTTTCAGAGAGGAACACACGTTTTGGATACTACTTTACTGTTGAACTGAAAGCTTTGCGAGGAACAAAAAGCCTCCAAGGTAAAAGTGAAATTCAGATGAAACAATATCATGTTCAACTTCATACCGGTCAGTAGTTGAGGTAATTTTGGCTTCTGGACCTGCTACTCCAAATATGTCTCTTTTCCCCATGTCTTGTCCAGAATGTCCCTGAACCCGCAGTGATGGTACCCGACGACTAACAAACTGGCCACTGGTGAACTCTGGATAGAGCTCACTCCCTGCAATTCAGAAAGTATTTACACACAGCAAAAAGTGAAGAAAGACCAACACTTCAATTAAAATTTAATTTTTAATTAAAATTTATTAAAATAAAATTAAAATTTAAAGATGCATTAAAATGTAGATTTCTGTATATGGAATCCCCATTACGTGTTGAATACCAGCCCAGTACTCGAGGGTCCCAAAGCTGGTCTGGGGGACATGTCGTGAAGTCACACTGCTGCTCAAACCCAGCTGTTACCCTGCAGTAACTGTGATTCCTTCATATTCTGCTCTTGGGAACTTCACCGCCCATTCTACTGACCCAGTTTTTTACCTACTGCCACATTTTCCTACTGGCATTTTCTAAGGATATAACGAAGAGTGGGAATTAAAATATCACAGCAGTAATGCATCTGTTGTAAATCACCTGAGAGAAACGAAGCCATATAAACCACTCTGGAACCTTTTGGGATTGTCTGTATAGAATCTACTGCAATTAAAATCATTCCTGAGACATTTGAGCTAATCTGCCTTTCAAGGCCTACAGCAAGCCAGATTGCCAGGTAGTAATTTCCAGTGCTAAATTATTTTTGCATTTTGAAATAATTTCCTAATGTCTACCTTAAACCTCCTACCACAAGTCTGTCACCTCTTGCCCCAGACCCACTGAACACGAAGCAAAAGATATTTCTTCCTTCTGCAAAGAAACTTTTTACATTTTTGAAGATCACCACTTTTCTCAATACCTCCCTTTTCTTTAGACTGAACAACCCTAATTCTTTCAGTTTTTCCCCTTAGATCATGTTTTCTAGGTCTCTGATCATTCTTGAAGTCAAGACTGTGGTAATGTGGTACGCCGAGAAAAAGGAAAACTGACTCCTACACAAAATTCACCATGAAGCTGGGTGACAGGGGGGTTGTTTGAAGAGGTTACTGTTGTATGATGTCTGCTTTGTTGTCTGTTTTTTTAATGCCAAAATACACGTTCTTTTTCTTTGTGACATATGGTGTAGGTGCCCCAGTGCATGAAGCACATAGGCATTGCACTCCTTGGTGATAAAACATATCAAATCTGGGGAAAACAGTTATTACGGAAAGCAACTGATTTATGCTAATAATGGAAAATATATCCTTACATAGATGGTATCTTTGGGATAAATTGATATAAGTGGTATCTGTGATAGCAGGATAATTTAAGGTGAAGTTTAAGTAATTTTTAGAAACATGAGCAAAATGCTGCATCACAAAGTGCATTCCAGGCAAATGTATTAGTTCCATAATTGCTTTCTAGTGCTGCATTCATTCACTCTCTCTCAGAAAACAATACACAATTGTAAGATATAGAGAAATGTCTATGGTTCAGCTGAAATTAACAAAACTAAAAATAATCATGTGCATTTTAGAAGATGGTATTTTCTTTATCACCAGATAAATTAACTCAGTCATTCCCATAAGCAGATTCACATACATTATAGAAGAATGTCATTTACTTCCATTCTTCAGAGGCATACAAGGCCTTTTTTCCCAGAAGAAGGTTTTAAAATTCTAATGAGCCTTATTCATCAACATTACCTGAGCAAACAGTGCTATCTCTGAACCTATGGGTACCATGGCATGGAGAGATTTCGCTCAGAAGTTGACTGGGCTTCTGCATATGAATTGAGGAAACAATCTTATCCAAAGAAAGATAAGACATAATAAGAGATGATAAGTGCTGGAAAAACAAGCCTGATGGAAGAAAAGGAAGTGAAAACACTTTTCCAAGCCGAGGACAGAAAAGGTCTTTCAAAAACTTCTGTTGAGTGTGACACAGTAAACATACCCAAAATGTTGTCCAACAGTAACATGACCATGGATCATGTAAAATTAAGCCACAAAAGAGTCTTTTACCTACAAACTAGGCAATTTATGATGTCAATTTTGCAAAGAAACTATTAGCAAGAAAGACTTTTCACATATTCAGCAGATTTAAAATTTTTTAACTCAAAAAGAAAGGGATTTTTCAGTAAAGCTATCGCTCCTCATCTCTGGCTAGCTGGTATGAGCCTTACGAATACAGCATCACATAACTTGCCTCCCCTCATATCAAACCCCATCAAAACAAAACATAACATTCAGTTGTTTGCATCCTTTAAAAACATTTTTCATTCATTTCCATTTTGTTTTTAAAAATACATTTCACTTGGAAGATGCTAGCTGGTTGGAACAGACCTGGCTATGACATTGTTGTATCGGGAGGCAAATTTCAGACTATCCCATTTTCATTCTGATAAGAGATTACAGCCAGTTGGTTAAATGTTTACAGGTAAGAAAAAGTTTAATTGACTTAGGTTGCCAGTTCTGTATTGACATTAATCCGATACAAAAATTTGTATTTGCATTCATCTTTTCTACTGGTAGCATCTATGCAGCCCTAAACCACTACGTGGTTCTTTCCTCCATCTATAGGATCATTTTAAGGCGCTCTCTAGAAAATCCAGCCTGATAATTACTTATTCCCGAAACCAAGAGGGGGAAGCAAAACCAGAGAGGAATTAAGTAATTGGTTAAACTGTCCTATGGTTCTGCTGGAACAGAGAAACTGTACTTTCAAGTCATATCCTCTCAGAAAAAAAAAGAGACCATATAAAACCTACTTGTGAGCTGCCAAATCTGTATGGAACAAGGATCTCTTAGAGTATGAACAGCTCATAGACGGGGGCCTGTGCTGTCTTGGTCGATAACCTTACTTGGTCCTCTAGTCACCTCTACTGTTCTGCATGTGCAAGGCTCACCGCATGTCTATTGCCACAACAGCAGATCCTTCCAAGCAGCCTCTGTACTTACAAATAGCATCTGCAGAAAGCAGGTACAGTGAAGCCTGCCAGGTCTGTTCAGTTTGCTGCAACTTAATACTAAGAAATGGTGAAAACAGCTCATTCCTTCTCTGGACAAAAGGCTCCCATCAAATAGTTCCTGAGCAATAAGGACAAACAGACTCTACCCTGAAGAGCTTTCCAGCATCTTCTCGTCTCCAGGCTGCAAATAACGTGGTAGCAAAATGAGCGGCCTCACAGTCAGACCACAGCACGCACAGAGATATTAAAAGACAGTATTTGTAAACACATGAATTTTTCCATGCTCCGCCTCCTGGACCACTGTGCAACTTCTGAGCTGGTGTTGCAAAGCCATTATTAACAACCCACCTGCCCTAACAGGAGTGAATGGCCTTAGAAAACAAGTGGCTTAAACCATCTGTACTTTGAAGAATGCAGTAACGACTGGTAATAGCTCTTGCTCGTTCAGCGCTCTCACGGGTGCGGAGCCTGCCATGTTGCAGAGCCAAATGTGAACTGCTGCATCCTCTTTGGTCTCCGGTAGGGTCCACCATGAAAAGCAGATCTCTTCTGGCATTTGACAAGTTTCCAGGTTTTAAACAGAGCCCAGATCTGGAGCATCCTGTACCTACTAATGGGGAAGTTTTAACCGAGCTCAGCAGTTACTCCCTTTGGAGATCTGCCTCAAGGTAAATGCAACATCCGTATTGTGGGACCCCGGAGTATATCCTAGCTATGTCCTGACTGCCTATCAGGATGAGGCCAAATACCTGTGTTTGCACGCTGGTTTCCAAAGGAAGGAAATCTCGGCACGCCAGCCAGCAGGGAGGCAGCGCACGCTCCCACAGGACCTCCCCACCACACAGGACCGGCGCTGCAAGGCGCAGCGTGGCACGTGCCCGTGCTCTGCACTGAGCTACGCCAACGACACCGGCCAAAGCTCCACCGAGAGAATAAACCATGAAACAACAGCTGAATAAAAAAAGTCTTTCCAGTTGCCGGTGATCTTGTTCCCCATGTTGCTGCTGCACAACTAAAAATACCACTAACTGAGCTGGAGTCTCACCACCAGGCTCTCACAGCAGACAGCTCTGACATTGCCTTCACCTTGAAATCATGACTGGGTGAGGCGGCGGCTCGCTGGATCCTCTCCCACGACTGCTTGCCTCATTCTGTTAAACCAAGTCAACACACTCATCGGATAAACGCCCAAACGACCAAGTCACGTACAACAGTCATTATTATTTACGGTACCCCATTGCAAAGCCTCTCCGTCATGAGCAATGCTCACAATTCCTGCACCATTTTTATTCTGTTTCTTAGAAAAGCCTAGAACTGTGTCTGAACACCATAAATGCCAGCAATAACTCTTCTATTGCTGCACATCCTACACTGCGGCTGTTTAGGTTATCCATGGATAAGCAGCAAACCAAACCTCCTAAACAGTAACAAAACGAAATCTTCCAGAAAAGAACTCGTCCAGATCATCAGCAAAAGGCATGTTCACAGACTGAGGTCCACCACAGGACCTCTCAAATGCTCCAGTAATGGGTGTAGAGCCAAGGTTACTGGGAGCAACTGGTTTGTAGATACTTTAACCTAAGATGGGAGGTGCGGTGCAAAACAGGCCGGCCAGGCAGCAGTAGGGAACTCGGCGAGAACATGTCGCCAGGCAATGCTCTAGCAAACCCAGCCGCCTGCATCTGCACCGACTTTGCTTCACTTAAAAACATACTGGAACGAAAACGGGTTTGCAAATATTACCGGCGGTCTGAATCTGAAAGCCAGGGAAATTGAGGAACCGTCCCAGATGACAAAACTGGAAAGAACAGTTAAAGGACCAGCCTGCAAAGGAAAAATAAAGGGTCATTCCCCTCTGTGCTGGGTGAGAGAGGGGGGGCAGCCCCTTGCAACTTGCATGTCTCTACACTTACCTGTATTCATACACAAGCACTAATAGTTTTTGTATGAAGAAAAGAGCTAAACGGAGGGATTGTCCGAGTGTCTGCTTATCACCTACGCACCCGGCCGGCACCTTCAGGAACATCCAAGTGCCCGGTGCTTTTTTTGGTCCACACTGAACGTCCAGCCCCGGCAGCGGCGAGCCGTGCTCCGCGCAGCGCCGGCGCGGCCCCCTGCCCTCCCCGTGAACGCCGGAGGGGTC
>JAVJGJ010000030.1:28205479-28226256 GCA_035590215.1 Microhierax caerulescens
AGATATTAATGGGAAATTACTAAGCTCGAATGTAAGTGGAAGGGATTAATTGTTTCCTGACAAAAAAATATGTATCAAGTATTGCAGTTGCATCCATATATCTTCAATTTAGCTTATGAAATATGACTCAGTCATTGCTTTAGTGTCTGCCTCAGAGCTCTGTAATGTTAAAGAGATATATAAAGATATATTTATATAAATAGATATATCTATTTGGAGACCTTGCCTTGAGGCACTTGTGTGGAGAGTGGCATCCTTGAAAGTATATTGCCCTTCTTGGAAGGAAACAATATCACTTTTAAAATTCAAGAAAAAATACTTAAATTAACTGTTAATTCTTTTCCAGGTTAGTGCTTTTTCACCTCTTAGTTCCTGGGTCTCTGAGGCTCTATAGCAGGGGTCCTCAAACTTTTTAAACAGGGGGCCATTGTGCAGATTAAGTGGCAGGCAGTCATCTGCAGCTGCTTGGTTTCCCCCCCCAACCCCCGGCGGGGGGGGTTCTGTAAATACTGGGGGGACGGACTGAGGACCCCGGGGACCCCTGCTCTATGGGCTGTTACTAGCAGTACTCACAAGAGCTAATAGAATCCCATCTGTAGACATTAAACTGAGAATACAGGTCCACACCTCTGCTTGACAATTGTTAGGGATCTGCAAATTGGAAATTAGTAAGAAGCACTGTGTAGGTCTGTCCTGAGCTAAGAAAACTCCTCTGCCTGCCCCGATAGAGCCATGGCGCTTCAGCTAATGGCACCCACGTGATGCTGCAGTGGCTGTGATGGCACGGTACCCTTCAGTGGCTGGGTTGAGTTAGGTGGTGGCTGTTGGTCCAAACCTGAGTGAGATGCTCAGTTGCCCTCCCACCCTGCCCTTGACTGGAAGTGGTAACGTGGTACTTAATCCATGGGAGTTGGATTCGTACAATAACTTGCCTGGAGCTCTGGGTTGTGTATAATCCTTCCAGCCAGTTGTCTGTAAGAACCAAAAATGAGGTGTAAGAAGGGATTTTCCGTTATGTCTGAATTTAAACAAACTCTCTGGAATTTCTAAGAAGTGAAGTTGTAGTTATTTTGTTGTGTGGGTAAAACCACTGAAAGGAAGTTTAACAAAGAATGCCTGTTCCTTTTGTAAATATGGTGAGTTTCTTGATCCACAGTAAATGGAGTCAGGTATACAGAAACACAATGTTTAATGAATATTTAGTTTTATTTTTACAAATTCTTTAGGAAAGAAGAAAATAACATCCACACAAAATTTCACACTTCAAGTAATCTTTGTTTTCCTCTATCAACTGTATTCTTGTTCAATGAGTAACCTGTTTTTTCCTACCTCCCAGAAGAAGCAAGATGACCTAGATCTAGAGTTTCCTGGGGAAGAGTTCACTTCACCCTATATATAGCTTCTCCTGAAGTGTCTTTATGTAGCTGTCACCTACTTTGAGCTGATAAACTGAGGAGAAAACAGCTATAGTTTAGGCTGATGTAGAAAGGGAGGGTGGTTTATCCTTCCTCTTACTTTGGGGTTTATTAAATACATCTTACACACATGCCACTGTCAGGATTCCAGCGTGGTGAAGGCCAGACTTCCAAACTCCCAGCTGCAACATACAGAACTTCACGTCTCTACGTCTGTGTGCTCTGGCTGAGTAATGACCAAGTACCTCTTGGTTAACGAGTGGATTAGATCACGCCCTGGTGCTGGCAGGAGTTTTTGCAGTGGACTCTGAACATGATATCCTGGGGTCAGAGTGTTCTTTGCTCTGGTCAGATCGTGCAGATGCGATATTCCTCCAAGCAGCGCTGCTGGCGTGGTGGTATTTTTATTGGAAAGCAAAACCTGGGAAAATGGTATGACATATGTAGTATCAACTATGTAATAGATGCTACCAACAGGCTGTTGGTGTTGAGGGATCAGACAAACGTTTTCACCTCGGGGTAGCGAGTCAATTGGTGAACAGTACTGTAACTTGAGGGAAACTTGTCCGCCCCTTAGGCAGTGTAAGGCTTTTTTTTTTTTTTTTAAAAAAAATATAGGATAGTTTATCTGAGTCAGTATGTCAGCAACTTGAACTGTTTGGGCTTCTGCAGCCTTTCTAGGGCGAGAAGGGGACTTTCCACACCCTTAAAGAAAGTGCTGCTGCCTAACATCACCACATACTCCTCTCCTGGGGCCTTTAGCACACCGGGGTGGGTGCGGATGGAACCCATCGGTGCTCCCGTGCTGGGGTGTCTACTGCTCTGGCGTGTGGGAAAGCTAGCATCTGCCTTTGTTTAACTTGATTGGAGGCAGGATTCTGCTCTAACACTTAAAAATAATGGCTTTGACAGACACTGCTTGGGCGTGAACATAGTTGAGGCCAAAGTCGAGGCTTGGAGGCTCTCTCTGTGTTCAGCAGACCACAAGCTGAAACCAGACAAAAATGTGGCGTGCCTCGGGATCGGCACGGTGTGTGTCCCATGTTCCTGGCGCAAGGAGGTCTGATCTAACCTTCTGCTTCTGCCAAAAGGGATTGCTTTGCTTTTCTCTCCTGTTTTCCACTTGCACCCACGTGCTCCACAGTCGCTTCTTGGTGGCTTTGGTGCTTATCTCATCCCTCAGTGAGTCAGCTCGTACCCTTGAAGTGTCTGAAATGGGTTCTCTTGCTCTTACTTTTCTCCTATCGGATTAGTAAACTGAATAGACTTCCCAGTGGAGATTGGATTTATTTGCTCTCTTTGCCTTTTATATATTGCATTTTACATTGTGACATCTCTGGAAGGGTCTAGAGGTGTCAGGTTATTAGATGTTTGCTATTACCACCAAGTATTGCAGGAGTTTTGGCTTCTTCATGTCACAATTAAGGATACGCTCAGCCTTAACTGCATACCAGAGCACGCCCAGAATGAATCTCTGATACTGGTTTGGGCAGTGAGTGCATTTGGGAATGGTCTGTACATGAAATGTGGTCTAAAGGTGCCATTTCTAACTTCAGTGGGGCAGTGACATCAGTTGGAGGGATTTTGGTGCTTCAGGACAAACCTCTGATGTAGACAAAGCATTAATCCTGTTTTTCTTGGATATGATCTTTATGATTTAAAAAAAACACACCAAAACCAACAGGAACACAAACAACAGAATGTAATAAAAAAAAAATATAAATCTACCACAGCTGCCTTTAAAGAAGCTTGGATGCTTTTCCTCACCATTTTCTGTTTTTTTTTTTTTTTTTTTTTTTTTTTTTTAAAGAATCTTCATCAACGTTACCTAGCAGTTCATGGGTATGTTTGCTAAGTACAGGAATGGGTGAAGACTTCCACAGCCTGTTCATGTTGTGCAGCAGACTGTGATATCCCTTGGGACACAACTGATTACAGTAGCATCATTCATCTGCATTGTGGGGTGCTGCTCTGCTTCGTTCCTCACACAAGCCTTCCAGTTATGACTCTGTGGATGGTTTCCAAAGTCTGAACATAACTTGGCAAGCTTTGTCACTGCTGTTAGGAGTTTGATTACCTTTGTGCATACGTATGTGAGGACTGCCAGTGTATGTGGCTTTTAATAAAACAACCTCCCTGTTGCCTAAAATGTTTAGAATGAAGAAATTATATAAGTATGCAAGAGCAGAAGCTAAGTTGGGCCACCTCGATTTGGCTGCCTGGTTCCATTTGTTGTGCCTCCTTATTCTAGAGGCCACTAGTTTCCTGCTGGAGTCAGTCTTCTTTAAAGCAAATGGAGTGACAAACTCCTATTTCAAGAAATAAATCTGAGAAACAAATCTTGCAGCTTCTTTATGCATCTAGTTATGCAGTGTTACCTACTCTTGTCATTTCTGTGGTCATGCCATGCTCTTGCATAGCTCGAACCCTCTTGCTCAGAGCCTTTCTGTTCAGGCTTCTGAATTTGGGACCAGTAATGCTGAACATGAGCAGAAAATACCATCTTTATGGTGGGGTTTTTTTGATTTCATGAATTAAGTTGGGTCAGGCTTAATTTTGGCTTGGAGACCTAAAAAAAAAAAGCTTGAAAGCCACAGGGGCTGGGGCTGCTGGGGCAGCGAGGGACACCCTTCCTTGTTGGACACCAGTAAGCAAGCAGCCCAGCATGCTGTCGGGGCCGTGAGGCACTGCAGAGCTGTAGTAATAGGAATGAGACTGCTTGCTGCCACTAATGTTTCCACAATGTATCGTTGGTTTATTTCACAAAATATGCTGGCCAGGTTTCAGTTTAAATACAGTGAGAATATTAAGTATTTAAATCACACCAGCAGCTGTTGCCCTTTCTCCTTTAAAAAGACTTACGTATCTCGAGCTTGATGCATTACTCATTTTTTAAAAATCCTAGATGCAGGATGGTTACAGTGTTCAGCAATGAAGTGCCTGTATATCAGCATAGAGTGCAATAATCCTATGTATACTTGTTCACCAATGACCTTATGTTTTGCTTGCCACAGGCCAAATCCTTACCAGTGGTGCAGCTGCCAGGTGCTACTCAAGCGATACAAATGGGTTTGTAAAGCTGGAGACTTCACAATGTGCTAAAACTTCCAGCTAGCATATGGTCGTCAGAATCAGGTTTATAAAGGTGTTTCTTTCAGCCCTGCCTTCACTTCGCTTCTACCTGTAGATTGTGCTGCAGGAAAGGTTTGGCCAGGAACCTTTGTGCTTCAGCTGTAGGTGTTTTCCACCAATGGTCTATCAAAAACCCAGCAGAGATCAAACCAGAATTGCTAATGGAAGATTACTTTGTCCAAAAATTACTTTTCTAACTTTGAAAGCTTTTGCTTTGTTAGTGTCGACAGTGTCTGCAGACATTTATAATAGGCTCAACAAAAGGAGGCTCAGATTTAATGAGTGTTATCTGCTGTATTTTATTTAAATTAGCTTTGAGTTAAACATGACAAGCAGTATTGCTAGTTGTTCCACAGCATCATAGCTTATATTAATTTGGATAACAGCTGTGTTTAGCACAGTGTTGGAAATTGCATATTAACAAATGTGTGAACTGGATGGTTTTCTGGTGTCTGAACAAGGGGATGTATGGATAGTTATGCATATGCTTAGTGAAGTTGTTTTCTGCAGGTAATATACAATTTTTGCAAGGTACTGGTCAAGCTCTGCCCTTGCTGCTTCTGCAGGAGCCTCTTTGATCAACTGAGAACTATGGCTCAAACTATCTCACAATTGTAGATTATTCATGGCAAATTTGCACCTGTTATTCTTGTACTGAACAGATCTTAGCTGCTTTCTGATGTTTACTCTCCTGATTTATTTAGAGAACAGTCCTATATCCCTTTCAGCCTTCATTTTTCTAGGCTAACACTTCTATTTTTATTTTGTTTGTTAGTGGATATGATATTCAAGCAACTTGGTTTTCCTAAAAAACAGAATCTCTCACCCCCATAGTTAAACTAAAACAAAACAAAAAGAAAAAAAAGAAGATTAAAGCAGGGCTTATTTTAAGTGATTGAGGGATCATTGACTGCTCAGCATCTTGCAGTGAATTTTGTCATGGTGACTGATAATGGAAGTGAGAGATAACATTTACTTTAAATCTGCAGAACATGCAACTCACAAGTGCAAGGGGCAAGCACTTGTCATGCACTGTTAGCCATTACCCTTTCTCATTGGGGTAAACCATTCCATAACGTGCTGGAGATCTCACCAGGAATCCAGCATTACCTAAAGTGATACAAAAAAATCAAGGTCAGGCCTGTAAGTTACTTCAAGGCTAATGTGTCTGTAGCAAGCTTCAGCAGAGCGAGGAAACTTTCTTTAATCTGATCTGCCAGTCTGAAGTTGCTCCTTAGGCTACTTGCTGTATGGCTTTCAGCAGATTTTATTTGAACATTGGACTCATTTTTGCCAAAGTTCATGGGGAAAGCCATGCCTAGGCCTTTTCTGCCCTCAAGGAAGCACCTAGAGCTGCCCATCTCCCAAGATGCTGGGTTTATTCCTGCTTCTACTGTATGATTCAAAACAATAACAGAATAAAAAAGTGTTTGCTGGATGCAGTAATTTCTGTTCACGTCTTTACTGTAGCGGAGATCTGCCTGTAGGAAAGGAGGTATTCTGAATAAAGACAGGAATTCGGGCACATCTTGTTACCTTGCCTATTGGGTTCAGAGATCAGTGAGCAAATCTTTTAGTGTCCCCAGGGAAGCACCTTCCCTGACTTCACTTAACTGCAGTGGTGTATAAAGAGACCAAGTAAGTTCAGCCCTGTAGGTCCCTGGACTTGGAGGAGCGGCACTAAATGCCATCTGCTTCCCAGGCTACTCTGCTGCTCCTGCTGCCTCTCGGCGATGCATTTGTGGGGTGTCCCTTTGGAGACTTTACGGTGAGCTAAAAAGTCTACAAAGATAACTAAAATTTCTTTGTAGCAATTGACGATATTTCTGGTTATGGAATTAAAATCTGAGCAGGGAGCTTCTTTTTCTCTTCTCTTCAAGCCTGTCTAGCTATTACAGTTACATCTGTAGTTACACTCTAATGACTCCCAAAGTAACAAAGCATATTCCAGACTAAATGTCATAAATTAAGTCTAAAAAACTCCCAGGGTTTTCTTAATAGCTGTTTTGCTGTGGCTGTGTGTGTTTGGTGCTGGTTTTTTTGTTATTGTTTTTCTTTTTTTTTTTTTTTTTTTTTTTTTTCCCCCTCCATGATAACATACCTGATACCTCCATATTTACTGCCTCAAAGTTCAGTGTTACTCTGTTCCAGTGTTTTATTGTGACCACAATTTGTGTGCGTATAAACTGGCAAAACTTATTTTTGTTATCATGTTGTAGCAGGACATGGTTATTCCACTGTAAACATTAATGCAGGAGAATATGGTAAGTAGAAGTATTTCTATGTATCTTCATGAAGCTTGAAAGACTGTCAGTAGCATAGTGTTAATGACATCAGGCTTTGATTTCTGACTGAGGGGTATCAAAAGTAGCGTATACCTCACCTATGGTAGAGTTACACTTCGGTGCTAGGCCTGAGCGGATTAGTTGTACCCATGTGTCCGAACTGGAATATTTGAAAGTCACAGGTAATGTTCTTGGGAAGTCAGTGCGTTTAAACATGTGCAGATAACCTTTGTATTTCCATGTGATCTTCTCAGCTCCAGCCCTAAAGCTGCATCCATCTCTCACTGTATTAGGTGTTCAGAGTTTCTGGTGTACTGCACGCAACGTGGAAGATCCTTCATTGCGTATGGATGAGCTAAGGCTGGAGATCTCCAGGCTTTGCAGCTGCTGTCATATGGGTGTGTCAGGGTGAAATGGGGCTTTGTCTTCCAGCCAGTCAGTCAATATTCAGAAAAATGACCTCTCTGTTTTCGTGTCACTCCTCTCAAACAGTTTTCTGTTCTGAATTTTTTTTTTTGTAGCAGCTTGAGCCTCAATTCAGGCAAGTACTTAAGCTGATGCTCAAGTGCCACGTCCCTGGTAGTGTTTGAAATTCTTACCAAGTGTGCTACTGGGGTGGTTGTAGATCTTACTGCTACTTGCAGTCAGCAGGATGAATCCATTGTGGAAACCTCAAGTTTTCCTCAGAAAGCCAATTTCAGCGTAAATGAAGTTCTTGCCACCTTCCATGAGTGGGGGTGTAAGCAGGGAAACGGCCTGATGAATTGGAGGTTTTTCTTCATCCCATCGGGGCTGCGCAAGCTGGGATGGGAGCAGCGGTGGCTGCACAGGCTGGGATCTGTGCTCCCCATCTTCCCCCCTCACCCTTGCAGAGCCTTGTACCTGCTTCGGTTCCCCCTTCAAACCACCTACTCTGAAAGCACCTGTGCTGAAATGAACACAAGTATTTTTGCTGTAAAACGAGCACAGGCAAGATCCAAAGGCAAGTATCTAAAAAAAGCAACAACCCCAAACAGACTGAAAAGGCTGATTAGCCAGGTGGTTGCTTATACAGTTAGTGATGGACGTTGTACCCTGTTCATCTGTGAAGCCAAACATTTGTGGCTTGTCTTTGTTGCACTGGCAACTGGCTATATGTTTCATATATGGCAGTAAAATGTATTTTCTGGTGACGGATTAAAGAAATGGCCAAATGTTCACTGAACTGTCTCTATGCATTTAAAACTTTTAAAACAAGTAGGAAAAACACATTCTGGAAATATTTTGCTTGTATAACCCAACTCCTGAGAGAGCTATTTATGATTTTTCTACCTGTTCTTGGCACAGGACTTTTTTCTGTTAGAAGAGGTTTGACAGTTGCATGAGATCACACTTGGATTTTTGCCCTGCAAGCTAAAAACGCAGAGTCACTGCTTGTGAGGACAAGACTTTGCTGGAAAAAATAGAAACATTGCCCTTGTGTTCACTGCTAATACTGCATTGGAAAGTAGAGCTTCGTCAAGTTTTGGTGTGTCTTAATATCCATACAGTCATTCCTTGCTTTTAGATAGAGCACTGCTTCTAAAAAATCAACAAACCAACAGATTCAGTAAAATCATTTAATGCCTGAGACATGCCTTTAAGATTAATAAATGACCGGCTGAGATGAGCCTGAGTTGGTGCCTCTGGCTGTTTACAGCTGCTGCTCATTAACTCAGAGTTGAAATAATTAATGTTATTATCAAAGATGCTAAACAAATAGCCAAATTGCATTTTTTGTGTGTGCATTCTCACTGAAGTGGGAAATGGCAACGCGTGTGCACCTGGCAGAGGTGACAGTGTCTGCACGGTGCAGCACCCTGGGCTCTGCTGAAATCTCTTGTGTGCACCTGACCCTGGTGGGTCAGGGTGCTGTCGGTACCCCCTCCCGATTCAAACCCCATTTCCAGCTTCAAAATGTGGAAGAAATGACAGAAGCCTTCCCTTCCCCGCCAGGATCTGGCAGAAAGGAGGAGCTGTTGGCTGGGTGGGTGGCTGGGATGTCCCCACCAAGCCAACACACCACTGCCAGGAAGGAACACCCGGGACAGCCGCGCACTCACACTGTGTCTGAGGTGCCCTAATATATGGCAGACATAGGTGAGGCTTCACCTGTGCAGCTTCCTAGCAGGCTAATGCAGAAACATGCTTAAAACCCCCTCTGTGGTTAAGCTGTTGCAAAACTCCGTGTTGATTATATCCTTTAATTGGCCTTGGGAAGCCTCTTGGCGGCCTGTGCACAGCCCAGTCCCCTGCTGCAGTGCCTAGGCTGACGCTTCAAGCCACACACCTGGATCTCGGGGGCATCCACCCCGTGTTAGAAATTCAGACGCCATTAATGAAATAAAAAGGCCTGTGAATCTGAGTGTACCATCAAACTGCCAAGGTGTGGCGGCTTCCTGCTTGAGCAAGCATTTGTAATGGAGAATGGCTCTGTTAAAAAGGCAATTAACATATTTCCAATGGAGTATGAAGTTATGGGCAAGTGAAGTATAACACGGACTCCTGAGTTTTGAAACAAACCCTGTTGGCTGCCACACCAGCAGTGTCTTGGCTTCAGGTTTTTCTGCACTGTGCTTAATGCAGACCCAGCTCATCACCAGCCCCATGTGCTTCTTGAAGCTCTTCTGCAAAGGGACTGTTACCTCTTTTCTTCCCGCAAGTCATTTATCCTGGGTAGAACAATCTATCTTCTTTCTGTATGGTTTGGCAGAGGTTCGCACTGTGCAGGACTCCCACCCTGCTGAGTCCTTGTTTGCTGTGAGGCCCGATGGAAGATTCTTCATTGGGTTTCTGCTTGGCTTACCTTGCAGGCAGGGAGCCCGCTGGTAGCCCACCTTCCTGGGCGAGCACAGCTTGGCTGTGGTGCTTTGCCTCGTCGGCCATTCTTACCTGCTCCCTGCTCAAGGGGAAGATCCCTGGCAAGGTTTGCAGAAGCCCCCTCCCACGTTGCCTCTTCTGTGTATTTCAGTTGGGTAACAGGTTGTATCTCTTTATAAAAAGAATTACTATGTCCTTTTTCAAACCTCTTTTTTGGTGCTTGCTTGTGCAACTGGGTGGATACAGAAAAGCATTTTGTGTCCTTGCCATGCATAGTACCTCAAGGGTAAATGATCTGAGATAGCTGCTGTTGATCTGCCTGTTTGTTTTCATTATCAGTGTTACCTCTTATCTGAAGCTCAATTGACACCTCCCAGAAGAGCATACACGGAGCGGTGTTCTTATTCCAGCTGGGGCTGTTGGGTCTGTTTAAGGCCTGTTTTAGGAGCTTGATGGATGAGGACTTGCATTCGATATGATGGTTTTGGATGTATGTTGAAACTTGCTTTAGGCGAGGCTGTTAAATTGCGTTCTGGATAGCCCTCTTTGCCCACAGAGGATGCCTGCCCTGTTGCTGAACGATAATACCAAGGTAATTCCATACACTGGAGCCTAGAGATGAGATCATTCATCACTTGATTTCACTGACCCTTTGATATACTACTTTTTCTAAAATACATTCCTAGTTCTGTATAGCATTTCTCTGCTTTGTTTTCTGTTCTTACTAGCTCAGACTAGCACACTTAAATAGACATATACACAAATTTATACATGGAAGTACAGGCTGTATTTATACTTCAGCAGTCCTCCCCTGATGGATTGCTCACTTCTTCAGCTTACGTGTGTTTTGGTGTTTACACCCTGTTTTGGCCCTCTGTCCCCAGCCTGTCCTCTTGGCTGATTAGGGCTGATCTCTGTAATTTTGCTACCTTGTTCTTGAAGTACTTGGAAGGGCTGTTTTGTTCTTAGAATTGCCTTTAAGCTGACCTAGTTCTTGCCAAAAGATACATTTTAGCACTCTTGCTATATTTTAAGTGTTTGGAATCAAGGTTTCACAATTGGCCTAAGTCTTGACAGGGGCACTCATCCCATTTTCCTCTTGGCTGCCTGTTCCTTTGCTTTTCACGAGGTGCAGAGGCGGTTGGAGCAGCGTACCCGGAGCCAGTGCAGGGGAGGTGGCAGGACCCATGGCTCGGTGGCCGCGCTGTTTTAGACCCGCTGAAGTCAGCTGTGCCCTAATTCCCAGATTCCCTGAAACAGCAGCAGGAGGTGAGCAGGGGCTGCACGTGCTTGGCTCAGCCACGCTGAGTCTGTGGGCTCAGTTGGCAGTTCAGGGGACAGTGTGTGCTGTTACTTACTCTTTAGTGTGTTACGTTGCCCACCTGCAGTCACCTATATGCCTGTACTCTTCATTGGGTGCCTGCCTATCCCGTAATCCATATGAAGCCCTTCACGTAAGGAACTTGCACGGACTTGTCCAAGTGATGGAATGCTTTGGGGGTTATAGGATGGTAGGTTTGGGCCAAGCTCATGTCTCAAGAGTCAGAAGCACGTGTCAGCGTAAGGGGTTTTTTTTGTCTGCGTACCCACAGGTGAGTCAAAGTCTCCGAGTGAGTGGGGTGTGTGTGTGTGAGGGACATGATAGTGTTCAGGACAGATCACACATGGCTGAGGCCATGGGTTGAGTGGGGCAGGTTGTGAGCAAGCTGGTTTGTTGTGCTGCATACAGGACCTGGCATAGCAAGAGTCGAGGCTACCTGCAGACTTCAGGTATTACCCAGGATGATCAATACTAACCTTTTTAGCTGTTATCCCTTTGATTTATACTATAAACAAGTTGCACTGATTAACATTTACCCTTTCCAGAAGGTAAATATGTGTCTGAAGGAAGTGCTAATGATTCTCTTATTTCTGTGTGGACCTTTAGCCTTCTGTCAACTTTTCCATCATAGCTCCAGAGTGCTTCCTCCATCTCTTGAACTTGAATGCAGCCTCTGAAAAACATGTTAACAGGATTCATTTGTTTGGGATGTTCTTTTATTTTTTGCTTCCTGCTAGTCAGCATTTCCACAGCAGTAAGTGAATGGGACACAGTAGGTTCACTCTGTACCTTTCAGCAGAGGAGACAGTCCCAGAGATTTATTTGCTTTCAGCCTCTTCCACTACGGGACAGTTTTCTTCTTCCCAAAACTTCAGTTTTTAGTTATTGTCAAATCTGCTCCTCATTTCTCCAGCAGCTGTCTCGCTTGAACCGTAAGTGCTGTGCAACACAGCCATAGTACTGTAATAACGGTCTGCGCTTGCCAGGCATGAGAAGGGTTTTCTGCAGAGATAACCACTTGGCACGAGTAGGAGAGAACGTGTACCAGAAACGCAGATGTTGTGGTCTGCTGACGGGGTAGGGTGATCCGCATACGTTTGCTGCTCTTCTACTACCAGCTGCAGAAATGGCTGCTGGCCCCTTCAGCTGGATTTTCTCCCCTCCCAGCTGCTTTGCCTTGTAGTTCTTGGGGTGTGCAAGTCTTGGGAGGCTGCATTTTGTGCCTTGAGTGTTCTTAACTCAGTGTTTAGGTGCAGCTGTTCTTTTCTGGCTTTGCTCACTGCAGCAACTTGACAGAAAAGCTTGAACTTTTGTAAATTGTGTATGGATCTTGTCCTTCCATATATGTATATATAAAACCCCTATGAAAATAAACATGCTAGGAGCTGTAATAAGAGGGTTTTGTTATCTCTCAAGTTGTAGCCTGATGCTACTGTGAGTGGGGCTGTCTGGGGAGATGGAGTCAGTTCTCTGGTGAGCAGTTTGATGGTCTGGGATGTGTTGGTGCATGTTACCCACTTCCCTGAAGAAATTCACACCCTGATGTGTGAGGGTATCACTGCAGAAAGGAACAAAGACAGTTAAAACCAACATGAAGCTGGCGAACATGAGTTTGGTTAGTGGAACTGAACCGAACTGTACTCAGGGATACGGCCCTTGAATCAGAGAAGCCTGCTGTGCAGTCTGGAAATGTAAAAACTGCCTGGTTGTGTCAGGAGACTGTGCTTCCAGGGACTAATTACTGCTTTTTAATTACTGCTTTTTCCCCTACAACTCCTTCTTGCTAATCTTCTGTATTCGGGTTTGCAGTGGTGGTTAATGACATTTCAGAGCAGGTGACTGTGGAGCGGCAGGTGATCTCCAGCTGCCAGGGGAGGCTGGGTTTGCACTGGCCAAGCTGGAAAGGGCACCAGCAGCTATTTCCCTTGGCAGTAGGTAGCCTCTTTGGGTTTGTGTGACAGCACAGGTAAGGAGCTTGAAAACCAAGTCCCCTTCTCTAATAGCCCTTGTCACCATCTAGGAAAGCAGCACGCAGGATGCATCTAGCTTGTACCTCCTCTCTCTGCCTCAGCCCTATTTTCAGTAGCAAAGCTGAGCTCGGGGGACAGGTGACATTTTAAGAGTCGGCAGCCAGGAATTGCTTTCTTTCGTGGTTGCTTATCTTTTCCAACTGTTCAGATAAATGTATTTCTCAGTAATTTCAATGGGATAATTGTGAAAAATGCGAAGGACAATTTTTAAGTTTTACTGATAGCTTAAATGAGATTGTGCCATCACTGCAGCCCCACTGTGGCTTTCACCAAAACACACCTCCCCCTGAAATGGCGTATGACTCAAACGGGGTGTTGCTTCTTAATTGGTGTTAGCAGCTGGAGAAACGCCGTGTGGATTCTGCAGGTTCCTCTCCTCTGTTGCAGACTGTTTCCTTGGTCTGTTCTTATACTAATGACTGACCATATCTACAACGCCCAATTCCTACAGTGCCAGAATTCTTACTAATCCTTCCTTAAGAGCACCTTGGTGGGAAGTGTGTACAAACCTGAATGTGGCCCAGGTACAGGGGGGCCCTTACTGGGTTTTGGAGTATTGCTGTTCTGGCTATGGACCAGTACAGTGCTCATGCACACATCTTTTTTTCTGCATGAAAATTTTCTATTAAATATTTAAATGATAATCGTGATACTAATAAAATTTTATATGAACAAATGGATGTGAGATTTTCTGTGTTTTTTGGGTTTGCTGTCAAGCTTATCAAGGAATATATTGAACAAAGGAAAGTAAAAGTAAAGAGGTTTTGCTAAAATGGTCACAAACTGTTAAAAGTCGGCTCTCCCCAGCAAGCAGTGTGGTAGCAGGGCAATCCCCTGAGAAATCTTAAAAATGAAGTATATATTTACTGGCCTTAAAAGTTCCAGATGAATCAAATATACATTCAAAATTTAAACTCTGTGATTAGTCTCCTTACTGAGGAATGTGGGAATCCTGAGGGACGCAAGGACTCGGAACCCTATTCCAAAGATGAGCATGTATTAGTGGAGCAGTGCAATGATCTGTTTGGAAATGTATGATTATTTGTTGGGAGAGACTTGCTTGGAACTCCAGACTTCTCACAGAAAGGGATTCGGTCTTTGGCATGCTTAAAAATTTGGTAAAGGATCAGTTACAGTTTTGCTTGATATGGCGTTAATATAATGCTTAATGTCTTTTCTGACTATGTTGCTGTCCAGTGAATGGGGTCTGCTAGGCAAACCCATGCATTAGATCCCAGCTTGTAGCAGAACGGCTGCTCTTGTGCATGCACGTGTGTTTGATCTGGCTGGCTGTCCCAGGTGTCCCCCCCAAAGTGGGAGAGGCAAGAGGAGGGGATTTTTCTTTCAAAAGAACTCTTGCGTGTAAGTGTTCAGCTGTCGCAGTTACTTATACTGACTGGCTACCTGGAAGCGGGGATATAAAAGATTGGGTAACAGTTTCATTACATAATGTTTTATAGCAACTGATATTCAGCTTAATAAATGAACTGTTCTGTATGGCAGAAAGTGGTTTTTATAGTTGGCTGGCTGCTCGTAATGTTCTAAGGATTATTAAAGTAAGCTGTAGTTGCTGTATAATGCACATTATAATGGCGAGTGGTTTTACATTAATGTGTCTTGGGGGAGGATATTATTTCAGAATGTGTATTCAAATATAGATGGAGCTTGAGTCTTTTCACCTGGATCAGAATGGTGTTCACAGAAAAGGCCCTTGACCATCATCCCAGTGAGTTCTTTGAGTAATAAAGTAGCAAGAAGAGAAAATTACCTAAAATTCAGCAGGGATTTTTGGGGGAAAAAAAACCACAAACAAACAAACAAACCCCCAAACCACCAAAAAGCACTTTTTTTTTTTTTTTTTTTTTTCTTCTCACCTCCTGACTTTACATCTATAAACTGTTAGGCTTCCTGCTAAGCATCTCACCTTAGAGGTGAGGAAACTGGGAAGCAGCAAGGCTGAAAGATTTGTGTAGCGCTGGTGAGTGGTGTCATAGGCAGTGATGCTGCTGCAAGGCTGTCAGAGCTGCTGAAAGGCCAGGCCACTTCCAGGTCAGCGTCCGAGGGCTGGTGAGCACTAAAGCGTATGTGGCACCCATGCAGCTGCATGTGAACCACTGCAGCTGCTTGCAGACAGTGTCTCAAGACAGACATTTGCATATCGAAGGGATTTCAAAAAAGAGCTGTGGGAACAGCTGGGGAGATGAACATTGAACTGTTATATCTGCATTAATTAATTAGCAACCGCGAGGAGTGTAGGCGCTATACCTACTGGTATTTAAACAAATGTAAAAAAGACTTAGGGGTGAACACAGCTAGGAAGATGTTTGTCTCCTTTGTCCGACTGAATTAACAGATACGCTGTTGATCTGGTGTTAAAATGCAAATAAATATCCCAGGGTGACACTGAGAGCATCGGATTAGATGAGAAAGAAAATTCAGAGATGGAAACTGAGCAAAGCAGGTAGTTGTAGACAGGGTCATGGGGACAGCAGTGAAGCTTTATTTAACCTCTGGAACTGTTAGATGTTACGAATTATTCATCTCACCTTTGACCTTCCTGAAAAGATAATTTGTGCATGTTGGTGCAATTATTAAAAACAACAAACAAAAGCCCTGATAACATACTGCCTATATATGGCGTAGAGGGATCTTAAAATAATCTTTATCCAGGGATTAAGAGTTTCTGATCTACCACTGACCTGTTTTCAGAGTATTACAAATTCATTGCAGTTGCAAAAACAAGATGAAAATGCTGTAAAACAAGAGCAAAGCGGATTTACAGCAGCATAAGTAACCAAGTAAGTCTGATTGATGAGAAAACTTCAAACTAAAAATCATGCTTTATGAAAGCTCCTTTTTCTAGGCAAGAACCCAAAGCGTGCTTGGGAATTTGCATGGAAAAACATGGTATCTGGGCCTTTTAAGCCACGTGTGAAAATGTTTATTTTCATTAAAGCTAAAAATGCAGACCTCCAGATGCCCTCTATGATTCCCCCCATTCCCCCCCCAAAGGAGGAGCCAGGGTGAGATGAAGACATAAACCCTGTTGTAGCCCTTGAGTCTAAACTAATGCTGTTATTTAAGGGCTGAGTAAACATTAGGAAGGAATGATTTCTGGGCACAGAAAGCCAGGGAAGCTTGTGCTGACACCACCTACTTTGCGAACAAGAAAAAAGTTGTGTATCTCCAGGGCTGCTGCCAGCTGATGTTTCATCATTGCTAAATTCATATGGGGGGAAAATAATGATTAAAGCAAATTCAGTGCCAGAAAGTGATTTTTACTTCATTGCCTGACCCTAATATGTGGGTTTGATTATTTGTTTTGGCATTTTTTTAGGCTTTTTGCATGGAGAAATAGAGTTAACATGAAATTTCATCTTAGTGTGAAATGCCTGACATCTTTATCAAATGATAAATAACACTGACTTTGGCTAGAAGTTCAGTATTTCATAATTTTGTCTGCAAAAACATTTTCCATGGTAGAGATGGGAAAAGTGAGACACCAGAGCAATACATTCACGCTCGTCGGTGGAGTAAAATAACGATTACTTGGGTAATGCAGTCTTGTTTTATATAGATACATGTCAGGGAGCCTCTAGCTACAGATTTGACTGACGTGTTGAATCCTCATGTTGTTACTCTTGAATATCCATGCTGGAGTGAGCAAGACCTTTCCTCAGCATAGGTTGATAAAAGTAGCCATTCTAATCCGTGAAAGATTTGCAAAGGGGTGATAAACCTGCACAGGCAGGGCTGCGCTCTGTCCTTACAGGCAGGTCGGCATTACTGCTGGATGAGCTTAACTTCCAAAAATGCTGCAGGGATTTGGTAGTGGAGAAAGCAGAGGGTGCAGCTGCCGGTGTGGTGATGGCTGCGCGTGGGGCTGGCTCTGGCTGTGTGTCAGTGGGGCTGCTGGGGGCTGGAGGAGCCCAGCTCAGCCGATGGGTGTTAGTCAGGGTCTAGCTGGAGCACCTCATGCGGTCTGCGCAGTCTCTTACTTTGACCCCTCTGGGGACACCGCGTGTCACCTCAACAAACTGAATGAGAAAGATCTGGGCTCTCATATTCTCATGAACAAATAGTTTAATGAAATATTTTTAGATTCATACAGGTATAGACATACCTTTTCTTTTTGAGAGGGGAGAGGACTGGTTTGAAAGTGTCCGCGTACCCTATAATTTGACACTCTGCAATGTGTGCGGCCGTGTTCTTCCATGTCACTGGTCTGTTTGTATCCAGCAGACCGCTAGCTCCGTTTGGGCAGGCTTTTAATAGCAACCAGGAGGCAAGATTAACGTGCCACCAGCCAGCCTGTTGCAGAAGTGTACTGGATCATGGGTGTTGAGTGCTCACTCCTTTTTATTTACAGTAGTACAATCTATGCATTTTTCACAACAGCTTGGCAGCCATACCAACCCCAGTTCTTTATATTCACAAACGTGAAAGTGTCTGGGTGAAAATGGTGCTGACTTTCACTGTTGCTCATCTGATGAGATTCTTGTGTAGTACATGAAATTGTAGAAGCCCACAGCTGGCAACTATAAATTTCTGCCTTAATTGGTTATGTCAGACGTGTAGCGCAGGGTGGTGGCTCTGCAGGGAGGGAACCTGAGACAGGACGCCAAAAGGAGCAGTGTTCCCATACAGCACTGGCAGTCAGGGAAACATTTGTATATTTGGCATGGGAAGGGGCCCCAGGGGGTCCGTCAGGCCCCTCTCCTTCAGTTCTCCGCAGGGAAGGTGACACCCATGGGAGAGGGGCGCTGCAGTAACGCAGAAGTGGTACATAGTCCCTCGTACAAGACCAGAACAAGGGGATGAGGTTTTGTTCGTGTTTTGCCCGTTGCAGGCTTAAAAGTTGTGTTGATGTGTACTGTCCAAAACGTAACCGAAGCAGCCGTCGGTTGGAGAGCGTGACTGATTTCTTATTTCAGAGTTGTCCAAATGTGATAGTTTTAACTCATAACAGATTCTTACTTAACTGCAGCTTCCTTTTGCTGTATAATTTCTGCCAAGATGAGCAATTTGCTGTTCTTCAGCTGTAGGCATTCACCATTTGTCACTGCTACTTTCAGACATTTTGAGAGCTTCTTGGATTTGTTTTCCTCCTCCTGTTTTTGCCTTTCCTTGTATTTCTGCATTATTACTTGCAGTCATGGTCTTGCCAAGGGGAGCTGCATTAAATGCAGTAGCCTCCCCTCCTGCCCTCATTAGCCCCAGCCTGTGCCGCGGTTAGTTACCATGCTCCTCTTTTTTTGTAAGATGGGAAGGAGGGTGCATCTCCAAATATCAGGTGTTTTGTATGCCTTTGTAACAGATCAAGGAGCTAACAGTAATGTCCTCTGCTATTGATTTAATAATCTGTCCAAAGCAGTATAGCAAAGCCTTGCAGGCCAACAAAAAACAACAACAAAATAACACCACAAAATAGCAGTAACTTTTTAAGTTCTTGAAACATAAAACCAGGACCAGGCTCTGCCTTGAGCTGATGTGTTCAGCGCAGGGGGCCTGCTGCATTTGGGAGGGGAAAAACTACTTTATTTGGTGGCACCAAAGGTTCTATCTGACAGGTCATCCCTAGCTTCAGCTGGTGCTTTTCCCTACCCAAATGATGATTAGAGAATACTTCAGATAATTTAAATGGTTAAAAGACAGCTGATCTAGAAGAAATCTGTGATATTGTGAAATCCAGTTTAGAGGAGTCAGGAAACAAATCAAACTTACAGAACCCGCTGGCATTTTGTCTTTTGAACCTTCTCGTAATTCCTCTGAGTTCTGCTAGGAAATCAGAGGGGGAAACCCTAATATAGCTGAATTAATATAGCTGTGAATTTTAGCCCACAGCTGAATTGCAAGCAGTAGGCACTGTATTAAAAGCAGAATTGCCAGGTACTTGTATTTTTGATTAGCACGACTCCCGCAGCTGGGCTCCCCCGGCGCTGGCCAGCAAGAGGCTGCGTGCTGCTCGGGCCGCTTCTTCCTGGCCTTCCAGGAGTGCTGGCTGTCTTTCCGCTTGCCGTGGTTCCTAGCAGTGAAAGGAGAACCGCTTTATCAGGTCTTACAAGTGCAGTATTACGTGCATTAGACCCCGTATCTGGACTTTGCCAGGTGTTGGTGTCTGTTGAACACCGCACTAGACCACTGCTGGAGCAGACCAGAAGGTGAAGAGGGAATGGGAGGGGAACGCAGCTGTGTTCCTGCTGCTGGAAGTACTTGGAGATGCCCACAGGGTTCCACGGGACGCGTGTGTTTCAGAAGGTGGTGGCTCTGTCACAGCCAGTGAAAGCCTGCGGCTGCCCCGTATCCGTGACGGGTGAGCAGGAGTTCGGCGGTGGGAACTTCGTCGGAGGCGCTGCGTGCTGCATCAGCGCTGCGAGCGGTGCCGCTGCACCCGCTGCTGCAGTCTGCTTGTTCTGCAGCAGCGGCCTCTGAAACATCAGCTCTTGCATTTTTCGAACAGATTAATTGATGCTGTTGTGCCTCTGACGGACTGGCCTTATTTTCAGAACACATTTATAAGCTGATTTTTTTTTCCCCCTGCTGTTTAAGAAGTACCGTTAGAAAACAGGCCTAGAAATCGTCTCCCTGTTAACAGTAGATTCATGGCTCCTGGCCGACACTGTCCTAATAGTCTCTCCTGTTCAAAACTGGTGTTTATGTCCAAAAGAATGCTTTAAAATCAAGTAAGAGAAGTACCATGTTACTATAAATATTAATGAAAATATCAGATCTAAAGTTTGTTAATATTCAGAAGAAGCTTCTGAGAATGTGGCAGAGGAAGGACCGCGTGATACCTGCATGTTGCTTATTTTTTGTTTGGGAAATGTGCTTCAAACATACAGCAGCAGAAGTCCAGCTTGGGAGAACTTGTAAAATCATGTTAATATAGATGAACAAATATAAAACTTGGATTACTTAGCTATTCTTTTTTATTGTCCAGGTGACTTTTGTGTTTTAAAGAAAAATCCAGAACTGTAGGTTCCATTCTTAGAGTTTATGTGGCCCAGAACAGTTCACATAAATTTTAGTTATTACAGAACCAACAAAACCTTCCCCCTTAAGAATTAGGTACTGTCCTCATCTTCACAGAGAATTCTTCCTAAGTGTAAAAAAAAAATCACAGAATCTGCTTTTTGTTGCAAATACTGGGGGCTCTCCCTCAGCCATTATATTGTTCAGCATCTTAGCAGTTCACCAGCTGCCATGTGGAGTTTGTTGTACATGTATTTAATGTGTGAATGATTCCTGGAGATAAAAAACTTCTGCAGAAAACAGCTCCTTACTTAAGATACTGGCTTCAGTTCTTTATCCCAGGCTCAATATAATTATAGCCCCAAAATTGCAAAGTAGGAGTGGGAGAAACATTTATAGGACGGAGAGGAAAGTTAAAATACATTGCTTGTGCTGTGCTACAAAATGCTGGGAAAGCCTCTTTTTTTTTTTTTTTTTAACTGAAATATTTTAATTTTAGGAGCAGGTCCCTGTTCCTGTTTATCACCCGACTCCTAGCCAGACTCGGCTAGCAACACAGCTGACAGAAGAGGAACAAATCAGAATAGCGCAGAGGATAGGCCTTATTCAGCATCTACCTAAAGGAGTCTATGATCCTGGAAGAGACGGCTCCGAGAAGAAGATCAGAGAGTAAGTTACAGAACCCTTAACTAATGTGGCTGTTGCACTGGTTTGCGATAGTGCCCTGGGAAACCTCATCTTGTCCTCCTGTTTCTGCCTTCTTTTCAGGGACTGTAATTTAATG
>JAVJGJ010000030.1:28226356-28248604 GCA_035590215.1 Microhierax caerulescens
CTGTAATTTAATGTAGCTTTCTGGGTGGGGGGGTGGGGGAAGACCATGCAGAAGGCTCTTTGTTTTATCCACGCTTGTTTTCCCGTTACAGGTGAAACTTACTTTCTTGACCTATGTAATTCATGCCCTTATAGGCTTTTTCTTCTTCATCCTCTCCTCACGGGGAAATAATTCCGTGTTACTTCTTCCCCTTTATGGCTCCCTTTTACCATTTCTAACTGCGTGCACCCTGAGCTGCCCCTGCCATGCCTACACAAGGCTTCCTGCCTTCACTAATGTTGCAACCATGGGCACATTACTACAGAGGAAACACCAAAACCAGCTTGTGCTTGGTGGAGCCAGCATGGACAGAGCTGGGACCTCCTCACACTATCTACAAGTACTAAAACTTTGTGTTGACTGAAACGTACCTAGGAGTAGGTATTACACTACTTCTCATTTCCAGTGTGGTAACAGCAGCTTAATTTTTGTTTGTTTGTTTGTTTGTTTTCCCCCTCAGATGTGTCATTTGTATGATGGACTTTGTTTATGGGGACCCTATCCGATTTCTGCCGTGCATGCACATTTACCACCTGGACTGTATAGATGACTGGTTGATGAGATCCTTTACCTGTCCATCCTGCATGGAGCCAGTGGATGCAGCACTGCTTTCATCGTATGAGACTAACTGAGCCAGGGTTTCTCCACTGAACCTTCAAGGAGACCATCCACTTTAATGGGTTTGATTCTTTTGTCATTCAGCCCAAAGAGCCAGGAATTAGGAATAAAGATCATGCACAAAGTATACATTTCCTAATAAATAAATAAATAAAAAATATTCCTGAATGGCTGCAAATATTGGAAAAAACATAGTATTTTAGGAACTATAGAGAAGTAGGTTGTTATTTTTAATGTAAAGCCTTGACCCACCATTGTCTTTTAATGTTTGTTCTTACACCCATATATAGGAATTGTGTAAAGTGTTACAGCAACTGTAAATGTTTAAACTGCGTGTATCCAATTTTATTAGCAGCAAGATAAGAGTATTTTTTTCCTAAATAAAGTAACCAGTTTTGTTCTGATTCTTTTCACAAGTCCTGGCATTTGGGTCAAGGCTTTATTGAAATCTACATTTTATAACACTGGCACAAAGAAATAGTTTTAAGCTTGTTTGCACAGTTCTTTTTCTTTTTTTTTTTTCTTTTTTTTTTTTTCCCCTTTCCATTGGAGATGGAATTCATTGCCTTAGGTCTTTTTAATAGTGTATTGTTATTGTTGGGCTGGCTCTATGCTTGAAAACCAGTTTATTTATAACCTGTTAAAAGTGCTATATTTTGTTTGCAGTTAGGAATATGCAGACTTCAGTGATCTCCTAGCTTGTAAGCAAACTGAGATGCATTATCCCTTTTCTACAAGTGATGAGGAATATGAAGATATGAAACGAGTCCTACACTGAAATGATGGTTTCATGGTTTTTATAACTTGCTTCGGTTTTGAGGAATCAACAGTCCTTAAGCTTTAATAATGTCACCTTTAACTTGATCAGGGTTAAAAGTGGGCCAGAGGGACAATAAATAGTTAAGGTAGCATGACTGAAAAAAAATAATTATTTGGAACTAATGTAGTGTTAACGTTGATCACTTATTCTACTTCTTTCTCCCTAAAAATGGTTGTCTTGGATCACAGCAAATGGATACTGCATCTCTCGTTCTTGTAGTTCTTAGGTTATCAGAAGTTAAGAATAAACATACTGTATCTC
This sequence comes from Microhierax caerulescens, assembly GCA_035590215.1. Lineage (NCBI taxonomy): Eukaryota > Metazoa > Chordata > Aves > Falconiformes > Falconidae > Microhierax > Microhierax caerulescens. Next base: position 28,228,095 of record JAVJGJ010000030.1, read on the forward strand.
AGTCTCCTGTATTAAATGTATCTGTTAAGCCCTGCTGGCTGGCATATCAGTCCACCAAACAGATATGAAATCAGATATAAAAAAAATATATTTTGTTCTGCATGTAAATGCAAAGTTTATATAAACACAGACTGTCATACTAGCAGCTGAGAGGGGAAACAGGACTGTTATAGCAAGACTGACACAATTAGCAAATTTCTATAGCAAACAGTATGTGCTTGTTCAGAGATGGTTTAGCAAAGATCATAGCTGTAAAGACCTTTTATCCACTTAGCATAGGTTTGTTTTCTTTTCTTTTTTTCTCCCCTCTCCTTAACGTATCTTCCTGTGACTTTTATACATTCAGTGCAACGCTGATACATTGAGAAGTCCTGGTCTTGCAAAATGAGATGCAATCTCAAGTTAACTGCAACAAATCAGGGAATGTTCTTGACTGTTTTTCACATATAGTTTGAGTACTTGAACTGTGTTTAAAGACCCAAGTACTTTGAAGACTTAGTGTATTTACAATGTAGAAGTGTGCATGATATGGATAATTTTTGAAGCAAAATGCAGAATCAACATGATTTATTTATTATTATTGCAGCTGACAGCAACCTGCTCTCTTACAGAACTCCTCTAGGTAGCAGTCAGAAGGAATTCAAAGCAGTCTACAGGTCTAGGTTCACTCTTAATTGCTACACCTTTATCCGGACACAATTTCTTCCTGAAGTCTTACATACCTAATTACATGGATCAAAATCTGGGAAGAGAGACCTGAAGTTGTGCAGTATGACTGTTCCTTTTCATCATTCCATGTGTGTTCCTTTATGTCCTGCTCTTTGTCTGTTTGTTTTGGGGGGTTTGGTTTCTCTTTCTCTCTTTTTTTTTTTTTTTTTTCTTCTGTAAAACAATGTCCACATTAAGTATCCACTTTTCCTTATCTTGTTAAAACTGGCAAATGAACAATTTGAAAAAAGTGTTGTCATGTTGGTTTTAGTCTTTATTTATTACAAGACTTGATTAAGAAATATTTGAAAGAAATCTGAAGTGACGGATTACTGAGCTGATTGCTTTTCTAGGCACTTTGTATAGCTGAACTTGGAGCACTGAGATACTTACCGCAGTAAGGGAAGGAGAGACTTTTATTAAAATACTTGTTAAAGAGCAAGAAGGTGTGAAGGGCTAAAACTAGAGCTGATTACACAAAAACATTCCAGAAAGTTCAAATTTTAGCCTAAAGACAAATGTGTAAATATAACAAATAAATCAAACGTTTTTATCAAGTTTTTAGGTGCAATGCTGTTCTGGATGATTTCTAATTCAAAAAAGTAACTGATCTGAAATTAACACAAAGTAATGTGTAACCTGAATTTCAGCTACAGTTGTGAAACCAGATCTGTGTCTTCATGCCACCACCTGTAAGATGAAGACAGTATTTGCCTCCTGTCTCAGAGGTGTCTAATAAATTACTTACATTTCAGACACATTAAATAGTCCATTTACAGCACAGCTGTTTCCTAAACCAGAGGCTGCGCAGCTCAGTGAGTGGAAAGGGCCGGCTGTCATTCATCTGGACCTGTCTAGCTGTAGCCCTTCTTACATCAGGGCTGTATGTTTCAGGGTTGACAAGCCCATAGTAAAACGTCTGCAAAACAAGCTGAAGGGAAGAAAACCCACCTCTTACAGCTACTCTGTGTCGGTAACTAAGGTTATAGGTGCAGCAACAGTCATCAAAAACATTGCTTTCGTAGGGACCGTACAGTATGATGAAAACAGTCAGTGCAACAACATTATTTGTACTTTAACTGGCACCACAAGCCTGGCATGGACCCAGAAATAGCTGTGTGGACCATCGGGCTCGAGCCTCTGCGATTCTGGGCAACAATGCAAGAGACACTGAGTGTGAAAGTCCACACGCCCCTAGTCACTGCCAGCCTCTCAAAACGACCTGATACTCCATTTAGAGATGAAGAGCTGCCTCAGAAACAGAGCAGGTAGGGACCAAGGGCACTGCTGACACCCAAGATGCTGGCACAGCAGGCAAAATTATTAGGTCATGTTTTAGATTATAGTAGGAAATGGATTTTGTCTCATACAACAGAAGAAAAATTCCCAGAAATCTGAGGCAAAAGAGATGCAAGGACAAGTAATGAATACTCCATTTTATAAAGACCTTTATGCTTAAAAATTATGGCATGCTACTGGAATTACCACTTCAATCATTTCACGTTTAAGGACAATAATCCTTATTACTTGTTGCCAGTTCATTATGTAAATCTGGGAGAGAATCATAAAATTTGTACATAAACCCAAAAAACCCCAAAGCCCAGAGAATTTCTCTGTGAGGAGCTAGTGCTGTAGAAGGGCTTGAACCACGTAAGGTTTTAGAAGTTCCTGCTGTCTTGCAGCTTCTCGGGGCTGAAAGCAATGAGGTGTTTACAGCCCTCTCCTTGCTGCGGCAGAAGTGCACATTTCTAGGCCAAAGGGTTATGAAATACCTGAACTTACTCAAGTTGCCAGTTTCAAGACTTTGACATTTCCTGTCCTTGTGCAATCGTGGTAAAGATGAAAATTCTTCTGAGTCAGACCGTCAGTTAAATAAATAACAAGATGGCTGAAACCAAACATACAAGGCCTCATCAGTTAAATCCCAGATTAAAATGGACTTTGGAACAAAGTGGATGCTATCTGATTACAAATGTGGTTTATTACAGGCACCACATTTTTATTAAAAACATACCTACTCCTTGATAACCTGTAAAGAACATGAATAAAAAGAACCCTTCTTAATACCCAGAATCAAAATTAGCTTCAAGGATTAATTTTTCCTTTTATATAGCATTCAACTTTGAAAAATATAATTTATGCTAACCATCCTTTGCAGATTATCTTGCATTTAAACCTGTTCTGGGATGAGTTAGGGGCTTTGGAATTTTTGGTATGAAATGCAAAGTTAACGTCTTTTGATAAAAAGAACACTCTGAACATATCTACAAAAGCATCTTTTTGATTTAAGCAGAAGAAATAATTATATTTGCATGCTAGCGACTGATTTATTACAGTAACCACTCTGCGCTGACATTTAGCTACGTAAAAGCTGCAGAGAGGAATTTATAATGAAAAAAAAAATATCTGTGAAAATGCCTGTACGTGTTTCTAGCGGCATAAAGGTAGGTACTTACTCAGCAAGAGGGGACCAACTGTGCTACACAAAAAAGCCCCCAGCCCTCCTCTGTCCTCTCAGTTGGAAAACAAGTAGCATTAACTTTACAAACCTCCTCTTTGCAAGACCAACCCCATGACAACATTTGCCTTTATTTTAAATAAGGTGTTTCAACAGTAACTGCACACAACAGTAAGTGACCAGTTCGCCGCACGTATTGCTCGCACCCCGCTGCCTGCCCCCAGCCCGGCCCTTGCTCACCGGGGGCACTTGTCCCAGGGTTCCCTTTGTAACACCTTTTCCCCACCCTTCCTCCCAGTTAGTGGTAGCAATTCATACTGGGTGAGCAGGCTGAGGGAGACAGACAAGACAGACATGCAAGGGGAAAAATGATCACCCCAAACCCGTGTTTGCTGAGCAGGACTGGGCCATCCCAGGTGCTGTCGCACTGAGGCTGAGCGCTGCTGCTGTCCGAGTGAAAACCCTGATGCTCTTGACCTCCAGCCTAAACTGCTTTTTGGTGAGGCCACCTCATCAAAGGGCTCTTGCTCGACTGCCTAGTTTTGGTTTGGGATTTCTCCTTGTAGGAGGCTATATACTGCACACTCTTCTTTCCTTTATGATCCCACAGCAAACTATGAGCAAAGGTCCTTCATCTCCCTGCTTTTTCCTCAGCCATCATCTGAAAAGCTGTCAAAGCTTTGTTTAAAAGACATATCTATCTTGTTGGGTTTTTTTTTAAATGCTGAATTTAATAGTTCAAACAGTTTGATAACTTCAAAAAGCTTTGGCTACAGAGCCTGCTACTGGTGTCCGTGAGTATACATGCATAGACTGTCCATGTATTATCTATATTTACTTTTTTATATGTATATTTGTGTGTGTGTGACAGATCACATAGTTTCCATAGACTCATAGCAAAGGCACTACACCTGGGATCCCTGTTGTTCCTCGGAAATACCAAGAATTACTTGTGTCGGCGATAAGCCTGGCATCACCGAACGGAAAGCTGACCCAGGACGCAGGTATCCACAAGCTGCAATAACGAAAAGCCAGAGCAAACCTTTCACAATAACAATCAGCCACTGGAATAATCTCCCCAGGGAAGCGGTGGGTTCCCCAGCCCTGGACGCTTTTAAGATTGTGCTGGGCCAATCTTGTCTAGCCTGTGCTTTTGCCAAGAGAAGTTGGAGCAGATGATCCTTGAGGTCCCTTCCAACTTGGTATTTTACAATTCTATGACTGAAATACCAAAAACTGTACCTGGCCCCGCTGGTTGCTTCTAAAAGAACCTTGCAGCTGCTTGGCAGAGGCTGTGTAACCTCGGCAGCGATGACAGCGGTACTGGGTGCTGTACCCAAGTGACAGTGAATTGAACAGGATCCACACGTTGTCTCTTCTAGAGTTAAACAACATCGCTTTGCCTCCCTAGAATGATTTACTGAACTTTGCTAAAGTTCAGAGACAAAGTTCTTATTTGTCTCTGGAGAGCAGGAGCAGAGCAGCCTTCGCATCTTGCACTGTCTCCACCAACGTGTCCGGGAACCACCGCGTGCACAAACAAAACACCAGCTCATCCTACAACTCCACCTGTGGCACTACCGGCACCAGGCACAGCATCACCGACAAAGCACTAAGGAAATTGTTCCTTACCTCCACACCCTGGGTGCTGCAGGATAAAAGGAAGAGTGAGAGATGAAAACTGTCCGGAATATTGCAGCTTCTACCTGTCTTCTGTTTCTCACCATATTGCTACACCGCTTTTCAACCACAGCCCTGAAACCGTACCGTGCTTGACTAACATGAGATAAACGGGTTTTTTAATGTATTTTTTTTCTTTTCTTTTTTGAATTGAAGCAGCCCATAAAGAGAGCGTGCAGGGAGGGGGTTGTGACTGCTTTGTTTTGTGTTTTTTTCTATAAAATAGTCAAGGAGAGAGAAAGCAAGTAGAATTCAATGCAATGCACAGTTCTAAATAAACATTTTGCCTATGTTTAGCCAGCAATGAAAGTAAGTAGGTCCAGAGATTTAAAACCCCCAGAAAATAATGGAACGCAGCCCAGTCCTACAAAAACATTGTTGAATTTGGAGTAAGTGCCATGCAGAATTTTACCTTAGTGCAATGCAGATATTTATTAGCTCTGTTGCTGTTCATAAATCTTGGGAGACAGGGATTGACCGGGCATGTTTTTAAAAGTAAGTATTTGTTTGTTTTTTTTTTAATACCTGAAGCAAACCTAGATAGCATCTTTTCAAAATATCATTCAATTAAAATACTTGCCAATACATGCTTTGCACATAATCCATCACAAAAAGGCATTTGCAGAACACGATGAGAAAAACAGCCAGTTAATTTCTAGTCTGTTCAGGTTTTCTGTTCGTCAGTGACTTTTCCAACCATTAACCATTTTCCTGTACAGCAGTAAATAACATGACTCACCTTTTTATCTTCTCCTCTTCCTCCCAGAGAGGGAACTGTGTGGAACACATTGTTTTGGTCATTCCATATACATTTGCTTTGCTGCTGTTTTTTTTTTAATCTTTTTTGCTTGAGAAGGCAAAGAAAAGCATCTCGCAGGTGGAACCGGAGGCTGAGGGCGTTGTATTTAAACTCCTAGGAGTGCCTTCTGCATTCTGGGACTGACTTTTGGGAAAGCCTTGTTTCACACAGAGGAGCATTACTTGCTCCAACTTCTGTTGGGCCAGAGGCATGCAAGTTGTCAAAAATACCATTCCATCATCTTTTAGTCGTCCTGGACCCAGGCTGCAGGTCAACTGAAAATACTAAGGCACTCAATATAGAATCTGATGTCAAAACCACTGTGAAATGGGATGAAATGTTTGATACGATCCTGTTCTATGCTGCTGTGTTTTATAAAAGACAAAATTCCCTAAGCAAAGTTTGAATGCTGTATCACTGCAGCGTGAACAACCTAAGGCTAGGCACTGTCAGAATGGGACAGTCTTTAAATTAACCACCCATGGCAGAACGCGTTAATTGGAGCTTGTAATAGAACTGCGTATGACTAATGAATCAAAACATGCTCCTGTGCTACTGGTTTAGTTGGGCAATCGTAAGCTGGTGTTTCCAATTAATAGTAGTTGTATCATGTTTGTCACTTCATCAAAATAATCTTCTGATCATCAAGAAATCCTGTGACCAGGTTCAGCTTCAGCCCACTGTTCTTCATCCAGCAAGTTACCTTGCCTGGTGACATTCCTAGGAGCTGGGTGGGTGTTGATGCCGTTACCTCTCGTTAGACCTCAGTATAAGCTGCTGACTTTTCAGCCCATATCCTCCCTTCAGTTTAATGAGATCCACACATCAGATCTAATGATAAAAGTGATGCTCATTTTACTGCCTGTCCCTTCCTGGCCCCTACCGCTCTGAGGTGACCTAGCAGTATCACCGGGGACACCATGGCAGTTGCTGCAGACATCCAGGAAATAAGAGTATGAATTTCTATCCTCAACAACTGGCAGGAAGCCACTTATCAATGCTACTAAAAAAAAAAACAAAAAACATAGAAAAAGAAATACAGTTTGTAAGTTTTATCATAAAGGTCCTATCAAGTGCAGAAAACTATTTTCTGCTGTATGAGTTAGTCGCCTGCCTTTGGTTAACTTCTCCGGCTGCGCCGAGAACTGGGAAGAGTTCATACCAGCAACTGCTGGCTAATGCCTGGTAGGAACAGCGGGTTTCTCTAGCATTAGTCAGACAACTCGGTGTCTGAAAGCAGAAGGGCTCCTGCAAATGAGGTGCTGGCGATATCCACGGGAAGCGGTCCTTCCGTTTCCTGAATCTCAGGCCATGCTGAAACCCCCTGATTTGTGATCCCATTAGAGTAGCTGCTGTTTGCTGGTAGGTGAAGATACCCGAGACTGAAGCTGTTCGAGACCTCGCATCAGTTGTGCTTCCCCTAATTCATTGTGCTTGGACTAATGAAGCCATTTACCATTCCGGAGAGCAGCTTCATGCAGAATGGAGCAGCTTCAGGGGAAGCAATGGAAAAGCAATCCCAGCACAGACCTTCCAGCCCAGACTGACACTGCTGAGCTTTTGATCCCTGCCACAGAAGAGCATCAAAATGAAGTAGGATGATGATGAACAAAGAGTAACAGTGGACGATTCAAAACATAACACACTGAAAAATGTATACATGACAATGCACCAGACCTTCCATTCATCCCTTAGCAAGCAAGGTGCTACTTCCCTTTAGCGAGTTCAGAATATTACAGTCCATACATCTTTGTTGCATCAGAGAGGTGAGTATTTCTTACTGGTTGGGAGCTAAAAAGTCAGAGTGAAAGCACAGACTGCTTGATCGTGGCTAACGACAAAGTCCTCACCTGAAGCTGGAGATGAGGTCCACGCTGTGACTGGTGTTGGTGCTCGACCAAAGATCACTATGAAAATCTTAGTGTTTTCATTGCTGCGAGGAATCAGAGAAGCTGACTGCATGTTGCACAGTATGCCCTTTGTGCAACGTATCTAACATCAGGCGAAGCTCAGTTGTGGGTGAAATTTCACAGAAAGTTTCAGTGAGTGAGGCCTCGAGAGATGAATCTACAGTCAGAAGGATTGTTCACTTTCTGCAAAGTATAATTTATGCTAATTTTCATGGCATTGCTTGCTTCAAAGATGCTAAGACTGCCAAAATACTTGAAAAGGACAGAACTGGAAGAAGAGGCATTATATGCATGAAATAGAACAAGGATCTTTTTTATTCTATACAAAGAATGACTGAATTTTTACACTTAGGTTTTGATGTGCAGTATGTAAATAGCATAACTGTTTATACTGAATTTTATCTGAGTTGAGAAGTTTATTCGAGCTGAATTTATCTGAGAAAGTCACTTAAAAAAAAAAATGCATTCTTCATTTATGATTTTAACTTGGGCAGACTTTTATAAAGGATGTCTGTTTTTAAGGTAATGCAAGTTCTCCGTCTTGAGGAACAGGTGGTTCTGTCTCCTTGCATATTAATTCGCGATTATAAAACATTTCCTTAGAGGAGGTAATAGCAGAGCTATATACTGTCTATTTTCTCTTCTGCTGGGAACAATCGCTTTAGAAAGAATATTCACTGTGAGGTACATAGATACGAATCCTCTCGACAAACGTCTCCATTGGAGAACAAGGGCTGTCAGAAGACCTCCCATCTCCACATACCAGAATGGGTCAGGGGGAAGAAGCTCTTGCAAAAGGGAGGTAGAAGTATGCCCCCAAAACCCACAGGCATATAAACATGGAGCTAGCACGGAGAATGGTAAATACGAGTCGAGTACATATTACGTCTGACTTCACCAGTTTTGCAGAAAAGCAGCGATTCTATGGCAGGCAGCACTGGAAAGCAGACTTAGCCCATTGCTCTATCCTCAAAGCCCCTTACACAGAAATTCCCCCCGAAGATCAACAAAGAGCAAAAAGATAAAGGGCTCTCCTTTGTAAAAAGCAGAGCACTGTGCCAAGGGAGCCTACTCCAACCCCAGCTTCTTAACACAGGGAACATCGATCTCTTTAAACATGGACATCTCAAGTTAGGCAAACATTTGCACAACCATTTGCAGAAGGAATTGACTGTCACAGTAACTCCCGTACTGCTGTGCAGCCAGTACAATATTGCTGTTTCTTAAGTGACCTTCAAGGACTTGTGCTTTAAATTTGACATAAACTCCAGATCATGTTTGTTCTGATGAAAAAACTGTTTCCTAAGGACCTCCTGTTTTAAAACTTGTCAAAGAAGCAGTGATGCAGTTTTATACTGTCATCACCTTCCCCCCCGCCCCCCAATCCTCACTAAATCATTCAGGTGCTACAAGCAGCAGACTTGACATGAAAACCAAATTAAAGTCAAGATACTTGCATAAGGGAGACCATTTTTTTACCAGCAAGTTTCTTATAGAAGCAAAAATGTGGCTGGTAAAGGCTAGTAAAGAGAAGCTTTCCACACACAACTAGAAATGCCCAGGATTCAGAGCTCCTCCCTGCTGTGTTTCTTGTGCACCGAGAATTTCTTACACCATTTCAGCTAAGTAGGTACTTGGAAAAAGTGATGCTTCCTTCTCAACAGCTATCAGTATGAATTCAAACAAACATTTAGAGCTAACTGAGATTAAATCCATGAATCTTTAAAGTTTTGTTGTTTGGGTTTTGCCAATTGTTGCCCTTTATGTTGCAGCTTGCTTAGTAAATGTTGCGAACGCTAGAGAAAGGCACACATGATTGAAAGATGAATTACACAGATGTAAGTATTCAAAAAGCCATGGTTGGAAAAACAGTATTTTTCAGAGTTATGGTTGGTCTGAGAGGGTTTTTGTCATGTTATTACACTAGATTAATGTTTTATGCATCACCTTTAAAATTTTAAATTATTTGGTTTCTCACTGACTTGAAAGAGAAGGAAAAATAATTCTAAAGTGTCAGTAATTTTCTGCACCAAAGTTTGCAACAAACAGGACATCAAAGAAGAAAAAGTTACGACACTGCTGAGGCTCCAGAGTGCATTCCATTTTCTGGGGCGGATTTGGCTTGGTGCAGGGCAGCTTGAATTCTGAAATGTGTTCTTGTTTCCATGGAGTAATTCTTGTAGTTTTGTCTAAAACAAAAGCAGATCCACTCTGATGAATATATATATATTTTTAAAACATTTTCAAGTTATCTTTACATTATTGTTATAAGCAAAACAACTGTAGACAGCAAAAAAGCCTTTCTTCACAAGCTCCTTTGTTGCCTCCTCTAAAATACAAGGCATGTGTTCCTAGCCAAACAATGCAGCTCTTTGTTCTTTATTTGTAGTTCACTGTCTGGCAATTACCAGAAAAATATAGCTTAATAAGAAATTGAATCTGGCCCACTCACAAAATATTGAGTCCACATTAAATATCTGTGACGTCTACTTAGTTTACATTCAGAAATTGGATTATTTTTCCCTGCTCTCCAAGTATAACTGACAAATTTGAATACAAACATTTTAAGGATTTTTTAAAAAAACATTTCAATAAGATGAGCCTATCTTAATTCAGCAGATGCATTCCAAGGAAGCAGAGAAGGGGAGGGGGCAGAGNNNNGGGGCAGCCTTTCCTGACCCAGAAGAGGGAAATACCCCATCTGCATCCTATGGCTGCGATGATGTGTACTGTGTGTAGAAAATGAGGCCAGACAATCTGCTGCCCTAGAAGCTTGGAAAGAGAAAGGGGCTAGACATGAGACTCCGCACCAGCTTCCGAGCAGCAGTTCACCAGCCTGGGAAAGGCTGGCAGGGCTTCCTCCCCAAACATCTCCTGGCTGGCTCAGCAGTGTCATCTGCCCAGAGTTTCCAGTGGCTATGTCATGCTCTAAAGAGCTTACAGAACTCTAAAGAGTTACAGAAACATTAAAAGAATCTGTATTTTTATGGAAAAGCTAAAATATAAAAAAATTTGCCTCTAGGACCACGTAGGAAGTGAAGATCCTATTTCATAGGAATTAACATGTCAGCTCCTGCAGGACGGATACAGAATCCAGATACCAAACCTGATTAGACCACGCTAATTTTTTTTTTAGAAGATATTTGTCGTCTTTACAGAAACATAACATTAAGTATTAAATAGTCTGTATACCTTAAAAGCATTTCAGTTCAAAATTTGTAATTCCCATCACACATGGAAGCAGGTGCCTGTCACTATGGCAGTGGCAGTCTCTTTGCGAGAACAAGGAATTCCACACCCATCCTACACAAGCTTGTAATTTTATGTATGCAACACCCAAGAGGCTACTGCAAAAAAGGGTGATCGGGTTCTGCTGTATGCTGATCTGAAACCCTTTGGAGTTTTTTTCTTTAGATTAAGTAGATTTTTATCATGCAGATACTGTATTTCTCATCAGTAGGCTGATACTCTTGCTTGTACCTTAAAGTTGTACAAAGAGAAATATTTCCACGTGTGACCAAGCCAAAACCGTTTCTCATCTCATTCCACTCTTTCTCCCAGAGTTGAAACAGTCAAACCAGCAGCAGCATGTGGATTTAGGTCAAGCAAATCAAGCGTCGTGCGCAAGCCAAGTGCTCGCCTGCACTCCTGCCAACTGCACACATCGTTCTGTAGCCCTGACACCCAGCACAGACAACTCTGTGCTCTCCCTCTGGTGGCTGCAAAGACATTCAGCATTTTTAGCTGAAAGCTTATAAACCCTCACTCAGCATTTTAAAGCAGCCTAACAGCTACAGGTGGAAACGTTAAGGACTGCACTTTTGTTTTATGACTGATGGAAACAAGGCAGGGTGGTGCGTGTGGTGGGTTTTTTTGTGTGTCGTTACGGTTTCTGTGAGTTCCCCGAGCACAGCAAGCCCGAGTATTAGCTTTTCATAAACTGAGTAACAATTTTTTAAGAGCTGCTGTCTGCTGGTGCACTTATTTAAGCCGAACACCTTCCCTCGAGGGGGCCTGTGACCTCAGCCACACAGAGCTGTCAGGGGAAGGGTGCAATGGCTGAGCAGCAAGTAATACAGGTACCAGCTGGAATGAGCAGCTCTGAGTTATTAATTTCTAGATCTCTTCTTAAGAGAGGTTTGAAGAAAGGAAATGAGGACAGGAGGAGAGGTGTCCTTTAAGGAATGTGAAACCAATTGAAACACTTTCCACTGCGTTTTGCTAATGCAATTTTTCTCTTAATATCTTCCACAAGTCTACAGAGAGCCAGGCTCACAAGCCTAAGAGATTAAGAATTGCAATATTTTAATTTTTGTGTTGACAGGCTTTTGGCATAATCTTTGGTAGGCTGATTCACCACTCTGTCTTGCATAGCGGACTGACTTGGAGTAAAGCTCAATACACAAACCTCACCTGACCCCTCCAAAACTTGGGGCCAGACAGCAGTTTTGTAGCTGCTCACACCTACAGCAGTGACCGGCGTGACTCTCTGCCTTGGAAAGATGCAGACATCTGGACCCATTCAGGATCCAGGCAGAGGTGAACCACCCTGCTGCAGGATGCTTGAAGAGGGCGAGGACTGTTTGGTTTGGATTCCTCTCCCGCCCCTGAAATTTGGCTCAGCAGAGAATTAAGGGCTCGGACAGAGGCAAAACCCATATTTTGGTAATTTTGTAATAGAGAACATACACAGTCGAGTCCAACTATTCCCGATAAATCCCCTTTGCTAGAAAAACTGATCACACAAAAAAGTAAAAGCAGGTGTTTCAGCTGCCTTTCAGAGGCAGATGAAACACCACTAAGATACTAAATGCAACCCGAAGCATTACCTGAAACGTATTTCATCAAGGAAAGAAAACAGCACTGCTAGGCACCAATCTGAGCAATGCTATTTTAGCCGTAACACAGGGCTTTGATTTAAATTAAGACATCTTTTATGAATAAGTAAATAGACTACAAAGTTTATTACATTTTGTTACACATGGATTATTTCTTACTGAAGCCTTTGACAGCCTATTAACATCTTTTTTTTTTTTTTTTTTTTTTTGTCTTATCAGAATGAATGGGTAAGTCACAGGCTGAACGATGAGATAATGCCTAGCATTAGACAGGTCCAAACCAAAACTAAGGCATGCATGCTTCCATGACATTAATGAAATGTTTCTGCTTCCCACTAACCAGTAAAATACCATAAAATACCTATCAGACATCAGCACAGGCTTTTCACTTGCTTACTTTGCTCTTTCCAGTAGTTTTGTTGCTTCTTCTCTTCTGTCCTGGTCTAGATACAGTATTGCCAGCTCCAGCAAGGCATTTGGAATTAGATAATGGTCATATTTTATCTTCTTCTCACTGCATTGGAAAAGAAATAGCCTCAAGATCTTGAAATTATATATTGTTTCCCTCATTTAACAGCCCCAAACACAAATAAATTAGCTAAGATCAGAAGGAGCAATCAATCTCTGTTGCGACACTTGTCGCATGTTCTCTTCCAAAAGCTACCTTCCAGGTTATGCAAAATACACATTTAATAACCATCCTACACAACTATTTCTCAGTATTACAAAACATTGCCTTTGTTAACAAGGAAGTAGTAGAAAAGTTGACAACATTATGAGCTCCATCCACGTGAATTGACAAAAAGAGATGCCGTTCACTGCGTGATGTATAGAAGTTCCAAGTATAATCATGCTGCCACCTGTCTCTGCACACTGCATTTGGCTTTTTGGGTACAGCTTCTTCATGTCTGCTAAGAGGAAGGGGATGAAAAGAGCAAAGTGGTATTTCAAAAATCTTAAGCACTTATAGTCCCCCAAGAAGAAGATACCTCAGTTAACAGTGCAGATACGTAATTCTTCTTCCATATGTGGCTAACAACACTGGCAATTAAAATGGCAATTCCTTGATATCAAAGCAACTGAAATAAATACTAAAGACACTGCAGTCCTCTCCCTTCTATTGATATCACAGTTGCATCTTGTCTTACTTGAAAGGAAGAGTTAGTAAGAAATTCAAGAGCCCTCCCATATGCCAGGTACAAAAACTTACTTTAAATAGATGTAATTAAAATGGTCTTCTGCTTCAGATATCTTGCCCAAATGCTTGAGGCATAAGCCCTTTAACAGTTTTATCACACACTGGTCATCTGCTAGTAATTCTGTAGCTGCAAGATGAAGTAAACAACACACTTTAGAGAACTTGAGAGCAGCAGAGACTTTCCTACCTGTAGGGAAACTTCTACACAGGTAGGTGTGAGCACAATTCATTTTTTGGAACACAGTACACAAACCTCTTAATCTTATGCCTTTATTGCCCTTTAGTATGTATAGCTCTTCTCTTTCCCTGACTTCTCATCACGTGACCTATTTGTATGCAAGTGTTTTATCACTTCTCCACCTTTGCTTGGCTGGACAAAAACATGCCAAGCTTTGCTACCTGCACCTCATATCCCCTCATCTTCTTGCCGTACCTTTTTTTCACCTCTTTTGAGTTTATACTTACGAGTGCCCAGAGTCCTACCAGCCTTACTTAGCAGTGCCTAGTTCAAAGTCATTCCTGTCAACACCCTTTCTCCATGAGAAATTCTGTGCATAATAGATTTCAAAGAAAACATCTGGCTTTTTCATAGCTGTTCCATAAGGCAGCTTAGCCTTAAACTTTACAAGCAAAATCTTCAGCTTGCTTGCTCACTGCCAATTCATGAAATACTAACTAAAAAGAATTTCTGCCAAATGCGTGATACGATGTCTCGTGCTATTAAATGTCACCCTGTTTTCACTACTCTAAACCTCACCTGGTTCTTCCTCTGTTATTCCAGCTGTTCAAATGCTGACACATACTGCATGAAACAGCCGTTTCCCTTTGGACTATGCAGTTGGAGACCTTGGTCCTACAACTGGAGTCACTTCTACTGCTAAGTCCCACACAGGCCCCTACATACACGTGTCACCAAAGCAAATCCTAGGGAAGACCCCCAAAGACTATGTAGCAAACTAACTTAGAAGGAAGAGGGCGAAAGTTGACACACTAAGCATGTGCACAGTGAGATGACTCAGGGCCACAGAAGAATTATTTCATAAGAATAAAATGAAGAGCAGATCAGTTGTCTCTTCTGGACTTCTGTCCCGAGGACATGGTCACACGCGTGTATTTCCTCTACTTGTAACATATCCTATGAACTGCCCTGGACTGTATAACCAAACATTTAGGGACCTATCCTCGACGGAAATCTGATGGGCGTAACTGTACTTCTAGATGTTACATCAGCTAACAGACTTCCTTTTACACCACACATCCTCAGATTCATAATCTTAGAGTACGAGATTCTTGCATTTAACAGTAATACAGAGAAAATACAATAGTTTAGCCCTAAGCACTCTCAGGGAAGCATGACACCTGGAAACAGCAAGTCACTATTTGGAACAGGTAATGCTTTAGATTGTTGGTGTGTTTAAAATATATCCCACTTTTCAATTACATGTGCTCACAGTGTCTTATAAACATGAATCAACTTCTACAAACCCCTGAACGAAGCCAGCCTTATCCACAATTTACCAATTAAGAAAAAAAGGGAACAGAGAAATAATTCACTTATTCAAAATAATGTAATACAATGGGTGATGAAGAAAGTGAAAGCGTCAAAAGCCTTCTAAGGTGTCATCTTCACTGAAAATATTTTTCCATTCTCTTTTTCCATTAATTAAAAAAGACAGCTTTAGCCAGTCTTTCAAGCAACTCTTTCAAATCTTGTGTAAAGTGAACACAGGAAGGCCAAGGTCCTTGAAAAGACTGCAATGCAGTGATTTAGCCCATATTCCTTTGTCAACAGGGGCTTGATGCTTTTGCAGAAAGGTAGTATATAATAATAAGATCAAATTTTTAGTAAGGGAAAACTTTGTGAGAAAAGCTGTGCAGACTGGTTGCGCTCCCATAGGAGTTGGGAAAGACTGGCAAGAAATAAACATCAATTCAACCTTCTCAAGGATGGCTAATTAACAGACTGACAGTGGTAGCAGAGCCTGTTCCAGTTCAGTACTATCTTACGCTCATTCACAGTGCAGGGAAAGCCCACCCCTGATGTCCCAGCTTTCTACTGTTGATGTCCCAGCACACTGTTGACACACATTCAGCCCAAGGTCACATCATAAAATGACAGAAGTTTTAAAACACAAGACTGACCATTCTATATATCCTTCAAACCCAAAATATATCTGAGGATAACAAAGCTTCGTGATCCAAGTAACCAAGCCAATGCATATGCTGATTTTGAGCTACCAAAATAAACAGTCCTTTAATACATGTCAAAAACTATTACTAATACACAAGTGTGGATGGAAAATCACTTGCTAGTATTGTAAGTTCTTGCTATATTAAAAAGGAAAAATATTCCTCTCTGCATAAACAGTTCATGGTTTCATTATCCATGTTCCTCCTACGATCAGATTAACTTTACTAATGAGTGTCTCTATTCTATTCATAGATAATACCTTTAGCTATTGCACTGTAAAATACCTGTTTAAATCCTATCACTGATTACCTCTACTTCTTGCCAATGCTTCTTCTGCTTCAATTAAAGTCTCCAACATGCCTTCTGTTAAGTTGGGACATTTTCCAATTACAGCATAGCCATTCCAGATATACATCATTTCCTAGGGTCAGGAAGAAATGACAGCATCATTAGTTACAATACTGGATAAATGCGGTTATCAAATACTTTAGTTTATCTCTGCATGATGAAAAAGGTACAGATTCCTTAAATAAACATCAGTTTGTCAAAACTGATTGACAAAAAAAAATTTTCATTGCAACTGGAAACCTGTTACAAAAGTTTTCAGAACAAATTAGCCCTGGAAGACAACTAAAGAGCCAATTACTACACACAATGCAAGGAAGATGGCTTGCACAGAATGCAAAAAAAAAATTAATAAAATAAATCTCAGTTATAAATCAAGGCAAGTGCCGATAAACCAGACTTAGAACATTCATGGCACATGGCTAACTGTCCCTTGATTAAGGTCTCCTCTTGTTTTTCAGTTCTGTCCTACCAGGGAAGTAATGACTATAAGTAACTACAATGTATTGGTTCCGTAGAAAAAAATATGAACACTCAGGTAACAAAACAACACAAAAAGAAAACCAAACCCCCTACACTTTAAGCCAAACTTCACACAAACCAACAGAATTCTAGAGCCAAACTGTAATCCCCTTAAATTGCTTCAGCTTTGTCTGATGCTCCCATAGGAAGTAACATCTTTCTTATTCAACTGTTCTTAAAGTAAATTTTATTTAAAAGTATTGGGTTAATTCCTATTTATTATTAGGGTTCTCTCAGAGTATATCACCAGAAAAATGTGACCATTGCCACTAGCAATCACAAGGTTAAAGATGGAAACACTACACAGACTTACAGCTGGTCCTCATGACAAGTTATTCCATTTATTTATATAGCCTAGTACTTGGTAATGTAATGCTTTTCGATAAAATTTCCGTATAGAATAACTGACTTCTGGAACTCTAGTACAAAAAGCTGTCAGGTTAGAATAGATGCAACAGCACGTTGTCCGCAGTCACCGTTGCTTCCACCATCTGCTCTCGATTGATTGGCAAACCTGGGCAGAACTCCTGTACCGTGCGCAGATTTGTTAACACGGTTTGGAAGTATCCAAACCACATTTATTCCAGGCGAAATCCCTGAGCTAAGGCTTGCTTGAGGACTCACTCCTCCCAGCAAGTATCTTTACAATGAAAAGAAAGATCCTGGAGAGGAGGTTCTGCATCCAACCCCACATCCTCGGAGTGCTTTTAACTGTTGAGCTGCGGCATCTTCTGCCTCAGGAAAGCAACTGCAGCAGAAACCAAGGGCGCCGTGCCCAGCTGCTCCAAGGAGAGCTCCTAGGACAGAAACCTCCGCTGCTAAAATCCCACCAGAACAGCCCAGCCAAAGCCCAGGCGTGTTACTCTCTACAGGCTCTGAGACCTGAAAGGCAAATCAAAGTAACCTAATTATTTCTGTCATTTCGGTCTTAAGACTTAGCGGAAAGTGGTCCCTGGTGCACACTCACGCTGTGCTGGAACGACTCTAGCTCTTCCAGCAGCACTGTGTCACGTACTCAGCCGGCGGGCTGAGAAATGACTGCTCGCTGGTGTCTCCAAGAGGCTCTCCTCGTTCAGGCATTTTCTTAAAAAGAGTTTTTACTAATTATCCAACTGTTCCTCAAACACAACAGCTCAAAGCGCTGCAAACACCACTGCCCTTGGCAAACCTGTGGACCCCAAATGCATGATTTCATGTTCTTTGAGGCGTTCTTTGCAGACAGATTTTTGTAAGTGCACCACGAGTGAGGCAATGGGTGCCTTATGCAGCTTTTCTCATCTGGCCACAGGGGACTGGCCAGCATTACAGGCAAAAAAGAAAAAAAAAAACTAACAACAACAAAAATAATCAAAGCATGCAATGGTTTTCTGGAGCGGCTGAAGGATTTGTTTGTTTCAACTGGCACCCATGAGTTGCTCTGGAGAGCACCAAATTGCAAGCATTCAGGGGCACATTCAATAGATGCTTACATGCAGTCCCCAATTCCTGTATTGTTTCCTTGATTGCCCCCTCCCCCCTGTAACTTGTACCTTGAAGTCTTCTTTTAGTAGTCTCAGTAAATGACACATGACAGAAGAGACCTAGGGCAAAGTTCCTCAAAAGGGAATCAAAAGAAAGCTGTTAGGAGCATGCTAGTCTGTAACTGGAATAATGAGTTACACATGCAACACATTTACGTGTCACAAACAACTGGCTTAGCTCCCTGTGGCTGGTGCATGCCCCAGTTTTACAGCATTCCTTGCATTCATTTGGCTTTGCTTTGGGAACATTCCAGTCTCCTGCAGAGGTTTTACCTTAGAAACACAGGAAAGATACTATTCCAATTATCTCGGTTTTATTTCCATATATTAAAAAAATGTTAATAAGGGCAGGGAGAGGGGAGATATTTCTAACTTACCAAAGGTGGAACAGGCAAAGGGATGGGGTTTGAAGAAAGATACCGTCGAGCTTTCCGAATTGCAAACTTTTCTGTAGGCAGAGACTTCCCTGCAATTTTCAGTTTCAAACTGGGAACAATCCTGAAAATTTAAAGGAAAATGTAAGAATTTTTTCCTCTGTGAACCTCTGGGAAAAAAACCCACACATTCAAACTTAAAAAAAAAAAAAAATAAAAAATCAAAGAGAAACTAAAAAAGCTGTTACACACTGAGCTATTGCTACCTCTGGGGAAGCTAAGCAATACATATTCACAAAAGCTGTCTTTATGCAGGGCATGCATATCTCGAGGCTTCTTCTTTAATCAATCAGGAGGAAGAGGGACTCTTCCCCACCCAAGGAGAAAATTAGATGGTGCACCTAACTTTTAAAGGGCCCATGTCTCATCACAGACTAAGAAAGAGGTAAGCTAGCTTTTGTCAGTGTTCCTATCATTCTCCCCAAACCCAAACCTATTCGCTTTGTAATGGATTCCAAATCCAGTGAATTCTGCTTGTAATGATTACATAAGATATGGAAAACCTGAAAAGTATCAATATAACGTAAGCACATAAAAAAAGTGATACTTAGTAGAAAACGTGTAAAACCCAAAGTAATAAATTTTCTTTTCCTCAGCAAGCGTTTAGTCATTTTTGAGCTTAAACATTAAAATCAGGTTAACTCACTGTGTTGATAATGTTGATAATTCACTTGCACATTTAACTATTCCATGTTCCTCTCAAACTCAAACCCCAAGAATCAAGTGGTACTGATGTCTCCACTAAGGAGGCACACATCTTGTCGCATAATCCATTGAAGGCTTTCATACCTAACATGCCATTTTGATTAAAGAAAACAACTGCAAAAGAATGTGAATATTACATGCAACAGCAGCAGCCACTGTATGGCTGACAGACCTAATATCCTACCCCTAAAGTACTTCCAGGCCAGGAGAAATCTGCTGTCTGAACTCAGGGTCCACTTTGGTCTAAGTGTTTCATTCTGCAGTTTCTTACCAATTCAATGCTATTTGCACAGATCTTCCAAACGGCACAATTAATTATTTTGCCTCTCTTCCCCCAACACTGTGACGTGAAAAGACAGGAAACTGTTGTAACTGGGAGTTAGCAAACATTACCTAAATAATTCAACTTTGCTGTCTCCAAAAGGACTGCAGTCATCTGGTCCAAACATACTGAGATAAGCAGCTTTCATGTAAATGTAAGTGGCCTGCAAATGCAATCAAGAATATCTATACAGAAAAATGAATTAACAGCATCACCATTATTGATATATAGCACAAAACAGCAACAAAGAGGAAGAAGTTCCTGCTTTTGCTCATAAACAGACATAATCTTACAAAATTTTAAGTGGGAAATACATACTTTAGAAAGTGGAGTGTATTTTTTTTTAAATAAGGTACATCTTTGTTTACTTTGTATCAGTTTATAGTTTATGTCCAAATTCCAAGAACAAACATCTTGTGTAAAGTGAATTTTTATCACTCTCAGGAATACATGAGAGACATGTTATGAAAAAGTCATGCTCAGTGAAAAAAACCCCCAACTACTTTATAGTCTATGTGTCCAGTCACAATTTGGGAGCATGTCTCAAATACTAGGTTCTAGAAAACAGTTGCTGTCCTGGAGGGAAGAGGCACCCAAGAAAGCTGGTTAATATTAAAGGATCACCTCCTCCGAGCTCAGAAGCGATGCATCCCAACTAAGAGGGGGCTGGGAAAAAAAAGCCAAGAAGCATGGATGAACAAGGAGCTCCTGGACAAAATCAGACACAAAAAGGAAGAAGAGGGTGGAAGCAAGGACAGGTAGCCTGGGAAGGATACAGAGAAATTGTCCAAGCAGCCAGTGACCAGGTTAGCAAAGCCAGAGCCCTGAGAGAATTAAATCTGGCCAGGGACGTCAAGGGAAAGAAAACCTTCTACAGGTA
>JAVJGJ010000030.1:28248704-28284787 GCA_035590215.1 Microhierax caerulescens
GGGACGTCAAGGGAAAGAAAAGCTTCTACAGGTATGTTAGTGATAAAGGGAAGGCTAGGGAGAATGTGGGCCCTCTCCTGAAGGAACAGGAGACCTGGTTACCCGGGACACGGAGAAGGCTGAGGTATTCAGAGACTTCTTTGCCTCAGCCTTCACCAGCAAGTGCTCCAGCCACACTGCCCAGGTCACAGAAGGCAAAGGCAGGGACTGGGAGAATGTAGAGCTGCCCACTGTAGGAGACCAGGTTTGAGACTATCTAAGGAACCTGAAGGTGCACAAGTCCATGGGAGCCCAGTGAGATGTGGCTGTGGGTCCCGAGGGAACTGGTGGATGAAGTGTCTAAGCCACTATCCATCATATTTGAGAAGTCGTGGCAGTCTGGTGAAGAATCCTGGGCTGCATCAAAAGAAGTGTGACCAGCAGGTCAAGGGAGGTGATTCTGCCCTTCTACTCTGCTCTTGTGAGACCCCACCTAGGCTACTGCATTCAGCTCTGGGGCCCCCAACATAAAAGGGGCATGGACCTGTCAGAGCGAGCCCAGAGGAGGGCCACGAAGATGGTCAGAGGGCTGGAGCAGCTCTCTGGTGCAGCCAGGCTGAGAGCTGGGGTTGTTCAGCCTGGAGCAGAGGAGGCTCCAGGCTCCGGCCGAACATGTTGCTGGAATCCCCAGGGAATCCACACTGCGTGGGAGCACAGAGAGAGCTGCTCTGACCTGGCTGCTTGCACCTTATGTAGGCTTTTACATACACTGCCTGGTAGAATACTGGCCAATACATACAATATGTAGTAGAAAAAACAGAGAGATATCCTCCTCACACATAGCCTGATCACATTAAGAAGAAACAAACCTCCAAACAACCACCACCAACCCCACCCTAGCTGGACTTAATCCCTTCTGACAGATTTCCCTGGGGCTCAGGGGAAGATGAAGGGAGGAAAGCTACCAGGAGGGTTCTAGATGGAAGAGCTTCTCCCTTTCAGATGCATGGGGCAAGGCACCTCTTCTAATTAGATTTATTATCCTGGAGGCACTATCGTGGCTAACCTCACTCATCACCAAATGAGCTTATATCCATAACATAATGGAAGAAATAGCAACTTGTGCCATTAATTACAATGTGTTGATGACACAACCAGTCAATACACAGCAGAACACCTTTAACAAGCTGTTTTTCATCTACAAGTCAGGCCCAAAAGATTTCTGTTTGCCCACAATCTGTTCAGATTTGAAAGCCTGCAATTCACATTGTTCTAGAAGAGCCACAGCAGACCAGGTTTTGTTTCACAATCTTAATCTTCAAAGCTACAAAAGCTTCAAAGCTGCAAAAAGTCAACTCAATCTGATTGAAAGTTAATAGACACTACAGGGCCTTCCAGTCTCCTGTTCTGCTTAACTTACCTTTGACCAAGTGTTTTCTTTGCTTAGCAGGTCTGCGTAGAAGAAAGCCATCTTCCACTGGCGCTTGTAGGTGAAGCACCACATGAGCTCCCAGTAGCACATGTGGTGAAACTGCTTCCAATATTGCTGAGCCTCACAACATTCTTCATATCTATTAACTGCCTGAACAAAGAGATTTCCAAACACTGCTTTAATCATGTGTAAATGCTCATACACCAGTGCTGTAACAGGCACTGGCACTCCATTATCTGCTGGCATAGCTCCTGCAATTTCCAAATTATTAACAGCCCAGTATTCCCCAAAATCACATTTGTTGGATTCACACAAGAGATTCTTGGCTCCACAGTCATCCTGGTGTTAAGCAAGCTTACCCCTGCCACAGAGCTCCCCATTCCTGGAAGCTATATTAAGTTCTAAGCATAGGCAAAATGAATGTTTGTGTCTAGGGAAATTAGGAAACTAAAGTCAAAGGACAAATGCTCAGCTGACATTTATTGCTGCAGCTCCACAGATTTCAAGGGAGCGACCACACTGCACACCAGCTGATACTCTGTCTCAGAGTATTTTGGACAGGCATTTTTCACCTCCCTAATTCTCTCAAGTCTTGTATGACTGTCCACTCAGACTGAAGGCAAAGGATTACCGCCGGATGCTATTAAAGCTACAGCTTCTTCAGGATAAGAAAGACAATGAGAAAACCATGTCATTAATACTGATGGGATAGATTACCATGAGAAATTGAAAAGAGCAGCAAAATAAGCTGGTCAAACAAGCCAGTCAAAATAGTTTTCAAAATTCCTATTTGTAATTCATAAACTATAAATTACCTATAAGGCCAAAGCCACGGGAAGCATAAGCCAAAAAAGGAAACGTTGCTCCCAGAGGAGTTTTTCTAAAGCTTTTGAAACGTAACTTTCCCAAGAGCAAAAGGATTACTTACCGCATCAATATTACCCTTTAGTGTTTCTATCCTGCCTGCAAAAAACAGGAATATGGCTCCCTGTAATAAATAATAATAAAAATACAAGTATTCTATAACAGTTTTCAAGCTGACCATACAGTCTAGATCTTTGTTGCTTGGCAAGAAAACATTAAACGATCACACCAAACTAAATCATGATTCATTTTACCTTTGGATAGCGAGCCAAGTAAGGCTTAAGTAGTCTTTCTGCCTCCTCAACATTTCCTTTTCCTGTCCCTAGAATGCATAAAATCGCAAGTGATAAAAACAGTAAGAAAAAATGAAAAAAGAACAGGACTGCAAGGTACTGATTAACCATTATCTGGCCAATATGTAAGCTCCTCTCCCTGACAAGTAAGGCATAAATACAGGTTGGTATTGCACTAAGTCAGCAAGTGGGAAGACCTGAACAACATCATGCTTACTGACTTGAAAACCCACTTACGCATAGACAAACATGTTTTGTAAAATGCTTTAGCAGGAGATAACAGTTAAGTATGTCTCAGCGGGAAGCTATCACCTCCCAAAAAATTGAGGGTTGACATATAAACATGAACAAAGTATTAAGGAAGTCATCACTTACAGCCATTATTTTAACCTCCCAAATATTGCACCTGACTACTAAAGATAGATTTAGTTCTCACAACTT
Organism: Microhierax caerulescens; assembly: GCA_035590215.1. Classification (NCBI taxonomy): domain Eukaryota; kingdom Metazoa; phylum Chordata; class Aves; order Falconiformes; family Falconidae; genus Microhierax; species Microhierax caerulescens. The sequence goes on from JAVJGJ010000030.1 coordinate 28,251,714, forward strand.
CCTTTGCTGTCCCCATCATCTCCCTTCTTATGTGTTAAACAAATCTCCATCGTGAAGATTAAGACACTCCCTTCAGTTACGATCACTACTGTAAAATTACTCGCAAATGAGTTGTGTTCAATCTGGTCATGAACAAACAATTCACCAACAAACAGGTGATGGAATCATCTTTTTCCCCTCCGTGTCCCACAAGAACTAATCAAATCCAAGAGTTATTATAAACAATCTTACCTAACACAAAGGTCATGAAAGTATGATAGCAAAGCAACAGCATGGTACACAGCACCGACCTAAAGCTGTATGATGATGCTCCTTCTTGAAGCTGCAGCAGACCATGCTCCTGCGCAAACAGAGGTGAGGAGGGCAAAGTATTGGAAAGGAACCAAAGTTGTGTTTTGCTAGTTTGGTAACTTCTGCAGTGCCATCTACAGATTGCTCAATCACCAAATTCCCTAAATGCACTGATATACATTGCTTACATAGCAATCAAAGACAAAAATACACATATGAAGTTATCTAACAGTTTTTCATGAACTTATGGCTTAGCCTGGAAAACATCGGGCGACAGAACAGCAACCTGGGATGTATTTAACATAAGAGAAAGTAAGCCAACTTATCACCAACACCCAAGTGCTGCTTAACAGCATTCCATAAACAAAAAACACAGTTTTGAAATGCAAGGCAAATAACACGTATTGCCATTGTGCAGTGTATCCATGTTTGTTGTTACTCACTACATAAGCAAGTTAAAGATATCAAGATAAAAAAAAAATAATCTGCAACTAGCAGGGCAAAAGATTACAGGTCAAAAGGCTGTTTTTTAAGTATGCTAAGAACAAAAGAAGCTTTGCAATGATGTTGGCTCACTACCACCAGTAGGAAAAATATGATGAAGAGTATTTCTGTTGCCTTTGGGGAGAACTAAAACAAATACAATGCTGTATTCATATTCAGTGAGAGCATGACTGATAACCAACCTTAAGGATTCCAGTTCCTGAGACAACAGCATTTAGCAGTCCATTACAGGACTGGTTCCATGGTATCAACAGCAAGAACATAAATATGCAAACATACTAAACATGAGATCTGCCTACTAGTAAATATGCACGGTAAGACATCCACTGTGAGCTGGGGAAAAGTCTGCCTAAAAGTTACACTAGAACTGCAATGGAAAGTTACTGGAACATGATGTATGTGACTATAAGGACATCCTTTCAAACCAGCTACACTATAAATAGGGGCCCTGAGGGATATCGATCGGAGCCACCGCAGAAGGTATCAGAGAGAGCACTCAGAGCATGACCTCAACACAGATTTTCATCTTTTGTGCATCCTTGCCAACAGAGGGATGTTACACTACCTCACCCTTACCACTTATTATGTAAACCCAGAAGCCTGTAATTATATTTTAATTTTCATCATACATACTTTTTCACTTAACTAGTGTGTTTAAGTGTTTTCACATAAATCAGCTATTCTGTGTTTGTTTGTTTGGGTTTTTTTAAAATCTTACCTTATTACATCAATAGCTGTTACAGGGAAAGGTATCATTAACACACATATTTGCACATCAATTAGTACAACAACTAGCCAAGACAAAATAGTGAAAATACTGACTTGCATGCCACTTCAAAAGAGGTTAGAAGATTGTAAAATCATTAATGAAAATCAGTGACTTAATGGAAATCAAGCACTCTGTAAAATAAAGCCAACTCCAATTTCTGCCAAGAGCAAAAAGTTTGATTGATACAGATAAGTAACAAAATATGATATATTCAGCTTTTTTACAATGGCCAGATGAAAACCAGAAATGTTTTGATTTTTTAAAAAGAAGTACCACTACAGCACTGTGAGGCAAGACAAAACATTCTGTGGAATGAATTTTGGCAGAAAAAAATTCCGAATTAGATTTCCAAAGTACATTTTTTTGGAAGAGAAAAATCTTCAGGCTGGGTATTTCACTGAGCCTTTACTGACACCAGTACCAGGCCTTTACAGTGTTCCTTATCTTCCACAGAACATAAAAATACATGTAAAATGAATGCTTTCTTTGAATAGCACTAAGAATGATACAGAAACAGATTTTATTAGTCATACAGAATAACTTAAGCATTTGTCAAGTTGATCTCACTTAGGTATTTTAGCCTCAGAAATGTAACTTAATAGAGAGAACCACAAAGTTATTATCTATACGGAGCAGCGATGCGACCCACACCCACCTACACAGGACTGCACCCTGGAAAGCATTAATTGTGAAGTCACTGGATTAAGAACATCTCCTGTTCGTCAGAAGAGCGTTGCCAATCTGGCGTACTTGGGCCCGAATTCCAAAGAGGAGTAGTTACACAGGTATGGGAAGCCCACTGAACCAGTTAGTTCACTCTGCTATGCCCATAATCCTATGCTGCCCAGTACAGGTGCTGACGAATGCTTACTTTGTGCCACTCGAATACTCCAAACTTTCTATATTAAAGCAACGTAAGAGTGGACACAGTGTGAAAAGAGATCCAGAAGCAGTTGTTACTAGTACTACAATGCTTGCCTGTAGAAAAGGCTGTAACAAAACGGCTGCTTCTCCTCAAAAACACTCTTGCAAACTGTTTCTGTTATGATGGGATCCCCAGGAAAATGGGATGATGAAGGGTGTCGCTGGGAAACATGTTTTGGATCCCAGGCTCAGCCAGGCAGCCTCCCTGGGCTCCCTCTGTGGCGGGTAGAGCCGGAGGTACTGCTCCAAGGAACAGCTCGGCCCAGAAGCCAAGGTCAGGCAGCGCGAACACCTTTACAAGCACCTGCTCTTCCTCCACAGGGAGCCTGCGGAGGTTATAGCCGGCCAACCTCATCAGCTGAGCGAGGTGTCAGGAGCTGGGCAATACCCCCACAGAATCCGCACCAGGGATCAAACTGAGGATCTCAGAACCAGATCACAAGCAGCGACTACCTGAGCGTAAGGAGAAACTCTGTAAGCAAACTGCACTCACTGGTGCCAGTCACTAAGTGACCGTACTGTATTTGTCAGGACACACCTTCTAACCATAACCAACCCATAAATATCTCCCACACCTATGCCACAGGTGATGTGAGCAATCCCAGAACACCAGGAACGAGCTTCTGAACACAGTCAGAGCGTATTGCTACAAAACATTCCAAAGTTCCAACCAGGAATATAAAACAGGTGTCAAGGCAATAAGTTCTAGTAGTTTCTCCAAAATACTTAAATGACATTAACACATTTAGCGTTTGTTTTCACACAAAATGTGAGTTACTCTGAAGGGCATAAGGCATAACGCAGAGCAGGGAGCCATGACACTTCTTACAGACAAATGTGATCCAAAACGCTAACTCTCACCTTTCCGTGCCAGTTGCTCCTAACATCCCACAACCTCTTCACTCCCAAGACTGTCACTACATCACATTACATCAGTATCTCACTGATTTAATCCTTGTCCCAAGACATCCGATGCTTTAGTGTCCACATGAGCAGTGGGGATTCCCGCAGGGAATGCAGGATGAACAAAGACAACGCTCAAATCCATTATCAGACAACGCTGAGACTGGTCTGTACTTATTTCAGCTGTCACTGACCACAATCCATCTACTTTCCTGAAGTGAAAGCTCTTTACTGGTATTTTTAGATGACTCTTTTTAATTAAGGATCTTGACAATGAAAGCAAAGCAAAGTCGTCGTTCATGTCCCATAACCTGATCACGTGACTGCAGGCTTAGCAAGGAGGATGGATACTACTAACAGCTTTTACGAAGAACTAATTAAACTGGCGCACAGGGCACTTGAATGTATTATTTGAAATTATTTTAGATTTAATCTTCATTTAAAATTTGCAGAAGAGACCAAAATGCAATTCTGTTGGTAATCATGGAAAAGTGAAGTCAATTTATTACAAATTGACATGTTAAAAACACTCTTTGGCTCAGCTGCTTTGGGAAAAAATTTCCTCCCACATCAAAAAGTATAATCTGAAAGAAATCGGTTCTTCATCTCAAAGTTTCCCTGTCTTCACCTGAAATCAGGCTGTCATCTGACCCCCTGAAAAATTGCACTTAACATATGGTGGACTCACGTCAAACTTTTCTACAGTTTAGCAACACAGGATTTGAAATCATTTACAAAATAAGAACAAGAGTAAATACCAGCCTGAGACCTGGCGGAGGAGTCAGCGAGAAGGGTTCAGGGCTTACATGGGGGATACTGCAAGGACTCGTCTGAGCTCACATCAGACGTTAGTTACTGTTAAACACAAGAAGTCCAGATGGGACACACACTCCACCTATTGCCCAGTGAGTAAGGAAGGCATGCCCGGCGGTGCGTAATACATACCTCTGCCCACAAAACCTCAGGAACTGGGCAAAACTGCATTGAACCCCAAATGCCCAAACGCTGGCCCTACGCCACTGAACACAAACAAGCCCGTATTTTAACTAACGATACAGGCGAAAGGAGCTCGAACAGTGGGAAGGGCACAATGGCACATCTCGGACTGGAAGGGAACAAAAAAGGCCTCAGGCTACTTTTATAATTTCTTGATCTTATCCTAGCTACTATTTTGAGACTCCAGACTGGTGTTAAGTTGATCATGTTGTCTACAGTGCCCACAAATGGCTTAGGAACTAATGAAGCTTTGGGCATGTCCTCATTTACTATCAGATGTGACACGTCCAAGAGACAGGAAGAGTCCCTAGGGGCAAATTTGCCAGCTTCAAGGCCGATTAGTATCGTGGAAGATATCGCAATGCGATTTTACATCCAGTTTTAATAAACACATGAGCCACACCAAAAGCAAGCTGTCCTCCAGCTCACTGTAGCTCTCTCAGGTAACTGTAAACAGCTCGAGGCATTGATCACAGCTCCTTTGTCCTTTGCACAATCTGATGCTCACCACGAGCACTTATTGGAAAAGACTGCAAGATGAAACACAGATGTATTCACGACTCCTTTCGTCTGGTTGGGGTGCAGCACCTGGCATGCATCACTTTCCCTCTCCCCCTCTGTCACTGTTCCTTTCTCCCTCTAGACTCTTGCCTGTACTGCAGGGGACAGCTTCCTCTTGCAAGCTTTGGAAAACCACCACTGGGAAAGGATGGCAATGGCAATTTTGCTTTTGGCTTTAGGCATCTGACTGACAAATGTTAAATACAGAAAGCCTTTGTTGGGATGTTAAAATATAACGGCCATCAATAAACTTTGATCGACATGTTTAAAATACTCCTTTTTTACAGTGCACAGATAACAGGTTTAAATTTTTTAAATTTATGGTAATCTAGGTCACGTCTCAGTGAGTTATTAAAAATCTGGAACAAGAGCTGACTCACCAACACAAATATCAGCCCACTCATAGCCATACAAGAAATCCCAGGGCCAAAAGAAAACAACAGAAATTCAATTAGAGGGACAATTTTCATCTGCAGTAATGAGTGTTCAGCAAAGTGTTCTCAGAACTCTGCTGGTCTATGAATTTGAATTGCCCTTACATTTCTAGAAGAATATTTTGCTTTAGATGTTCTTCATTTTCGTAACTGACAGGCAGAACTATTTCATTTTTGCCTCTACTGCTTGTGAAACAGCTCCTGGAAATTTCCAAGTTCTAATCCACATTCTGTCAAAAGCTCCTTGCTTTTAAACAAGATATTTTATTTTCAGATATAAGATCCTTCCTGTAAACAAGTAAAATGGTGATGACACTCATTCACCTGTCACATAAGGTTGCAGCTCTGATTAAGGAAGCATTTTTCTCCTTGAGACTTGTTTTGTCAAGAGAAAGCATTACAAAAGAGTGACGTTTTAACTTGTTTATACAGTTTTTGTTGTGTTTGCAGGACATCAAACATTTGCCTTACCTAATATTTAGGAAAGAAATGTGACTAGTGGTTTAGGTTAAACAAACAGTTTTCTTAATCCAGGAACCCAAATCTGAATGCATCTCATGTTCTGCTGGTAGAATGAGAGACAAGGGCAGGTGCAGGGTATCAAGGCTAAGATATTCTCATCAATTTAGCATCCTATTTTGAAACAAATCCACAAAAAACTAACACAGCGCTTTCTGTGCACCTGCCCTGCAGAATAACTGAGGTTCATGTGAATTTACTGGTGCTTCATTACTGAACTTCTGTCCTTAAACTGCATGCACAAACAACACAGGTCAGACTGGTTACTCTCTAGGCAAAAAAGCACTTACTCTTTCAGACAAAGAGACTTTAGGTGCCACACTCAAGTTACCACTTGCTATTAAAGACATGGAGGAAAAAAAACTAGAGATGAAATTGAATTTTTTTTTTTCCCCAACTGGGTGTCACACAGGAACCTGTCAGGGACACTCAGATACCATAATGACAGTAACTAATAAGTAAGCTAATATATTATAGGTTAAGAATACACTTTTGACTATGGATTTCTAAGCACAAGCATACATCAAAAGACCAGTAACTAAAAGATATATCAACATAATTGTACTTAGCCATTGTCTTTATCATGTTTCAGAACTGTAACATCCTTGAATAATGGTATCACAACCTTTGAAGCATACCAGTTCAGACAAAAATACAAAGGAAAACTGAGCTGCATGAAAGCATCAGTGCCAACAATGCGCATGTGCGATCCCAATCGGAGTGTTTCAGAGGGTTACAGCTAGCGTGAGGAAGAAGAGAGAAACTCCTGTCTCCATTTTTTAATTTAAGAGTGAGAGGAATGTATCAATACTATTTAGTTCACATTTACCTTGTTTCCAGAAAATCCAACAAACTCCAGTAATCTCAGAATCCGTGCAGGAAACATGGACAACGTCTACAGAAAGAAATGCAACAGTTATGCAATAACTTTCTGCCTCTCAGCTGCCAGCTGCCTCCTGATGATTTTCTGGGTAAATATATACACCTACCATATTTTGCATGCAATTTGAACATAAATATCTGTTTAATATAGGGACCCTGTACCTCCAGGATTCCCTGCACAGAAATAGGTTTACACAGCACATGCTTAGTAACTCTACTACTTCTTGGATGTTTCAGAGATACTGGATGCATACCGCACACGACAGATCTGTGCAGTAAATATAACATTTGGGCATGTGCCAGACTCACACAAAGCCATGCAAGCAAGGAGAAGCACCAAGCACTTTCTGCAGCCCATCGCCTGAACCACCACATCACCTGTCACCATCTCTGGGTCAATGCCTCTCTGACATACCAGGAACCATCTTGTACCATTTCACCAGCTTTCTGACCAGAACACAAGCACCAACGGCCAAAAGTGGCCTGAGCAGCACCCCAGGCCCCATTCATGCCCCCTGTCCCACCAGCTGCCCTGCTAACAGCCAAGTCCCTGGTTGCTTCCCAAGTGCCTGTTAAACACTAAGTGGAAGTCAACAAACAGGCAACAGCTGCTTCTGCGCAAGGCTTCTCCTGGCCCCCATCCCAGTGTCTCTTCTCATGAGATTGTAACATCTTCCCTTCCAAGCACTTCCCAAACATTGGTCACTTGGCTAATGAACACCCTGATAATCTCCCCATGAAGATGCGCGAGTAGGTCCGCACACACCAAGCGGTGTTGCCCACGTTGCAGGTAGTGGTCTCTTATTTCTAAAGTGTATTACTATCTGGTGTTCTTAGACCAGGCGCTGGGATCCTGCGAGTGTCGGTGCACACACCTGATTTTAACCGTGATTAGTAACCCTGATGTCAGCGGAACTCCTCACGTATTTAAGTTAGGATCATTTTCAGGAGGTTGCAGGACTTCAGCTCAAGAGAAGAACAGTTAGTACATACCAGATTAAATGCTCCAACTCCAAGTTTTACACCTCCCTCAAAATGAAGATGGTTCTCTCCTTTGACATAATGCGGAGACTGTATGAGACTGTCCAGCTCCCTGAAAACGCACAAGATTCTGTTACTTTGCCAGTAAATAAAATGCTTAATTACAATCCAGTAAGAAAGTAACCCAACTATCTCAAACGACATAGTAGTTCAAAAAAAGGTCAATTTGCCATCTCACCCATGTGAACAACATTTTGTTGGACCTATCTACAAAACATTTATGTCACATTACTATCAATTCAAATATATGGAGTCCTGGAGATGAATTCCTGTCAAACAGATGCAGTCAATTTGCAACTGTATTTCTGCCTGAAAACATTTCTACAGTGGCTGCTGGGAGCAACACTAACCACTACAACTGCAAAAAGATATGATGGGGCAAAGCAGGAGAGTAAAGTTTAAACTAGCAAATTAGATTTGAATTTCACTAATCCCTGGACTAGATATTCTCTTTCTGTGCATGTTCATTCAGAAGAACATTTTGTTACCTACAGGAGAAGACAATTGTAAGAAATATTTTTAAACGGGCAGGTATAGCGGAATTTACTTTCCACTCATTCTTCTAACTTTCATAGATCTCAACTTTGTAGTGTCCCCTTGTAGTTTCCCTGTGTAATCCAGCTGAATTTGAACCTGTTTTGCCTCCAAGCTTTCTGTAGCTATGTGTTTTTCACACTACTATTCTAATTTATTTTGTTGATTAGTAGGAGAAGAAATACACTGTTGCAATGGCAGCCATATACTTGTGTGCAGGCTGTCATGTTTTTATCTGCTGGTTGTTATCAACAGATATAGGACTATTCATTGTAATTGCAGCCTTTACAATGGACCTGCATTTAGAGTTGCCTTCAACCCACACAAATACGGACACTGTCATCTCTCTCCCTCTTTCACTATACTTCTGGAGAACCTCGACTGGATGCTGGTTTGTGTCTGCTAGACATGTGACTTTTCGTGGCTATTCTGAGCCCAAATTTTACGTCCTAAAATAAAACAAAACATGATGCATATTTAGCTTTCACTTTTAAAAATTATTCTTATAAATCTGTACTACTGTGAAGTTTTCTGACACTTCTTATTCACTGACAAGAAGCAAATGTTTCATTCTGAATTTTGTTCTATTTTATTCCATCTTTTTCCCTCTCTGAAAGAGAGTTTTAAAAATTTTATCTTTGCAACATTTACTCCTCCTGTATTTTCAGTGTTGCTGTTGCAGTGGGGAAAGGAAAGATGACTTTTTATAGTGGCAACTATGTTGTAAAAATACTGATCAATCAAAACAAGTGTTTCCACATTTCATTGTTTTCTCTGTAACCTGCTGCGCCACACTCTCACCAAAACTGCAAACAATTATTTCTTCCTACATCAAAGGTACAGTACAAAACCCACAACTGCCAATCTCACATACAAACTTTCCCTTTGTTAAAATACATGTTTTAATAATATGCAAGTTATTAGCATTTTTTTGCAGAAGACCACCTAAGGGCTACTAGATTTATAACACTTTGCTTTTACATATACTAATTTACTGTGGCACAAGTGATTATGCTTCCCATGGTGTACATTTTAATGTAATTTTCAGAATTTACTACTGCACTTCAAAAACTTTTGCGTATGTTAAAAGTAGCTCTCCATAACTTCCTAGATGAAAAGAAATCTGCTTAAGCAGATGTTTTTGGCTTGCAGACACTAAGTAATGGGCACATTGTGAGTTCAGATAAGCAACCTTGCTTATCATTTCCAATAGCACACGCCTTCTCTTTAGATAGAACAACTGCCATATTTAAACAGATTAAAAGCCCAGCTAAGCAAAAATTTCACTCAGACAGTGGTATATGCTTGGAAAAGCATCCTCTAGGAATTGTCTGTTCAGGGACTTCATGGTACAGAGAGACTGCGTCTGCTCTACTACGCTAACTAGCCCCTATAAACCTGTTTCCTGGAAATTTGTTTAATCTTTGTTTGAAGCCACTTATATTTTCCATTGCAAGCTCTTCAGTTTATTGTCTCTTAATTTTCTTTTAGTTTCATGCATTTATTATAGAATTACTTGTGCTTCAGCTACTGGTTTTGAATGTTCCAAAAAGTGCAGTTTAAACTATAAAGAAATGCCATTACATATGCCTAATGACTGCAAGACCTCCAAACTGTGCTATGCAGACACAGAGCACTACATCATTTAGAAAAGTTATTTTTTGACATAATTTCAAGGATGTAGTACTTGAAGTAGGCAAACCTTGGGAGTTAACAGTGTTAGGGTCCACTAATTTACAATCCAAATGAACCATAATATCAATGTCCTTTATTAGGCAAAGGAGGAATTTGTGTGGGCTGAGAAAGGCTATAGACATCGGGCCCACAACAAAGGCTGCAATAAATACAACAGTAATTAATTTGCAAATTAGACTATTTGACTGCCAGCATTTTTTACTGAAAGAATACACTTATTCACATCATCACTCTACCTTACCTGTACGTTTGGTAACTGTTTCGGACTTTGATGCCTCCTTTTATGAAGCTAACCATATTCTCATCCTGTTAGAATGGAAGCACATTAACAACATGAATTTGTAAGCACGATAAAAGGCTTTTGTCTTCTTGAGATGAACGTGTCTTGAACATAACTGTCGTGACACAGACAGTGTAAGTCTCCGAGAAACAATACACAGATTTAGGATTTCCGTCTATATTAAAATATTTTTCACTCTGTTCAAACACGTACACTTTATTTTGATGTCTTCTGTGATTAGTTTAGCTCTTGTGACCTTTGGACCACCTGAATTTGCATTACTGAACACAGGGACTAAGCTAATGAGTGGCACCTAAGGTACATGCATTTGTGGCTCTTTCAAAAAATAGCTTTCTCTCATTCGTCCCTCAGCACCGTTAAGATCTGAGCATTTCCTGACGCAGCGCCAGATATGAATATCTGCCTGTCTTCAGGAGCCTACAGAATATAGTTACACGCCCTAAAAAGGAACAAGGCTAAGTAAAGCTGTGCAGGACATGCTCTTTCTGGTCTCAATACTCAAGTATCTATGAGATCCAAACTAGCATGGTAACACGTTACATTACAGGCTATAACGCACCGAGAACTTACAGTAAAGCGTATCTGGGGGCCCGTTAGTTTACAGTTGTAACCCGAAGAGAGAACTCTCCAGTCTTGAAACTTTCTGGTGTCAGTTTCTTGCCTCACTCATTGCGTATAATCTGTCATTCTGGCTTGTTTTGATACTTGCTGTTGCTTTGGGATAGGAAGACTACCTGTGATTTAGGAGATGATCCTTCTGTGATGGTATTTTACGAGGCTGTATAAAGCATCATGGAGGGCACAGCACAGGTTAGATGAACATTTGGCCCAATTGTGTTCATCGGTATGTAAACACAGACAGAACCTGCCTCCAAGAGCTTTCCATCCCTCTGTAAGTCAGGAGGATAACTCAATCCAATCAGTTACAGTTCAGCATCTTCCAGACTGCGCTTTCTACAAACTAGTATAGGAAGCCCAATGACCTGAACTGAAGGGCAGGGCTTACTCCTGCAGCCTGCACCACCACCACCAGCCTATGTCCTTTAGTTATCCTTCAGCAACATTATCAAGAGTGATAACTGACGACAGAAACTATAACCACAAATGAACATGTCATTTCTGACGATACATCCCCAGAGACTTGAATCCTAATCACAAGCAAAAGAAATAACCACAGAAAAATGTGTTTCCTTTTTCCTTTGTTCTATAGAAAAAGAAAGTCAGGTTTTAATTAGCAGCTGGGGGAGGTACAGCATACCTATCCATACGTAAAGGTTCAGTTCTATTTTCCTTTGAATGGAAAATGGAAAGAAGAAAGAAGATGGTTTAAAAATGTTTAAATTCAGAATACCCATGATACCAACAACAGAGATAAACAGTGTGAAAACAGTACAGCCCTTGAAACATCCTGAAACTAATTTTAATGTGTTTTCAACTGGATTTGGTCATTTACACTAAGCTTCAAAACTAAACCACTTCAATAGCTGTTGGAACCAAGTACGTTCGTTTAATTTTTAAAGCCAGTTCATGTGTTCATGAAAAATTAAACACAGAATAGAAGAGGAAGTAAATACACAGACATTCTTTATGCAGAACAGGACAAGAAATTATTTTCTTACTCTTAAATCTTTCACATATCTATAAACGCTTTTAAAAACAGACACCTGTGAAAATAGTGCTTAAAACCAAGAGGCCCTGCCTTGAAACACTCTTTTCTTACAGGCACAGTGAAGAAGCCTGGCTTCCATAGCTTCTGATATCACCAAAACTGTGCCCAGTGCTAGAGGCTACTCATCCCAAAGGATGCCAAAGGATCATGGAAATAGGCGGCTACACCCTGGCCATTTCAAAGTCCATCATCCTACTGTAAAGTCACCGTTGTCAGCACTCTAAAAACCTTCACAAGAAACAACTCTGACTACTGCTTTTGCTATGAAGCAGTAGTTTCTAGCAGAGGGGCACGGCAGATTGCTGAAAAAGGTTACATGGTTCATAAATTATCATAAACAACATAAATCAGAGCCCATCTGGCAACTCCCAGCGACTATAAAATCACCACTTGCATTTCATTCTCAACCAGCATCTTTGATCCAAGAAGCAGAAGCCCTTTGTGAACGTGACTTTTATTAATTATCCCTTCTGCATAGACGAAGCAATCCCACTGTCATGTAGCAAGTACAGCCAAACCAGGAAGAAAAAAAATCAGTTATTTCAACTATGATTAACAATTTAAACTGCAAGCTGAAGCCCAAGTAAGTATTGCTAATGTTGATCCATCAAACAAATCAAGCTCCATTAGTACAGACAGATAAAATTCAAAGAAGGAGGAGAGTTCTCCTTCTTTTAAAGACAGGCAGCACTGTTTAGCAGGAAGCAGGTGTGGAGCCTAATAGCTACGCAGACCATACTAGTAGTTCAAGAACAAACAAGTGAGAGAGCAGCCTTGGGAAAGCAAACCGGCCTGACTGAAACAAAAGTCTTGAAAGTCTTGCTTGCATTCTAGCATAGCACAGCTTCAATGACCATCTCTTTTTTTTTTTTTTTTTTTAATCTGATATCCCAGCACACAGTGTTTGAAAATCAGTGCTTATTGCCGTTAATTTCACATGTTCAAAAGGGACTGGAGAAGGGCATCATAGGGGACTCAGTGCCACGTGTATCAACATAAGGATTTTTAGATAATCATAAGGGATACAAAACCACATTCCACTATCTCATCGGCAGATGGTCCAGATAAAATCCAGATTTAAAATCCAGGTGAGAGAGTCTTACACCATTAGGTCAAACTATGGTCTTCTACCATTTCACTAATTTTAAGAAAAGAAACCTGTATGGTATGCACTTTCTTCTTTCCCCCCTGCAAAGAGCCACACAGGAATCCATACCTGGAGGAACGTGAGTGCTGCTCTCTGAAGTAAACATTCAGCATAGCAGATTTCTGCATGGATTTCCTCTAGCATCACATGACGAGGGTAAGAAAACAAATAAATCAGACAAAAAGTAATTAAAACCACTTAGCTCATTAATACAGATAGGAATAAGATCACAAAGCTCAAACTGAGAAAAATCTTTTCCAGATTTGCTGTAGTGCTTAGTGTTAGACTGCTGAGGTAACTCCAAACAGAAATGACACACAGTTACAGAAACTTCGCAAGAATTTCTCTGGTGCTTTCCAGGAATTCCTGGACCTAAAAACTTTCTAGGCATTGGTAACACAGCAATTGCCAAGACACTGATCCAGCACATGCCAAATCATTGATTTTGTCAGTGAACTCACAATCTGCAAAAACATGCTGGGTGAACAAGTCTACACAATTCAAACTGCAGACTGAAAAGAAAAGAAAAAGAAAAACAAAAAACAACAAAAAAAAAGAGGAAAACGTTGTGTGTGTTAGGGATGATGTTACCTTCAGTGAAGTGTTCAAGGCTTTGTCTATGCACGAGGTTGTTGATAGAATCAGCTACTGTAGATTTCTTCCTAAATCTGTAGAAAAGAGAGTGTGGCCATTCTGAACATGAAGCATCAACAACAGAGAACTGTATCATTCAGCTGGCCACTCATACACTCACTAACGTATCTCTAGTGCTCACCAACTCTCTGTCATGTTACCACACACACAAACTTCAGCATATTTCATACAGAACTTAGTCAGCATGGTCCTCCTGGGATCTGTCTTTTACCTTTCACATGCAGAAATCTGTCCTGGTGAAGGAAGGGGACAAGGGGGCTTTCTGATTTCTTTTCTCTGTGTGTACGTGCGCATGTGTGTACGGAAGTGGGAGTACAATTGACTCAAAGACAACTAGCTACAGTATAGCCATCACCAAATGGGAAGATTCTGCAGTGTCTGTAAACGGTAAATAACTTCCAGACAATGCAGAACTGGGGCTACAGATATGACAAAAATCTAACTGACAAAAAAAGATACTGCAGTAAACTGAAGTTTCCAAGACTAGACCGCTGGAAACCCTAAGTTATGTGGTGTGACCTCGTAACTGATCCTCCTTTGAGCAAGAGGCTGGACTAGATGTCCCTTCCAACCTCAGTGTTCCTATGATTCTATGAAATTACATGTCCTTTTTTAGCCTGTATGTCTTTCGAAACTTTTCCGTGAAGGGACTATTCACTGACTGAATTGTGCCACACTTACTTTTGACAGGTGGCTTGAGCTTCCTTCATTGTGTTTCCTGCATTCAGTATGTCCTGAGGATCAAACGTCATCATAGCTTGCATCTCCAGTATGGTGGCGTAAGTCAGCGCGTGATACATACTGTCTTTAGTTCTGAAAAAAACCACAAGATGCAAAGCACAGTTGATTTGGTGGTATTATCACTTTTAAAAAACAAATACAAATACAATTCTAGAAGTGTATCCGCCTGATGATCAAGCTCTAGAAATCAAACACAAAGGACATGCAAATTAATCAAGAAACATTATAGACCCAGATTTGTACAGGAAATTGTGCCTACTGCTCTAGTTTCAATAACTGTGCTAAAATGTTCCAATCCTGAGGTGAGGATGGTATTTAACATACATAAAGCACAGGAATTAACCATGTGGCTGCCCATTCGGGAATGACAGAATCGTAGCTTTTTGGGTTTTTTTTTGTTTGTTTGTTTTGTTTTTGGGGTTTTTGTTGTTTTTTTTTTTTTTACTGGAGTATTTAATGAATACTGCAACACGTGACACAAATCCAGACATTCTTCTAATTTAGGAGAGTTACTAAGGACAGACTCAAGGAGGTAAGTAATCCAATACTATAACCGTGGTCAAAGTAGAATCTTCTTCCAACAAATCTTCCCACCAGAAGCATTCCAGTCTATGTCAAACATTACAGCTTTTTCTTCCCCACCCTTTCTGCTAACCCTCCACCCCAATCTGTTCAACTTCTGTATTATTCTGTGCGATTTCAGATGGTGCCCCTTTGGCAGAAAACCAAAAACTTTGGTATTAGTGCAAGGAAAACAATTAGCTTGTACATCCAGCCACTGCCAGCACCTTTCCTCTGGCAGGAAGAGGGGGTTATGTATTGCGCACATTTACAGCACTCAGCCAGTACCTATGCACGGTATAATCCTCCACAAATGAATCAAAATACCTTCAGGCGTGGAGGCCCAATAAAGATGACTTGGGAAATATGTTGAAGGGCAAGTTCAGATGGATTCCTGCCACGGAAACTCTCTGTTGACCTTGCTAATCCACCCCTGACAAACAGCACAACTTAGACAAATACTGATGAAGTGACGATCGCTATTTCAATTGTTTACACTTTTAGAATAGATTGGGTAGTTCTATATGGCAGGGAATATTCAAAAAATACTTGCAAACAAGGATATCCTTTCAACAAAATCTCCACCCTCAGCACAGCTGTTCTCAATACATGTACTTCAGGTGGGTTTTTTTCTCAAAATGAGAAATCATTTTCTTTCAAGGAGGAAGTGTAGTGCCAGCAACGTGTCCTTGCCACAACCAGGGCTAGTGGGCTGCATTAAGAGGAGCGCTGCTGCCAGCAGGCCGCAGGAGAAGATCCTTTCCCTCTGCTCAGCACTGCTGAGGCCACACCTGGAGTACTGTGTCCAGCTCTGGGCTACCCAGTGCATGGACATACTCAAGAAAGTCCAGCGAAGGGCGATGAGGATGATGAAGGGACTGGAACATCTTTCCTATGAGGAAAGGCTGGGAGAGCTGGGACACTGTTCTGCCTGGAGAAGAGAAAGCTCAGGGGGTTCCTATAACATATAGAAATACCTGAAGCGAGGATGCACATGGGACAGAGACAGACTCTTTCCATTGTGCTCAGTGACTGGACCAGAGGTCACAGGCAAAAACTCTGTCTGAACATCAGGAAACACACTTTTACTGTCGGAATGACCGAGCACTGGCACAGGTTGTCCAGAGAGCTTGCAGAGTCTCTATCCTTGGAGATACTCAAAAGCTGTCTGTAGATGGTCCTGGGCAACCATGTCCAGGGGGCCCTGCTTGAGCCTGTGACCTCCAGAGGTCTCTTCCAACCTCAAACACCCTGATTGCGTCGGTTTGTTTTAAGGGCCAAACTATAAAGACACCTCAATCCATTTAATTCCCCCCCCTGGAAATAGACTTGCCTCCCCCAGTTTTGGTATCTAGATTGAATTGAAAGATGATTTTAAGGATAACTTAAGGCAATCCTACATCAATCAATGATCTAAGAACTCACTGTGATGACCTGGAGCCCTTAAAGTTTTCTAACAATCCATACATAATTATGCATTAATTCTTTTGCTTGATGGAGTAAAACACCCTTAAGTATCCTCAAGAGTCCCTGATGTTTGGTTAGTGCTTTCCAGAGCCAAAAATTAACCTTGTCTACATGTAAAGTAACCCACTTTGGATGACATTATGCAACAAAATCACCAAAGAAACATTCAAGTGATGATATGAACCTCACTTTTTTTGTATATATATTTTTTGAGATGTAGGGATTAAAATAATACCTAGTGTTAGTGCAGACAGTGTTACACACATCTGGTGCTTCCCTTGCCAACCTTCATAGGATGACGAAGGGTTACTTTTTCCAATACACACGGCATGCAGCAGGCTGGCTGTACTGAAGAAATTTGCAGTGTACATCTTCAAACTCCACTACAGTCTGTGTTCTGTGGCTGTCCTTAATTCCTAGTTGCCCTCATCATGTCCACAGTTTACCTAACAAGCTGGTCTAACCAACATCTAAACAATTTAGCAGAAAAGCCAGTTTGGGAAAGCACTTACTGCCATAAGTGCTAGGAGCTCCAGACTATGCTAACATCCATCTCATCTCCAGCGTTAGAAGAACAGACAGATAGTAGGGAAATGAGTTTAAAATCCAGTGGAGTCAGGACAGAACTGTCTTGGCCTCCTATGTCATGATTCTTTCAGTAAGCTGATAACATAAGGTAGAAAAAACAAAGAACATACTATAAAATGCCAGCCTGATAAAGTGTTCCTGTTCATTTGATTACTCATCAGCCTCAGTAGGTCCAGAAAAACACACTTAATCTCATGTTAATATAAAACCCTTCCAAAGGGTCACATTCAAAGCACAGGGAAGGCACTAAAATAGTTCCCTTCCAAAATTCTGGAAATTTGCTTTCAAAATCAAAGCAGATAAAAGATTACATTCACGGCACTAAAAGGAAAATTGATACTTTTCTCATATACATGGTGAAGGAGGATTTCCCTCTCCAGTAATTTGCTTCTGATACCAAATCACCCCTGCCCTAACCAATGGTTTCATCTATTTTGCTTCTTGTATTTAAAGGATATAATAATTAATGTTTATCATTAGTCAGCTGGTGTTCATCATTATTCAACTGGTATTTATCAACACTCATTAGTCAACTGGTATTTATCAACACTCAAATCTATTCTTTTTTTTTTTTTCAAGGGCTGGGATGTGGGTAAAAGTGCAATCAAATCTAACAGTTATCTACACTATTTATACTAACCATGCAAGTACTGTTGCCAATTACATCCTGGCATACTGCCAGAAGTTTTAAAGCCTGCATTTTATATGGATGGATACAGAATGAAACTTGATAGCTTTTTTTTTTTTCTTTTCTTCTTTTGATTCCTCGGCAGCACTTTCCCCAGGACATTGTTGGAGTTAACAAGCCTTTATGACATAAACTCAACTAATATTCTGATTAATGACTTATCCCAGTAGTTGGTGTCACATGACTGCGTAAGAGGATTATAAGTAATATCTTTAGGCAGTGATGGGAGTTATGCCACATGCCTGTTCACCAACTACAGTGCAATCATTAATGTCTTGAGCGCTTTCTTGAGAGCTGTTGCAGAACGCTTTTATTCCGGCTTGAAAACACATACCTAAGTGAGGACAGCGACAGCTCTTCCCTCCAGCTGAAGTACGAGAATCAAAAACCTCGGCTTGGTTTAACTTCAGAATTAACCCAGGGGCTGATATTTTTTGCAAAAAGCACAGTACCCAAAATGTTTTTCTGGATCCTTTTACAGTAATCCAGCAGGCACAACGTGCATCACCAGGTTACAGAAATCCCAGGTTCAAGTCCATGCCTTGATTTAGTAGCAAGATGATTCTAACAAGTAAAATAAATCCAACCGTACAGAGTGAGAGAGACCCTCCCGCAGACCAGCCAGCAGTCCGTTCATCCAGGCGTACCCAACAGTGAGACATCAAAGCCCAAATCGAAACCACGTCAGGAGAACGTGGTCCCCCAGAGCCCGAAGGCTTTTCTCACCTTTGATGAGAAGTTCCACCCATGTCTAAACAACCTGCTAGACCTACTGCATGGGCTTCCATATAACCTCTCTGTTTTGATGAATCAACGTTTTCTAATAAAAACCTGCTTCCTACGAAAACTCCCCACCAGTGTTAAGTTCACAACTAGGAAAGACCACTCTGATCGGCCACCAGGAGGTTCTCGTTACCACAAGCCGCCAGAATGGTCTGGTCTATGCCAAAAAGCTGCAGGTCGACAAGAGAAGCCCTGAGCCTTTTTGATCTAAGCCATTCTCCAAAATCCGCAGTCTACTAAGTTCTTCCATCTAGGAGGTGAAACCAACAATTAAGTCAGGTTTTGGCAGCAATATATTTAATTACAAAGACTATAAAACTTGTGTTCTTCTGGACTCCAGGCATAAAAGAGAAAAAAAAAAAACCCTAGAAATAATGGCTTTCTTCATGTTCATGACATTCTTTACAATAAATAGCTAGCTTGACTTTCTGCAGAACTGTGCACCATCAAACACTGCCTAGAGCTTCACTCTACCTCCGTGTGCTTCCCCTTACTCTTTTCACTCCTCTCACTTTGACAGTCACACACACTACCTTTGTTACATCAGTTTCCAGAAAAGCCCCTCCATCCCACTGAACAACCTCATATTTGCTTTTTTTCTACAGGGGCAAGAATGTTTCACCACGCTATGAAGACAGCCCTTACAAAAGGCTTCCATTCCTTAGTAACCTCCTTAAACTTTTTAAAGATCAGAATATATAAGGTAACATTTAATACTGTAAATTGGTTTTATATTAAAAATTCCAGTGATAGTAAATAGTACCACAGAACTACACTGTTCCAACAAGAGTTGCACAAATGACTAGCAGAGCAGTAACACAATCTTTTCACACCTCCCCTGAGACACTCCCGCGTCAAAGGACTGAACTTACCCCTTTCAAACAAGATCATTCTAGAATTAATAGAATTAAATAGTCTAGAATTAATAATTCCACCGAACGCCAGCAAATGCTTTTTGGAGGCTATTTTCAGAATAAAGTCAACTGCCTGGAATTAATCATTCTCATATTGTTCTGACAATATTGCAAGCAGAAACACAGCTGTGTTGCAGCTCATCCAATGATCCAGACTACTCTGTGCCATGAATTTATTTTTATTATTTACCATTCTCCCAAGTGATTTGACATATGCAAACTATCAGGTGATTATGCCATACTTTCCTTCAGGATAATTATTAAAATATTAAACATTTGTCTTGGGGAAGGGAAGGGGACATCTCACCAGAATCAACTCTTTCATTTACAATTACCTGTTTGCAGTTACATAAGGGCTAAAATTAGTCAGCTTTTCATCAATTTACTGCATGTACCTCTGGGGTGAGAAGGAAGGTGAGATTTTTTTTACCCTGTTCCAGTGACTAGACAGTTTCAGTGTCACTCATTGTCACAGTTAACAGGTTACATATTGAAAATCACTGCTGTGCTTGGTGACTGAATTGAAGGAATTTCTTAAGGAGTTCTTAGTGTGAATACTTCATATAAAACATTCATTTAATTAAACTTAAAGCAGAAACCACAAGGAGCCCACTGTTGTACTGTGATTGTTAATGATGATAAAAAGAAAACTGACTGTAAAACCTAAAAGGTGGCTGAGGAAACAGGAAAAGTTATGTAACACACAGCAAAAACACCAGATCAATTTTTTATGAAACAAGATCTCTTCTTTATGATGGATTTGCTTTTCTAACAGGAAAAAAGAGCTCTACCTCAACACAAGTCTAGACACCATCCTCAGATATTTATTTTTAAGCTGCTAGGAAAGATCTTCCGATTCTAACTCTCATACATTGCCAAATCTGCTCTCAGTTACACATGGTACAAATCAGTTGAGAATACACTTATTGTGGAAGCCAAATGTGAGTAATTTAGTGAATCTGCAATAATGTAATACAGAGCAGAGTATGTCCTACAACATAAGTGGTAAAGCTGCAAAATCTATGGTATGAAATTCTTTACAAGCATGTAAAAACTGAAAAGTATTTCTTTAAACAAAGATAATATGTTTACGGACTGTGAAAACCAATTTCAAATCTCAGCACGCTAGAAGGCAACAGCGAAGAACTGATGACTCCTAAAGAAAAGACTCAGTATTACCATATGTGCCCACTCTACAGCTCCTGTCATTCCCTAAAGAGATGGAGTGTGTCCATAATGGATATCATCTGAGGGGAAATTTAGCATCCTGTTTCTGCATTACACTCACGAAGATCGTAAGTCTGTATTTTCCTCACTGCCAAAGGCAACAGGAATAAGGGCCTCTTCATAACAGCAGGCTAACACGAAAAATCAGTTCCAAAACGGTTTTGCAGTGTGGAATACAGTCAGGTACAAAACCAGAGCATCAGCTCGTGAAATATGTTCTGCAGAGCCCAATAAAAGGTGAATGAAAACCATATGCAATAAAAGAAAAATGGATTAACAGACACCACATCCCTACACACACACCCCCTACCGTGGCCTCACTAGCTTCTGCAGTTTTGGAAACCTCCTTCAATAAAGCATCTCCCTATTTTGTGCTAAGCACCGAGGAAGCATTTCCAGATGGGCACAGGGGCTCTACCGTCAGAATTCAATGAAAACGCAGTTACTCTTCTTACCATTTTAATGATACCTTCTGACGACATATAAACACAAACCAACACTGCTGTGAATAAAAAAGTATTATTAATACATCTGAGCCTACAATTCATCATGAATGTCACAGAGCGTAGTTCCATGGTTAAGCTACTGATTCTGACATCAAAGACTGAGGCTGGTATCTCAGCAAAGCAGGTGTGTAGTATTCACTCTAGTTACCCCAAAACATATCAAACACACACTGCATTACCTATGAATTTTACTTGTTTCATATTCCAGTGGCCTGAAAGAAGGCATGATGTAATTTGCTGACAGCTCAAAAATAAATGGAGCAAACTGGGGGAAAAAATGTGAATCAACCACAGACTTCAACAAGCCAAGAGCACAGGTAACTTCAGGACAGGGTATGAAAAAAATCACAGACACTGTGACACAATGGTTTTTAAAAGCTGTTTTATAACCACACTGCTTGCAGCTGGGCCACTCATTGTATGCTGGGCTGCAATGCAATCACGAAACAGAGTGCATGACCACTGCACTGAACTGCAAAAGCTGTGAGAAAGGCTCTGCAAGTAGTTATTAAAAAACAACAAAAAACCAAGAATTCATACCTAATGTCTCTGACCTGGCAATTCATGGTCAGTTGCTCATTTAGACATAAAACAACAAATTCTCAAATTCTCACAGCGTACAGAAAAATATGGGGTGGGGTGGGCGGGTGTGTGACAGACGATTGTTTTTATTCTTCCAGGAACAAGAATCTCACATACTGTACTACAGCTGAGGGGCTACTTCTCTGGACAACAATTCTGCACTTCTTGTACTTACCTTTGATCGATCTTGTTATTTACTCACCCAGCCATAAAGCACTTACTCTGTCTTCCCCCAGACTTAACACATGAACTTACCCTTCTGAACCAAACCCATGCAGTTTCATCAACTGTGAGAACTAGCTGTCTAGTCAATTCTCCTGACAGATGGTGAAGCAAAGAAAAATAAACTGAGGAAAACTAGAAGTAGCCTACTTACTTTGCTTGTAAAGAAGCCAAAGCGTCCGAGAACTTGTTGTTAAGAAATAGATCCAGAGCTGCCATACATTCATGCAATGCCTTGTTGAGGTCTGATGTCGGTGACCTGCCAGAAGAACAGAGAATAAACTCAGCACATCTGCCCTCCTTCTACCGGTGCATTACCGCTACATTCGAACCCCCCCTTCTTCAGTTCTAGCCTTATCTATAATCTTACATATAATCCCATATATAATCTGCTGTTCCTTTTCCAGTGATTGCAAAAAATGAAAGTGACTTCCATTATGTTTGTGGGGGGTTTTTTTGTTTGTTTGGTTGGTTTTTTAAACTACACTCTTACCCTGTGGATAGCAATTTAAGTTTTGTACTTGCTGAAAATAAAATAGACTGCATGCACTGTAAACAAGAACCCAGACATGCAGAAGTTACCATGTGGGAGCGTGGCAGTTTGATGAGCTCAGATGTCAGGAACACAGAAGCATTGGGTGACAATGCACATCTGACTGAGCATAAGGCTGACAGAGACTGCAGGCTAGCGACACTATGATCGTGTTGTCACTTTAAGGATGAGATGTTGCCAAACTGCATCAGATTATTGTATCGACTGCTGCTGGAACATCTGCTTCAGTTCAGCTCATGTTCAGTATGGCTCCTGACCAGAAGACCACTACAGACTTGCAGGCGAGTTAAAATTTCACATTGTGCATGCTCCTGGGATCACCACTGTCCCTACAAAGTGCTACTGCGCTCAAACAAAAAACCTGCTGGTGCATCTCAGCTCAGAAGATTCTCAGTGGCTTACTCTAGCTGTGCTTTTCTCCTGTACATTCAGATGTCAGCCTGACCTGTCACAAGGGTTCTCAACTGGTCTTTGGGTTACTGGCAACAGGACACTGCAGACCAGCTGAGAAAGTCTGGCTCAAGTTCATCACCACCAGAACTTCTGGGCAAAAAAATCCACAGAAGAAACAGCAAGGCCTTGCACTCACAAAGTTAAAGTCACCTGGCCAGTGTTAAGAGAGTTGAAACATCTGCATGTAATGCTCAAAGAGCTATACTGCACTAGCATGTTGCATACAAGTCTGTACAAAAAAGCTCCCCCAACAAAGCACAAACAAATCCTCATCATGTTCTGCACTGGGAACAGCTGTAACTGATGCGATCTGTCTTGTGACTTCGAAACTACGTTACTTCCTTTAAAAACGGCACAACATACAGCCTCCTGAAAGGAAAAACAGAAAGCAAAGTCCTGGTACATCTCAAGGAAAAGACAGGGGAGCACAGAACAAACCGATAGCATCAATAATAACCACTGACTGCAGCAGTGGTTTGGTTCAGGTTTTAAGAATAATCACTGCAAGGAAAAAGAGCATAATTACATATCTGAAAAACAGGATTATAAATTTGAGAGAAACGTTATACGACACTGTTCATAGTGGCTGTTCTCATCACTCTTCAGATACGCTGCAAATCCTTCTGCACAAGGCACCCTCCAAGTGCTTTGCAAACATTGATTAACCAAGTCTTGGCATTCATCACATACAATAGGCAATATCATGTCCACCTAACTATTGTGAGCCTTACTTACTGTAACAATTAAAACTTTGCCAATTACTGTTTACATATATTACAATTCTTACCTGCCTTTTTTACAAGTCTGTTTCTGAACCAAATAGCATATTTAACACTATACAGAACATATTCTAAAACATTTTAAAATATTTAGACTAATAACATTATGGGTTTTTTTTGTTTGTTTCTGGTCATGCAGGAGCATTATCCCATAATAAGTAGAAATAAACCTTTTCAAAATACTCCTTCGAAACAGAAAGATGACAAAGAAAAAAAAAACTACTGTTGAAGCTCAAAGCACAAATAGGATATATTAATTACTCGGCATCTTTTCTGGAATAAGAATTACTAATACAGTGCCACCTTCAGCAGCAGCAAAAATAGAAGTTGCACACTTCCCTGATGCTCCAAGGAAACCTGACATTTCATGTGGCTCCCAAGTAAAGGGCTCAAGACCTGAACACAATACATGTTACTTACATAAATGCTACAAATCAACATTTGTTGCTGTTACAACAGGGAAGAAATCATTTGAACCAGAGTGCTAAGCATTTTAGCAAACTGATTAGTCATGCTTCAGTGGGCTGCAGATTCCCTCTTGCTCTCGACAGTGATCAGAGCTGCCTCTGAGCCAAACGGAAAGCGCTGTGCACTGCTACTTACCTTTCTGCTAAACTTCTCGTGTTTTCTGACATAGTCATTTGTATGCCCGCTCAGCATTTAGGCACGAACATCCAGCGGCAGCAGCAGCACTCGGTGCTACTTACCCAGCTCGGAGTGACAGTTCACAGGGTGAGAACAGGCTGGGGCAGCGCCTGCCTGCGGTACCCCACCCTCTGATTGGTCACTACGGATGACACGCTGAGAGCTCCGAGCATCGAGCATCACTGATTCCCTTACAACATACTTCAAATGAGCCATGTGAGAGCCAGCCCGTGACCCTGAAGCTCATGTATCAGTGGGTACCACCAAATGTGGAAGGCGCTGCCAGCTGTCAATCTTTGATCTGCAGACCTGCAGCTGCCTCGCACTCAGTACAAACTAGGCAGAAGTCAAACAGCCCTGTAATTACAGATCTGAAACAACAAAAATTACTGTATGTAGCTGTGGACCACATCAGAAACCTATGAACCAGAACGGAGAGTCAAATGAGGCCAGCCAACATGCAGGAACACTGAGGCAGTAATTGCTGCGAATGTGAGGAACAGACAGGTGAGGGAGACAAGGACAAACCTCTTCCCAGCAAGGATTCTCCACAAAACACACTTCAATCCACCAGCCAAACTGCTGCTTTTTGTTGGTTCCTGTAACTCTCGGAGGTAGTGAGGCTTTACACGTTCTTTGTAAAAATCTCGCTTTAATGCCAAGCAAAACGAGGCGAGTTGTCATAAACAATTTAATTAGTTGAGTGAGCTCACTGGCTGATTTTGCCCAAAATAAAATAGTATACCCTCCCAAACTGCTTTGCTGGCATGTCAACAGTACTGGTCCTGCATGCAAGAAGGGCAGCTACAAGCAGCAAAAGCAGTCCTCCCTCCCATGGCAGCTGGACTGTGAAAGTTGATGGTCTATGATCAGCTAAATTAGTTTCTCCAAGAGCATCTACTGCTAAAAATGGTACTTCACTGTTCTCCTATATATCGTCTTATTTGTTACATTACACAAAGCAGTACCAATAACGAAGACATCAACTGATGAAGGAAGACCCAAAAATTATAAACAAGCAAGGGATAATTTCAGGAAGATGCTCTGAAGACATTAACATACCTGATTAAATCTCTTGCTGTTTTTATGACATCCTGTACAGGAAAAGCCAGTGCTGCATTTGGTAGCAAAATTATTGTAATAGATCTGCAGGCTGCCCCATTAACAACTCCATTACATGTTCATAACAGCACCATGTACCTGGGCCACAGCAGGACATAAAAGACATTACCAGGTTGGTTTTATCTCCAGTTGGGTATAACTACTGGTTGCAACTTAAAATAGGCCAGGTTGCTTCTGTGGTAGGATTGTGAGCTACTCTGAAAAAATCATTCATCATTTTCACTAGCTGTTTATACAATATCTAATTGCACTGTATTTCTCCAAATGGTCTTTAAAGTTCTGTATGGTGAAGGCTCTGGCTGTTTCTGCCCAGTTCTTCAAGACTTAATTTGGCAAGTTTTTATTTGAATACACTTCTCTGGAAAACATACACCCAGATGACCTTCAGCATGCAACCTGTCTTTCCCCACACCTATATTTCCTTTTAACCAAGGAAAACAAATCAGAAAAATTAAGATCTGAAACCTTTCCAAATTTGGGCCACTTCCCCCTTGGTTTCAGAAGCTTCTTTCCTTTTTTGCTTTTGGGTGGCACGACTTGCAAGGACAGTCAAATGGTTCTCACTGTGGTTTTATTATTTCTGAAATCATCGTTCTCTGCCCCGGGGACCATGACTGGGGGTGCTTCACAAAACATAATTATAGTATCTCCTGTGACTTAAGGTAAGACATGAACTCACTACTCCACTGCATTTCCCTTGTCTCTACTCAGAAGTGCAATTAGTGGCGACATACTAGACGATGCCCTTTTTACTTAAAGATCAAATCCTTTTTATGCCAACAGCAATATCAAACAAAATGAATAAGGAGAACTAAGGAAAATTACATTTCTGAGTATTAATGAAAAGTAAAGCATTTTCAAAAGTAAAGAATCAGGTTTTCCATGATCAAAAGAAAGGGGAGAGAAGGCTTTTTTGAGCATGGGAGTCACCACACTTCCATATAATTTTATTTCACTATGTGCATGACGCTGACTGGTTTCTTACTGTAAGTTTGCAGCGCACATGCTTTATGATTTGCCATTGGGTTTTACAGATTTCTTCAATAAAAAGGGTCTTGAACCTTGTATTCTGCAAGTGCTGAACTACAGACTCATCTGACTTCAGTAATTATCAGAACTTTGCAAAAAAAGGGAAGTCTGAAGTTTGTGCCTTCATAGTAATGCTTTTAATGGTAATTCAAGAACTCCTTCAGTATTGTGAGACACTGAAAGTAAGTTAAATCAGTCATATCCTAAAGTATGGATGCATTTCTCTGCCAAATCTACGTTATCTGCATAAGTCAGGTGTGGTAGCTTGGGTAACTTCATTTGGAGGAAGAGAATAAAATACAGAGAGTCAAGCGCAGTTGAGCTAAACCAGTACTTGATGACAAACCACCAGAGAAGACCAAGCGCTGGTGACTCAGGAGTTGACTCTCTTCATTATCAGGAGACTGGGAATAGGGAGCAATGGACGCACACTCTGTTTTCCCAAATGCAGGCTGGTCCCAAACATGTAAAGCAAGTGAGATGCCAGAGCAGAGAGAAGCATCTCATGGAAAGATTCTATTCCCAAAGAAACTTTTCAGCAAAATCGCTGTAACCATACCAGAGACCTTCTATCTCGGGGCCTTGAACAGCACCAGCGCAGCTGGGCTCGGTAATGACTGACACTGCTCTCATCTCATTCAGACACATCCACAAAGCTACTCTAGTGAACATCAGCCTGAGTGACGTGCTGACTGCTGCGACAGCTCCCCCCACACTGCACAGCTGGCTCCTGCTCCTGCTGTTCCACTGGAGCATCCTCCTGCAACACAACAGAAACCGTTCGGCACCCAGCCTTACCACATGGAGGGCAAGCAGAACACAGCTGTTTAACCGAAGGGCTACAATTTCAGCGCAAAAGTTTCCCGTTAAGTGATTTTGTAGTATTTGCTCTTGATTTTATTTTATATTTAACAACGTGGACAGCATGGTGTTCTGGCCTCCTCTGCACCCTTTATGTCAAGGGCTGTCTGTGTAACGTTCAGTTTCAATTTTTGCATGATAATACTAATCTCATGCTGTTAAAAGGCCACCCACTCACCGCACTGGCAGAAAGGACTGGGCTGCACCAACACTTAATTGTGCAGCTCTTTTAAGCTACCTGCATCAATAGTAAATACACCTGGCAGAACACCTTACTACTACGATGGTGGAGAGCTCAGTATGTACAGAGAAATATCGAGCATTAGTCTCTCTATCTTTACAAACAGATTTAGAGAGGGTTGCTCCTAGGCATGTAGTCAGAAAGAAAGTAATAAATTCTTAAACAACTTCTTTACACAGCATGAAATAGAACTGAAAAGAGATTAGTCTCACATGCTTAAAGCAGCTTCATTTTTCCCAAAGAGGACAGTAAAACCATATTGCTCCCTACAAACACCATGCTAACTCAGGCTACCAGAGCTTCATCAGTGCTAACAATTCAACCATTCACAGATGTGAGGAGCAGCCCAAAGCACATTTCCAAGGTCTGAATTTCAGTTCTTAACTAAAAAAAACAACAGCTAAAGACACCTCAAACACATGAACCTCAACCAACCAACCTGGCTGGCTGATACACAGCCCAACACGTATGGTAAATACTGTCACTGACACCAGGCATCCTTCCCATTGCACCTTTTCAAAAGTATCACCATTGAATACAGAAATTCTTGCCATGACACTGCTTTCCGTTCTCATACTGCTAGCTAATCACAGAGATGTTAGGATTTACTAGGATACACCTGGGATTACTTCCTTTTCAAGTTTGCCACGCCATTCCTAAAACAATGACTGCTACTCCTCTAAACAGACGACTGCTTCAAGCAACACTTTATCACAATTTTTCTGAGCCTGACACTGAAAAAAAATCTCTACATTCAAAGAAAACAAAGAGCGCATCACTTGGGAAGAATTATTTTCCTCTTTTGCAAATATTTCCCAAACCACATGAGATCAGAAATAATCTTGGATGAACAGTGCTCTCATTGCCATGAAAAGGAGAACCAGAAAGCAGTTCTCACAATAATTTGTCGCTATTCAGGTTTTAGACAATAAAGAAATTTCTTCGTAATTCAAAAGCAAATAAGCTAATGCAAGAAAATTAATTCTACTGTATCCTTTCCTGTTCTATGTGCCAAGCTACTAATACCTCAGCATTTATCTTTCTGTGCTTTTGAACAGGTTTCTGGCCTGTCACTAAGACTCCTTGGTGCTGCAGAAATACCGTTACTTCTAACAGCAAAGCAATTGGAAAGGTTTAAATATTCATGTTCTCAAATTGTCTGCACAGAGACACAACAGTGATGCAATTCTGGAATTCAGGATACCTTCGTATTTCATGCTGTTCGTAGACAAGATGTACACGTACATGGACACAGACTATTTCTGACGTCAACTCAGCTCTCAAACCACCAAGTTGTTGATGCCTCAGCCATGTCAAAGGTCTTTTGTTAAAAAGGTACTCAAGCTTTCAGCCCTTCTGTGTCAGCGAAGGCTCACAAAACAAAGGGATGTGGCAAAGCAGTCAAGTGAGCAGAACAAAGTCCACAGAGTCGGTAGGCTTGTGTTCTGCCCTTGGTTCCACTGCTGTTTAACCTGCACCAAGCAGGATCTAGGTTGCATTATATTCACAGTTCTCATCCTGTATCTGAATGGGCAAACAATGAAATAAATCCATTAAGATAAGTTTGTTCAGACAAATAAAAAGTGTTAGTGTCATTTTGCAGTTCCCTTTCCGTGTTGTACTGCCATAACTGCGCACAGAGGGCTAAATGCACCATTGTGGGTGATTATTCCCAGTCAGTAGAACTGTCTGCATCAAACAGAATGAAAAATATAGTCTGGCAAATTACAAATGATCAACCTAGGCATCCTGGAACTGCATTAACCTCACAAAGAAAAAATTAGCTCACACAGGATCAAAGATGAAAGAAAACAAATATATCCAGCATTACAGAAATTTACATGATTACTACAATTAAGAGTAAATTTTCATCATAAATCAGTCTGTATTAATACTATAGCAAGTTTTAAAAGCTCTTTTTCACTTCAAATGCTCTACGAACTTTGTCACTTTGAAGGACAGATGTGATTAATATTTTGGGGGTTTTAAGAGTCTTAAGGTCTTTAGACAACCTTATATGGCCTACTTGCTCTTTTCTCAACGTCCTCTAACTTTTCAGTTTTACTGCCTCTGGTCAATCTATACTTCTGACACAGTTACTTTTGATTTTTGAAGGTCTAATTCTGTTCAAATTAAAAATAGCAAGAAATCAACGAGAGCTGCACTAGACCACTGTCTTGCAATGGTGTTGAGCACATTTAGGTACCCAGGAAACATAAAAAAAGCATTAAGCAAAATGTAAGCTCACGTCTGCCACATTTACAGTAAGAAGCCAGACAATCCATGAGATTTGTTTTTGTAAGGACTGCAAGATCAGAGTAGAGGTCTGTATTATTTCTGAAATAAGATTCAGCGTGAATTCAAGGAGGGATGTTATGCAATTTCCCCTTTTGGATGGATTCTGCATTACCTAGCAATAACAAACGCTGACTGGTAGGTAACAAAATAGTTACCTATACATCTTACCTCAGCACTTTGTAATTCTGGTTTGTACTTTTTTACGCTGACTTACACTTCATTTCAGACTTCAGCGTGGTGACGAACACGGAAGAGATGAAATAAACATTTTGGCCCACAAGGCATTTTCCTGCAGTACTTAATCCGAGCTGAAAAGTTTCTTGGTTTGTTTTTTGTTTTTATTTGGATTGGGTTGTCTCGGGGTTTTTTTGCATGAAATCTAGGCAAAGCATTTTCAAAATAAAATAAATAACCCTGTAACTTGTTTTATTGTAACTTAAAAAACAACAACCAACATGCTTTTGTTTCAATTGCGTTGCTGAACAGTATTTGAGGCTCTCATAAAAAAAGAAAAAAAAGGAATTACATGAAAGAACTGAACAAATAGGGGATTGCTGCTTTGCCCTTAATCATTGCTTTACATGAAATTTCAGATTATATTTCCCTAAGAGTTTCCCACAAACAGACTTTGTATTTCAGAAGTCATCTGCAAAGCGTACTTCACAGTACCTTGACCAATAACAATGCCACTTTCTCTCCAATTAAATAAAAATTCAAGCACAGCACTTTAATATGCCTTTATGACTGTCTTAAACCTGCTTGTTGAATCAATACTCAAGAACAGAAAACAAAAAGCACTAGTAGCAAGTTTTCTTGGCACTCAGCATTTCTAAAGACATTTTGAAGAGTTATTCTTAGGTACAATAGCTTCAAGAAGCAGAGTTATTATTCTCTCCATTTCAGAGTGCAAAAAACCTGAGTTACCTGAGGATAAAAAGCCTAAAAAAAGCAAGGCTGATTTTGAACTTGGAATCTGAACAGTCTGGGATTTCTTTTTTTTTTCTTTCTGACAAGAAATTCAGATGCATCAAAATTAAGAACTTTGATGCAGACACAGTGAGATTTCATCAACTCAGGATGACAATTTTAGTTAGAGCCAAAGAGAGAGAAAGGTAAAATTACGTGCAACTCCAGTACAGCATTCCATTTGATCT
Source organism: Microhierax caerulescens (assembly GCA_035590215.1). Classification (NCBI taxonomy): domain Eukaryota; kingdom Metazoa; phylum Chordata; class Aves; order Falconiformes; family Falconidae; genus Microhierax; species Microhierax caerulescens. Next base: position 28,282,952 of record JAVJGJ010000030.1, read on the forward strand.
GTATTTGAGATTCAAGCCATTAAGTCAAGTATACCTGAATGACCACCCTAACGTTCAGACTCTGTTCTGACAATTGTTTTTTCTACAAAAGATGACTGACAGTTTTATCATCAAAGTGAAGACAAAAGCTGAATATCTGCAAAATGGGAGGTCATTTTTCATCACCCCTGCTCAAAAAATCTGGCATTTAGTTTTCAGTTCCAACCAGTCCACTAGACCATCACGTCCTCCAACTATGAGCTAATAATTTCAATCTATTCCTGAAACTTATCTGAAACCTAAGAAAACTCAAGCTCAGCCCTGAGAAAAGGCTGTCTAGAAGCTCCATGGGGGTTTTAAAGGAGCACTTGTAGTAAAACGTGATCTACAATAAGGAAATATTTTTTTCAAAAATTAGCAAAAATTCTGATATATAAGTTTTTAACTTTATATATATATAAAAGTTTCGTAGTAACCAAAACACCTGAGGCACTTTCCACCCTGGTGCAACGTCACACTGGGCTGTGGCAGCTGGTTCCAGTAGATGGAGCTGCAGAAGGCAACGAGGTCCCAGCACCACGTTCTCCAGCAGCTTCAGCAGCAGTCTGTCCTGGGACAACCTGCCCAATCTAGCAAAATTAGCAAACTCCTTCCTGCTTCTGAACATTTGTGCCAACCTTCTTCTGCACATTCAAAACCTTCCGAAGAGCAATCCAACGACAATCCCTCAGCCTTTGCTGCTGCTATTAGAGCAAACAGAAGACCTAGAAGTCATTTAATATCGTTATTGTAAACATATGGCCCACCTTCCCACACTGGAGAATAAAAAAAAAACCAAAATGCCCCAAATAAAAAAAAAAAATTTGTTGGTTCATTAAAGAATTACCAAGACAGCTCATGGAAATAAAATTGTACAAAGCTATTACGAACACTAACACGTGTATCATTTTGCATCACTGGCAGGTCTAACGCTCCGTACTTTTTAGTCGCACAGGACTTTGCTGCTTTACGTGACCTCCTACCTCCATTCTCTATTCTAACGTTAATAGAGATGCCACCAAAAAGTGAGTACTATTGCGCAGCTCATATAATCTAAAGTTCAGGAAATATTTTCCATCATCGTTTCTGCAAACATGTCTTAGGGTGGTATTTGCTGTTTTCAACTTTCAGATGTAGGGGAAACACGCAGGCAAAGACGGATTGCATCGACACTTTATGGAAAGCCACGAACGGGTCCCTTTACCACTCTTCCAAGCCGAGAAAGGGTTTGCTGACCTCGCAAAAAACTGCACTAAGTTTCCACTCCTGCACAGATGATAGCGCGGACTATTACAACAGCCTTATGTCGAACAGGGAATCCGCAAACAGGCCTCGAACGCAGCCACGTCTAAAAGCGAGCGCACCGTCACCACCGGGAAAGAACAGCGTCGGGAGGAACAACCCCCTCACGCGCGAGCAGCGGGGCTGTGTGTGTTTGAGGGGCAGCGGGAGCACACACGCGGGCACGACAGGCGGAAGGGAAGCTGCGCACCTGCAGCTGCCTCCGGAGGGGCAGCAAGGCGACGCCGAGCGCCCGGCGCTCCCGGCCCGGGTGCCCTGCGAGCTGCGCCGGCAGAGGCTCCGGGAACGGGCCCCGGGGCTGCCCCGCGCCCCGGCTGCACGGCCCGGCCCTCGCACGGCACCGCGAACCAAAGGGAACGTGCGCGGAGCTGCTGAAGGACTGCAGGACAGGTCTGTAATTAGCTCAAGCTAATGGTTTTGTCTAAGCAATTAAACAAAAAAAAAAAAAAAAAAAAAACACCTGAAAATAGGGTGGTCCTGAACTACACGTACAAAGCAGGAAAGCTCATAACTCAC